>OZ014524.1:80257981-81470481 GCA_963966055.1 Lathyrus aphaca
GAATTTGATCACGTGAAAGAAGTCCAATCAGGGGCAAATCTTCAAGTATCAGTTTAATCTAAGCCAGTCACTTCAAGAGTTTTGTATGTCAAAGCAAGTCATTTCAACGAATTCAACTGGAGAAATTCACCACAAAGAGCTCATTGGTTCTAAACCTCCAACAGTCAGTCAATCGGAAGGCTACAATTCCAAGAGGTGGATAGCCAGAGGTAGAATGTTACAATATACAAACAATGGGGCAAGCCATATCAAGAACTTGTTGTGTTAGTTTGTTTTCAAACTCGTTTCAAGGTGAAATTCTTCAAAGACCCAATATACTGGGGCAAGATGAGTTACACGGGAAAATCCTTTTTACACCTTCAAGTTGTTCAAGAAAACTTTGCATACGCCAGTAACTGTTAAGTTCAAGACGAGAGTTCAAGACCAGTGCTGGTAATCATTCATCCGAAAGGATCCCTTGGCCAATTGTAACTGTCAAGCTTGATAAAATTCTCTTGTGAATACATTTATCATATAATTTGGTTGATTATCGTTATTGAGGAATCAAAACATCCATAAAAAGTCTCTAACTTCCAGTATGCATAAGTCAGCATTGTCATATCATGATCATTCATATATCATGCAAAAATTAAATCATGCATAACCTTGAAGGATGCTTTAATCTCATTTGCATTAACTCAGGTTTCACTGTTGATTGTTATCTCTTGACCTAGGAATTTGGTTGTTAATGACACCTTTCCAATTCGGTTGTCATTAGTATTCTGTGTGAAGTCCATTTGTCATTGGCATCATTGTTTAAAATCCAATCATCTTTGGTTTCCCTTAAGATCCAGTTGTCCCTGGTATCATATCAAAGGTTAATTATCTTTAGCATTCCCTAAACTCTAGTTGTCACTGACATTACCGTACAAAAATTCAGTGGTCACTAATATCTTTCCAAACCCAATTGTCATTTGCACTCGTTTAAAGTCCAATTGTCATTGGTACTCTTTTAAAGCCCAGTTTTTACTGACATTCTTTTTTTCCAAGTTAGATTGTTACAAGCTTTATTTTCAAATTCCAGTTGTCACTGGCACTTATTATTTTAAAGTCCAATTGTTATTGGCATCTAAAGTCTAGTTATCACCGACATTATCTTCAAAATCAGTTGTTACTGATAGTATTTCAAAGTCCATTTGTTATTGGAATTCTTTGTAAGACCAAGTCTGGTTATTACCGACATTATATCCAAAGTCCAGTTGTCACTGGTGTTCTTCTCAAAATCCAATTTTTATTGGTATGTCTAAAGTCCAGTTGTCACTAGCACTCTTTTAAATTCCAGTTGTTACTAGCATTCTTCTTAAAACCCAGTTGTCACTGGTATCATGTTAAAATCTATTTGTCATTAGTATTCAATGTTCAATTTTCACTGGCATTATTTCATGTCTGGTTGTTACCAACTTTATCTCCAAAATCCAGTTGTTATTGGCATTGTCCTTAAGTCCAGTTAACACAGACATTCTTTTCATGTCTGGTTGTTACCAACTCTATTTTCAAAACCCAATTGTCATTGCTATCTAAAGTCCAGTTGTCATTGTCACTCTTTTGAAGTCCAGTTGTTATCGTCATTCTTCTAAAATCTAGTTGTTACTGGTATCATTTGCAAAGTCTAATCATAATTGGCACAAATTATAGGCTAGTTGTCACTAGCATCATCTTAAAATCTAATTGTCAATGGTATCTAAAGTCCAATTGTCATTGGCATCCTTTTAAAGTACAATTGTCATTGGCCTATTTTGAAAACCAGTTGTTACTGGAATTGTTCGTAAATCTAGTTTTCACTGGTATCATGTCAAAGTCCAGTTGTTACTGGCATTCATTTTAAAGATCCAATTGTTATTGGTGACCAAAGTCTGATTGTTACCAGCATGCATGATTAAAGTCCTGTTGTCATTAACATCCTCTTCCTAGTCTGGTTGTTACCGATATTATCCTCAAAATCTAGTTGTCTCTGGAATATGTTTTAAAAATCAATTGTTATTGGTATGTCTAAATCTATTTGTTACTGGTATCATTTGTAAAGTTAACTCGTCATTGCAACCGTTTATAGTCTAGTTGTCACTAACATTTTGTCTGAAAATCCAATTATGGTTAGTATTTGTCTTGACTACCACCAATATCCCCTTGAAGTTCTGTTTGTTGTTGGTACAAACTCGTTGGAAGCTGGTCGTGAAACCCTTTTCTTACGGTCTAAGTCCATTTGATTTAGCATATACAGAAGAGTTTATTCACCCTATATTTTTTCCTGATGGTTCCTGAAGGTCTTCTTTGAACTCAAGGAATTTCCAGAGGTTGTATGTTTTATCTTGTTTGAAAACTCCAACATATTGTTTTGTTATTATTAGTATCATTTGGTCGCTTAGAGTTGTTGATCTATCTTTGAATACTTTTCCTTCTATTCCCAGTGTTAGTTGGTCGTATAGAGTCGTTGCTCAATCACTGTGATTGTCTTCTTTATCCTCACTGTCAACAGTTACACTTGAACCTGTTGATTTATTACTCTGGATACTTTGAATACTTTGTCGTTGTTACTCTTAGTGTCAACCATTTTTGAACCTGTTGCGCATTCACTTTGTGTGTATTTTTGTTTTTGTTATTCTTAGTGTCAGTTGGTCGCATCGAGCCACTGCGCATTGACTTCAGATATTTTTGTTTATGTTAGTTTCAACTGATTTCGAACCCGTTGAGAATTCATTTTGAATATTTTTATTATTTTGTTGTTCGTTCTCAGTGTTAACTGGCCGCATTGAGTTGTCGATCTATCACTTTAAATACTTCCGGATTTATTTTATTTATCACCAGTATATGTCATCCCTAGTGAGTCTTTCCCCATATTCATTGGCATATCTTTTGCTTATCATTAGACATGAATCATCATCCAATGTATAATAAAAAAACAACAAAAAGAGTTAGTTAGTTTGTAGTCTAGCATAACATTGCATTTAGCGGTAAAATTTTTGGTTATTTTTTATAATTAAATACCTTCCATTCCGATGACATAAATTTTACCACCACTCACACCATCTGATAAACCTATTTAAATAGGGGCAACTGTCACACCCCAAATTTTATCCCAGACATTTCATATCATGCATCCATCTTATCATCAGCATAACATAATGCATATCATGCATGTGGGTTGACAAAAATTCTCAATGAAGGTCTTTAGTTTTGAAACAATTATTGGAAGTTTGTTCTCATGAATCGGGGGATTAGGGTTTTCTCTTGTGTTTATTGTTGGTCTAATTACAAGTTTGAAGCTTACATTTCCACCCTAAGTCTGGATTTATTTAAGTTCCATTCCAACTTCAATTCCTATTCTAATTCCATATTCTTTTCAAGTCTATTTCAAGTCACCAATCACAAACTCTTTGTCAATTTCCGAATTCCACTTCAAGCTTTCATTTCATGTTCAAAGTTTTTATCCTAAATTTATTTCCAATTAAATTTCAATTTTTATTAAAATTCCTATTGGTATTTCTATTTCAAAGTTTCCATTCCAATTTCTATTTCAAAATCAATTCCAAAGTTTCAATTTCAAGTCACATTTTTTTAATTCTTAATCCATATTTTCATCCCATTCTAAGTTCAATTCAAATTTCATTTCAAGTTCAATTTCGTAGTTTCTAAATCATGCTCAACTTCCAAGTTTTATTTCCAAGTTGTAATTCTATTTCCTTTTTTCCAATTCCTCATCCAAATTTTCTTTTAATTGTTCAAGTTCAAACTCTTTTCAAATTTAAAGGTTTCCATATCCAATGCCAAAATTTCATTCATAATCAATTCCAAGTTTCAATAAAAAATCATTCCACAAAGAAAACTTCAAAATACCATTCAAATTCCAAAGTTCACAAATTCACATTATTTCACTAAATCCACCAAATATACAAGTTCCTCGTGCCAAAGTTCTAATTACAAATTCAAATAAGGTTCATGTTACAAGATACAAGAAAAATGTCAAATTTCAAGTGAACCCCAAAATCATGAAGTCATTACAAAATGCAAGAAAACCTAAGCCTATTGAACTATTAGTTCATGGTTCCTGATTCAATTTGATTCTCCTTTCTTCATATCAAACTCATGGTACATCCTTCAAGCTTCACGCCAAGTGTAACACCCCCATTCTATACCCCCAAATAATCAATTAAATCATTTAGGCATATGTTAAAACTTTCATCAGAGTATAATTAAACATGGTATAAAAGAGCAATGCCACATTATACTTGAAATCAAACCACATTACACCTGCTCATAATAGATATGCAACAATAGGGTAATTTTCGACACGATAACTAATTATATAGCGGAAACATTTCAACAACTTCAACAAATATATATTTCCATTCATATATATATATATATATATATATATATATATATATATATATATATATATATATATATATATATATATATATCAACAAGTTTGATGCCAACAACAAATATTCATGTCTATACAAAACATCCATCCAAAAGATACATGTACACAATGCATCACAAAAATGGCACTAAGCCAATCTAACTACCCGGTGCTACATATCAGAGCCGACCGACCAAAAGATGAAGACGAGCTTCACAAAATATGCGATCCAGCAACCTACTCTGCAATGCCTCATAGAGCATCATAAAAAAGCAGAAGGGTGAGAAACATTATCATAATAACATTGCATATAATTATATATCTCAACATATAAAAATGCACATAAAACATATTCTCACCACAAATCATTCCTCATCACCTATACACATCGCAACGTGTACTTACACAAAATCAAGCATATTCATCATGCACCAATTCACTAATTCACATAAACTTACTTTATTTATGTTTATTCCTCAATTCTATTCGTTTCTCATAAACATACGTCTAGCTATGTTTAATCACACATATACATTACAAATGTATAAATCACATACATATACATATATCAAACATGCATATATACAATAAAGTGTGTTTCATCACACATACTATCATCTCCATAATACTCCAAATAAACATATGCACATTCATGTCTATTTCGGCATATCATAATAAAAATGATAAAATGCAACTCATAGAGACCGACACACGACTCTATGCAGATGCAATGCAGTACCGACTCAATATTTCAGCAGGTTCACTCAGGAACCAAATGGAATAATCGCTTGTTACCTAAAGTAACTCCCCGTCGGGCACACGATGTTCCCCATTGCTCACACCATACATGGACATACAATGTTTATGGATTGCTCACACCCCACACGGACACACAATCTGATTGCTCACACCCCACACGGGCACACAATCAATGTGAATAAATCACTCATCGCTCACACCCCACACGGGCACACGATGTTTCTGGATTGCTCACACCCCACACGGGCACACAATCCGATCGCTCACACCCCACATGGGCACACGATCTTGTTGTAGTCATCACTCACACTCCACATGAGCACACGATGCTACAACGGATTCACAAAGAATCCCACAGCACAAGAATGCATACATTATGCTTTGCATGCAAAATGACACACAACATTCTTGAAAATGCATACATATTCACAATATAGTTATGCATTCATCTCATACAATTAGCATACATTCTCATTTAATTCAAGCAATGTATCTACTTGCCAAACGGCCACAACTCAACAATCAAACCCACAATTCCATAATTAACATATTTACGTTTTATAAGAAAAGTCAGGTAAAAGTCGGCTAAAAATTACATATTTTAGCATCATTAGTTTCTACGCATTTCTAGCTTCGAATCGATATAAGGATCACTAAAAACAGATACCCGAAACTAAAGCTACAGATTAAAACACATAACCCCTCAAAACCTATAGGCTCGCTGAGCGAGAATCATCCTGGAACTTTCGCTGAGCGAGGGGTAGCTCGCTGAGCGACCGCTGTGATTTCCATAATTTCCAGCTGCATAACAGACCTATAAAAAACCCCCAAAACTCTTCCAAAACTCAACAAACATGATTATTAACATATATATATCCTTATACTTCGATTATATCGAGTTCTAACCGATTAATCCATAAATTACTCACAATCTCATCAAAACCTAACTTTTCATTTTCTCTAAAACTCCACCAAATCAAAAACCCACAAAATCTAACACATACATAATCATATACAAGATTAAGATAACAATGTTTATCACCCTTACCCGATTATAACGATTCCTAGGAGCAATCTTGAAGCTTTCCCAAGTTTTCCTCTTTTTCTCTTCTCTTCTCTTCTCTTCCTTTTCTTTCTTCTCTTTTTCTTTTTATTTCCTTTTCTTTCTCTTTCTCCTAACTTATACTCTTTTCTCTCTATTTCTATTCTCTACTCTTTCCAACCTAATATCATTTTCTCACAAAAATACCAATTCTACTAATTTCTAACTTAACACTAATTAACAAATATCTAAAATACCCTCTTATCCAATTTTACTCGAAAATTCACAAAACGGTAAAATCACATATCACACCAACATATCACATTATCATGATAATTTCACAAATAAAACAATTATTACCCAAATAAAATAAAAGACTCCACAAAACTTGGGAAAATCGAATCGGGGCGTTACAACTCTCCCCCACTTTAGAAATTTTCGTCCTCGAAAATATTACCTGATCCAAACAACTCCGGATACGACTCGTGCATCCTACTCTCCATTTCCCAAGTCATATTGCCTTCCGCAGCGCCTCCCCACGCCACTTTCACAAGCGCAATATCCTTGCCTCTTAGATTCTTAATTTCACGATCCAAAATCATAACCGGCAAAGCTTCCACCGTAAGGTTATCTCTTACTTCAACTTTGTCCATAGGAATAATATGCGACGAATCCGAAACATACTTCCGAAGTTGCGAAACATGGAACACATCATGCAAATTCGAAATATTTGGAGGCAACACCACACGGTAAGCCACAGCACCCACTCGTGCAGTAATCTGATACGGTCCAATAAAACGAGAAGTCAACTTCTTCGACTTTACAGCACGACCTACACCTGTAACCGGTGTAAATCTCAAGAACACATGGTCGCCTTCCTGAAACTCAAGATCCTTCCTTATCTTATCATGATAACTCTTTTGTCTACTCTGAGAAGCTCTAATCTTCTCCCGAATAAACTTTACTTTTTCCGTCGTTTGTTGTACCATTTCCGGTCCAACTACCGTTCTTTCTCCGGTTTCATGCCAACACAAAGGTGTTCGACATCTCTGACCATACAAAGCCTCAAATGGTGTCATACCAATACTCGAATGAAAACTGTTATTATAGGTGAACTCAACTAACGCTAAATAACTATCTCAAACACCACCTTGTTCTAGCACACAAGCATGCAACAAATCCTCTAACGATTGACTTGTCCTCTCGGTTTGACCGTCCGTTTGCAGATGGTAAGCCGAACTCAATCTTAGCTTAAAACCCAAATCCTTTTGCAAACTTTCCCAAAACCTCGATGTAAATCTAGGATCTCTATCCGATACAATACTCTTAGGAACTCCATGTAACTTCACAATCACAAAAATATAAATCTCGGCTAGCTTCTCCAAAGAATAACTAATATCAATCGGAATAAAGTGAGCAGATTTAGTAAGTCTATCGATAATCACCCATATAGAATTATGACCTCTTTGCGTATTTGGAAAACCCGTAACAAAATCCATCGATATATTATCCCATTTTCATTCTGGAATATCCAACGGTTGCATCAAACCACTAGGCTTCTGATGTTCCACCTTAGACTTCTGACAAGTCAAACACGCATACACAAAATAAGCTACATCTCTCTTCAATCCGGACCACCAAAGGATCTTTTTCAAATCTTGATACATCTTATTCTCTCCCAGATGTATACTTAAATTACTCTGGTGTCCCTCTTCCAATATCATCTTTTTCAACTCCTCATCATCAGGAATACAAATACGACCACGGAATCTCAAAACTCCAAAACTATCAACCTTGAAATCCTCATTCTCATTCATCATCAAATCAACAAATTTCAAATCCCACTTTTGCTTTTCACTAACGGTCGCAAGAAAGTCATTCGTAACGCGTAGCATACCAAGTCTCACGCTTCTCGGCGTCATCTCGCACACCAAACTCAAGTCTCTAAAATTCTCCAAAAGTTCTCATTCCCTTATCATCAATGCGGACATATGTAACAACTTACGACTCAAGGCATCGGCCACCACATTCGCCTTACCCGGATGGTAATTCAAACCAAAATCATAATCCTTCAAAAGTTCTAACCATCTCCTTTGTCTCATGTTCAATTCCTTTTGATCGAATAAATACTTCAAACTTTTGTGATCACTAAAAACTTCGAACCTTGCACCATAAAGATAATGCCTCCAAATTTTTAGAGCAAAAAACATGGCTGCCAATTCCAAATCATGTGTAGGATAATTCTTTTCATGCACCCTCAGTTGTCTTGAAGCGTAAGCTACAACGTTTCCATCTTGCATCAAAACACCACCTAACCCAAACAATGAAGCATCACAAAACACCACAAATGGTTCCGTCGGATTCGGCAAAATCAAGATCGGAGCCGTTGTTAACCTTCTCTTAAGTTCCATAAAACTCTCTTCATAATGAATATCCCAAATGAAAGCCTTTCCCTTACAAGTCAATTGCGTTAATGGAAGTGCCAACTTTGAAAATCCTTCAATAAACCTCCGATAATAACCCGCCAAGCCTAAAAAGCTTCGAATCTCTGTAACCGATCTAGGAACTTCCCATTGCATTACCGCATCAATCTTGGATGGATCAACACTAATACCACCATCAGAAACAACATGCCCAAGAAAACTTACCTTCGACAACCAAAACTCGCACTTTGACAACTTAGCATACAATTATTTCTCTTTCAAAATCTATAACACAATACTTAAATGCTCTTCATGCTCTTCTTGAGACTTAGAATAAATCAAAATATCGTCGATGAACACAACCACAAAATGATCCAGCTATTCATGAAAAATATGATTCATGTATTCCATAAACACACCTGGCGCATTAGAAACTTCGAATGGCATCACAGAATACTTGTAATGACCATATACCGTGTCCTAAAAGCCGTCTTTTGAATATCCTCCTCTTTCACACGAATTTGGTGATATCTGTAAACACCCCAAATTTTCCCTCACTTTTTTCTCACACCATGGCTTGTGATCTCTCATTTTTTGCTTTAGCATAAGCATATCATATCCCACTACATAGTTTCATTTCATCTGCATCTAGGGTTTGTGATTTGAGCAATCCAAGAGTGATTTGTTCCATCTCAATAGTCTTGAAGCTTGCCAAGAGGGTCCATGTGTGTTCCATGATCATAATATGCTCCCCAAATTTCATAAAAGTCAAGAGATTACAAAGCATGGCAAAGGCATAGAGGCAGACTGAAGATTTCCTACACAAATGACCTAAAATTAAGGTTTTGGTTTCAGAGGTCTTAATCCCAATTTTTTTTGGTAATTCTTGTTTCTAATAGTCTCAATATGTTATAAGGATCATATGTACCAAGTTTAATGAATAAATTCACTGTGGAAGTCATCTGATCATTGGGTAACTTCTTGAGCAAGTAAAGTCAAAATCAGGGCATCTGAGGCCTCCCTCAAGGGTACCAAAGGGTCATCATCATCATTTTGAGTCTCTATGATCTTTATTTGATCTTAGAATTGGTTGGAAGTTCACAAAGTTGAAGAATTTTGAGCCAAATGCAAACTTGCTATTTTTGGAAATGACTTGTAATGGAAACTTTCCATTTTGGGAAAGATATTCAGCCTATTCTTTCATGACCAAAAATGCTTCAAATGAAAAATTTCTGGGCATGAAAGTTGTAGATTATGTCTTCCCATTTTCAAAAAGTACAAGAACATGTCTTGATTCATCCTAGAACTCAAGATATGGCCTTTCAAAGTTGGCAAAAATCCTATAATTTTCAAGTGTACACCAAAGAGGGATTTTTGCAATTTCACTTGCCAAGCCATTTCATGACCTCTAATCAACTTCTATGTACCATAACATGTCAAAGCAACTTCAAAACATCAGAATTCGCCCAAGAATGCATGGATTTCATGGCTTGATTCACAAGAAAACTCAAAATGGCAATTGTGCATAAAGCTTGCAAACACTTGAATCAAAGGCTGCAAATCATCCCAAACCATCCCATGGTTCTCCTTGAAGCTGGATGAGGCAGGACACCCCTCAAAACCAGCTCTGACTCAGCCCATACTTGTGGTACCACAACTTTTGACTTTTTGCAAAACAAGCCATACCAATCAGCCTATGCCACAACCACTCTCTGGCCAACCAGCATGACTTATGTGGACATCAAGGAGCTCATTTCACATAAGCTTGGAGCCTGAAACCTCACACAAGCTGAGTTCCACAAAAATCCCAAAAACTTTCATCTCTTCGAATCTGATCACACAAGCCATAAACCTCAACACAAATTTCACCAATCATCTCCAAATGACATAAGAAACACAAACCACCCTTCATTTTGCCCTAAAATCTTCCAAAACAAAAACACGATTTCTGCATATTCAGAACTGAAACTCATAAACCAGCCACCATAAACTTGTTTTAAGCATCACATCACCCTCAGGAGGTCCATTGGAGTTGATTTGCACCAAGGAGAGGTCCAGAAAGCTCAGATTGAGAAAGCTTCATCTCAGGTATCATCAAGAACTTTTTTCCAGAACTCTCTTTTTAAGTTACAATATCAATCTACATGCTTCCCTGATCATGTTGATGTCTTTACTTTTGAAAATGGTTGAGTATCAAGCATGTATTTAGCTTTTGAAAGTTTTGTGTATTTTTCCGTTTTGCTTCGATTCATGATTTTGGTGGAATATAAATGTTGTTTGTTGCTGGATTCATGTTTAATGTTGTTCATTGATCATTTCTGGAGAGTTTGATGAATTTTTATGGGGTTTTGAGGGAGTTGGGGTGGAAGAGTGACCGGAGAAGATGACTGAAGCTTACTCCGGTCACCTGAGAGTGGTTAGGGTTCTAATTAGGGTTTATCAGCCAGTTTGAATCTAGGCCCTTGGATCTTAGGGTTAGCGCATGTTTGAGTGGTCCAGATTGCATCATTAACTTAATTCATAATTCATTAGTTAATTAGGTTTAATTAATTAAAATTATCTCAGTTTGAATCCTGACCCTAGGATTGCGCGCGCAGTCAACATCTTTTCCCCTAGTTCAAATCCTGACCATCAGATCATCTTACTTTCATTTATTTTGTTTTTAATTTCATTTTTATTGCATTTCTTTCCATAATTTATTTAACATAGCAAAAATCATCAAAAAAATCTCAAACTTTGCATTTCTGTTTTAAATATTTTTCTTATCCTAAAAACAATTTTATTTTATTTTTTTCATTTAAAAAGTATTTTTAAAATATTAAATATTTTATTTAATTAATTAATTGATTTTAATTAATTAAATATGCATTTAGGTTTCTAAAAATCACCAAAAAATTCATGAAGCATTCTTAAACACTTAGAAACATTTTCAAACTCACCATACAAATTTCTTTTTAGGTTTGATCACATTTTCACAATTTTCTTTGAATTAGGGTTCTTAAAAATCACATTTTTTAAACCTAACTTGAAAAATTCATTTCTGCCTAACCATGATGAGTTTGAACTTGGTTCTTCTTGTATTGTTTAAAATATTGCATATAGTTTCTAGGTTATTTATCTCATATTTTTATCTTGCATTTTCAATTTGATTTGCATTTTCCCTTTAGAAGCACCCAAAAACCCTAGCAAACTTAGGAATTTCATAAATTTCACTAGGATTGGCTTCTGACCTTCTCTTTTGGGGTGTGATCTTGTATAGGTTTAGGGTTTGTTTTAGCTCAATTTCAATTTTTTATCTTGGTGTATGCTTCTATTTTGGTCATATGCATATCATGTTGTCTTAAAACCCTAATTTTGCATCTTCTTTTGCATTCTTCTTTGCATATCATGAACTTGTGATCTTGTCATGCCATTACATTCTTTTGAATGTCGTCTGATACATCTTAGGACATGTTTGATCCTTCTATTTTCATCTGCTTCTTCCATGGTGGCCTTCTTGAAGATCCTTTCTCTTAAGCCTCACAAACCATAGGATATCCAAACATGATAACTTTTAGGATTGTATATAGTCCCCCCTAGTTTTTTACCTTTGAGTCTCCTTGAGTCTTTTTTCTCATCTTTTAATCAGAGGCTAAACTCTTAAAGCTTTAGGACTTTGGAATTAGGGTTATGCATGCATCCTTATTTAGGATGGAGTGTATAACTTTAATCCTAAGTTTTAAACCTTTAATTTGTTTACACCTCTTAATCAAGACACATTAATAATCACTAAGACTTTATCTTGTAACTTGGGCCTTACATTAGGGTTCTATCTCTTCCTTATGTTTAAGAGGGACTAACCCTAGTGTTTAATGGACAAGTCCCCCTCAAGTTGTTTTACAAACCATAAAATCCACTTCTTAATCTCACCCTTTAATTAAAATCCATTTAATAAAGGCTTGTTATATAATGAATTTAATCCCTAACCATGGATTAAGTTGAGGTATCTTCCTCAACTTAAAGTGTTCTCATCTATCATCCTTCTATTAGAATGGTGTAATGAGTTCACTAATATGTGATTAGAGATTAAACTCATTACTTAACACTAAACAAAACCCAAAAACATCTAAATAATCACAAGTAGGTTAATGATCTTAATCCTACATCATCATGGTAATTAAGTTGAGATGCTTATCTCATACTTAAGTAGGCTCATTATCCCTAATCAGGGAGGATATAATGAGTTTACAAACCCTTAATTTAGGCTTAAGCTCATTTACTTATGCAAAACACCAAAAATAATAAAAAACTGAAAACACAAAAACAAACAATAATCGTCTCCTCCGGGATTCTTTTCTCATCACACTCATTCACAAACTAGAACTTGCTTCTTCCGTCTAATGCAAGACAATTAGCACTCGAGCCAGACGAGTCATACACTTGAGCATAGACAAACAGGCAGTTCACAGTCATTTATTTTTCAGTCTCTTTGAGTCGAACTATGGTTTTCAGACTTCCTCTTTGCACGCGAGGATACGTAGGCATAATTTAACAATTATCGAACAAAAGTCTTTGTGTCTTCCCCCTCTTTCAGCATTCTTTCTAAAGCCTCAGTTCCTGAGCAATTCACACTTTTTGCACTGACACCTGTACTTTCTTCCCTAGATTTTGCACACAGATAGCACATACACCTACCCCTTTTAAAGACAATCTTGTAAGCGTGGATCCCGTCGAGTACGACAGACGATATGTGTGTTAATACCTTCCCAGGTCGTAACCAACCCCCTTTCTCAGTTTCTCTGGTTCGCAACCGTCTTATCCATCTCTTCCCAAGTTTATGTAGCATTACCTTTCCTTCAGGATAAAAATGCCCAGCTGGTGACTCTATTCAATTCAACCTATTTTCTTTTCATCGACGGTTCGCGTTTGCACCGGGATGAAAATCCAGGGAGCGATAATATCCTGATCTCAAATCAATCTTACTAAAAACACGCGCACCAACCAATTGGTCCATCAAATCATCAATCCTCGGAAGCGAATACTTGTTCTTAATTGTTACCTTGTTCAATTGTCGATAATCAATACATAACCGCATACTTCCATCCTTCTTCTTTACCAACAATATCGGTGCACCCCAAGGAGAAACACTCGGCCTAACAAACCTCTTATCCAACAAGTCATTCAACTGCTTCTTCAATTCTACCAACTCTGAAGCTGACATACGATATGGTGCCATCGAAATCGGTCTAGTACCCGAAACTAGATCAATAGAAAACTCAACTTCTCTTTCCGGCGGTACATCCTTAATATCATCCGGAAACACTTCTGGAAAACCACACACCACTGGAAACCTACTTATCTCCACTTCGATTTCCACTGACAACGATGCAAACAATCCAAACAATTGAACTTCGTCCATTAAAAGTTTCTTCTACTCTTTCGTGGATATGAAACTCTCTTCTTCATCATCATCCAAAGAAGATAAACCTTACTAACTTATGATAACAATCAATATGAACTCTATTAAATTGCAACCAATTCATACCCAAGATCACGTCCAAACATTCCAATGGAAAACAAACTAAATCCATAACAAAATCTTTACCATACATGGTCAAAGAACAACTTACACACACCAAAGAAGTAGTTACCGACCCTGAATCATGAGTCTCAATAACCATCTCACCACCCCAAGAAGACATAAACAAATTCAAACGCTTAGCACACTCAAGAGAAATGAACGAATGAGTCGCTCCTGTATCAATAATAGTAACTAAAGGCGTACTATTAATAAAGCATGTACCTTTAATCAAACGGTCTGCACTAGTAGTATCCTTCCCTGCTAATACAAACACCTTTCCGCCCGCCTGAGCTTGCTTCGGCTTAGTACACTTAGTACTAATGTGACCAACTTTCCCACAATTAAAGCACTTTAAAACATTTCTCCTACACTCGGTAGTAGCATGTCCAAGACCTCCACAGTTTGAACATTTCACAATATTCTTCCCACACTCAAAAGACTTGTGGCCCAAATCGCCACACTTGTAACACTTAACGGGACCAGAACTCCCTCCACCATATCTCCTATCAAAGTTTCCCCTATGTTTGCCCTTATCAGCGGGTGTCACATACGGTCCACTTCTAGCTTGTTGTTTCCCTTTCCTCTCATTCACACTCTTGTAATGTGTAGAACGAGCTTTGCTATATTCTTCAAAGATTCTACAACATTCAGTCAAATCTAAAAACCTTCTAATTCTCTGATATCCCACAACTTACTTAATCTCAGGACGTAAGCCATTCTCATACTTAATGCACTTAGAAAACTCAGCAGTAGCAGCAGCATAATGAGGATGAAACTGAACCAATTCCACAAACTTAGCAGTATAGTCAACTACCGACATACTACCTTGCTTCAGCTCAAGGAAATCCATCTCTTTCTTTCCCTTCACACTGTCAGTGTAGTACTTCCCTAAGAACTCAGTACGAAAAACTTCCCAAGTTATCTCTTCATCATCCTCCTCAAGAGCTTGACTTCTACCGACCCACCAATCGTCAACTTCTTCCTTCAGCATGTGAGAACCAAGCCTCACCTTACTCTCCTCAGCATAGTCCATGACTCTGAAGATTCTTTCAATCTCCTTCAACCAATTCTGAGCACCACCAGGATCGAATCTTCCTTTGAAGACTGGCGATTGGTTCTTTCTGAACTCATCATTCGCATTCACATTCGGCGCTCCCTGCACCGCCCTAGCCATTGCTTCCAAAATAGCAGCCATAGCATTGTCATTTCTACCAACCATATTCTGATTGTTCCCAAAGACAACAACAAGATTAAACAAAAGTTCAATCATAACAACATCAAGACATACACAACTGACTCGAACACTGGCTCTGATACCACTTAATGTAACACCCCCTTTCTATACCCCCAAATAATCAATTAAATCATTTAGGCACATGTTAAAAATTCATCAGAGTATAGTTAAACTTGGTATAAAAGAGCAATGCCACATTATACTTGAAATCAAACCACATTACACCTGCTCATAATAGATATGCAACAATAGGGTAATTTTCGACACGATGACTAATTATTCAACGGAAACATTTCAACAACTTCAAACATATATATATTCCATTCATATATATATATATATATATATATATATATATATATATATATATATATATATATATATATATATATATCAACAAGTTTGATGCCAACAACAAATATTCATGTCTATAAAAAACATTCATCCAAAAGATACATGTACATAATGCATCACAAAAATGGCACTAAGCCAACCTAACTACCCGGTGCTACATATCAGATTCGACTGACCAAAAGATGAAGACGAGCTTCACAAAATATGTCATCCAGTAACCTACTATGCAATGCCTCATAGAGCATCATAAAACAGCAGAAGGGTGAGAAACATTATCATAATAACATTGCATATAATTATATATCTCAACATATAAAAATGCACATAAAACATATTCTAACCACAAATCATTCCTCATCACCTATACACATTGCAATGTGTACTTACACAAAATCAAGCATATTCATCATGCACCAATTCACTAATTCACATAAACTTACTTTATTTATGTTTATTCCTCAATTCTATTCGTTCCGCATAAACATACATCTGGCTATGTTTAATCACACATATACATTACAAATGTATAAATCACATACATATACATATATCAAACATGCATATATATAATCAAGTATGTTTCATCACACATACTATCATCTCCATAATACTCCAAATAAACATATGCACATTCATGTTTATTTCTGCATATCATAATTTAAATGATAAAATGCAACTCATAGAGACCAATACACGACTCTATGTAGATGCAATGTGGTACCGACTCAACATTTCAACAGGTTCACTCAGGAACCAAATGGAATCATCGCTTGTTACCTAAAGAAACTTCCCGTCGGGCACACGATGTTTCCCATTGCTCACACCCCACATGGGCACACAATGTTTATGGATTTCTCACACCCCACACGGGCACACAATCTGATTGCTCACACCCACACAGGCACACAATCAATGTGAATAAATCACTCATCGCTCACACCCCACACGGGCACACGGTGTTTCTGGATTGCTCACACCCCACACGGGCACACGATCCGATCGCTCACACCCCACATGGGCACACGATCTTGTTGTAGTCATCGCTCACACTCCACATGAGCACACGGTGCTATAACGGATTCACAAAGAATCCTACAGCACAAGAATGCATACATTATGCTTTACATGCAAAATGACACACTACATTCTTGAAAATGCATACATATTCACAATATAGTTATGCATTCATCTCATACAATTCGCATACATTCGCATTTAATTCATGCAATGTATCTACTTGCCAAACGGCCACAACACAACAATCAAACCCACAATTCCATAATTAACATATTTACGTTTTATCGGAAAAGTCGGGTAAAATTCGGCTAAAAATTACATATTTTAGCATCATTAGTCTCTACGTATTTCTAGCTTCGAATCGATATAAGGATCACTAAAAACGGATACCCGAAACTAAAGCTAGGGATTAAAACACATAACCCCTCAAAACCTACAGGCTCGATGAGCGCCTCTTGCTCGCTGAGCGAGAATCACCCTGGAACTTTTGCTGAGCGAGGGGTAGCTCGCTGAGCGACCGCTGCGATTTCTAGAATTTCCGACTGCGTAACAGATCTATAAAAAGCTCCCAAAACGCTTCTGAAACTCAACAAACATGATTATTAACATGTATTCATCCTCATACTTCGATTATATCAAGTTTTAACCGATTAATCCATAAATTTCTCACAATCTCATCAAAACCTAAATTTTCATTTTCTCTAAAACTCCACCAAATCAAAAACCTACAAAATCTAACACATACATAATCATATACAAGATTAAGATAACAATGTTTATCACCCTTACCCGATTATACTGATTCCTATGAGCAATCTTGAAGCTTTCCCAAGTTTTCCTCTTTTTCTCTTCTCTTCCTTTTCTTTCTTTCTTCTCTTTTTCTTTCTCTTTCTCCTAACTTATACTTTTTTCTCTCTATTTCTATTCTCTACTCTTTCCAACCAAATATCATTTTCTCACAAAAATACCAATTCTACTAATTTCTAACTTAACACTAATTAACAAATATCTAAAATACCCTCTTATCCAATTTTACCCGAAAATTCACAAAACGGTAAAATCACATATCACACCAACATATCACATTATTATGATAATTTCACAAATAAAACAATTATTACCCAAATAAAATAAAAGACTCCATAAAATTTGGGAAAATCGAATCGGGGCGTTACACCAAGACTTCCTCCATCTGCGTGACAAGTCTCATGCACGTGAAATTTAAAAAGAGAACAATTTAGCATTCATAGTTCATGTCACATAAGCATTCAAAGTTCCAAATTTCTAAGCATCACATTCATATTCAAACATGTCAAGCATAATTCATCCATTCAAATTCAATTTCATCCAAACATATTCAAATTCATTCACATTTAATTTCGTTCAAAGTTAGTATCCAAGCACTTTCATTCAAATTTCATGATGAGTATATTCATTCAATCATATACAACTCATATCAAATTCATATTCATTCATTCCATGTCAAGTTCAAATTCTTAAGGAATTACATTCAAGATTCAATTTCATTCATTCATACATAGTCATATCTTCATTTATCATATTATAATGTTACAAAAATAAAATAAAAAACATAAATTCACAAAAAGGGATGAGCTTTCATAGTAGTAAAAAATGTAACGGGGACCATTTTTCTTCATAACAGATAAAACAAAAGTACATGTCTGCTTTGTACAATCCTCACCTTTGACACAAACACTGCAAAATTGTTCTCTAATCCCCAACCCTTGCATCACAAGTTTACAGAATTTCAAATGAAACCCCTTATCTTATTTATATATAAGACTACTGTTCATATCAGTTTAGGGGGGAATCCGAAAAATAGTCGTAGTAGCCATAAAAAACCAAAAACCATACAAAGACAATCCAAATCCAGAGACAAAAGAGAAGAATAAACGGAAATAAGGAAATATAGGAGAACAAGAGAGAGGAAGGACTTACTTCTTTGAAGTCGCGTCAGAGCTTCACCAAATTTGCTTCAATCAGGTAGTCTTTGAACCCTTTGCTTCCGTTTTTTAGCATGTAATTATTTGCATCGAACATCTCTCCAAATTTGCTTGCTTGCGTGTGAATTTGTGGAGGTAGGGTTTTTGTTTGAAAACAGTTCCGATCTGGTATTAGGAGGAGATTTTTGTGATTTTTGTGTCCAGATTAGGAGAGAGGGGAAGAAGTTAGGGGGATTAGTGTTTACGTTTTTTTGTTTTGGGGTGGTCTCGCTGAAGAAGACGAACCACCGCGGGTTCGTATTCTCCGGTGGGACGGGCTAACGTTGACGAGGTTAAGGTTGTAGAAAGAAGCTTTTGTTGAGAGAAACAACATAGAAAGAACATTGGCTTAGAAGATAAGAGTGAGAAAGAGGTAACCAAGTTTAATAGAGAGAGAAGCTTTTGATATTTCCTTCACTAATCTTTTCTTCTTTTGTTTTTTTAAGTTTTTTATTTATTTTATTTATTGTGATTTAAAAGTAAATATTAATTGCTCATTTCTTTTTCCAATTTTTTTTAGCTTACATGCGTCATTTTTTCTGGTTGAATACATTGGTGACAAGTGTCACCAGTTGTATCTTTATTTCAATTCAAAGCTTACCTCCCCAAGTCCCTACCATGCACTCTCTTTTTAGGCCATTGGATGTATTTTTCGTTCTTGATCTGACGCGCGAGATTAGTCCAACAGGTCAACTGTTTGACCGAGCATCCGGGCCCCTTCAGTCTAGGCTTTTGTCTCTCCATACTCATAGCACCCTTTTTTTTACTCCTGATCAGTCACAATGTTTGTTAAAAAGTTGTTTCTTATTTATCTTTTTATTTTCATTATTTTAGTTTATTTAATTTCTCAATTTCAAAAAAATATACAAAAATATTTTCTTTTATCTTGATTAAATCTTTTTATTAAGAATTTAATTTTAATCATGTTCCATTTGTTAATTTTCCTTTAAAAAATATCTATAAGAAAATCAAAAATATTTTCTTTCATTTTAAATTAAAATTTTCTTTTTATTTAGGAATTAATCTTATTTATTGTTTATATCTAAAAATACAAAATAACTTCTTTTATTTTTATTAGACTTATTTTTATTAATTTAGTTAATTATATTTGATTAATTTTCACTTAATTTTTGTTTATGCTAAAACACAAAATATTTTTGTTCTTTCTTTCAATTAGTTGTTGTTTATTCTAAAAAAATCATGAAAAATCTTTTTTATTCCATTTTATCTTAAATATTTAATTTTAGATAGATTATCTTAGATTAGACTTGTTTAGGTGTATCTTATAGTGTGAGAGGTTCGAGTTTGTGATTATTTTCTCATCATGTAAATATGTGCATGATTTAATCTTTCATTCTTTTGATTGTATGCATGTCATGCGCTAGAATTGATTTTTTTTAATTTTGCACTATGACCATAAAATGTTAAGATAAAACATGAAGCGCTCACCATATTGATTTTAATTTTCAATATAATTAAATCTCTTGTTCCATCGCCAATTAGATCTTCACATACACTTCATGCACACACATAAGTCGGGCGTTCTTCGATCGCCATCAACACTACCTTTACATTTCACACTTCCTCAAATTTTCAACTTAAATAAATTAACGCATCACGTTTGTTTTCCATATTTAATTTCTCCCCCGCATACTTGATCCACACATCAAGCCACAATACATTTTTGTTAAGACATTTGTCTTGTACATTTATATACATAAATGATCTGGATAGATCCTCATGGACTTCAGTTGAGACTGCGATGGTGCTCGTAGGAGAGTGGGTGGTGTACCAGCAAGGTACTTTGACGCTCAAGTAAGTTTCAAGGTGAGACAGACTAAAGCGTAAGAAAGAATTGAGTGATTAGAATTGAATACCTGTCCTTCAAAGGTGGATGGTATTTATAAGGGCATATGCTTGTGGATATCGGGCGTGTGGCCTTTAACTGAGTGTAACTGCTTCCTGCAATTTCGGAAGGCAGTTGGCCGCATGAAAGGTGTTAGGGCGTGTATAGGGAAGTCCCCAACGAATATATGCCAATGACTCTATTTTCCAATGGTCGTGTCTTCCTTAATCTCTTATTGGGCTTATACCCAGACGTATACTGGATTAGGCCTCAATTGGGCGTAGGGCACTTGCTAGTCCAGTCCAGAACAGGAGCCCCCCAAGTCGTTGTGCTCTAGCAAGGATAGTGACTTAAGGTGTCGAGGATCTAGGTAGAAGTTACCTTTATCTAAAACGTTGCAAGAAAGTGACCTCCTCAGGCTCTAGTCATCATAGCGGGCAGCTGTCCGTAGGAAGAAGACATACATACATTAGGAAAAGATTCTGTTTTGAGAAGATAAAATGTATTTAGCTTTAATGACACGTGTTGGAAAGCGTTGTAATTTATTTATGACACCTAGGGGCTAGCCCTAGGTAATAATTACTAGGCCTTTGTGTTTCCCCACGCGAGCTTAGGACATTATAAAAGGGGAAAAAGAAGTTCATTTGATCATTTCGCACGAACTCTTCCTCTCACCGTGAAATCTTCGCTTTGCAACTTCTCGTCGTAAACTCCAGCATCACCGTCATCAAATTCAAAGGACTCTTCAATGGATCAAGGTAATCTTCATCTTCTTCCTTTTATTTCGTATCTTGAATGATGAGCATTCATAAGTTTTCTCATGAAGTTTATAGGTTCTTCAACGTTTCTGAGAATTCCTTTGAATTTTTGGAAAAATTGATGAATGTTCATCAAATACGTATGAATATCATGAAGAACTAGGGTTAGATTTTAGAAAATGAATAGACTGATGTTTGATCCATGCTAGATTCTGGTTAGGATAATTTAGTGTTAGCGGACGGTCATTAGGTCTTCGCAGATGATAGTAGTGTAGAGGGACTTGTCCCCGATAAGATTTTCACTTATCTTGAGGATAGTTGCTTTTAGCGAGGACATATCCGACATATCAGATTTGTTCTCATAGTTCTTTTCTAGGCTAAGGGTCCGATCTAGGGATATATCCCCGGTCCTTATCATCGCCCTTTCACTTGATTTGTAGTGGAAGGGTGGATTTGAGATCGTCGAATTCACCATGTTTCCTCTGTTTTTCAGGTGAAGGGAGCCATAAGTCCGATCACAGGGTTAAGGACAATCCTTCGGGTGATGCTACGGGAGCCGCAAACATCCTTTCTGCTGACAGATTGTGGATCATGGATGAGCTGCTCGAAACGGATTCTCAATTTGCCATGAATGCCTCAGACACGTGGGGTCATATCGAGAAGAGGAAAAAGGGGGTCCCATGAACTGGCGGGAATTACCTCTGAAGCCTAATCAGAGGATATGCTCTCATTTTCCTGCCCTCCAATTTCCTATGTACGAGTTTGTGTTTCGCGAAGCTGGGTACCGTTTTCCCTTTACGAACTTCCAGGAGGCTGTTTTCAATCATCTTGAGCTTGCGCCTTCTCAATTGCACCCAAATGCCTCAGCGTTAATAAAGGCCTTTGAGTTGGTGTGTCACTACTTGGAGATAGGTGCGACCGTAAGTCTGTTCATTAGGATCTTTCACCTCCAGAGAAAGTCTCAGGATGGTCAACACAACTAGGTGTCGTTGAAGCAGACGAGCAGGCTCTTCAAAGCGCACATAGACTCTATTCGTGATTTCAAGTATCATTTTTATATCATTCAGCAGAGCTCACAGATGGCCAAGGATTCGCTCTATGATAGGGAGGTCGTCGACGATAAGGAAAGGCTAGTGGCTCATTTCCCGTTGGAGTGGGTGGACGTCCATTTTTGGCATACCGACGACCACTATATAATGAAACCTGAGGATCTTAGCGTCGATGATACGGCGTCGTACAATACGCTTTTCAACTTTGACTCTAGTTTTCGCCCTTTGGAACTCGTGGATTCAGATAGGCAGACCTCCTGAAGCCTGATGGAATGCCGACCACCCAGGCTAGGTTAATAAATGTAAAGGCGCTGCTCAGCTTCCCGAACGATGATGCAGCTATGCGGCTCTTAGGTGGATTTTAGTTGTTTTTTGCTTGTATACAAGAATTTAATCGGCAACTGACTTGTTTATCTTTTTGTCTTGCAGAAAAAATGAAAGTAATGTGTGAACGCTCGGTGAAGGCCAATAAGGGAACTTTGAATAAGGGACCCAAAAGTAGGGTCGAAGTTGCCAAAGACTAGGCTACCCTTGAAGGGTTTGTTGTCACAGGCAACTCTACTCCGGAGAGCACTCTAGTGGGTGGCTCTTCGTTAGGAAAAAAGTCGAGGGTCGAGGAAACCCCTTCCCCTCCGAAGACTACTGCGGTGCCTCCGGGCACGTTTGTTCTACACTATGCCAAAAATGTCTTTTAACAGCGCATCTTAGACAGCGCTTTTAAGAGAAAGCGCTGTCTAAGGTTAAAATTAAAATAAAACACGGAAAATGGTCCAAAAAAATAATGAAAGCGCTGTCTAAGGGGGGGTCTTAGACAGCGCTTTCAAAATGCGCTGTCTAAGACCCCCCATTAGACAGCGCTTATAGAAAGCGCTTTTAAATATATACCTTAGTCAGCGCTTTTGATAAAGCGCTGTTTAAAGTTTTTAAATTAAAAAAAAATAAAACCAAAAGCGCTGTCTAAGGGGGGGGGTTTAGAAAGCGCTTTTGGAAAGCGCTGTCTAAGGCATACCTTAGAAAGCGCTTTTCCCAAAAGCGCTGTCTAAGGTCTAATTAAAATTAAATTTCAGACTTCTATTTTCATTCTCTGTTCTTTTTGTTTTCCCTCCTGCGAACGTTTCCAGCGAACCCTAACAGCGAACTTGAACTTGAAGAACTTGAAGTCATTGAAATTTGTTTGAATCGTTCGTTCTCTGTTCTTCATTGTGGTATGTATTTCAGTTTCAGTTCACTTTTTCATTCATTCATTTTTTCGGATTTCAGTTCTTCATTCATTCATTTTTTCGGTTTTCAGTTCTTCATTTCTGCAGTTTTTGATTCATTCGGTTTGAAGAATCGTTCAGGCATTGTGGTATGTATTTCAGTTTTAATGTTTTTAGGGAAATATCAGTTTTGATGTTTTTAGGGAAATATCAGTATTTTTCATGCTATGTTTTTGGTTTAAGTTTTGATGTTTTTGGTTTACACAGTGGTTTACACAATGGTTTTACACTATGGTTTTCTCATTATCAACATCACAGTTACCATTACCAAACATTTTTGTTTCTATGAGAGTTGTTGGTGTCTTGAGTCTTGTTTGATGTTCTTAGGAATGGAGTGAAGGTGGCATGCATGATAAAGTGAACATGTAGATTAGTATTATTAAGACTAATTAAATTGAATTGTGTAGCTAGGTTCACGTGATGAGTTTGGTTTAAGTTGTAATTTGTGTAATTGTTTACCACCATTTTAAAAAGAAAATTTGAAATTGAATTAACATAGACTCATCTCTAAATAAGATTAGGCCAATATGTGAAAGTAGGTTTTCGTGAGAAAATATGGATGATATATATATATATATATATATATATATATATATATATATATATATATATATATATTAAAGTAGTTCCTCATGGATGGAAGGGAATGAGAAATGCTTCAATTTGGTGGAAAGACTTCATTAATTTAGTTTTTCTTTGAATTGATGAAAAGATTCGAGTGAGATAATATGAGATGGAAAATAGTGATATTTTATTGTTTGAATTAGTTAAAATAGGATGAAACTGAGTGAAATGGAGTGATATCCATTTCATTCTATATTTCATCACTTGCCAACCATTTTTCTTTTTAACTGTGAAAGTGTTTTCTTTTTAATAAGTAGGAAAACCATGGATAAAACAAGGATCTGTGCCGATCGAATGACCAAAGAGTACGAGAGTGGGGTTGCGGAATTCGTTAAGTATGTTGTTCAACACGCTGAAATCCCCAGACGAATGCATTGTCCTAGCTTGCGTTGTTGTTATATTGGTAAGGTTGATGCACATGGATTGAAATCGCATTTGCTGAGGCATGGAATTGATCAAAGTTATCAGTGTTGGATATTTCATGGTGAGAAAATTAACGGGAATGTTGAATCAAGTGGAAAAAGTAATACGACCTATGCTTCATACGACAAAGACACGGAAACATATGATTGTGATCGAGTTGAAGAGATTGTAGAAGCACTGGAAGAAGATCTTCATGAGTCCTGAAATGTTTGAGAGGATGGTAAGCGATGCAGAGAAACCGTTGTACAAAGGTTGCACTAAATTCTCAAGACTTTCTGCGGTATTAAAGTTGTACAACTTAAAGGCGGGCAATGGATGGTCGGATAAAAGTTTCACAGAGTTGTTGGCCCTTATGAGAGAAATGCTACCGGATGATAATGTTCTTCCTAATCGAACCTATGAGGAAAAAAATGTTGTGCTCTATTGGCATGAGCTATGATAAGATACATGCTTGTCCTAACGATTGCATTTTGTTTCGTAACGAATATGCAACGTTAACTGAGTGCCCTAAATGCGGTTTGTCTCGATATAAGAAAAGATTATCTCCCGCAAAAGTCTTATGGTATTTTCCGATAATTCCGAGATTTAGGCGCAGGTTTCGTAGTGAAACTGATGCAAGACATCTTACTTGGCATGCAGATGAAAGAATTACTGATGGAAAGTATCGGCATCCGGCTGATTCACCACAGTGGTCGAAGATTGAGAATGATTATCCTGAGTTTGGATCAGAAGCAAGAAACCTTCGATTGGCATTATCTACTGATGGAATGAACCCACATGGTCTTCAAAGTATTTCACATACCACATGGCCTGTGATTCTTATGATTTATAACCTACCTCCGTGGCTATGTATGAAGCGTAAGTACATGATGTTATCTATGTTAATCTCTGGGCCTAAACAACCAGGTAATGACATAGACGTATACTTGACACCTCTGATCGAAGATTTAAAGATTTTGTGGGAGAACGGTGTGGAGGTTTATGATGGATATAGGAAAGAAAGTTTCAATTTGAGGGCGATGTTGTTTGGCACAATTAATAATTTTCCAGCATACGGGAATCTATCTGGGTATAGCATTAAAGGTCAACGTGCGTGTCCTGTTTGTGAAGACGGAACCGATACGATTCGATTGGAACTTTGCCAGAAGAATGTGTTTCTCGGTCATCGTAGATTCTTACATTCTAAACATCACTACCGTGGGTGGAGAAAAGCATTCAATGGAGACACCGAACATCGTAGAGCTCCACCCGCATTGTCAGGTGAACAAGTTTTTGAAAAGGTGAAAGATGTGCGTACTGAGTTTGGCAAGCCTTTTGCACATAAGATTGTGAAAGGTGGGTGGAAGAAAAGGTCGATATTTTTTGAATTGCCATATTGGAAGTCTTTGTACGTGAGACATTTTCTCGATGTTATGCATATTGAAAAAAACGTATTTGAAAGTGTTATCGGTACATTACTCAATATAAAAGGCAAGTCTAAGGATGGCCTTAAAGCAAGGGAGGACATGTTAAAAATAGGAATGAGAACTGAATTAGCACCCGTGAAGAAAGGAAGACGAACATATCTACCACCTGCTGCTTTTACTTTATCTAGAAAGGAGAAAAAAATTTTATGTAAGTCTCTGAGTGAAGTTAAGGTTCCAGAAGGATACTCATCTGATATCAGAAGACTTGTTTCTATGAAAAACCTCAAGTTGAAGAATTTGAAGACACATGATTGTCATGTTATAATGGAACATTTTCTACCGATAGGTATACGTTCTATTTTGCCAGAAAAAGTAAGAAGTTCCATAACTAAATTGTGTTTTTTCTTTAGGTCAATTTGTAGTAAGGTGATCGATCCCGAGATCTTACCAACGCTATAAAAAGAGATTGTAATTACCTTGTGTGAGCTTGAAATGTATTTTCCTCCGTCTTTTTTTGACATAATGGTTCATTTAGTTGTTCATCTTGTGAAAGAGACACAGTTGTGTGAACCAGCTTATATGAGATGGATGTACCCTGCTGAACGGTATATGAAAATATTAAAAGGGTACGTGAAATCCCGAAGTCGACCAGAGGGTTGTATTGTTGAACGATACATTGTTGAAGAAGCTGTTGAGTTTTGTACTGAATATTTGTCTAACGTTCAATCGATTGGACTCCCCAGAGCTCAGATTTTCGACAAAATGGAAGGTAAAAAATTAATTGGGAATAAAATTGTGACAATATCAAGGGATGAACTGGATCAAGTTCATTTGTATGTTCTGCACAATAATAATGAGGTTGAGCCATATGTTGAAATGCACAAGGATGTACTCCGAAGGTTAAATCCGAACAGAAATGAAAATTGGATAGTTATAGAGCACAATCAAAGTTTCATACAATGGTTGAAGGATCATATTTATTTGAAGCGCTCTTCAGATCCTTCTTCGGTAACAGAAAGGTTGAGATGTTTGGCATATGGTCCAAGTTTGCATGTGTTTTCTCATAGCGCATATTCAATTAATGGATACACATTTTATACCAAAGAACAAGATGATAAGAGTACTATGCAAAATAGTGGTGTCACCGTGCTAGCTGAAGCAATGCATATATCAAGTATGAAGGACTTAAACCCCAAATATGCAAATTTGTCATATTTTGGAGTTATTGAGCACATTTGGGTGTTTGATTACGAGAAGTTTCAGATTTCCATCTTTGGTTGCAAGTGGGTGAATAGTAGTGGCATACGAATGGATAAGTCTGGATTTTTGCAAGTTGATCTTACTAAGGTGGGGTACAAAGATGAACCTTTTATTCTAGCATCTCAAGCTAAACAAGTGTTCTATGTGAATGACCCGAAGAGTACAAAATGGTCTATAGTGCTTTTCTCTAACAAAGTGACTGATGATAGCGGTGTCGATCAATGTGATATTGATGTTGAGAATGAGTCATGCATTAGACGGAATGAGTTGAATAGAAATGATGAAGTTGAGGATCTTATACCGGATGAGTCATATATAAGAAATGATCATAATGAGGGAATTTGGATCAATTCATCCGTACGCATTGCTAAGAAACAAGTGATTAATATTCCAACAAAGAAAAGAAAGAGATGTTAGTGACTTAGGTAAATTATCCATGGTTTCTTTATTTTATTTTTTCAATTGTTTTGATTATAAGTTATATGTGATAATGCATGATTTCATTATATTTTTGTTTTCAATTGCTTTGATTATAAGTTATATCTGATAATGCATGATTTCTTTATTTTTTTTGTTTTCAATTGCTTTGATTATAAGTTATATATGATAATGCATGATTTCTTTATTTTTTTGTTTTCAATTGCTTTGGTTATATGTTATATTTGATATTTGATGGTTTCCTTGGTTTATTACAGGTTAGACATGGCTGATGACCAACATGAGGAAGTTAGTAAAAAAGTATCCGCGGAAGAAGAAATTCGAAGAGGCATCACAGTAATGAGAAGGGTGGTCCAAGGAAGATCTCGAGGCATCATACTAGATGTCTATTGGAGAAACCAGGGACAGCTTATAGAACCTAATGGGCATACCTTAACTAGTTTTATCAGTGCACTAGTAAGGAATGAAATTCCCATTACATGTGATGATTGGAGAAACAAAGAGCTGAATGAGTCCAAAGAAAAAATTTGGAGTGAGATAAAGGTACAATCATTTGGCCCTTAATTATACGGTATCAATTATGTTTTTTCAATTACCGATACTAACTATCAATCTGTATGTTTTTCTTAGCGATGTTTTAACATCGAAGAAGAAAGAAGAGGTTTTTGTATGAAATTGGCCGGAAAGCTTCTAAGAGGGTTTCGGACATTTTTATCATCCAAGTTCCTTAAGGATGCGGATGGTAATTTTGTGGATGAGGAGCTTCCTAAAAAATATGAAAGTTTGATATCGGCTGAAGAATGGGAAGCTTTCAAATCCAAAAGACAAGACCCGGTTTTTCAAAGAATAAGTGCTACAAATCGGGAAAGAGCATCAAGTCCCGCATATCTGTACCGAAAAGGACGTGTCGGATATGGACGCTTAGAACAATCCATGGTAAGTATTTATAAATTGCGATAACAAATTTGTTCATCATATATTAGTTTTATCTGATCAAATTGTATGACTTAATGTGTAGCTGCAGAAGGAGGAAAGTTCAGAAACATCTCTTCCTGCACATGTTTTGTGGAAGGAAGCCCGTGTGGGCAAATCTGGAGTTCCTCAAGAAGAAGTTTTACACGTATACCAGAAATGTGTAAGTATAACATTTTTTCATTAATTGAATAGCATTTTTATACACAAATATTTGAAAAGTGTACGGTATTCATCTGATTTTTCAGGAGGAGCTATCTCAGTCTTTATCTCCCGATGATACTAGGAGCATACTTGGTCGGGCATTAGATGTCCCTGAGTATTCTGGTCGGGTGAGGGGTAAGGGATTTGGAGTCACTCCGACCTCCCTGAGTATTAAAAAAGGAAAGGCTCCTAGTAATCGGGAGCTTCATGCAAGAATGGAAGCCATGCAAGCTGAGCTTGATGCATTGAGGAGAGAAAGAGAGGCTAGCGCCTCAACAGTATACAGAGATGCTTCGGACAAAGACAGTATCAACTGTACCTTTCAGCCGAACATGTAATTACATATAATTGTCTTAAATTGAACTATTTGCTTAAATTATGTATTTGACATATATACACATTAACGATTTCTTGTTATTATTGGTTTTAGGGCATTTCCCATTGTCAGTTGTATTTGTCGTCACCATACTATCAGATGGTTGGCAAGGGAAAAGTGCATAACGTTAGCGGAGTATTACTCCACACTAGAGAGCTCTCTGCTGGATGTTTGAAGGTATCAGTTGATATTGCAGTTGAGCCGAATGCAACATTACCATATCCTAGCGATGATTCGTATGCAACAACGGTGCACGAAGCAGTAGGTTCGTTTGTTGCATGACCGACAAACCTCATATGCGTAGGATATGAGGTATGCTTAAAACTTATGTTAACTTCCTTGGTATATTCAAAGTTTAAAATTTATGCTTAAAAGTTTACTTACATATTTTCCTATGTTAAATAGACTCCCACAAAATCCAAATCAAAAGATAGTGCGATTCCACGGCATACCGAGTCCACGGTTTCAAGAAAAGAGGTAATATACAATTATATGACATATATTCATGGAAGTTGTTACATTCTTAATTTGATCTAACTATTTATATGACATGTAGATTCAAGAAAATGAGGATAGCAATGCCTCCGCACAACAAAAAATGAGGTTAGCAACGCCTCCGCACGGGTAAAAAGTTCTGGTGCTAAGAAGACCGTAGCTAGGAAAAAACCTACCACCAAGTATAGGTCGTGCCTCAGGACATTTCTAGAGATGACCGATATACCGACCGGAGGTGTTCGGACTGTACATATGGAGGTAGGGATTTTCGGCTTTGATTACGAGCAAATGATTGGTAATGAGGACTTCATGCAAGTTTTTGGTCGTGAAGAAATCGCCGTCAACGTTGTCAATACATATGTTAGGTAAATCCGGACTACTTTGTTTTATTAATTAAACAACTTATGTTAATGATGTTTACTTTATGTTAATGATGTTTTTATATTAGGTTTTTGTATGACAAATTGATGCGCCCCAATGGTTTGGACGTGTCATTCGGATTCTTAGCACCCGCGACCGTCAACTATGGTTTAATGTTAAGTAGACCGGATACCGTGACGGAGTACGTTCTTCGGATCCTCATGGACAATAAAGATGCGGAGAAGTTGTTTTTTATACCGTTTAATACCGGGTTAGCATTTCATTCTAAATTCATCTATTATAATTATTTTCCAAGTTACCATCTAACATTTGCCTAATCATTACAGTGGACATTGGTTGTTGCTCGCAATCAATCCTATCCGAGAAATTGTGTATTATCTTGACTCGTTAGGAAATGATTGGACAACATACCCGGATATGAAGGTCCTAATTGACACGTAAGTGAGAATGTTCAAAATTTTTCTTAGTTTATGTGAATTGTTCTAATTGCTTCATTTTTATTTTATTAGCGTCCTACAAGCTTTTCGGGCCCAACGAGTTATCCAAACCTCAAGGAGGGGCGACAACTCCATTACATGGATTAAAGTGGCGGTATATTTTTAATTACCACGTTTTTTATTATATTAGTGATGACACTTGATAAAACTTAGGATTTATAATCCATATTTTTTTTTCATATGCAGTGTCCTCGTCAACGTAATCAAATAAATTGCGGGTATTTCATGTTGAGGTTTATGCGAGATACTCTTGTTTTGGGCCGATTAGAGATTCCCACCGATGTATGTATTTCTAACTTATGAGTTATTTTTATATTTACACATATCTCGTATAATTAAATAGTTGGAATTAATTCAAAATATGTTATATTATTATGTAGTACTTTGATGAATTCAAGTGTGCATCTTATACAAAGGATCAAGTGGACGAAATCAAAGAGGAGTGGTGTCAATTCATGATAGAGCTCAAAGTTTGTTCATAAATTTGTGTAATTAATGTGTACATTTGTAGTAGTATATGTAATGACTTATAAATGTAAACATAAATTTGTATATATTTTGATACATTAATGGAAAAATTGGTTTGAATTGGTTAGCCAAAAATTGGTAAAAAAAAGGCCAAAATGGCATATATAAAATGTGATAATTGTCTGCCAAAATCTAGTTGAAAACAGGTAGAAATTCCGGTTTATAAACCTGGAAAAAATGTGGTTTCAAACAAATCCTTCAAAAAATTTCGTATACCTTAGACAACGCTTTTGTAAAAAGCGCTGTCTAAGGGGGGGATTAGAAAGCGCTTTAGGCAAAAGCGCTGTCTAGGGGGGGCTTAGACAGTGCTTTTTGAAAAGCGCTGTCTAAGGTATACCTAAAAAAATTAAAATAGGAGGGGCTTAGACAGCGCTTTTGGCCAAAGCGCTGTCTAAGGGGGGAGGGGGGGCTTAGACAGCGCTTTTCAAAAGCGCTGTCTAAGGTGTACCTAAAAAATTTAAAATAAGAGGGTCTTATAAAGCGCTTTTGGCCAAAGCGCTGTCTAAGGGTGGGGGCTTAGACAGCGTTTTTAAGATTTTAAAAAGCGTTGTCTAAACCTTTAGCAGCGGAGGTTTAGACAGCGCTTTAAAAGCGCTGTCTAAGGCTAAAAAAAGCGCTGTCTAAGGTCTTGTTTGTTGTAGTGCTACCTCAGTGTATGACCCAAAGGTCGTTATTTGATGAGGAGTCATCAGTCCGGGTCCCCATGATTGTTTCACGTTGTTGTGTTTTATGTATGTGGTGTGAGGTGGTAGTATGTGGGAGGAAGTAAAATATTATTTAATATTATATGAATTTAAATAAATTATATTATATTGAATAATTAAAATATTAGAATATAAATAGAAAAAAGGGTAGAATAATAGTTTGGTGAAGGATAGTGAGAGCAATATAGGAAATCCTTAGTTGAGGTTTAAGGGTTATGTTTGGAAATTAGGAAAAAATGAACCAATCGTGAAAACTGATCATGAAGGGAAAACATAACTAGAGAAGAAGGAAGGAGAAAGGGCAAGAACGTGGAGAGGAAAGTGTGTTAGGTTCTTAGAAATTGTTGTTTGTATAATAATTGTATGAATTAGGTGTTTAATTATGGAATTTTTGTATTTTCTGATTGTAAAGACTGATTTTGGGTGTGAAGAACGTAGCAGGGTTTTGGCTGTCTCGCAGAAAGAGACAATTAAAATAATATTTATTAATATAATTAAAATAATATATTCAAATATTATGTTATTAGTTTAGATATATAAAATTAAATGATTGCATATATTAGGAATTATTTTTAATTTAAAATATAAATTTTTATAAAAAATTAAAATATATATTATTGATGTAAAACAATTTTATTGTTATTTTTAAAATATGTCTTTCTTTTAAAGATAACAAATTATTTCTTTTAAAGATAATAAACTATTTTCATAATACAATTTGGTTTTTCTTATTATATTTTAAAAACAAAACGTACGTATTACATAAATATTCTATTTATTTAATAATATATATTTATAAAATTAAAATAATAATTATAAATATTATTATTTAATATTTATAAAATTAAATTATATCATAATATTTTTATCAAAAATATCAATTGATGCTCGTTGATATTGAATTAATTTTTTTTAAAATATAAATTATATTTTTTATATTTATTAATTTTTATTAATCATTTTCTTAAACAAATGTGTGTAACATATTAGTACTCGAACGAACATATAAGTATTCTATTTAAAATATAAACATATAAGTACTGATATGAATATCGCGCATAGATCGAATATATATTTGTAGTAATGCAAAAAAAATATTTATTTATATTAATAATATTTATTTTTATATTTAAAATAAAATTTATAAATATTATAATATTATTTGATATTTATAAAACAAAATCATAACATAAAAATCTTTATAAAAAATATCAACCCATACTCGATTCTAGCTTTTTTTAATATATAAATTAAATTTTTTATATTTATTAATTTTTATTAATTATAATCTTTTTTTTGAAATAAATGAAAAAAAAATACTAGTAACCAACGGATACTTATACGAAGCTAGTTTAATAAACTAAGTTTAAACATTGCAAATTACTACTCACCGACCCATATCATGATGGGGTGATTCTAAAGCTAGAAACAATTTTGAATGGGTGAAAATTTTTCACTCTTAATAAAGTTCTTGCTTCTCTACCTCTTAATAAAGTTCTTTTTGGAGCTTCTATATCTCTTTAATTACAAACAAATCAGAAGAGTCGATGACAAAAAACACAACAAGTACATAAAGAGATCAGGTGATCAGATAGTATAAAGTAAAGTAATGAGAATCGAAATAAATAAAGTTGAAGAAGGAAGGAAGGAAATAAGTTTGGTCTTTGATAGATCTCATCCTCACTGAAAAGATACTGCATGCACTATCACAACCCTAGCTAGCCACGTTCTTCACTTTATACAAATCAAGAAACCCAACGTACTTTGAAAACCAGAAATATCAGGTCATAGCGGCAGTCTATATCTCATATAGCCACAGCATGCATCAGCTTTTGTTATCGTCATCCAATGACCACCCCTGCTCACACACACCCCTATCACATGTACAGATACTAGCTATACCACTACTGCACACTCTACCCATATTCTCACACTTCATCATCTTTCTTCTAACACTTTCTTAGACCAATTCTTTTTTTACTACTCTATCTTTATAACAATAGAAATAAAGGCTTATTCTAAATCTCCACAGAGAAAGCATAACTATCATTTCCTCATTTCTAAGTTTCCTTTTCTTCCTCAAAATTACATTAATTACTAATAGAGAATATAAACTTAATACAGGATCAATCAACAATGCAACAAACAAATCTAATTAGTTTTGAAATTAAATGATGATATCACTGAAAATGAACCAACCTAGCTACATAAACTACTCTAAACTAGTATCGTTAAACCTAATAATAGTTAAACAGAAATAACAATAATAATTAAAATAAAACAACCAACATATAGAAATATAGAATAGCATGATTTCGCAACAAGTTTTTTAAGCAAGAAAATGAAAATGTGATTCATTATCAGTAAGGTGGTGGTCTTGCCGATGGAGTCCAAATCACATCTGACGGTGGCAAGTGACAGCTGTACATAGACATCCCGCACGACTCGCCGCCATGACCTTGACCGCTATCCACCGCACCGGAAACCGAAACAGGTGGAGAAATTCCATCACCGCCTGACACCGAGTTTCCGCCTTCTTCCTCCGGAGGCAACCTATGATAAGATGGATTATTAAACGAAGCAGCAATAACAAACACCGTTCCCGCAGCTATTAAGTTTCCAGCAACAATTCCTCCGACGATCTGACCCTGCGGACCGGCGAGTGAGATGGAGAAGCCGTTTGGAACAGTTGGAGAACCACCAGATGATGATTGAGGAAGAAAAGTAGCTGTTAACGATAGAATATCAAAACGGCCGTGAAAAGTAACGGTGGTTCCCGGCGTAGTTGACGGTTGACGAAGAGTAACATTAGCAACAGCTCCTGAACCGGTTAAAACGCATAAGCCAATATTTCTCCGATGACTAAACTCAGCAACCGCTTGAACGACGTCGTTTCCTGCAGAAATTTCCAGAATAAAAGGACTCATAGCAGGCTCAGAATCGCGTGTTATAATAACAGGCGGTTTAGGCCTGTTTTTAGATCCAGGCGGGCGTCCTCTAGGCCGCCTAACAACCTCAATGGTAGCACCATCGCCAGAAGAGTTCGGTTTCTGAGCGGCTGAGCCACCGGCGGAACGGTTATCGTCTTCACCGACTGTTTGACATTCATGATGAGAGAGCTGGAAAGGTAGAAATGGATTGTTTGGTGACTGTGAGTGTGACTGTGATTGGTGAAGCTTTGAATGTTGATCTACGTATTCTCCTTTCATTTTTTTGGTTAAACAAATGCAAATGAATTTTTTATGTTTACTGATCCCAAGAGTTTGGATTTAAATGGATAATATATTGCAGTAGTTGAAATAAAATATACAGAAAAATACAGTAAAGAATAAAATAGAGGAGGAAGAGAGATTGAGAAGGATAGAGAGGAGAGAAAATAGTGTTGTGGTGAGATGAGGCAAAGAGTGTGAAGAGGTGTTTGGATTTGGTTTATAGAATTATAATGTAGAATAAGTATTTGTTATATAATATTTTATTGGAAAAAGGGAAATGGTAAGAGAGAGAGAAAGTGGTGGGTGAGGTTGAAGACTAATGGCGCCGCTGGTAACAAAGTGGGTCCATGGGCCCACAGTTACATGTATATAAAGATAGAGATATATGATGGTTGGATAAATCATATATCTTCCACCGCCTTTCTTTTCTTTTTCTTCATGTGTAGTACTCCATACGCTGTTGAGGGAGTAGAAAATTGGTGGCTAAATTGATAAGGACGTATTTGATGGGTTTGGATTTGGGTTATAGGGGATGGATGGTTCTTTTCACGGTAGGACAATTGTACCAATAAGTGATGAATTCAAATATTTTGGTCGGGTCGTTTTGTTTTGTTTTGACATGTTGAACTTCCTCATTGTTTCCTACACTAGCTAACATTCTTTGTTTTTACCTTTGTAGGTTGAAATTTTAGACTATTAGTATATCATTTTGTTTTATGTTAAATGGTCATTGGCTTTATGATTGTGTTTACCTAATGGAAATGTAAGTTTTCTACTTTTACGCAATCACGATACTATATTTCAACTTTGTGCTATTTGGATTCGGGTTATCAAAGTTGAAATTGGTGGTTTTCATATTCTTGTATCTTGTGTCATAATGGCATTTTCAACGTGACTTTGTGAAGCGATAAGTATAGAAGCTAGCTTTGAATTGAATGCAAGTGACACCGTCATTAACTAAATATCCAAACATGGTCAATTTATAGATATATCTAGATCGTTTGATTGTATTGTGTTACGTAAATCTCTTACTAAAAAGAAACTTACGTTTGTTTCATAATTTACTTTGTTAGTTAAAATTAGCATATATATATATATATATATATATATATATATATATATATATATATATATATATATATATATATATATATATATATATATATATATATATATATATATATAACCAAGAGAAATGTTAAGAACAATCTCTTTTTAATATTCTTTAAACACTCATTTTTTTATTGATTGAAATATACGTGGATCCTATCACTTTATATGGAGTCTATTTTCAAAATGAGGGACCCACACATATTTCAATCAATAAAAAAGTAAATGTTCGAGAAAATATTAAAAAGAAAATGTTGCTGGTACCCTCGTATAACCAATAGTGAGTTAGTTTTTTTGGTGATTGGCATGTATCAGATACTTTAGGTAAAACCAAAAAAAAAATAGCATATGTACTAATATTTAGAAAACAATCTTTAAAATTTAATATATATTTATTTACCAAAAGTATATAGGATATGTGTCTTCTAATCCGATCTAGGGTTAAACGCACGGTCCAATCATAGATAGCTCAATTAAGTTGGTTTAATTATATAGTTATCATATATGATATTTAAAATATATATTTTTATATCTACATTTTATTATATTCATTTTACACTATGTAATTCATTTAGGCGTTCGAGTGTTAACATTTTAGGTTCATTCGCGTCTCCATACCGAAGACCGACATCGTTGATTATAGATTTGTATGCCATCAATCAACATCAATTATGGTTCCATAACGGAACAATGATATTGTGTGTGGGAGTCGACATCAAATTCTTGTGAAATTCCACGAACAAACTCCACAAACAGATCAATTTCGATCCAAAGTCAGGTCTCTATCACAACCCCAAGGTAGAGAGATGTACCTTTTGCATCATACCTAAGAACTTTTGTCGAATCTATAGTCTTACACTACCTTAATTCTCTATGGTCGGTGAGATCCGTACTAATGCAGTGTCTGACGAATACGCACCACCGAATAACCTCATCCAAGCAATGAATGACACTAGAACTCGGAGTAAAGACATGTCGATGCTAGAATTTCGATATTGCAAGAAGGTAATTTACACTAACGTTACACGTAGTTTTTGTTGGTATAATTGGCACCAAAATGAATCACACGATAGCATGAGTCTTCCTAAGAGATTGAAGTTCATGTAAAGCCTTTTACGCCGACACGCTCAAGCAACTAGAGCTCCGTCGGGTAGATCTGAGCCTAGGTGGTGGTGGAGATCTCTTGTGAAATAACATATCTACCACTATCACCGAGAGAAGAAAAAAGTGTAAGAAGGACGAAGGTCCGAAAAGAATCAATATATTCGACCTTGATGAGTGTGAAGAAGAAATTAGATCAATCACAAACGTTGATCCTGAAGTTTTTCACTTTGTTGATAATCCAACCATATTTGAAGATATAATTCAGACTCCCTTCTGAGATAAAGAACATATTTATTATATGGCTTCAAACTAATTGATAAGTGCTAAATTGGAGTGATATTGAGTGTGAATAATTGGCACTTATTGGCTTAATTCAACCAATAAACCTCATTTTTTATGCATATGTTGTATAGTTTACATTATAGTGCATTGCATATCGTGTAAATATCATTGACATTAATAGTTTTTCCTCTCATTTTTGTAGGTATACAAGCAATGACATTTTGTAATTTTCTTATAGAGCATTGAATAAGTTTTCCAATGCTTCCGACCGCGCGTAAAACGAAATTATGGTTCAAAAGTTATGGTCGAAACAAGTGTTGAGTTTATTGTAGGCGAATAGAAAGTGCTCAAAAGCGTGGAAAACACTGTTTTGGTAGTAGATAAGGCGGAATATGTTCGTTGGGCGAACATGAGACCACAAATTTCCTATAAAGTCACACTTTTTTATATTTTTTTAGTTTATGTTTTTCGGGAACTTTTTCCCCAACTTCATCAAACACATTTTAGGAGTAGATAGGCTTAGAAAACAACATTAGAGACTGCATCTTTATGATCTGGAGTTGGATTTGCTTCAATCGGATTTGAGACCAAAAGAGATGTCAGTTCATCTTTCTTCTTCTCTTTGTATTCTTTTTTGTTGGGGTTTGTATGTAATCTTTTGATGCCTTATGTATTTCATCTAATCTATGTATTGTGAACTAGTTTTGATTCAATATTATGTTATCTTTGATTTCATATTTGTGAGTATTGACAAAACCTCTTTCAAATTGTGGATCTAACATATTCATATATAAATGAGAAAACTTTTGACATAGTTTTGTGAGTTGATATTCATTTGCATCAGGGCTTTTTAGCATTGTGTTGATTGTTAGTATGAATAACATCTAGTGTTTAATACAATAAAGACCGTGATAACGCTTGACAAATGGTATTGTAAGGATGTGTGATAATAGTGATGAAGGACTTTGTTCACATACATTTGGCAAATTAGTTGAATGCATGTTGAAAAAGATTAATCATGTGTACGTATTTTGATCATGTTGTTATATATGAATCAAATTATTATTTTGATATGGATGTTATAGGAATATATGTTATGTCTAAACTCTAGACATATATTTAGGTTTAAAATTCATATATGTATTCGTTTTTAATGCTCTGTGTTGGTTTTGTTACGTGAGACATTACTGATGAGACAATATAGTTTTCCTTTCGACTTTGCGTTAGACATAACCTCTGTTATGGATGATACTTGATGGTATTAGACGAACATTTGAGTTGTGTATAACATGATCCGAAGAATGCATGTGTTATCGATTGATGATATCCTAATACCAACAAGGCTCTGAGTTTTCTCCTATCTAAAGAATGTATTTATTTACTTGTTCATGTGTTTTTCTTTTGGACTTTTTACTCTCAAACCATTTAAACTCAAGCTTAGATACTTAGATATTGTCGAATGACATTCTTTCCCTCATACCGATCCATGTGGAGACGAAAAAATTGAATCTTACCCAAACTTTTACTTTCTGCTTTACCGCACCAGTAAAATGGTGTTGTTGTCGGGGATTGGTTTTGATATTGAATCGCATTGTGATAGTTTCTATACTTCTAAGCTTTGCACATAATTGTATATTATATATATATATGCTTGTATAGATAACTGTTTTGCTTTTGTCTTTCATTATGTTTATTCAAGTGTTGTATATATTTTGTTCCCATAACGTTTGTTCAAGTGTTTGATTAGGACACTTTTTTTTAGGTTGGTGTTTTGGTGAAAGCATCGGCATGCCTGAGAGGAAGTTACTAGACAAGCACAATAAAAGCATCGAGCTAACTACGTGAAAGAAGTCTTTGTTGGGAGGAAACCCAACGATTTTTGAGCTTTTATAGCTTTATGTTAATTAGTTTGATTCAATTTTGTTAGGTTGTTAGGAAATTTTTGTGTTTTGTCTTAAGCTTTGTTTTTTATTAGCTTGAGGATGCATTTTGTGATTGTTCAAGTTTGATTGTTTCAACAAGAAAATGTTCTGGTAGTGTGAAAAGTTTACAAAAAGTTACATTGCTTTGGTTTGTGTTTATTTCTTTTCTAGAACATAATATGTTTATGAACCTTAGGCTCTGTACAACTTACATGACATTCATTCTCTTGCAATTTGTGTTCATTTGTGAACCATTTTAGTTCATAGCCCATTATGAGAAACCTCAGTTATTTACTAAATATTTGGATGACTGATAACTTTGTTTAATTCGTTTGATTCATGCCTAATATTTTGATTATTGTGATTTTGTGGAAGAATTAGAAATCATCAAGGCATTTGTTTATATTGAGCACAACCATATCCAAAAGTCGCTTACCTGTGAGTAGTGAGTATTCGTTATCCCCTGTGAGCCTTAACAAAGTAGATCCTAATTTGTGGGATTTTAAATGCTTTTTTTCTTGAAACCTTTAAACAATGTTATAAACTGATTTCCTTGCCATAAAAAGCAAGGAGCATTTAAGTGAGGCTTGATGGTATTCAAGTTGGGGAGAATGAAAGAAAAAATGGTAGGTTGCTAAAAAAAATTGAAATTTTTTGAACAAGCATAGAAAAGGTATGAATATGAATGTGAAAAAACAAAAGAAAAAAAAAGTTTGTTTGAAAGAAAAAATAGAAAATGAAAAATAATTGTGCGTAGAAAGTTTGAAAAAGGTGGGCAATAGAGAAAAGAAAATGGTGAAAATAAGTTGTGATGTGAAAATACCATGTATAATGAATGTTTCTTTTGCGTGGAAACTTCGATTCAATAGCCTAAGAAATGATCATTTGTTGTGAACCCCGTCCTTGCTACAAGCCCTTAGTGATTTTTTTGTTTCCATGATTTCATTTATGATTGTTAGATGAATGTATGAATTGAATTGTTGTTTGCATTGTTTTCAGATTAATGTAATTGTATCACGGTTGCAAACGCATAAATTTCTTCATCCTTATTCTGAAGAGGAATGTTAGGTGTGATTCATTCTTGAACATTTGTATTCCTTTAGAAATTTCTATATGCGTTTTGTGCTTAGAATTTGTTTCATAATTTCAGTGTCATTGTAGTTTAGTGGTACGCATTGCTTAGCGTGTACTTTTGATATTTGTACCATACAGTTGTTTTCCGTTTGTAAAAACGTTTTTAGCATGATATCTTGATAATTGATTTTGTTTTTTTGAGTTGATTGATTCTTGTTTGAGGACAAACAAGTTTATATTGGGGAGAGTTTGATAAGTGTTAAATTGTAGTGATATTGAGTGTGAATAATTGACATTTATTGGCTTAACTCAACCAATAAAATCTCAACTTATGTGCATATGTTTTATAGTTTACATTATAGTGTATATATTGTGTATTGTGTAAATATCATTGATCCTAATAGTTTTCTCTCATTTTTGTAGGTATACAAGCAATGATATTTTGTCATTGTCTTATAGAGCATTGAATAAGCTTTTCAACGCTTCCAACCGCCCATAGAACAGAGTTATGGTCGAAACAAGTGTTGAGATTGTTGTCATATTCACTAGGTGAACAAAAAGTGCTCAAAAGCGTGGAAACATTGTTTTGGCAGTATCTAAGGCTACATATGTTCGTTGGGTGAACGAGACTTTGTTGGGAAAACATGGGGCAAAAATGTGTTTTCCCCAACTTCATCAAACACAATTTTGGAGTAGATAGGCTTATAAAACAACATTAGAGGATGCATCTTGATGATACAGAGTTGTATTTGCTTCAATCGGCTTTGACACCCGAAGAGATGTCGGTTCATCTTTATTCTTCTCTTTGTATTATTTATTGTTGGGGTTTGTATATAATCTTCATTTGCATCAGGGCGTTTTAGCATTTTGTTGATTATTAGTATGAATGGCATCTAGTGATTAATACAATAAAGATTGCGATAATGCTTGATAAACGATATTGTGAGGATGCATGATAATAGTGATGAAGAACTATGTTCACATAAATTTGGAAAATTAGTTGAATGTGTGTTAAAAAGGATTAATCATGTGTACGTATTTTGATCAGCAATAAAGTGGAGATCGATATCACCAATTTATAACTCACTAAGGCTTTCGTGATTTAATCTTACAAGCCCATTTTCGTCGATATCACCAATTTCAGAGTCCTATGTACTAAAAAATATCAATTATGATTTTAATTCGAACAATGACATTGTGTGTAGAAGTCAACATTGAATTCCCTTGAAATTCCACAAGCAAACTCCAAAAATAGATCATTATCTATCCAAAGTCAGATCCCTACCACAATTCCAATATGGAGAGATGAACCATTTGCATCACACCTAAGAATTCTATTGAATTCTCAAATCTTACACAACCTCAATTCTCTGTCGTCGATGAGATCCATATGAATGCAATGTATGACGAAGATCAACCACTAGATAACCTCATCCAATCAACCACTGACACTAGAACACATGGTAAAGAAAATACGATCCTAGGATTTTGAGATCGTGAGAAAGTAATTTACACTGACGTTACCCAGAGTTTTTATTGGTATAACTACCACTTTAGTAGATCACATGTTTGCATGAGTCTTCCTAGGCCATTGAAGCTCATGTAAAGCCTTTTACACTGATACGCTCAAGCAACTAAAGCTCTATCGGTTAGATCTGAGTCTAGGTGGTGGTGGAGATCTCTTGTGAAATAACATATCTACCATTATCACCCAGAGAAGAAGAAAATGTAAGAAAGATGAAGGTCCAAAGAGAATCAATATATTCGACTTTGACGAGCATGAAGAAGAATTTAGAACAATCACAGGCGGTGATCCCGAAGTTGTTCAACTCATTGATAATCCAGCCATATATGTGAAAATATGATCCAAACTCCCTTCTAAGATAAAGACCATATTGATTAGATGGATTTGAGTTAATGTGGATCATTTTGTTATTTCTCTACATAAATGTTAGGCATTGACTCAATCATAACATGCCTTCAATAGAATGTTTATCCCAATGATCGGTGCGTATCACAAAAAAAAGGCAGTCTAAAAAAAATGAAACCGAGTTTGCAGGTCAAGACGCCAATTTCTCACCGCCAGGTTTGAGAATCTTATAATCAAAGAAGATGAAACCATAACTTAGTTCTATGTTCGTGTTCATGACATAGCAATAACTCGTTTGCACTTGGTAAAAAATATTTGAAGAAAACCTGGCCAGAAAAGTTCTCATATCTCTTCCAAAGAATTTTGACATAAAAGTTACAATTATAGAAAAAGCTTGGGAAATCAGTTCGATCAAAGTGGATGAACGTATTGGATCATTAATAACGTTTGAGATGGCCATTAATGACAAAACTAAAAAGAACAACAAAAGTGTTGCTTTCAAAGTTGATATGGAAGATGACAAGAGCGAGAAGTATAAGATACTTATGAAAACTTGTCAAACTCCATCACATTACTTGAAAAAAGGTTTGGAAAAGTGATAAGAAGACTTGCCAAACAATCTAGGAACAAGGTCATGACAAATGTCAAAGCCAAAGTTCTTGACAACTCAAGAGGTTTCAACTCCCAGTGTAGAAACAAAGAATGGGACAAGCTAAACAAAGGAAAGGGAATACAATTTCAGGAGTGTGAAGTATTTTGACACATTCGGGAAGAGTGTACATATTTCCTTTAAGAAAAAAAGAACGTGTACATTGCTACTCTTTCAGACGAAGAATATGAAGAATAAAGTGATGAAGAAAATGATAACAATGTAATTGCATTCAATACTCACCTATGATACAAATCAAATAGTCAGAACAATGGTGAATCTAGATATGAAGAACTCTCAGAGGAAGATGTTGCTAAAACCTACATATTATTATATGTCATATGGAAAGAAGATTGTATATCGAGAGAAAAAAAATATCTCAAATAAACATCTTACTTCAAGAAAAAACCAACCTCACAAAAATCAATTTTTGATATGAAGGAAGAAGTCACACTTTTGAACTCAAAGCTTGAAAGCATAACCAAGTTAGTTTGTATGTTGAATTATGGATCTGAAATCCTTGATGAGATCCTTCATGTAGGAAAAATAGCTAGAGATATGAACAACATTGGTTTTGACTATAGTTTTCTAAATGAAGAAAATAAAGGTGTTCCTCCTAAATAGAAAATTGAGTTCCATATGACACACTACATGTTAAAACAACATGTTCAACATCATTATCAATGCAAAATTCCTTTCAGAAAACCTTTTTTTGAGATGTCACTAATGTGGCAAATTTGGGCATATATGTCCCTTTTGCTACAAACTAACCCTATTATTCTCACAAAAAATAGTCAACCAAGTACACACCAAGAATTGATCTTGTCCAACAAGTCTTAAATTTAAGGAGGCAACTGCAAGTCACATTGTTCATACCTCTCTAAAAGCATCCTATCGTGAAGACTGGTACTTTGATAGGGGGTGTTTCAAACCCATAACATAGGAGAATAACTATTTGAAAGAAATAAAATCATATACTAATAATTATGTTACTTTTTAGGTAAAACACTCTTTTTGGTCCTTTAACTATACCCTTGGGTTCAGATTGGTTCCTTAATTATTTTTCGTGTCAAATTGGTCCCTTAACTCTTAAAATGTGTCATGTTGGTCATTTTTATCTAATTAGTGACAGAAAATTCAAAAACCGGTCGCTAAATTTGTCACTAATTAGACAAAAAGGACCAACATGACTCATTTTAAAAGTTAAGGGATCAATCTGACACGAAAAATAATTAAGGGACCAATCTGAACCCAAGGGTATAGTTAAGGGACCAAAAATGATATTTTGCTTACTTTTTATGATTGTGCTAAAGGCAAGATCATGGGAAAAAGGAAGTTAATTTATCCAAACCTCCCAAATTTGTAAGATGTTCTTCTAGTTGAAGGTCGGACTGCTAATCTCATTAGTATCAATCAATTGTGTGACACTGTTCTTTTTGCTAATTTCAATCTTTCTGAATGCATTGTCACAAACAAAAACTAGAAAGAAATCATGAAAGGTATAAGGTATTATTATAATTGTTACATGTGGAAATATCAATCAAATGACCATCCTTCAATCTGTTTGGTCAATAAAGAAGATGAAACCAAGTTGTGGAATAGAAAACTAGGTCATCTAAATCTCAAAAGCATGAGAAAGATTATATCTGCTAAGACCATCAAGGGTCTTCCTAACCTCAAGATCTAGGATGAAAGAATATATAGAGACTTCCATATCTACAAACAGACCAAAATGCCTCACAAGAAAATACAACATCATGCCACATAAAAAAAATTGGACTTACTTTGACGAATCTCATGGGGCTCATGCAAGTTGTGAGCTTGGGTGGAAGGAGATATGCCTTTGTATTTGTTAATGACTACTCAAGATTCACATGGATATACTTTCTTAGAAAAAAATTAGACCCATTTACCACATTTGAAAGGTTATGTCAATAACTTCAGCATGATAAAGGTAGGGAGATAGACAATATTGTTAGAATATGAAGTGACCATGGAGGGGAATTTGAAAACTTCAGCTTTTCTGAATATTTTTCTTCAAAAGGTATTGCTTATGAGTTCTCTGCTCCAATCACTCCATAAAAAATGGAGTGTTTTAATGCAATAATAGAAACGCACAAGAGATGGCTAGAGTCATGCTTCATGCAGAGAATTTTACTTATTACCTCTAGGCTAAAGCAAAGAATATAACTTGCCATATAATTCACAACCGAGTGACCATCCGGATTGGCACCGAAGTTACACTCTAAGAGTTATGGAAATGAAGAAAATCCAATGTCAAATAATTCCATGTGTTTGGCAGCAAGTGTTACATCTTGATTTATTAATAGAAAAGGCGGGAGATAGATCCTAAGAGTGATCAAGAAATATTCTTGGGATATTCTATCAACAATAGTACTTATCGTGTGTATAACAATTGCAAAAAGACCATCATGGAATCAATAAATGTGGTGATAGATGATGCTCTTCGAACTGAGACTAGTGATAAAGAGGAAGACAACATGCACAAAAAGGAGGAAAATGTTCCTACTAAAGCGTCAAACAAAATTCCTAACATCTTGTAAAATTCTAATGTTAAAGATTCGGAAGAAGTAGATGACGATAGTTCAATAAACAAAGGTCCCTTTTTTGGAATTCAAAAATCTCATCCTATAGAAAACGTGATTAGGAATCTCAAGGACGAAATTAACGAAATTATCACCAGATCCAAAGAAGTGATCACAAACATGTTTTTTTTATCTCCAAAGTTGAACCCAAGAATAAATGACGAATATTGGATCAATGCCATGCATGGGTAACTTGTTATGTTTGAAAGAAACTAGGTGTGGGATCTGGTTCCCAAACCCAACTCAGTCAACATCATTGGAACCAAGTGGATTTACAAGAAAATACCAAATGAAAATGGCTTATGAGACCAATAACAAATATAAATTAGTAGTTCCAGGATAAAAATAAATAGAAGGTATCGACTTTGATGAGACTTTTGCTCTAGTTGTTCGTCTTGAATCCATCAGACTTCGGCTAGGAATATTTTTGAAGTTCGAGCTATTCCAAATGGATATCAAAAGTGATTTATTGAATGGGTGTTTGAATGAAGAGGTTTATGTTGAACAACCTAAAGGATTCATTGATCATATCATGTCTACAAGTTGAAGAAAGCTCTATATGGGCTAAAATTAGCTCCAAATATTGTGTATGAAAGGCTCACTAAATTCCACCCTCTAATGGTTACAATAGAGGTAGAATTGATAAAATATTTGTTTTCAAGAAAGAAGAAAGTAAATTGATGATTGCTTGGATTTATGTTGATGATATCGTGTTTGGTGGAATGTCAAACAAGATGGTGAAACATTTTGTTCAACAAATGAAATCCAAATTTGAAATGAGTTTGGTAGGTGAACTTACTTACTTCATTGGGTTCTAATTAAAATAAATGAAAGAAGGAATATTTATATCTCATAATAAATATGCCAAGAACATTGTAAATAATTTTGGGCTTGAAAATGCTAGGCATAAGCATACACTTGCTACAACTCACATCAAAACTAACAAAAGATTATCAAGGTATTGATGTGGATCAAGTCTCTATAGAAGCATGATTGGCAACCTTTCTCTTATTAAACTTTTGGACTCTATACTCTCTATATAAATATATTTTCCAACTTTCAATCACTTATATTTAGTTGTAGCACTTTCGAGAAACTTATTTTCTTTAGTGAAGAATTATTTGTAATTCTGGAAGGGTAGTGTTGTAAATTCACCTAGCAAATTTTTTTTATCTTGGTTGACTAATTTATCCATAAAGGGATTTATTTGTTTGGGTTTGAAGCGAAGCCCTTTAAAATATTTTGTTTAGGGATTTAGTTACTAAGTCACGGGTTCGGTTCTAAAGTTCAGTCTGTTCAAAAGCTTTCTTCGATTTGAGATCAACTCAATATAAAAGCTCATATTTTTTTATGGTTATCCTGATAAAAATATTGGTTCGGTTTGTGAGTTCAATTCAGATTAAAATCTCACTTATGTTCAAGATAAGCTCGCGTAAAATTTATGTTTAACTTGGGGATTAACTACTTCAGGTTTTTGTTTAGTTTGAAGTTAGCCAAAAAAAATCATTTTTCTTGTATAAGGGGGTTCAAGAGTTCAACCTACAAAAAACTCTTAATATTTACTTAATACTTTCAAGAACCAATATTAGGAGATGATTAGGTCTTTTCTTTTTTACCGAACTTCTATAATACTTGGTGTTATTTTATCCCTTAAGTCTTTACTTTCTGCATTTTATTCTTAATTTCTGCTACTAATTTCTAAAATCTTTTTGAAATGAATTTTAAATTTTAAATTGATCTTAGAAGTTTTTCAAGCTATATTTTTTCTGAAACTTACAATTCACCTCCCCCCCCCCCTCTTGTGTGTAGAGTCATATGTCTAGCGGAAGAACAAACAACAAGTAAGGCGAACAAGCCCAAAGCACCAGGAACCCTAAAATGGTAAAATGGAGAAGGTAGAAAGCTCAAATACCAAAACCTAAAGGTTTAAGCAGGAAATCAAACATGTGAAATTAAGCTCACAAATGAAATTTCTCAAACACAGATCAACGCTCACCCTCAAAAGAGTCTCAGGAACGAAAGGTAAAAGAGAGAAGAAATTTGTTGTACAAAGTTAATAAATAGTTGGTAAAAGAAAACAAAGACTCTTTGGCAACCCTCTATACTCCTTCAGATGGCTAAAGGTCATACGATGATCCACCACTACCAGCGGTTGAGATCACCTTAGGACTATTCATGATCACGACCCAATAGGTCTATCAGATTATTTAACTGCAAGTGCACAATGTATCACATAGTTTTAAAAGATATTGAAATCACAGGGACCAATAATCAAACTATTATTATCTATTGATACTATGTAAAGCTAACGCTAATGAATTATTGGTTAGGCGGAAACTAAAACTAAAACTAAAATAAAACTTAGAAAATATATCAGAAAGGAGAGACCAGAATGTGGATCCTGGTGTACCTTAGGGACTCTGTAATTTATCGGTGTATGTTGAATACTAAATTACTTTCAGTAGAAAATATCATTTTAAAAACCTTTATCTCACACTTTCATGCTTTTGACTCTATCTATACTCCTTGACCATGATATTTTGCTCTCGCCCGCCCATTTGAATCAAGGAATAATTTTTAGAAACAAATAAGTCCTGATTAATCCTAAAGCGCTTTCATTGTGTTTAGGATTAATGCATTATTTTTACTATCTGGTTAAGCGTCGCATTGTCGTGCTATTGACTCAAACCCTTATGTGTTCACTGTCGTGCAAGACCTTTTAGAATTAAACTTAAAAACTGAAACCAGAAAGATAATTTGTAAAATAATTTATGCCAATTTATTATCGAGTCTCGTCATAATGACGATCCTTACATACCAAAATCAAAATTATTTAGTCGGACATGGTTTTAAATGTAAACAAACAATTCATGGTTATTGAAATTAAAAGTAGCATGATACTTGAATTAAGATGCAATATTGATCATGACTTTAAGAGTCTATCAGGTACTAATTGCAAGTGCACGGTCTATCATGTAGTTTTAAAAGATATCGAACCCACATGGACTGATAATCAAACTAATGTTATCTAATTGTTACTATGTTTAGCTAAGGCGAATCAATTTTAAAGTTATAAGCTACTAAAATTAAATCTAAGAAAACTATAATTTTAATTAAAAATAATCAATAAAAGGATATCAGTATGTAGCGCAATTGATCTTCATGGATATAATAAGTTTTCAGTGTATATTTATGGTTCAAAATATTATTCAGTAGAAAATGTTTATTTAAAAGACCTCATCTCACACTCTCGTGTTTATTGATTCAGACTATACTAATAAATCAGAATGAGCGCTCTCGCTGTATCATTTTGCATTTAAAAATACTTTTTGAAAATAAATAAATCTTAATTAATTATAGGAAGGATTGGTCATCTAAATTACACGAAGCTTTGTGGGCATATAGGATTGCCTACAAAACCCCGATAGGAACCACACCATTTAAACTAGTTTACGGTAAGTCGTGTCATTTGTCTGTCGAGTTAGAGCATAAAGCTTATTGGGCCATTAAGACCCTAAATTTAGATCATAATGCGGTAGGTGAGAAAAGAATCTTAGACATTCACGAATTAGAAGAACTTAGACTAGATGCATATGAGAATGCTAGGATATACAAATAAAGAACTAAAAAATTGCATGATTAACGTATCTCACAGAAAGAGTTTAATGAATGCGATGTAGTACTTTTATTTAATTCACACCTTAAACTCTTCCCGGGTAAACTGAGATCTTGATGGTCAAGACCTTTTATAGTAACTAAAGTTTTTCCGAGTGGCGCCGTAGAAATAAATAATAATAAATCTAATCACCCTTTTATCATAAACGGACATCGTCTAAAGCAATACCATTGCATAGACAATAGAGATTAAGCGTCTAAACTTAAGCTATTAGAACTGCCCGTCGACTTTGAAAGTTGATGATGAATTAGAACTTCGTCAGGCTAAGGACGTTAAAAAATAGCGCTTAGTGGGAGGCAATCCACCTTTTCGTTTTATTTTACACTTTAATTATTATTTACCTTATTTTACTATTTTTAGTTTTTCTCCTAATTTCTCTATTTCATCTCCATTCTTACTATCACAAAAATTCCATGTTCATTACTAACGTCTTATTTATGTCTACTTACTTACAGGCTAACTTAGTCTAGTTTATCATTAATTCTCATGATACAAGTAGACTACATGGATATTAATTTCAGAGACAGAGCCCATAGAAGGAAATTCAAGGCTTTATCTAGGAAGGATATGGTACTGACCATTTATCCTGACGATTTCACTATGACTGCACTAGGTATCCGAGACAGTGTCTTATTCATGTTTAGTCAGCTGGAATGGGAGAGGACCGAATGAAGAGACGATTCGCTTCCTTTCCTAAGTTCACCCTTGAGTTCCTAAGCTCCCTAGTTTACCTACCTGACCACGGATTTGATGAAGGACGATCATCAAAGGGTGAAGGACGATCACCTAGCAGGGTACGGCTGCTAAATATCACGACATAGGACGAATGCCAGATAGAAAAGGGTTCCAACAATGGAGACTCCGCTGGGGAAAGGATGAGGGACGGTCATCCAAAGGTGAAGGACGATCACCTGGCAAGGTACGGCTGCCGAATATCACGACATAGGACGAATGTCAGATAGAAAGGAAATAGTTCACTGGGATTTGCTGGGACAAGTAAACACGAACGAGTGTCTATATCCAAGAAATGAGAGGTATAAGTGTTTGGGTACTGCGTATAGACTAAAGATGCGGACGAGCATCCTAAAGACAATGATACGGACGAGTATCAGGTAGAAACAAATACTGATACATGTTCAGAGATGATGATACGGACGAGTACCAACTGGTTAACAAAGAACACGGACGAGTGTCGGATCTGAGGGGATTCTTCTGGGGAATAATAGACACAGACGAGTGTCTAAATTCACGGAGACATAAGTGTTTGACGCGGTGCATATATTAAAGATGCGGGCGAGCATCCTTAAGACTACGATACGGACGAGTATCGGGTAGAAACAAACGCTTGACGCATGTTCTGAGATGATGACACGGGCGAGTATCAACTGGTTAACAAAGAACACAGAAGAGTGTCGAATCTGAAGGGATATAAGCGGTGTATAAAAGATACGGACGAGTATCTGTATGAGTGAAACAGGAGTAATAAGTATGAGTGGTGTACAAGAATGTTTAACTTGCTGGAGAGTGTGACACGGACGAGTGTCGGGAGAAGTATAATATAAACAAGTGCATGGTTCATAAAATGTCTTAGGTATCTATGCTGGGGAAGGTGACACGGACGGGTGTCAGGGAATTTGTACAAACATATGTATCTGTGAGTGCAAAGGGGACGCTTTGGCTTTCTACTGGGGATATAACACGGACGGGTGCCAGGAAGTATCTGTAATATATAAGTGTCTGTTTGCAAAGAATGCTCGGGAGACTTTACTGGGGAATCATGACACGGACGGGTGCCAAAAGGAGTGTGCATTTGTATTTATGGGTGTAAGGCAAATGCCTTGGCTTCCTTCCGGGGAATCTGGAGAGTTTTTTGTACATCTTTGATGAATTGTCGAAATTTACAAGTGTTTGATTCAGACCATGGCTTATGATTATGCAATATGTTTGATTTTTGCCGTAATGCTCTGTATTAGACGGAATGCTACGCTCTGTGGGGAGAATATGATGCTAATGCCATGATTATGCAACGATAACGACCCGGGATTCGGATCCCAATTGCTGTGAAGATCTCCGGCTGATCTGTTTGAAGTGGGCATCCCAGCTGGGGATGTGATCATTGGTAGATCTGATACACGGGACTCCGCTTGGGGATATGGGTCATTGATAGACCTATTCTGGTAATGAGGGACCCAGCTGGGGTTTGTAGAAGCTTTCTTCACTCTGTTGTGATTTCTTCGCGCGTTGCCTTTCTGGGCAGAGGTTGAGACTCTGTGTGGAAATGGTTCCCTGGCTTTTGTACTTGGCTGAGGAGGAAATAACAAATGGTAACTCAGCTGTGGAGAAAGCACCTCCGGGGCTAAGACTGTGTAGATAATGATTTACCAACTTGCTAGGCTGAAGTTTACATGCCCCATGCTGTGCTTTGAATACCCGCAATCCTGAAAAGTCAGAGAAACGCACAAGTAATCTCGAGGTATCCCTTACCGGATTCCATCATAGGAGTTTTAACACTCCCGGGAGTAAGTAAATTTCCTGCACGCACATATTTTTAGAATAAAAGCATCTGTATTTATGCAATCAGTATCTTAAAGACATCGGACATTCTTGCAAATAAAATGTACGAGACGAAACATGACTGAAAAATCTGATTTTATTGATTCATGTGCCCTGAATTGGCAAATACAGTCAAAGAAACAAATCCCCTAAAACGAGGAGATTGTTACAAATTGAGAAATAAAAGGTATTGGCAATGTTGATGACGCTTCGAGGAGTTTCCTTCTGGCTATGACTCGTATGACTTTTGACATTCTTCTCGTCTTGCTTTCTGAAGAAGGCTGATTCTGACCGGCGCTTGAACCTTTCGAAGCTTACCAAGTTGTAAGTAATACATATGAATTCAGAGTATAGTTGTTCGCTTATTCCCTTATTTTTGCATGGATCGCCCTTTCGGGTTTTCAATCCATCGGGATACCCCTTTTTGCCTGAGCTGTCCAATGCGGCTTTTCAGCTCAGCGGGTGTACATTTTTTTTGTTTATTTCCCTTATTTTTGCCCGAGTCTTTTATTCTGTCTTTGACTCGCCGGGATGCCCTATTTTTGCCTGGACTTACATTCTGTTTTTATGTCCAGCGGGTCATTTTTATGCGAAGTATTTTTTAACTGCATCTGAATTCACAGGGGACGGGAAGTCTTCACCATCCATAGTACCGAGCATGAGTGCTCCACCGGAGAAAACTTTCTTTACTACGAATGGTCCTTCATAATTCGGAGTCCACTTGCCCCTGTGGTCTGTATGAGGAGGGAGGAGTCTTTTCAGCACAAGATCTCCTACTTGGTACTCTCGGAGCCTGACTTTCTGATCGAAGGCTTTCTTCATTCTTTTCTGATACAACTGCCCATGACAGATTGCAGCTAATCTCTTCTCTTCAATCAGACTCAGTTGTTCGTATCAGGATCGGACCCACTCTGCTTCGTTCAACTTAACATCCATTAATACCCGTAGGGAGGGTACCTCAACTTCAACAGGTAGGACTGCTTCCATACCGTACACAAGCTGAAACGGTGTTGCCCCAGTGGACGTTCTGATTGACGTACGGTACCCATGTAAAGCAAATGGTAGCATTTCATGCCAGTCTTTGTAGGTGACCACCATCTTCTGCACAATCTTCTTGATATTCTTATTAGCTGCCTCGACAGCGCCATTCATCTTTGGCCTGTAAGGAGAAGAATTGTGGTGTTGGATCTTGAAGTCCCGGCACAGTTCTGCCATCATTTTGTTGTTTAAATTGGAACCATTATCAGTAATGATCCGCTCGGGAACTCCGTACCGACAGATGATGTCTCTCTTCAGAAATCGGGCCACCACTTGCCTTGTAACATTTGCATATGAAGCTGTTTCAACCCACTTGGTGAAATAGTCAATGGCAACCAGGATGAATCTGTGGCCATTTGAAGCAGTTGGTTCAATCTTGCCAATCATATCAATGCCCCACATGGAAAAGGGCCAGGGTGAAGACATCACATTCAGAGGATTGGGAGGTACATGCACCTTATCCGCATAAATCTGGCATTTATGGCACTTCCTGGCATAAGCACAACAGTCGGCATCCATTGTGATCCAATAATAGCCTGATCTTAGCAACTTTTTGGCCATTGCATGCCCTCCTGCATGGGTACCAAAGGATCCTTCGTGCACCTCGTGCATCAACAAGTCTGCTTCTGCCCTATCAACGCATCTGAGGAGTACCATATCAAAGTTTCTCTTGTACAAGGAACCGTCAGTATTCAAGAAGAAACTACCAGCAAGCCTTCTCAATGTCTTCTTATCATTGGAAGATGCCCCATGTGGGTATGTCTGATCCTCCAAGAAGCATTTGATGTCGTGGAACCAAGGCTTATCATCCTTAACAACATCTGCTGCAAATACATACGCTGGTCTGTCAAGTCTGGATACTGAAATCCGAGGTACAAAGTTGGCAGCTTGAACTTTGATCATGGATGAAATGGTGGCAAGAGCATCTGCAAATTGATTCTCGTCCCGAGGGATATACTCAAGCTTGACTGTTGTGAAGAAAGTCAATAACCTTCTTGTATAATCCCGATAAGGTATCAGATGATCTTGGTGAGTGTACCATTTGCCGTTGGTTTGATTGATTACCAGAGCTGAATCTCCGAACACGGTCAAAGTTTTGATCTTGAGGTCAATGGCTTCCTCAAGACCCATAATGCAAGCTTCGTATTCAGCTTCGTTGTTAGTGCAGTTAAAGGTGAGTTTTGCCGAGAAAGGCATGTGAACTCCTTTAGGTGTAATGAGTACTGCACCAACACCACGACCATTCATATTAACATCCCCATCAAACATCATAGTCCATTCTTCTTCTGGGTCAGGTCCTTCAGTGTGAACAGGCTCTTCATTATCTTTTGCCTTTATGAACATGATGTCTTCATCCGGGAAGTCAAATCTCATAGGCTGGTAATCATCAATGGGTTGCTCAGCAAGATAATCAGACAGTACACTGCCCTTGATGGCTTTCTGAGATGTGTACTGGATGTCATACTCTGTGAGGATCATTTGCCATCTTGCAACCCGTCCGGTAAGTGCTGGCTTCTCAAAAATGTACTTAACTGGATCCATTTTTGAAATCAATAAAGTGGTGTGGGTCAACATATACTGCCTTAGTCGGCGAGCAGCCCACGCTAAAGCACAACAAGTTTTCTCGAGCAGTGAACATTGTTCACAGTCGGTAAACTTTTTGCTCAGGTAGTATATTGCATACTCTTTTTGACCAGACTCGTCATGCTGGCCCAGCACACACCCCATTGACTCTTCTAATACTGTCAAGTACATTATCAGAGGTCTTCCTTCCACTGGAGGCATAAGGATTGGAGGCTCTTGTAAGTATTCCTTGATTTTGTCAAAAGCCCTCTGGCAGTCTTCCTTCCACCTGACCGTTTGTTCTTTTCTCAACAATTTGAACAAAGGCTCACAGGTTGCCGTAAGGTGAGATATGAACCTTGAAATGTAGTTCAATCTACCTAGGAAACCTCGAACTTCTTTCTCAGTCTTCGGTGCAGGCATTTCTTGAATGGCTTTAACTTTATCAGGGTCTACTTCAATCCCTTTATCACTCACAATAAATCCTAGCAGCTTACCAGATCTCACCCCAAATGTGCACTTGTTGGGGTTCAATTTCAGTTGGTATTTCCTCAGACGCTCGAATAACTTCAACAGATTTACCAGGTGGTCTTCTTCTGTGAGGGACTTGGCAATCATGTCATCCACATATCATTCTATTTCTTTATGGATCATGTCATGGAATAATGTTACCATAGCCCGTTGATAAGTGGCACCCGCATTCTTCAGTCCGAACGGCATCACCTTATAACAGAACGTGCCCCAGGGTGTGATAAAAGTTGTCTTCTCCATGTCTTCAGGTGACATCTTGATCTGATTGTATCCTAAAAATCCATCCATGAAGGAGAATACCAAGAACTGAGCCGTATTATCCACCAATACATCAATGTGAGGTAAAGGGAAATCATCTTTCGGGCTGGCTCTGTTCAGATCCCGGTAATCCACACACATCCTTACCTTGCCATCTTTCTTAGGCACAGGTACAATATTAGCAACCCACGGCGGGTAGCTAGTCACAGCAAGGAACCCGGCGTCCCACTGCTTTTGTACCTCTTCTTTAATCTTCATTGCCATATCTGGGCGAGTACGGCGTAGTTTCTGTTTAACCGGTGGGCAATATTCTCTTAAAGGCAGCTTGTGCATAACAATATCGATGTCCTACCCTGACATATCCTGATAAGACCAAGCAAATACATCCACATATTCACGAAGCAGGTCAATCAGTTGCTCTTTTACTGAATCCTGCAGGCAGGCCCCGATCTTAACCTCTTTCACGTCTTCTTTCGTACCAAGATTAACCGTTTTGACCTCCTCCTGATGAGGAGTGATAACCTTCTCCTCTTGCCTTAACAACCTGGCTAGCTCTTCAGGAAGCTCATAATCTTCTTCAACCCCTTCATCAGCTTGATTGATTGGATTGTCAAATTCATACGAAGCCATAACAGTGTTGTTATCGGTGCAGTCTGAAAGGCACTCTCTGCAAGGGTTTAGATTGTTCATTTTAGTGATCAATTTTAATCTTTGTTTAGAAAAAGTGAAGTAAAGTTATCATTTTGAAAACATTGCCATTTTATTTTTGTACAAAAAGAAAAATGGAAAAACAGTGAGCGGAAAAGAAAAAGACTCATTTGCAAAAGATGTCCGATATTCATTGATTGATCTGTTTGCACAAAATTACAAGATGGCCCGATTACAAAATGAGTCTTGTCATCTTGGGCAAGATGCAAGACTTGATGCATGCTTAAAATATATAGGAAATAATAATTACTCTGCAGGAGTAACCCTTATAATTTCCTGGGAAGACCAGTTTGAGACGCGGCTCCCCGGGATCCTTGGACGTATCCAGCTCTCCAGGTTGCGGTCACTTTCATCCTCGTCTTCCAAGTTGTTCACTGCATCTGGGGTGAGCATTCCCCCGCTGACAAAATTGGGCTTCTTAGCAGCCTCTGATTGATCTTGTTGAGTTGGTTTGTAACCCAACCCAAATATGTCCTCCTTCTTCTCCACAGGTAGCAGCTTGCCGGCAGTACCCTCTTCAACAACCTTCCTGGCTTGCTGATAAGACGTCATGGAGGTTCCCAGTACAGCAGATGCTTCATTAATGTTCAGGGCCTCAAACCCCTGGCTCATGGTTTCATGGATTTCTCCATCCATCTCAATATACTTGTACGTAGCCAGATGGCTAACAAAGATATCTTCTTCACCACAGATGGTGATGATCTGGCCTTCCCACTCGAATTTCAGCTTCTGGTGAAGGGTAGACGTAACAGCGCCAGCGGCATGGATCCAGGGTCTACCCAACAAACAGCTGTAGGCCGGATGAATGTCCATCACATAGAAGGTAATTTTAAAAGTCTGCGGGCCAATCATCACAGGCAGATCAATCTCCCCAAGCACTGATCTTTTAGAGCCATCAAATGCTCTCACCACCAAATTACTTGGACGCAGTGCCAAACCATCGTACTCCAGCTTCACCAGGGCTTTCTTTGGTAGAACATTGAGTGAAGACCCAGTGTCCACCAGTACATGAGACAAAACAGCACCCTTGCATTCTAGAGTGATGTGTATAGCCTTGTTGTGGTTACGTCCCTCAGTTGTTAAGTCAGCATTGGTAAAGCCCAGCCCATGACTGGTGTTGACATTAGCTACCACAGTTTCTAGCTGATTAACAGTGATATCCTCTGGCACGTATGCTGCGTGCAAGACTTTCAGTAATGCATTCCTGTGAGCTTCAGAACACATCAACAGGGATAGTATGGAGATCTTTGAGGGAGTTTGGTGGAGCTGATCCACCACCTTGTAGTCACTTCTCTTTATGATTCTCATAAACTCGTCTACATCTTGTTCAAAAGATGTCTTCTGAGTTTCTTTGACAACCGGCTCTTCAAATACCACACTCTTTCCTTTTGCTTTGGCAGCAGCTTCTGCTTCGGCATTAGGTTTTTGCAATTGTGAGGCGAAAAGGCGTCCGCTTCTGGTGAAGCCTCCGCCTCCCCGAACATTATCAATCTGTGGAGAAGAGGTTGAAGAATCCAAAGTGATTTTCTCCCCGTTGCAGTAGAGGTCAGAGCCATAATGCCAAGGTATGGCATTACTGCTTTCATATGGAACGGGTCCAGGCACCGTGATGGTAACTGGACTGACTGCTGCAGAGGAGGGTACTGAAATGGTGTGCGGATCGTAGTAGATGGTGACTGGTGACCTGGCAGGAGATGCCACTGCTTGTTGTTGAAAGTTGTTGTTTGGAGGAACATATGATGGATCATAATAAATGGTGACCGCTGAGATATCTTCATTAATTTCTGTTGGCGTTGTAGAAGATCCTGCTGAATAAATGGGTGCTGATGTTGTAGAAGGAATGGTTGATGACATTTGATTTGTTGAAGTGATGGATGGAGCCATTGTTGATGATATTGATGAATTGGTTGGAATGATTGTTGTTGCAGTTGTAGAAGAGTCAGGAATTGTTGTTAAAGGGATTGCTGGATTTGTAGGCGCCGTTGTTGTGATCTGAAGTATACCACTTTTGATAAGACCATCTATGCCGCTTCTCAAATTATCACACCCGTTGACCGAAATGTTACAATAACCACAACCGAGCTCACACCCGGGGAACATCTGGCATTCTAGAAGCTGAGCTTTAATTTCTACCAGAGGTGTCTGAATCTGTCCAACACTGGTGATTAAGAAAGATGGCTTGTCTTCCTCAATGGCATTAATTCTTGGTCCTCCATGATTGGGCATGGGATTCTTGTTGACATTTGGAGGGGGTGCAAAGTTGAGGGCTTTAGAATCCACCAGATCTTGTACTTTCATTTGTAAAGCCCTGCATTTCTCAGTATTGTGGCCAGGTGCATTGGAGTGGAAAGTACATCTGGCGTTGACATCGTAATTTCTTGGAAGATTGGAAGGATCTGGAGGTGCCAATGTCCTTAATTCAACCAAGTTGAGTTTCAGGAGTTGTGGCAATAAGGCAACATAAGGCATAGGGATAGGATCAATCACCCTATTTGCCTGTGATGGTCTTTGCTGTTGATTGTTGTTGTTGTAGTTTCTCTGTGGCGGATACTGAACTTGCTGTTGATAATGTGGTTGTTGTGGTGGTTGATATGCTGGTTGCTGAGGAATCGGAGCTGGAATAGTGACAGCTGCTACTGATCTGTGAAGGTACTGAGGCCTGCCCCTGGTGGCATAAATGGCATTTGTCTCGCCGGTTCTTCTAGGTCCCACAAAAGGCTTCCTGGGATTGCTTGACGAACTAGCACCATTATCAGAAATTTTACCCATCTTCAGAAGGCTTTCAATTCTTTCTCCAGCTATGACTACGTCAGCGAAGCTGGTGGAAGAAAAGGCAGCTAGCCTATCAATATATGTTCCTTGCAGAGTATTCATGAACATGTCGGCCATTTCTCTTCCCGACATGGGTGGCTGAACAGCAGCAGCAAGCTGTCTCCACCTCTGGGCATATTCCCTGAAGCTTTCTCTGGAGGATTGAGACATTCCCATCAGAAGGGTTCTATTAGGAGCCATGTCTAGATTGTATTGGTACTGCCTGATGAAAGCTTCAGCTAGGTCCTTCCAGCATCTGATGGTAGCTCTGGTCAAGTGAGAGTACCACTCCCTTGAAGCCCCAGTCAAACTATCTTCAAAGTAAAACATCCATAGTTTTTCATCCATGGTGTATGCCTTGAGTCTCCCCAGAAAAGACTGCAAGTGAGTTCGTGGACAGGAAGTTCCATTATATTTCTCGAAACACGGGGGTTTAAACTTGTGGGGAATCCTTACCCCATCCACTAACCCCATATCCATAACATCTAAACCTAGGGAATTTTGAGACTCCAGAGATCTCAACTTCTCAGCAATTTCATCAAACCTCCTATCATAAACTTCATCCCCAGCTCCCATCACAGTAAACTGCTCTTCTTGGGGGTCTTCTTGTAAGACTCTTCCTCCAGTAGTATTTCCTTGCACATTACCCGGGATGTTAACTTCCGGATGTAGATGAGGCCTATATACTGGTGGGTTAATATGAGGCTGACCCCTTTCATTGTTACTTGTTCCTCCAGTTCCCAGGGGAGGTTCTTCTGGGGTTTGTCTTTCTACCAATGCCCTTAGCCTTTCTTGACTTTGAGCCAAGCCATTCATTACTTCCATGAATTGGGTCATTTGGTTTCTCATCTCTAGCCTTTCATTAGCCATCTGAGTCCTGACCTCTGTCAGATCTTGCTGTACTTGATCCATTTGGATACCAGGAAGATTGTTGCGAGTAGGATACCTGTGCGGACGGTTGAGAGGGAACACCCGACGGCGAGCAATAATTCCTGAAGCACAACAGAGTTAGTAACAACAAAACAAAAGCCTACAAAACAAAACAAAAGTTAGTATGCAATGCAGTATGCTTATTTGCTTTCCAAGGTATCCGGCTTGGCACTTGGTTTTGACCTTTCCAGACCCTGAGGAATATACTTTGATGTTTGCTTGAGAGAAAGAGAACTCAGTGAAACAAACTAACAAATATATTACAAATGGTGAATCATACATAGTTTGATTTTACAACATATGCCCCTGAGGGGTCAAAATACAACATAAAAGAAAAGTACATCAAATGGAAATAACAACAAGCAAAGTAGTCAAACATCTAAGCCAAACTCATCCTCCTTAACCTCCTTCAAAAGTGCTTCAGTGACAGGACCAGCTGGATGCTCTATGATGTTTCTGATAAGAAGGTTCCTGGTGGCAATAGCAGTGGTCAGCTTCTTGTGCCTGTCTTGGTCCTTTGACCTCTTCAAACCAGCCCTAAGCTTCAATTCTGAAATTTCCTTCTGGGCTGCCAGCAAAGCTTCCTGTTGCTTCTTTTCATTGGCCTCCAACTGCTCAATCCTGGCTTGAGTTCTCATATCCTCTTGAGTGCGAGCTTCAGTGATCCTGACCCACCTAGCTTGACTTTCCTCTAGATAGAGGTCAGTCCTAGCATTCTTCAATATCTGCTCTCCAGCTCTTGATTTCTTGATGTAGTCTTCTGCTTTCTCAATCTTGGCCAGATGTTCTACCTTAAGCTTCTCCAACCTCTCAATGTCTATACGACCATCACTCCTCTCCCAGAGGGTCTTCTTCAGAGCTTGAGACAGATTCTCATTCCTTTCCTTCAGCTTCTCAAATTCTTCCAGGCTGACAGTGGCTGGAGGTGGTATTGTGGATGGCCCAGGTGCATCCTCAATGGTGAAGGGCATCCCAGAAATCTGAGCCCTAGCATGAGACCATTCATAATACTGGGCTGAAGCCACATTATTGCACCTCCCAAGAATGGCCATCCCTTTGGTCTGGATGTTGTCCCAAGCCCAGGATGCTTGTCTGACAACAGCTAGATTAGGTTTTATCTCACAATATAGGGTTTCAGCCAAGTCTTGCACTCTAGGAGGGTGAACCAAAGCATAGCCCAATTGTCTCTTAAACAACAAAGGATTGTAGTTGATGCAACCCTTCACTCCTATCAGAGGTACATTGGGGAACTGTCCACATCTAGTAATTATGTCCTTGCCTTTGGTGCTCTGGGTGCACCATCTGATGTCATCTGAAGTTAAAGAAATAAGTCTCCTAGCCCAATTCTTCTGTTGGTGAGGGTTCAAGAAAGCATCAGTCCTGGGCAAGTGTTTAAGCAGCCAAGTGTGAAATAGAGGAGCACAACATCTCACCAGGCTTCCTCTCTGCTTCTCATTCCTCTGGTGAACAGAATATAGAAATCACCCAGTAAGGTGGGTACTGGGTTCCTCAGAAGGAAGAGATGAATAGCATTCTTGCTGATAAACTTGGGCTCATCTGCAAAAAGTATAACCCCATATATACTGAGGGCTAACAATGCACAAACTGCCTTCCATTCTCCCAAGGAGGCCTTCAGGATGGCCTGAGAAGTTAGAAAGTCCAAGTGTAGGCCAGGAATTCCAGCCTTTGTTGACATGTTCTGCTCAATCAAAATAGGTTCCAAATACAGTGCCTTTGCCACTTTTTCATTGCTGGGAGGAGCCATCTCTGGGTTGAAGGGGATACCACCCCTGACAGGTACTCCAATCAATGATGAAAACTCCTCCAACAGAGGTCCCAACTGAAAATTCTGGAAAGTGAAGCATCTCAAAGGAGGATCATAGAACTGTAGGCAAGTGTGAATCAAACTCCTCTGAGAAGGGTCCAAGTCCATAACCATATCAAGGATGCCTCCATAATGTTCTCTAAATAATGGGATGTGGTCTGGAGTGATAAGTGCCTGGACCTGCCTGATGCCAGCCAGCACAGGCTCAAAGAAATGGTATGAAATGTTGCTCTTCTTGGGTGCCATGACTGCTGATGAAGAGCTGAAAACAGATGCTGATGATGAAGACTGGTACTGGAGATGAACCACTGATAGGCTGATGATGAAGGTAACTGAAGCAAACCACTGATGAAGATAGCTGAAGCAGATAACTAGTGAACAAGGGTCTATGCAGATGAAGGGGTAAAAACCAAGCCAAATGTAAAGTGGATACCCTGAAAAACAAATAAACAAATGTTAAATGATGCAATGATGATGTATGCAAATGATATGCAAGGGTTTGTGATCAAGCTGGATCTGATTACTGCCTTGATATAAGTCCATGTATGTTCAAGAAATTCAGATGGAGGTTCAGAAATCCAGTAACCAAGGTGGGGGACTCAAATAAAGAGTCACATGTCCAGGGTTAAATCACAAGAACTGTCCAAAGTGAAGCATTCTTAAACAAAACAAGTAACAGGGTATGATGTGGCCAAGGGTTCCTGCAAACCTGTAAACAGCCCAACCCCCTCACAGGTGATGTTCTAAAACAAGGATCCTCAGACTTGGATCAGTTATGAGAAGTGTAAACACTTCTAACCCGGAGGTACAATGTTTACAATAACCATAAAAGATCCTCCTCTAATTCACCTCAGTTTCTGAAGGTCATAGTAAAGGTCATCCAGACTTAGCAGGCTTCCCAGATAGCCCTAGCACTACAGGAAATCTGTAGCACAGAGTTCTCAAGAAGAAACCCACATCTGAACCGTGTTTCATATTCCCGCACCAGACCGAAATGGAATGGGAAAGAACATGAACCACTCTAGCCTAGGTGTCACTCAGGTCCCAGGTATAGGACCTCAAACTCTCAGTGAAACCCCACCCACCAAAACAAAAACCAGATCCAGCCAGATAACAGTATGACATTATGATATATAAAGCTGTAAAGAAAGCAATAAAATAACTGTACATAGAGCAATAAATAAAGCAAATATACAAACACAATTAGCACATAACACCCCAGTAAACACAAATCAAACAAGCGCTAGGAGGAACCCACAAAAAGAACCAGAAGCCCTGGTTACAGTATAAGGATCCCTAGCAGAGTCGCCAAGCTGTCGCTCCCACCAAATGACACCTGGACAAGAGGGGTACAGACGCGAACGGTCGGCGAAAGAAGAGAGAACACACAAGGGTGAACTCAAAAGACAAGAGTCTCCAGCTAGGCATTTTTATCCCAAAGGAAAGGTAATGCTGCATAAACCTAAGAAGAGATATGGATAAGACGGTTGCGAACCAGAGAGACTGAGAAAGGGGGTTGGTTACAACCTGGGAAGGTATTAGCACCCAGATTGTCCACCGTACTTGATGGGATCCACGCTTAAAAGATTTGTGTTTTAAAGGGGTAGTGTCAGTGCAATCTGTGTATCCAAGCTGGAAAGAATGCAAGTGACAGTGTAAAAGAAAAGTGAAGTGTATAAGTGAAGTGTTAGTGTGAGAATAAGAATGAAATGCTCAAGATCATGAGGCTTAAAAGAATGAAACTGGAAGGAGGGGGAATATACAGAGACTTTTGTTCGATAACTGTTAAGTTATGCCTACGTATCCTCTCGTGCAATGAGGAAGTCAGAACACCGTAGTTCGACCCAAAGAGACTGAAAGATAAATTGACTGATGAACTGCTTACTTGCCTATGCTCAAGTGTATGACCTGTCTGGCTCAGGTGCAAACTGTCTTGCATTAGACAGAAGAAGCAAGTTCTCGTTTGTGAGTGAATGAGGTGAGAAAAGAATCCCGGAGGAGACGATTATTGTTTGTTTTTGTGTTTTCAGTTTTTTATTGCTTTTGAAGTTTGTCATAGGTTAATGAGCTTAAGCCTAAACCAATGGGTTAGTAAACTCATCACATCCTCCCTCTGATTAGGGGTAATGAGAATGCCTTAAGTATGAGGTAAACACCTCACACTTAATCACCATGATGTAGGATTAAGACCATTAACCTACTTGTGATTATTCAAATGTTTTTTGGAATTTTTGTTTAGTGTTAGGTAATGAGTTTAAGCCATAATCAAGGATTTAATGGACTCATTACACCATCCTAATAGAAGGATAATAGATGAGAACATTTAAGCTGAGAAAGACTCCTCCACTTAATCCATGATTAGGGATTAACCTCATGACAAAACAAAGCCTTTATTAAGTGGATTTTAGTTAATGTTAAGATGAAGAAGTGAATTTTATGATTTGTAAGACAACTTGAGGAGGACTTGTCCATTAATACTAGGGTTAGTCCTTCTTAACCAATTAAGGAAGAATTAGAACCCTAATGCAAGGCCCAAGTTACAAGTTTGATGTCTTGATGATTATTAAGTGAATTGATTAAAGGATTTAAACACATTAAGGGTTTAACACTTAGGATTAAAGTTATACACTCCATCCTAATAGAAGGATGCAGGCATAAGCTTAATCACAAAGCCTTAAAACCTTGAGGGTTTAGTCCTTGATTATGAGATGAGAAGAGGAGACTCAAAGAAAACTCAAAGGAAAGAGTCTAAGGGGGACTGAACAATCCTAAAATGTTATCATGCTTGGAAGTCCTAGGGTTTGTGAGGCTTAAGAGGAGAAATCTTCAAGGAAGCCACCAAGGAGAAGCAAGATAGAAAAGGGATGATATGAGAAGAGAAAAGAGGGAAGAGAGGCACAAGTGAGCAAGCTCACTCAAAGACAAGTAAAAATGCATCAAGGATTCAAAATGATAAGGTGAGAAGAGGTAGGAGGTGAAGGCAAATCCACCTCCCAAACAAACTTACCATTAACCTGAAAAGTTAGTACAAGATGCATAAGGGAAGACATGAGATGAAACAATGCATATGGATGGGCAAAGGCCAAAGTCAGAATCATACACATGATGAAAATGATGCTAAGAGATGATGCAAACACATGTCAAGAGTTGTGGATGACCATACAAGGATGAGGATGCAAATGAAGCATGCTTTGAACCATGAAAGTTCATGAAAGTTTATGAAATGATATGAATGCATAACATGGAAAATGAAATATGCAATGATCAAACATGATTCTAATATGTCCTAAGATGTCTTATATGTCATATGGATGCACAAAATGTCATGACAAGTTCTTGTATGCAAGCAAATGAAAGAAGGATGCAAAGGAAGACACAAATTAGGGCTACATACAACATGCAAAGCAAAAACTCAAAACCAGCAGCAAATGACATGATAAAAAATTGAAAATGCAATCAAGGATACCCTAAACCTATACAAGTTCACTGCCCAAAGGAGGGGATCTAACTCTTAACCTAGTGAAAGTTATGAATTTCCTAAGATTACTAGGGTTTTGGGGTGCCTCACAAAGAAAAATACCAAACAAATTGAAAATGCAAGATCAAATCAAACCAATTTTATCCTACAAACTACATGTTATGCAAGATGCAATGCAAAAAGAATCATTGTCCAACCCTCAATGGTTAGGCAGAAATGAATTTTTGAAGTTTGAAACAAAATATGGCCTTGAAATGAAATTAATTCCAAAGAAAATTATCAAAAGGCATCAAGATCAAAAAAGAAATTTGGTTTGAGAGTGGGACAATGTTTCTAAATGTTTTCAAATGCTATGTGAATTTTTTTTGTAATTTTTTAAATACCTAAAAGTATTTTTAATTAATTAATTTTCATTAATTAATTAAAAATAAACTTTTAAATGATTTAAAAATAATTTTAATGCAAAAAATAAAAATAAAAATGTTTTTGTGTTCTGAAAATTAATTAAACCTTTGACAAAAAATTTCAGAATTTTTAAAGGTTTTTTGCTATTTTAAATTAAATGTACAAAATAAATCAAATAAAATGAAAATAAAAATTAAAATAATGAGAAGTATGCATAATGAACGAACCAGATTGATTCTGGGCTGGGAAAGGTTGACTTGGCGCCACATCCAATGGCCCAAGTTCAAACCTGGTTAAATCTGGTTTAAAAATTAATTAAACTGGATTAATTAAGTCAAATGAGGATTAGGGCTAAATGATGAGATCTTGGCCATCCATACGCGCGCGGGTCAACACATCTAAAGGCCAGAATTCAAAGTTGCGTAATTAAACAGGTTTAACCCTAATCAACTTCAGGCGACCGGAGATGAGCTCCGGTCGTCTTCTCCGGCAGGGCAAAACCCTAGTTTCCTCTACAGGCTACCCCAAGTCAAATTAATTGCCCAGAAACCTTCCCCTCCCCAAACTAAACCTAAATCCATCATCAAAAACCATTTATCAGCCATGAACAGAGAGAAACGAACTCAAACACATTCACGGGCAAAACTTCAGAGAGGCATAAAATGTTCATTTTCACACTATTTTAAAATCTAAAAGCACCAGAGTGATCCCCATGATGCGCTCTTTCATTTTGTAACAAAAATAACAAGCTCTGAAAAGTTGGAATTTTGAAGCTACCTGAGATGAAGAACCGTGAAGATGAGCTTTCCTGGCCTTTCTCTTATGCAAACTGCCTCTCCTGAACCTCCTGAGCTCAATGGAATGCTTCAAAACTTTTGTTGATGGCTGATTTGTGAAGATGAGTTCTGGTGTAGCAAATTTTACAGTTGTGTTCTAGGGGGTTTCAGGCTGTTTTTATGGTGGGCTTTTGTTCCATGGAGGATTTGTGGTTCACTGGTGAAGAAAGAACTGAGGTTTCATGGTTGTGTAAGGAAATTCGAAGAGGAAGAGTTTTTGACAGAATTTTGTGAATGCAAAAAAGTGGGAGTGTTCAGCTTGTGTGTGGGCTCTTTTTGGATTGCTTGATGTCCACATATCATGCTCTGGTTGGGCAGAGAGTTGGTGTGTCACTGTGGGATTGGTATGGGCCTTTGTGCAAAAAGTCAAGATATGGTGTACCTTAGGCATGGCTCGGGTCAGAGGCAATCTAGAGGCTTGTCCTGCCTCAGCTTGAGTCAAGGATGGCCCTTGGATGGTTCATGAAAGGCTGCTGCATTTGGATCATGAGTTGGAAGGGTTTTTGCAACTTGACAACTTGTTACATCTCATGATTTTTGGCCATGTATGTGTGAGAAGTCTTGCTGAATTTCTGATGTGGGATGCCTCATTAGGTCATGACAATGTATTAAAACCAGCTAGAGATCATACAATCCCTTTGAGAATGATTTTGCAAGAAATCCCTCTTTGCACTTTCATGAAGAATGGCTTATGATTACTTGAAAAACAAGGCATGGAAATGGGAATTTCTTTGGGCCAAGCTGATTTTTAGATCATGCATTGCATTGGTATGATAATTAGAGGTCACATTGAAGTCACATAAAGGCTTGTCATGAGATATTGCAAGTTTTCCATTTTGTGCAAAAGTGAAATTTCAATGATTTTGTCCAACTTTGCAAGGCCATAACTTTTGATCCAAAATGAATTAGAATGAGTTCTTGTACTTTTTGAAAAGGGAATGATCCATTCTACAACTTTCATGACCAAAGTTTTCCCATTTGAATCATTTTTGGATCAAAAAGCAAGGGTTGAAAAAGTTTCCCAAAATGGCAAGTTTCCATTACAAGTCATTTCCCCAAAAAGTCAACTTTGCAAATGGCTTGAAATTCTTCAATTATGTGAACTTCTAACATCTTCTATGATCAAATAAAGATCATACACAATCAAAATGATGAAGAACACCCTTTGGTTGGGTCATTGGGGGCCTCAGATGCCCTGATTTTGCACTGACTTGCTCAAAAAGTCAACTCTTGATCAGATGCCTTCCCCATTGAATTTCTTCATGAAAATTTATATGTATGATCCCTATACCATATAGAGACTAATAGAAACAAGAATGACCAAAAAATTTGGAGTTATGGCCTCTGAAACCAAAACCCTAATTCTAGGTCATTTGTGCAGTTTAACCTGGCTCTGCTTCCATGCCTTTCTCAGTTCTTGTGATTCTTTGACTTTCTTTACTTTGTGGGGATATAATATGATGCTTGAACATACATGGACCCCTTTGAAATGATTGAAGACCTTTGGAGTGGCTCAAATGGCTCAGGGATTGCTTAGATCACTAACCCTAGATGCAGATGACTTTGAACCAATGCAGTGAAGCAAATATGCAATATGAGATGCTATGATTGAACTTATGCATATGAAAAGATCACAAGCCATGGTGTGAATGGGTGAGGGAAAATTTGGGGTGTTTACAGTATGCAACATGCATGTGATCAATAGTCTCATGCTGGTGTTGAGCAGTGAACCAACTGTCTGTATAAAACCACAATAGCGACACCATCTCTGTATAGAACCCCATAACTGAGAACCCAATAACTGTAGAACTGGATCACATAATAGAAAAGTCATTGATGGTGTTGAAGTTGAACAACGAGCCAAGTGTCTGTGGAGAGTCATAATAATAATATAATAGTCTCTCTGGACAGAAATCTCGGGTATCATCACCAAAGGACCATGTAGAACCAGATCATATCACAAAACAATACTTGCAAAGCGGGTATGTTGAAGTTTAGGGTTCCTGCAAACCTGTAAACCCCTCCCAATCTCACGGGTGTGCTACTCGGGTCAACATCACGGACTCTCAAAGCCGAATAAAAATAATACGTTCACCATTTCCGAGAAATGGCTCATGACCAAATCAGGGAATCAGTTTGGCATTATGTACTACTCAGGGAGGCCTCAGCTGAGTCCGGAAAAACAAGCATCCCTCACAAGTCCCCAGCTTCAAGCACTGAATCGAGAAATAATAGTACATTCATCTCGAAGGGTACAATACTACCGTCATACGAACAATTTGCTTTAACTGGATTCCTATGAGACAACCAGGCCATCCTATGCGAGTTCCCAATGGACCCTCAGATGCGAGTGGGTTTGCCAACAAATGTAGTCTTCCACTGTCATCAATGGAGAGGGGTGTTGCCATTTAAGGTCCTAGAAGATCGGTCACCAGATGCACATAACTATCAAGGTCGTACCCTGAAGTGGAGAAGAACCCCCACACAGAATAGTCCCAAGACGGTCGCAATCTGAGTGTGGAACATATCGCCACTCATCATGTAACCATGCGAGTACAACGTGTCCACGCTAATCCTATAGTTCACTCAAGCCGGGTATTTGACTTATCTCACAGTAACTCCTATCCCACAGAAAAAATGAAAACCAACACAGCCAGACGGTCCAGTATAATATGATGCATGGAAAATAAATACTGAAAGCAATAAATAAATGCGGTAAAGTAAAGCTGTAAAGTAAAAACTGTAAATAAAAATAGTAAAGCTAAACTAAAGCACACAACAGCAAACAGATAAACACCCAAAGAAACAAAACCAATGAGGCGCTAGGATTGACCCTACAAGGGAAACCAGAGATTCTGGGTTCGGTCCCCAGCAGAGTCGCCAGCTGTCGCTCCCGGGATTTTCATCCTAGTACAAACGCGAAAGTGGCGCGAAAAAGGTATAGTCGCCAGCCAGACATTTTTATCCCGAAGGAACGGGAAAGGTAATGCTGCACAAACCTAAGGAAGAAGGAAAGGATAAGGTCTTGCGAACCAAAGATCTGGGTTCGGGAGTCGGTTACAACCTAGGAAGGTATTAGCACCCCAGATCGTCTGCCGTACCCGACGGGATCCACGCTTGCTTGTTTGCTTCAAAGGGTGAGAAAGAATAAAGCTACTGAATAAAACTGTTGACTGGAACGAGAATAGAAATGAAAAATGGAACAAAAAAGAGAACAAAAAGAAAGAATGGGGAAAATGTAGGGAAAATAAAGAATGTGCTCGAACGGGCCCTACCCCGTTGCCTACGTACCTCATCGGGAAAATGAGGATCAGAGTTGACGTAGTTCGCCTAACTAAGGCGGGAACTATTTATTTATGTTTTTATGGCTGGAACTGCGTGTGTCTATGCTCAGGTGTTGCAGGCTCGTCTGGTACGAGTGTGTTTACCGTCTTGCATGCGAGACAAGTCGTCGCAAGTTCACGTTATGAGAATGAATGAGGTGAGAAAGAGAAGTTCCCGCAGGATAGTCGCTTATTATTTGTTTTTTGTCTTTTATGAGAAATGTTTTGAATTTGTTTGTGAACATTCTCATACTAAGACCTATCCATCGCGGTAAATACTTACACCTCGCCTCGAAACAGGACGCGTATAAGCACTCCGTAATAAAGTCTCGTGTCGTACAAGAACGTTCGGTTTTTATTAAGTGTTTTATTGTTTTTCTTTAAGAGATGAGAAAGAAGGACCCAAGTTGCAAAAGGTAAAAACTAAGGGACTAAGACTCGATCCTAATTTTGTTTATTTATTCAAAAGTGGTCCTAATGGTTTATGTGGTCTTCTAAACCTAATGAATGAAAGGAACTAGAAACTACTAGAATTCAACTTACTTCCTAAGGAAGTTAAGTTGATTCTAAGAATAATGGAAAGCCTATACAAGTGACAAATTCAAATGATAAGGCAAAGCATTAAAATTGGAATAAAGAAATAAAATCTAAAAAATGCATTTTAAGGTATAAAACCAAAAACAAGCCTAAACTTCATCTAAATCTATTTATTGGAAATTCTAAGCCTAAGTCCTAAAACTAAGGGAACTATCTAATATTATCATTCTAAAAATCAGTAATTAAACTATACCAAGTCATTTTAAAATCCTAAGACTAAACCTAATTAAACTAGTTCTTAATGGAGCATAATATCCTAAACTAAACTAGGTGAATTTTACATGTAAAATAGCCTAAAGATTAATGCACTAAAAATATTCAAAGTCCTTGAAAAAATATGAAATTAATTCTATAGGGTCCTATAACTGACTATAACATTGTCCTAAAAAATATCCTAAAAATTCAAAAATCACTTAAATCTACTTAAGGATTAACTACAATTTTGCATGAATTAAGCTACCAAAACAGTGGATAAAATGACCTAAAAATCTAACAAAAAATATCCTAAGTTCTATTGTTAGTCCTCTAAACATAGCAAAAAGAATGAGTTAAAAATCTTACAGGAAGTGGAAAAAATAAAATGAACAAAAACAAGTGCAATTAAAAAAAATTCAATAGAATGCTAATTAAGTGAAAATCGAAATTAAATAAAAAATAACCAAAATTCAGAAAATAAAATTGTCACAAATTTCTAAAATGAATTATTAAGCTAATGAAATTTTTGTAGAATTTTATTATGAATTTTCCTATTTTTTACTGATTTATTTCTAACCTATATTAACTAAAAATAAAATCTAAAAAGAAATATGGAGGGGGTGCGAAGACTATTTTATTAGTTATTTTTCTATTTGGGCTTGAAAAAAGGGGTACATTTAGCAAACCAGCAAGGCCCAGCCTGCGCAAGAAAATGAGGGTGCATATGGTGGAATTAGTCAATTTCGTTGACTTCAAGACGGATCGTTTGATCGAATTGACTCTTAGGGTATTCTAATCGAAAGATCACAAACGCAAGCTTATGGTGTACCATCCACGCATAATCAACTGCAGAACTAGCCTACCGGAAAGTGACAAGTGTCACCGCCGGTGTGGCTGGGGATTCAAAACTTTAACCTCTCATGGAATTGTAACGGCAAGTTATTGGGATTAATTATAGATTTAAAGTGGATTAATGGCTCTTTATATGATTTAATTCCTATTAATCTCCATCAATTAACTTAATTATTCTGTAAACCAATTTAATTAATTAACATTATAAACTCAAAGAAAGCCAAAAGGGGCTGAACAAAAAGAACATAGCGAAACCCTAAGTTAGTTCTTCTCACCTTCACTGCCGTCGTCGCCATCTTCTTCTTTTCTTCAAATTGTCACATTTCTCACCATTAGAGGCTCAGAGTTCAAACCCCTCAGTCAATCACAAATCAGTGGCGCCAATGATGCTTTCCTTTTCCGTCATCACCGCCGGCGAATAACCATGAAACTTTCTTCTCTGGTTCAGCCGTGACTTTCTCCCCCCACTCGATCGCTTCTATCGGCCAAAGACAGAGCTCCGTCGCATCGTGCATCCTCTTCAGCTCCTTTCCTTCACCTCTCGCCGTGAAAACTTCGTCATCTCACTGTGGCTTATGAAGAGGAGCTTGCGTCGCGCCGTAGTTCGTTTTCAGTGACATCGGAGTTGAATCAAGCTCTCAGCGCCATTAATCCTCGGCCAAACTCGCGCGGAACAAAACGTCACCACCATTTGAATAGGCCGGATACCAACACAAAAGAAAAACGAATAGAAATGGAGCTCTGGCAGGTACGATTCTCTTGATCTTTCTCTCTTTTCCACTGCAGAATCTTTCTTGTTCTTCCCCTTCTTTGATGTTGAATCTTGTTGTTGTGTGTTCTTGAACCTTCTGATTATTGAAGGTTAATGGTGATGAAGGTTGTTGATGACGCGGTGATGTTGAAGAAGAATTTGCGGATTGAAAGTGTTGGCTGGTTGAAGGCTTTGAAGAAAATTGCAAAACGATTGCGGATTGATGAATGCTTCGATTGTTAAGGTATGAATCGTGCCTCAATTTCTCTCTTTGATGAAATCCTTTCTCTGTTCTTCACCTTCATGTTCCTATTGCGACACATTGTCGAATTGATTGCTTACTGTTGATTATTGTTGTGATTGACAATTTGCAGATTTGATGAATGTGACTATTGAATGATGCTGAGTGATGATGAAAGTGTTGCGTTCAGTGATGAAGAGGTACAAGGAGGTTCAAGATCGATGAAGAGTTTTCTTTCTTTTCTGAATTTTGTAGTTTTTTGCAGTTGTGGTGTGCTTGGTGTTGACTGAGTGAAGATGATGGAGACAAGGTGTTGAAGATTGGAGAGTTTGTTGGAGATCCTTTGAAAGTTGCAGAGAGTCCTCTTTCTAATTTCGATAGAAGATGATGATAAATATTGGTGTAGAGGGATCGATGAAGAGGAAGTGAAGAATAATTACAACAACGATTGAAGATCGATGATTGTTATGGAGATGAAATTTAGATTAAGAAGTTTCTGTTCTTCGGTGGTGATTGTTGTTGCATCGGCGGTGACGATGATCTGAAGATTTTCGGAGAGAAGTTTATGAAAGATTGAAGAGGAGTCCTCAGAGAGATTGATGAAGATGCAATGGTAAGAAATCTCTTTCGATCTCTTTTCTTCTTTCTGCACATTCAATTCTGAATTCTGAATTGTTGGAGTTTGTCACGAAACTCATTCTTCTTCTTCTACTTGTTATCGAACCTCTTGAAATTTGTTCTTGAATCGACTCTGTGTCTTTTGTTGAATCTGTAGGTTGAAGGTTTTGTTGATGATTGAGAGGGATTCAAGTCTGAGATTGCTGAAGTTGTTGTTATGGAAGAAGATTGTTTTGTGATTCGGTTATGATGATTGATGAGGGAGATGAAGATTGATTGAAGTTTCATATTGAAGAGAATGGTTGAGTGATGTTGATTGAAGAGTTTTTTGTTTGGATTCCTCCCCCTTTTTTTTGTTACCATTTTTCTTCTCAATTATATTGAGGAGTTTTCTCCCAAATGCAGGGTTTTTCTGAGATTGATTTCCCTCCCCCTTTTTCCTTTTTTCTATTATTCTGTAACTATTTCAGTTATTAAACTGTAACTGATTTTTTTGTCTTCATTCCCTTCAGTTTTCTGTTATTATTGTTCAATTCGTAACTGACTTTCTCAACTGAATTTTTGTTATCAGTTGCTCAATTTTGGTAGTTGATCCTTGTTCTGGTGCATTGTTATTATTAACCTTTTTTCAGTTATGTGAATTTTTCCTGTTATGTGTATTTCTAAACTGACTCAATAAACTAGTGGGATTCAAGATTGTATATATATATAAAAGTATTATGGAAGCAATATATGGTTTATAATGATTTTTGTAAAGGATTAATTATAACAAACAAAATAATGGGATTTAAGATTGATATGAGAAAAGAATGATATTATGGAAGTAATATGTGGTCTCCAATGACTTTTACCAATGATTAATTTTTCAGGAACAAAAACTAATCTAGGTCATGGATAGAAATGTGGATAAAATGAGTTAAACATCGGAAAGAAAATGACTTATGGATTCAAAAGAAATGGTCATTTGGCTATTTGGACAGGGCCTAAAATATGTGTAGGAAAATGGTTTTATATGAATGAAATTGGACCCGAAAAGGGATAACGACAATGGTAGAGATTTGTGCTTGAAAAGGATATTCAGCGAGTTTATGGTAGATTTTGAATGAACAGTAGCGACACTCTAATGTTTTCCAAATACACCATGATCATGCGCTTTCCACCTTTAACGCGAACCCAACTCCTGATCCAAGACCAATTCTTATGAACCGTGATGTCATAGTAGATCCAAAAGCCCACATCTTAAACCCTGCTTCTTGAATCACCAGTGCAACCTAGGATACCAAGAAAAGTAGAATAGTCTAATGAAACCTCTAGATAAGGAAAACCTTGGAACTTGATGAATCCCATAACAAGAATATAATTTTGATGATGTGAACTCAAACTTTGTCCCATCTCAAATATAATGGCCGGATAGATCACCTATGAATATGAGAATCCCAATCACAAGGAAATGCTTTGACCCCATGCCTTAGGAGCCAATGAAATGCATGATCACAATGTTATGACTTAGTGAGAAATGCAGATGAATGCAAACATAAGCCCGTTAGAGTAATAAATATGAGGGCAAATTTTGAGGTATTACAGTCTTTTCTTATTAGATTCATATATGCCTGATATTCAATATCATTCCTGAAACACAACATACTAAAAGAATATAGCATATTCAATATGTTAGAATGTCAGAACTGTGATTCAGAGTCTAGATATTGAACTTCAAAATAACTTTCCCTTAATACTCCTCCTTTTTGTCATAATCAAAAAGGTAAACAAATATCAACCAAACAGATACATATATTTTATGGAATAGTCTCAAAAGTGTTTTAGGGTTGAAAGAAAGATGAGATTTAAACAAAATGATGATGATATTGGTATATATATCAATAAGTGTATGTTTAGTTTAAAAGCCATGAACTTAAAAGATTTTCTGATTTAAGAAAAAAATTGAGAAAAATAAGGAGTATTTATAGTGATTACTTTGAAAATCCAGCCTCACACAATCATAGTGCTCGAGGTGTCACTTTAACGAATGGATATGATCACAGACCATATTCATCTATTTTAGCAAACATGTTTGCTATTTCTCAAGTCAAGAATATAGATGAAGGTAGTATCTGACTTGGCTAAGTTTCTGAAGAGAATGTCTTCTAATTTCTAGAAGCATTTTCATCAGAACTTCACAACTCCATATTTATTTGGAGTCAGACCCTCTTTTTTCACACAGAGCCTAAACTTATTCTTAAAGAGTTTATTCTGGACAGATGCCCATATTTAAGTTCTTCAGAATAAATAGAAATATATCTTCAGCTAAGGGTTTTGTAAAATATCAGTCCACTGGTAAAATGATGTTTAATTTTAATATGTTTAGCTATTGAATGAAAAATAGGATTCTTACTCAAACAAATAGCAATTGTGTTATCACAATAGATATGAATATTAACCTCATTTATCTGAAAATCCTCGAGTTGATTCTTCATCCAGAGCATTTAGGCACTGCACAATGATACTGAGATGTATTATTCCTCTATTGTGAATAATTCTATTATTGATTTCCTTTTCTAGCCCAAGAGAGGATATTGTTTCCTAGAAACTGAAAGTTTCCAAAAGTAATTTTCCTTTCAATTTTATCTCTGGCATAGTCTGCATTACGGTATCCAGACAGTGTGTACTCTGAGGTCTTCTTGTATATCTGTAACACGGTGGGAGAACTGACTTTAGTTAAATGTTGTGGATAGCAAGAGTCGCCACCGACTTTTATTTTATCCAAAGGAAAGGGCATAAAAGAACAGGAAAGACCTTAAAAGATTTTTGGGTTCGGGGGGTAGGTTATGTAAAGGGAAGGTGTTAGCACCCTTTACATCCATGGTTATCCATGGGCTCTTAGTTACTTAGCTCACTTTAAACTGTTTTGAGAAGTGTAGTGTGTGATTAGAAATTTTCTTAAGTGTTTTATAATGATCCATGTACGGATATATATAAAACCTTTGTTTTGAAAATTGCTTAAAAAATGTGAAGTGTTTGAAATGTTTTTGAAAAGTGAGCAAGTACATAAGAGGAACCTACCCTAAGTTAAGTCTTTTCTGTTCTTGAATATCTTTAAATGGTAAGACTATCCCTATTATTAAGGAATAGGTAGTCATTACCTTGGATGTATGAGGGACCAATGAAGGGACATCTGTTTATTTAGGCAACTGTAAGGTGTATAAGCAATTCGAAGGGACTTATCATCTTTATTCGAAAGGGACAAGATCATTACGAAGGCAACCATGAAGGGACTTGATCTTTTTATCTGTTAAGGGACTAGATGATATAAGATGAGGGACTATGCTTTACACCTTACTTGACCTTTTGTTTAGGCAACTTGAGAGGTAACCCTTAAAAAGTGAGATGGCGATCCAGGATCGAATTACGTGTGTGAGTGTACCAATTCAAATATTTATCTTGAGATTAGTGATTTATATTCAATTTTACATACAAACATGTCTTGCACTCCCTATTTTACTAACCATAGCATTTAAAATTAAATATTAAAAATTACTACAACTATTACATATTGGATACAATTACATAATAATAATAATTAAAATAAATTAAATAAGCAAATTAAAGAATAATTAAATGGGTTAGTAATAATAATAACAATAAAATAAACAATCATATAATATATAAATAAATAAATAAAGGGGGTTAGTAATAATAAAATAAATAAGAATAAGATGAAAGAATTAACGTAATGAAAATAAATAAATTTAAAGTTAAAAATTAGATAAATAATATTTTTTTAAGAGAATTTAATAAAAGAAATAAATAACAAGTATTATATACTAAACTATAATGATTTAAATTTATATACATATTATAAAAATATTGGTTAATTAAATAAACATATTATAAAAATAAATTATATTTAGGATTTTTAATTGTTTTTAGAAAAATAATCTAGGGTTTACTATTTTATTAAATTATCTACATATGAAAACTATATTCAATAATAATTATAAACAAATTATAAAATAATGTACATAATTAAAATTTACAAATAAATAAATTAAGAATTATAATATAATTAAGGTTTATAAAAAAATTAGGGTTTGGAAAATATTAGGTTTTATATGAAAATATTAGGGTTAATTTATTAATTTATTTACATAAAACATATAATATTAATAATTTACAATAGAATAAATATTAAATATAATTTACAATAGAATAAATATTAAATAATTTTAATGACAGTTTTATTTTTAAAAATATGAATTTTGAATTATAGAAAAGAAAATAATATGAACATTTTATTTTTAACATTTTAAATTTATTAGATTAATTATAATATAAACAAATTAAATAAGAAAACAAGAAAAAGTGGAAAAACTTACCTGGGGCTGGGATTCGAACCCAGGCCCTAGGCTTTGAATCCTCCAAGACCAACCAGTCTTCCACCAGGCCAATGCGCGTTTGGTGATAACATGTTGCCTTCATATTCTTTTATGCGTATCCTAAAAAAATCAGAATAAAAGCAACAAAACAAAAAGGCCTGGGGGATTCGAACCTAGGACCTTGAACATCACGCATGCGCATACCAACCAACTGAGCCATCAACACAATTGTGTAATAATCTCAAACAAATCCATAAAATATTAAAACCAATTTTAAAATCTGATTTTTGGCGCCACTGGTCCTTCATCTTCTTCACGATACCTGCGAAACTTCCTACAATTTTACCTACGATTTTTCCTGCGATTTCCTCCATACTCAGACCCTGTGAAACTCAAACATTGGTCAAACAATACAATTTCTTCCAATTAATCAGTGCATTATGATTCCCAGAACTCATACAATCTTTCTATGTCTTTAAAATTCATTTATATTAGGTATATCATGGAACCCTAAAAGCTTGGCCGAAACCCTAACAATGGCACTTCCTTGTTCCTGCACCAAAAATGAAATCAAAGATACCAGAAACGATCTACATACAATTACAAACAAGAATCAACAATCAAAATCATGTTAGAATGCTTATACGAATAAAATCAAAAAACTTCAAATTCAAGATGAACATGGATTCGGTTTATGATGTTTGGCATGCTTTTGATGCTTTTAAGGATTGGAATAGGTTCAATGATATCCATAGAACATATAGCAACCTTCAAATTGTCTTGAAAGTGTCTCTAAGGAAGAATCCGAATTGGGAGTTTTTGATGAATTTTTGAAAACTTGAAACTTACTCTTGAGGCAGCAAATTTGTGTCCTATGCATTTATGTAGTTTGTATACTTATAGAGGAATGAAATTAGGTCAGAAAAGTGGTGGATTTGTGGGCTTAATGGATACCTTGAGTGTGAAGAAATCTCCTTGCCAAATTAGTCAAAAAATCAAATATTTTCATGCTATAATGTCTTAGCACGAATTTGTATAGCATCAAATCAACTTAAATGGTCATTAAGAGTTTCTAGAAGAAGAATCACTTTTAAATATTCAATTTTCATATTTTATTTTGATTTAAAATGGTTTTAAATGAATAAAATCAAAATAAATAAAATAAAAAATAATAAAAATCTGAATAAATGAGGATTGGGTCGTGCATGATGTCATGTTGAAGTTTGGATCACTAAATTGCAAGCCCATTTGGAAGAATTTGGTTTTAAAGTCCTATTTGCTTCATAAACCTCCCAAAAATTTCCCAACTTTGCAAGGGCACAAATCCTTCAATTTTAATGCTATAAGGGTGTTCTTGGACATTTTGGAAATATTAAAGAGTACTCTAACCAACCCCATTGGTTTCATGTCCATATCTTTTACCATTCTCAAGTTATGCCCTTTTGAAGTTGTTGACTTTTTGTTGACTTTTAAAAGGACCTATAATGTCTTAGCTCATACCTTCCAAATGAAGCATTTTTGGGCTTTGCTTGTGAGACACAAAGTTGTAGAGAATTCAATTTCCTTCAAAATTAGCTTTGGATGGGAAAAAGTTGACGAAGCATGTGAAAGTTATGGCTGGTCAAAGTTCAGTTGACTTTTTCTGAGGAAACCCTAATTTAGAAACTTCTGATTCTTGATGATCTGAAATATCCTTGATGAATCATGATCAACCCTTGATCAAATGATGAATTTTACTTCATATACTTTATGTTGACAAAAAAATCATGAAGTTTGACTTTGGTTTGACCACAGTTGACCTCAGTTTGACTTTTTAACTGCTTTGACTGATTTTGACTTATCTGATCATCTGACTGAGCAAACCTTTGAGAAAAGTTCTGAAACTTGTCATGGGGATTCTTAAACACATATAAGATGTTATGAAGCTCACTTGAAGTCTTGGAAATTCATTTAGTCTGATTAAAGTAAAAACCCTAGTTTTGGATGCACTGCTTAGGAGGATGCATTGTCTGAGGGAATTGTCAAATCTTCTGACTAATTGTGAACTTTGTGAACCTTGTGAACCTCATGAGATGCATTGTGAACCTTGTGAACCTCATGAGAGGTCTTGTGAACCTTGTGAACCTCATAATATGTCTTGTGAACCTTGTGAACCTCTTAGCACACAAAGTCTTGTTTTGTGAGGGCAAAGTTTGGGGTGCAACAGCTGCCCCTGTTCAATTTTCTAAAACCTGAGGGGTTAGATTGGTATATGTGCCAGTCGTGACCTGGAAGGTTGAAGGGGATTGAACACAAAACCCCAAAAATTTGCACTCACCGGTGCGTTGAGTGATACTGATGACTAGCTGTACATGCTTGAGTGGTCTTAAAGATGCCACTTGAAAAAGAATTCTTCAAACATACCTCTTGGAGAATAAAGTAGTCCAAAGTATGAAGATATAGCTTTTGGGAAGATAAACGACGTCCCAAGATAGTGAGATAACCTTTGGGAAGATAAACAACGGCCCAAGGTTATGATAATACTTTTGGGAGGATAAACAACGGCCCAAAGTAATGATATGGCTTTTGAGAAGATAAACGACGTCTCAAGGTAATGATATGACTCTTGGGAAGATAAACAACGACCCAAGGTTTGATAATACTTTTGGGAAGATAAACAACGACCCAAAGTAATGATATGGCTCTTGAGAAGATAAACAACGTCTCAAGATAGCCTTCGGGAAGATAAACGACGTCCCAAAATAATGAGATAACCTTTGGGAAGATAAACAACGGCCCAAAGTCATGATAGCATTCAGGAGGATAAACAACGTCCCGAGGTATAAGTTGTTGATATTGTTTTACCTGCATATAACTATCCTGCAAGGAAAATATTAGTTTATGCATTATGTATGCATGCATAATATGATGCACCTAAGTAATGTATTATGTAATTATGGATATGTATGTTATGGTATGATGTAAATGATGTATGTATGCATCATGCAGCCTGAAGCGTCTGGATATCTTCGTATATCAACTGCTGGCCAGGGAAAATAAATCCCTATTTGTTGCTGAAGAATATGAGAAACTCGTATTATTTGATAATATAGTGAAGAATATGAGGAGGAACTTGTTCCCGTCTCGTCTGATAACATAGTATTCATAACCTCCCGTCTTCGTTCGATAGTATGGTATCCATAACCTCCCGTCTTCGTTCGATAGTATGGTATCCATAACCTCCCATCTTCATTCGATAGTATGGTATCCATAACCTCCCGTCTTCGTTCGTCGTACTCCTATTGAAAGAATAAATTCCCGACTATCCGTCTGAGGATAAAAGAGATGGATATAAATTCCAGGGGAGATGTAACTCGAAGTATTTATGAAGATGGATTTGCCCTACTAGGGGATTTGTAGCTGTCTTGTAGGGATGAACCGGCGAAGCTTTGTTGAATTCCTTCCCTCGTTCGTCCTTAGTAAATACTATTACTGCATTTTAATGCATTTCTGGTAAACATCAATCATATTAATCATTTTATGCATTTCTGGTAAACATCAATCATATTCAAAAGCATACATACATTCAAACACAACCAATGGACGTTTCGCTTATGTAAATAGGGTAAAAGTAAATCTGGATTCAAAGATGGAATTTTATTTATATCACAAAGTGGCCCATACATAGGCAAGTTGGTACAAGGAGACAAAAATCCTGGTAAGAGGAATTCGTCGTAAAATTTTTACAAAACAGAGGAAATCAGCTATGTGGGAAATAATCCTATTGAGTTTCAATTCTACTATTGCCATTATCTTCAAGTATCTCATCTTCTGCTGTCGAGACGGAAACGATTGGATTGATCTTTATCTATTCGAGCTTGAATTAAGTAGCACAACTGGTTGTAGTTTCATGGGTGATCCAAACGAGACATAGTCATACGCTTTAATCCCTAACTTTTGCCTGGATTGCCTTTTCAGGTTTTCAATCCACCGGGATACCCTTTTTTGCCCAAGCCGCCTTTTCAGGTTTTTGACTTGCCGGGTGTACATTTTTTTTTATATATATCCCTAATTTTTGCCTGAACCCTTTTGGTTCGCCGAGATGCCCTTATTTTTGCCTAGGCCAGTCAACCTAGCGGGTCTTTTTTTATGCGTAGTATTTTTTAACTATGTCTGCGTTTACAGGCTGCAGGAAGTCTTCACCATCCATAGTAGTAAATATCATGGAACCTCCTGAGAATACTGTCTTGACTACAAATGGTCCTTCATATGTAGGAGTCAACTTGCCCCTAGGATCACCCTGTGGTAATATGATACGCTTGATTACCAAGTCACCAGCCTGATATACCTTTGGCTTAACCTTCTTGTTGAAAGCTTTGATCATTCGTTTCTGATACATCTGGCCATGACAAACTGCTGCTAACCTCTTCTCATCAATCAAATTTATCTGGTCAAGTCGAGTCTGAATCCACTCATCTTCATCCAAGCCTGCATCCTTCATAATTCTTAAGGAGGGAATCTGAACTTCAATGGGCAGAACTGCTTCCATACCATATACTAAGGAGAATGGGGTTGCCCCTGTTGAAGTACGTATTGTAGTACGATAACCATGAAGAGCAAATGGTAACATCTCATGCCAATCCTTATAAGTCACAGTCATCTTCTGTATAATCTTCTTAATGTTCTTATTAGCAGCTTCAACTGCCCCATTCATCTTTGGACGATACGGAGAAGAGTTGTGATGCTTAATCTTGAATTGTATACAGAGATCAGTAATCATAGTGTTGTTTAGATTAGAGCCATTGTCAGTAATAATCCTTTCAGGGATGCCATACCTACATATGAGATTATTCTTAATGAATCGAGCCACCACATTCTTAGTAACAGATGCAAATGAAGCTGCCTCCACCCATTTTGTAAAGTAATCAATAGCAACCAGGATGAAACGATGCCCATTAGAAGCAGTAGGCTTGATCTCACCAATCATATCAATGCCCCACATGGCAAAAGGCCAAGGAGCAGTCAACACATTCAATGGTGATGGAGGTATATGTACTTTGTCAGCATAGATTTGACACTTGTGACATGTTCTGGAGTGTTGATAGCAATCAGCTTCCATGGTAGACCAATAGTAACCTGCTCTCAATATCTTCTTTGCCATAGTATGACCACTAGAATGAGTGCCAAAGATCCCATCATGCATATCTTCCATAATCTCTGTTGCTTCCTTTTTATCCACACAACGAAGCATAGTTGAATCATGATTGCGCTTGTAAAAAATTCCATTACTCAAGAAGAACTTAGCAGAAAACCTTCTCAGAAACTTTCTATCTTTGACAGATGCCCCTTCAGGGAATTCCTGAGTTTTAAGATATCTTTTCACTTCATAGAACCAAGGCTTCTCCTCTGTTTCTTCAGTGTCAATCTCATTGCAGTATGCAGGCTTCTCGAATCTATCAATAGTAATCTTGGGAGCTTCATCATCCCAGCTAATTTCAAACATGGATGCCATGGTGGCTAATGCATCTACCAACTGATTTTCTCTTCGTGGAATATGTCCAAAGGTAATCTCTTTAAAATGTGGGATCAAAGACAACACATGCTCTCTGTAAGGAATGAGATTATCATGCTTGGTATCCCAATCTCCTTTAATCTGACTTACTACCAGGGCTGAATCTCCATACACATCAAGGAATTGAATTTTCATATCAATGGCAGCTTTGATACCCAAGATACATGCCTCATACTCAGCCATATTATTAGTACAATAGAAACAAAGTCTTGCAATAATCGGGGTATGACAACCTTCAGGGGAACTGATCACAACACCAATACCATTACCAAGTGCGTTAGAAGCTCCATCAAAAACCATAGTCCATCGGGATCCTTGTTCAGGTCCGTCATATTGTCCAGGTTCTTTGGTAATAATCATAATATCTTCATCAGGGAACTCAAAACTCATTGACTGATAATCATCCACTGCTTGATGAGCCAAATGATCAGCTACAACACTTCCCTTAATGGCCTTCTAAGTAGAATACTGTATATCATATTCTGTTAAGATCATTTGCCATCTTGCAATTCTTCCGGAGAGAGCAGGTTTCTCGAATATGTACTTGATTGGATCCATCTTCGAAATCAATAAGGTAGTATGAGTCAACATATACTGTCTTAGTCGGCGAGCAGCCCATGCCAAAGCACAACAAGTTTTCTCGAGTAGTGAGTATCTTGTTTCACAGTCGGTAAACTTTTTGCTAAGGTAGTATATTGCCTGCTCTTTTCGACCAGACTCGTCATGTTGCCCCAACACACACCCCATTGAGTTGTCTAATACTGTTAATTACATGATCAAGGGTCTTCCATCAACTGGTGGCATCAAAATTGGAGGTTCTAACAGATATTTCTTGATTTCATCAAATGCTGTCTGGCACTCGTCATTCCACTCCATTACCTGATCTTTCTTCAACAGTTTGAAGATTGGCTCACAGGTAGCAGTCAATTGGGAAATAAATCTTGCAATGTAATTCAATCGTCCCAAGAAACCTCTAACCTCCTTTTCAGTACGGGGAGCTGGCATCTCTTGTATAGCTTTCACTTTCGCAGGATCCACTTCAATACCTTTTCCACTGACAATGAAACCCAGGAGCTTTCCAGATCCAACTCCAAAAGTACACTTGTTTGGGTTCAATCTCAACTTGTATTTCTTCAACCTCTCAAACAACTTATGCAGATGATCAAGATGTTGCTCTTCATTTTGGGACCTGGCTATCATATCATCCACATATACCTCTATCTCGTGATGAATCATATCATGAAACAAAGCCACCATAGCACGCTGATATGTTGCCCCTGCATTCTTTAAACCAAATGGCATTACCCTATAGAAAAAGGTGCCCCACTGTGTAACAAATGTTGTCTTCTCCATATCTTCAGGTGCCATCTTGATTTGATTGTAACCAGAGAAACCATCCATAAAAGAGAATACCTTATGCTGAGCAGTGTTGTCTACCAGAACATCAATATGAGGAAGTGGAAAGTCATCTTTGGGGCTGGCCTTGTTCAAATCTCTGTAGTCTACACACATACGTACCTTACCATCTTTCTTAGGAACCGGTACCACATTTGCAACCCACTGAGGATAAGAAGTCACTGCTAAGAACCCTGCATTGAACTGTTTCATTACCTCTGCCTTGATCTTTTCTGACATTTCAGGACGCATACGACGAACCTTCTGCTTCTTTGGACGACAATCTTCTTTCACTGGCAAACGGTGAACCACAATGTCTGTATCCAACCCTGGCATATCTTCATAAGACCAAGCAAAGATTTCCACATAGTCACGTAACATCTGAATCAACCTGCACTTGACACTATCCTCTAATTCAGCCCCTATCTTGACCTCCTTTCTGTTTTCTTCAGTTCCCAGATTCACAACTTCGACTGGCTCTTCATGTGGCTGTATAGCTTTTTCTTCTAGTTGTAACAACCTAGCAAGCTCTACAGGTATTTCACAATCGTCCTCATTTCCGTCTTCAGTTTGATAGATCAGATTCTCAAAATTATAATTGGCAATAGTAGAACTGTTATCAACAGGATCCAGAGTGGATGAGGATCTGCATTTGAGTGATGTGGGTGTGTGTAAGAACACATAGCTGATAAAACAAAAATAAAAGAAAAGAAAGACAAGGAACACAATATTTACGAAAACGAAACGTCCACTGATTTTATTGAATGAAGTATGCAAATGAAATGACACCCCGTAACAAGCACACCATTGTGCCCCGGGTAAGGCACAAGGCTTAAGAGTTTAATTGTTCAAAAATTACAAACTTTAAAAGTAACAACACAGTAATAGTATTTACTCCTGACTAAAGGAGATAGGAACAACATCTTCAGCTTTCCAATTATTGAGTCCAGCACCCACAGTAGGAAAAATCCAAGCATCCAAGTTGTAGTCTTCATCATAGTCTCCCACAGCATTGATCTGGTCCTTCACAACCCCTTGATTAGTGACACGGGCAGCACGAGCACGACGAACAGCCTTCTGGGACTCTGCAGTGAAACCCAAACCAAACTTGTCAGCCTTGTATGGAATATCAGGAAGCTGACCCCAAATAGTACAACCACCTTCATCCACCACAGCTCTAGCATCATTGAGGGAGGCCATTGCCATTGTTGGAGGTTTTCTGGTGACCATAGGAACTTTCTTCACAGCAAGAGGAGCTACACAATCATTAACAACCCAGGGAACCACTTCAAATGACTGACATGGAGTTTCAATATATTCACCTTCCATTTCCAGATACTTGAAGGTATTCACATGGCTGACAAAGTATTCTTCTTCTCCATAGACAGTAACAACCTTTCCATCCACCGGATATCTCAACTTTTGGTGCAATGTAGAGGTTACAGCACCTGCCCCATGGATCCAGGGACGACCAAGCAGACAAGAGTATGAAGGACGAATATCCATCACAAAGAATGTAGCAGTAAACACCTGGGAACCAACTTGGATTGGAAGATCAATTTCCCCATGTACTACTCTTCTAGAACCATCAAAAGCCTTTACCACCATATTACTGGGCTTCAACACAGCATCTTCTGGACTCAGCTTGTTCAGGACTTCCTTAGGCAACACATTCAAAGAGGAACCATTGTCTATCAGCACATGAGACAGGGTAGTGCCCCTGCATTCAATTGAAATATGCAAGGCCCTGTTATGATCCCTCTTGGCAGGGGTCAAGTCAGCATCAGAAAATCCTAACCCATTGTCATAGGTCAGGTGGGCAACACAGTTCTCAAATTGGTCAACAGAAATCGCACTGGGTACATGAGCCATCTTCAGAAACTTGATCAATGACTTGGCATGAGCCTCAGAACATAATAATAGGGAGAGCATAGAAATCTTTGAGGGAGTATGCCCCAACTGATCAACAATGTCATAATCACTCTTGCGAATGATCTTCAATACTTCTTCCATCTGCTTAGAGAGGTCATCAGCAGCTGGCACATCAGTAGATACAGGTTCAATAACAGGACCTTTGCCCCGAGCATCAGTGGTGGAAGTAGCAGCAGGAGTAACTGCATTTTTGGAAGTATCTGGAGGAGAGAAGACTCTTCCACTACGAGTGATCTTGCTAGATCCAGCAATATTATCAATGTCAACAGGCATATCAGCTACAGGCTCTTGCTTAACACCATGGATGTAAACATCAGACCCATAGTGCCAAGGCACAGCTTTGTCAGACGTATATGGGATAGGACCAGGAGTAGTAATGACCACAGGAGCTACCCTGGCTTCAGCAACAACTTTCACAGGACCTTCAGCAGTAATCTTGATTGGGCCCTGATGAGTGATTTTAATAGGACCCTTTGAAGTGATTCTTAGTGGTACTTTGTCAACCATGTCAACCTCTTCAACCTTCCTACCTTGAGTCAGATGATCCACCATACTTTCTACGGACGATGGAGTCCTCTCAAACACTATAGTATACTTATCCATGAGACGCTGAATTCCATCTCTCAATATGAAGCAGCTATCCGGCTTATAGGTACAATACAAACAATCTTCACGACAACCTGGAAAGATCCCAGCTTGTACTAACCTCTTTTTGATAACAGACAGTGGTGTGGTCAATTCCATAACTGAATAAACATGTAGATCTTCTTCAATGGCATTGACCGTCTTCTCGTGATTTGGCATTGGAGCTGTAATCACATTTGGAGTACCTGGTGGATCAAACTCAATCTCTCCAGCATCGATCATATCTTGAATTTTGTTCTTCAAGACCCAGCAGTTATTAGTATCATGTCCTGGACAGTTTGAATGATATGCACATCGTGCATTGGGATTGTACTTGGGAGAAGTAACATTGGGATTCTGAGGAGCCTCCCTCAGAGTAATAAGTTCAGCCTTCAACAAATGTTGCAATGCCTGAGCCATTGACATGTTGATCTTCGTGAACTGTCTTCTAGCCCTCTGTTGGTTGCCTTGTGGCTGCTCTGTTGTTGCAGGAGTTGGATTTGAAATATGAACTGCACTAACAGACTGATGCCTTCTGTTACGACCCGGCTGACCATAAACAGCATTGGATTCCTTCTTCCCAGTGGGAGGCTTCTTTGCAGCACCTGATGAAGGAGTGCCCACTTGGATCTTACCACTCTTGATACCACTCTCTACTCGCTCTCCTGTCATGATCAACTCAGTGAAGCCAGATGATGAGCTTCCAATGAGATGACTGTAGAACGGACCATTCAGCGTACACATGAACATATCAACCAGCTCCCTGTCAGTCAAAGGGGGTTGAACTCTTCCAGCTAAATCTCTCCACTTCTGAGCATACTCTTTAAAACTTTCCTTGGCACCCATTGACATGCTCTGAAGCTGCATGCGAGTGGGAGCTAAGTCAGCATTGTATTGATACTGCTTATAGAAAGCTTCAGCAAGATCATTCCAGTCTCTGATGTTGACACTCTCCAACTGATAATACCACTCCAGCTGAGCTCCAGATAAACTCTCTTGAAAAAAGTGGATCCACAACTTCTTATCAGCAGTGTGGGGTTGAATCCTTCTGACATAGGACCTCAGATGCAATTTGGGACAAGAGACCCCATCATAAACAACAAATGTAGGAACCTTGAAACCAATGGGTATGACTACCCCAGATATCAGACTCAAATCCTCAAAATCCAGCCCAGATGACTTCTGCAACTCCATGGCATCCATCCTATCCACCAGCATCTTGAATTTGTCTTCATTAGACTCATGGTAGTAATTAGCCTCAGAATCAGAGTCCCCCATTGAATGGTGGAGACTGCCTACCTCTTGCTCAGATTCTTCAGATTCATAGTCTTCAACTGGTTCTTTGGTCTTGGCAAGACCTTTGAACCTTCTTCCCATGTTGATCAACCCAGCAGACCTTCTAGTCTTCTTAGTCTTCTTGGCCAGCAGTGTCTTCAATTCATCCTGTCCCTTGGATAGGTTCAGGATCAGCTCTTGGAACTGTGCATTCTGTGCCCGAAGATCCTTAACTGATTGTTCGAGAGCCATTGCTGAAATAAACAGCGAGAAGATGAGAAATCTGTGCACAATATAAACCTGTGATGTAATGAAATGATATGTGAATGCATATGCAATGTTTTCAAGGATCGCAGGATTTAAATTTGCTTAGACAAACACGAAAATAAACTTTTATTAGTAATAACTTGTTTTGCCTTTTAGGCTTACAAAAAATGAAAGTGAAATAAGTACAAAAGATGGGGTTTTAAGTCTCCCATGGACGTTTCCTCTTTGTATTGAGGTATGAATTGAGGTTCCGTTCCTCGTGAAGTTGCTTTGTTAGCTCCAGAATTCTTTCCTGACTTACTTTGTAATGAGGCTCTTACAAAGTTGGTCCTGATAGTGTTTCTACGAGCAGAAGCCATTCCCTACAACAAAGAACAAAGATAAATCCCTTGGTCCTTGAAATGGTTAGGGAAAATGATATGCTCATGATGCATGATGATGTCATGATGTTATGCTCAATCACAAACATGTGGCACACACAAACAAGTCACACCATAGCCCTAGGTTTAAAGGCTTGCATGAGGTTTAACGGTAAGTACCCTCCCCTGAAGTTAGATGGTTCATCCTGTCCTACGAAAGTAACCGGGTTCTAAGGGATCTCAATATCATTGATCCTTCACAAGGGTGGTTGATCAGAAGGCAACTTACTTGCCAACCAGAACCCTCCAAGTTTAGAATCTCAATGAGCGTAGTATCGAGTGTCAACCAACTTCAGTCTGCACCAAAGCCGGTTACCTCACTACTTTCTAAAGGCCAAGATGGGTTAACTAGGGTTCTAGAAGTTAGTTAGTGCATTGACAACATATGGCAGCCTCATATTATCCTCAACTTGACTTAAGAAACATAAGCACAAACCAAGAAGTCACACTAACTATGGCCACCAGATCAACCGTATCGATATACGTCGTACAGTTTCCTTGGTCTATTGCCATTTACCTAAGGTACACTAGATCCGGGTTAGGACCTTTCACACATAAGAGCACCCCAACAAGATAACATAAATCAAACAAGGCAAGCAATTCAAAGTGATCTTAATTCCTAAGGGTACCCCTCTTAAAATATATCCCCAGCAGAGTCGCCAGTTCTGTAACACGGTGGGAGAACTGACTTTAGTTATGTTGCGGATAGCAAGAGTCGCCACCGACTTTTATTTTATCCATAAGGAAAGGGTATAAAAGAACAGGAAAGACCTTAAGAGAATATTTTGGGTCCGGGGGGTAGGTTATGTAAAGGGAAGGTGTTAGCACCCTTTACATCCATGGTTATCCATGGGCTCTTAGTTACTTAGCTCACTTTAAATTGTTTTTGAAGGTGTAGTGTGTGAATAGAAAAATTTTCAGAGTAGTTAATAATAATCCATGTACGGATGTGTAAAAACTTGTTTTTGAAAATTTGTTTGAAATTGTGAAGAGTTTGAAAAGTTTTTGAAGTGAGCAAGTACATAAGAGGAACCTACCCTAATGTTTAAAGTCTTTCTTGTTCTTTATCCTTTCATTGGTAAGACTATCCCTACTATTAAGGAGTAGGTAGTCATTACCTTGGATGTAAAGGGACATGAGAGGGACATATGTTTTTATGAAGGCAACTGTGGGGTGTATTAAGCATATAGGAGGGACTATCATCATTTTTCGAAGGGACTCGATTCGTAAAGGCAACCATGAGGGACTTGATGATTTTTCTTTTAAAGGGACTTGCTTTATACACCCCACTTGACCATTATTCGTAGGCAACTTGAGGGATAACCTTAGAAAGTGAGACGGCGATAAAAATCGACTTACGTGTGTGTGAGTGTTTATTTTAATTATCTTATATTAAAATGATCTAAGTTAATTTTTAAATAAAATACATATTAACACTCCCTAATTACTAACCATAGCAAAAATAATTAAATAATTATAAAATTTACATCCAAGAAGCAATTACAAAATTATAATAATAAGCAAAATATTAAGCAAAATAAATAGTAAATAAATAAGCAATAAATAATAAAAAATAAATAATAAGGGTTAGTGATAATGATAATAATAATTAGAAATAATAAACAAGGTTAGAAATATAATAATAAATAATAGTATGGTTAGTAAATAATAAAGATTAATGAAATAATAATAATTAACAAAGCAAAATAAATAAGATGGTTAGTAGTAATAATAATAAATAACATTAATCGAAATATTATAAGAATAAGAAATTAACAACTTTTAATATAAACAATTATATTTAGAAACAAATATGAACGAACAATTATTTTAATTTACAAATTATTAAGTTTTTTTTTTTAATGTATTATAATTATAAAATTAAAATATTATAGGCTCAATTTAGAATTATTTACATATAATTTAGATTATGAACAAAAAATATTTACATATTACTAATAATAGATCGTTTTTACAAAATTATCATTAAATAAATATATACATAATATCTATACTAAGAATTAGAAAATAAAATAAAATTAGATTTTTACAAAATTAAAGTTCATTTAGAAAATATTTTTTAGGGTTTTGAAAATTAGGGTTAACTTATATACAAAATTTATTTTTAACTAATTATATAAAATTATCTTAATTAATATAAATTATACAAATAAAATTTAAATTGAAAAATCAAGAGTTTTATATTTTTTTAGAAAATAATATTAGTAATTGGAATACACAATATATACATACTTTATAATATAGAAAATAATAATAAAATTTTAATTATTTAAATTAATTAAAAAAAAGAAGGAAAAGAAAATAAAAAGAAAGAAAGAAAAAAAAGGAACCTGGTGGGATTTGATCCCAAGACCTCACACTTGCAAGCAGCAGCAACAACCACCAGGCCAGCCAGGCGCAGGTGACACTAAAGGAGACCCATTTTGTTTTATGCCTTGCCTCAAAAATCCAGGAAAATAGAGAAATAAAAAGGCCTGGGGTGGGATTTGATCCCAGGACCTTCTAATTACAAGTATGCGCACGTATCCACCTGGCTGGGAGAGCCTGACTGATAATGTGACGGCCAGAAATAATAATATATTAAGTATGCGTTTGACCTGAAAAATAACAAAAAAAACATGCACTAGCCAAGTATCGAACCAGGGACCTCACAATATACGCATATCAGGCTTACCACCAGGGCACACACGCGCGTGTGATAGCAAACAACAAAACAACAATAAAATATATTAACATAATTTGAATTTTTAAATGCGCGCCAGAGCTCCTTCTTCAACCTCCTGCCCTGCGTTTTTTCCTACGAATTCAGCTACGGTTTTACCTGCGAGTTCTTCAAGCTTCTTGACCTGCGAAAAACCAAACTCATACCAAACAACACTGATTCATGAAATTAATTATAGTTTTGTAATCCTTAGGTCTCATAGAACACTCCCATGTTCTTAGAATTTATTTAAACTCATTGAATCACCAAATCCTAATTTCAAGAGCTTAACCCTAACAATGGCCGAATCTGTTCTAGGCAAGGAAAATCCAATTAATTTGTCCAGAATCATTCCTTGGATCATCACAAACACAAAAGCACAAACAAAATTCATTAATAATGCACAAATAATTGAAATCGAAAAAATGAAATTTAAGATGAAACTTGATTCGGGTTTGGCAATATGTGATGATATAAGGCAATGTGATGATCAGTTTATGTTCCATGATGATCAAGGAAGCCAGCCATGTCCTTAAAATACCTTGTAGTGCCTTGAATCTCCAAATCCGAATCTCACTTTTTGCTTGAAATTTTGAACAATGGAACTTACCTTTGGCTGCTGGATTTCGTCTCCTCTTGTTAGGGTTATGTTTTGTATATATATGAGATTGAATTAGGTCAGAAATATGGATTGGTTGTATGAAAATTTGATCCAAAAAATATTGAAAAAGATCATGTTGTAAAATTCAAATATTTGATCATGAAGACTTGCTATCTTTGGATTAGTCATATGATTTCCTTCTCTTTAAGCTTCAATCACTAATTAAGAATTTCTAGAACCTCAATCTTCGCCCAAAAATAGATTTTCACATTTTATATTTATTTAAAATGATTTTTATGAATTAAATCAATAATAAATAAAAATAAAATAATAAAAATGCTGAATTTTGGTCAATTGGGTCGTGCATAATGAGATGAGATGGATTGGATCACAACTTAGCAAGCCCATTTGGAAAGAATTACTTTTAGGCCTCCATTTTCAACATAAACCATCACAAAATTTCCCAACTTTGCAAGGGCACATATCCCTCAATTTTAAAGGTATGAGGGTGTTCTTGGACTTTTTAGAAAGCTTGAAGAGTACTCTAAACAACCCCATTGGTTTCAGGTCCATATCATTTACCAATCTCAAGTTGTGCCCTTTTGAAGTTGTTGACTTTTTGTTGACTTTTGAAATGACCTATAATGTCTTAGATCATATCTTTCAAATGAAGCATTTTTGGGCTTAACTTTCAACATCAAAGTTGTAGAGAATTCAATTTCCTTCAAAATGAGCTTTGGATGGAGACTTGGTGATGAAGTATGTGAAAGTTATGGCTGGTCAAAGTTCAGTTGACTTTTACTGAGGAAACCCTAATTTAGAAACTCCTGATTATTGATGATCTGGAATCTCCTTGATGAATCATGATCAGCCCTTGATCAAATGATGAATTTTACTTCATATACTTGATGTTGGCAAAAAATCATGAAGTTTGACTTTGGTTTGACCACAGTTGACCTCAGTTTGACTTTTTAACTGCATTGACTGATTTTGACTTATCTGATCATCTGACTGAGCAAACTTTTGAGAAAAGTCTTGAAACTTGTCATGGGGGTTCTTATACACATATAAGATATTAAGAAGCTCACTTGAGGTATTGGAAGTCCATTTAGCCTGATTAAAATCAAAACCCTAGTCTTGGATGCCCTGCTTAGGAGGTGCATTGTCTGAGGGGATTGTCAACTCTTTTGACCAATTGTGAACTTTGTGAACCTTGTGAACCATCATAAAATGTCTTGTGAACCTCATGGGAGGTATTGTGAAGCTTGTGAACCTTGTGAACCTCATGAAGTGGCTTTGTAGACCTCATGAACCTCAGGAGAGCTTTGTAATTATTGTGAATCTTGTGAACCTTGTGAACCTTCATAAAGTAACTTGTAGACTTCATGAACTCATGAAAGGTATTGAAAGCATTGTGGGACTTGTGAACCTTGTGAACCTTCAAGAAGTAACTTGTAGACTTTATGAACCTCATGAAAGGTTATGCAAGTGTTGGAGAACTTGTGAACCTTTTTAGAACACAAAGTCTTGTATTGTGAGGGCAAATTTTGGGGTGCAACAGCTTGTGAGACACAAAGTTGTAGAGAATTCAATTTACTTCAAAATGAGATTTGGATGGGAAAAAATTGATGAAGCATGTGAAAGTTATGGCTGGTCAAAGTTCAGTTGACTTTTTCTGAGGAAACCCTAATTTAGAAACTTCTGATTCTTGATGATCTGAAATATCCTTGATGAATCATGATCAACCCTTGATAAAATGATGAATTTTACTTAATATACTTGATGTTGACAAAAAAATCATGATGTTTGACTTTGGTTTGACCACAGTTGACCTCAGTTTGACTTTTTAACTGCTTTGACTGATTTTGACTTATCTGATCATCTGACTGAGCAAACCTTTGAGAAAAGTTCTGAAACTTGTCATGGGGGTTCTTAAACACATATAAGATGTTATGAAGCTCACTTGAAGTCTTGGAAATTCATTTAGTCTGATTAAAGTCAAAACCCTAGTTTTGGATGCACTGCTTAGGAGGATGCATTGTCTGAGGGAATTGTCAAATCTTCTGACTAATTGTGAACTTTGTGAACCTTGTGAACCTCATGAGATGTCTTGTGAACCTTGTGAACCTCATGAGAGGTCTTGTGAACCTTTTGAACCTCATAAGATGTCTTGTGAACCTTATGAACCTCTTAGCACACTAAGTCTTGTTTTGTGAGGGCAAATTTTGGGGTGCAACAATATCATACCCAGATTTGTAGTTCCCTTAATATACCTTAGGATTATCTTGACAAAAGTCAGCTGAGTTTCCCTTGGATCTACTTGGAACCGAGCACACAAGAAAACTCTAAACAAAATATCTAGTCGAGAAGCTGTTAAATACATAAAAGAACCTATCATTCCACGATAGAGCTTCTGACAAACTTTATTGCTTTCTTCTTCTTTCTTCAGAATGCATGTTAGGTGCATGCGGGTCTTTGCCGGTTTTCTTTCTGACATCTCAAACCTCTTCAGAAGTTCTTTTGTATATTTGCTTTGATGAATATATTTTCCATTTGGACGTTGATCAATCTGGATTCCCGGAAAGAATTTGAGTTCTCCCATCAGACTCATTTTGAATTCTGCCTGCATCAATTCAGAAAATCCATGCACAAAGTAGAGTGATCAGAACCAAAAATAATATCATTACATAGATTTGCACAACAAGAATATCATTCTTAAATGTCTTACAAAAGAGTGTAGTATTTACCTTTCCCTTGGTAAAATTATTTTCCAAAAGGAATGTACTGAGTCTATCATACCAAGCTCTTGGAGCTTATTTTAGATCATATAAGGATTTCTTTAGTTAGAAAACAAAATATGAATTTTTAGTATCCTCAATTCCATGGGGTTGGTGTATATACATTTTCTTAGAAATGTAGCCATTTAAGAATGCACTCTTAGCATCCATCTGATAAAGGATGATGTTATGATTGACATCGAAAGAAACTAATAGGAAAATAAATTCTTACCTTGCGACTGGAGCAAAGGTCTCAGTATAGTCAATCCCTTCTTTCTAACTATAGCCTTGTGCAACCAATCGAGCCTTGTTTCTGACTACTTCACCTTTCTCATTTAACTTGTTTCTGAACTCCTATTTGGTTCCAATGACATGGACACCTTTAGGTTTCTCAATAAGATCCCATACATCATTTCTGGTAAACTGATTTAATTCTTCTTCCATGGTCAGAATCCAATCATTGTCCTAAAGAGCTTCTTCTACAGAGGTTGGTTCAATAAGAGATGCCAAAACAAGAAGTGTTTCTTCAAAGGGTCTGAAAGCTGATCTGGTTCTGAATGGAGCAGTTTTATCTCCCAGAATCAATTCTTAAAATTGAGAAGCTTTGAGTCTATTCTTATTCTGAGTTGGAATCATCATTGGTTCTGTTGAAGGATTCTCTGACTCTTTAGCTTTTGCAACATTGCCTTCTTCTCCCTATTTGGATTCTGAAAAACTTTATCTTTAGAATCTGCAAACTTTTTATTCAGCTCTGACTTTTCAGGGTCAGGCTTATCATTAAATATGAAATGAATTGATTCCTCCACAATTCTTGTTTTTGTGTTATAAATTATGTAGCCTTTAGAGTGTTCAAAATATCCCACCAGAAGATATTTATGTGCTTTAGAATCAAAATTGCCAAGACTCTCCTTAGTGTTAAGCATATAACAGATACAACCAAAAGGATGAAAATCAGAAATATTGGGCTTTCTATTCTTCCACAATTCATAGGGAGTCTTAACCAGATTAAGTCTTATTGAGACATTGTTCTGAATATAACATGTTGTATTTACTGCCTCATCCCATAAGTGCTTTGCCATGTCAGTTTTTGGGATCATGGTTCGAGCCATCTCTTACAAAGTCCTATTCTTCCTTTCCACAACCTCATTTTATTGTGGAGTTCTGGGTCAGGAGAAATCGTAAGAAATGCCTTAGGAAATGAAAAATTCCTCAAAGTATTTGTTTTCAAACTCACCACCATGATCACTTCTAACCTTGACAATTTTGCAACCTTTTTCAGTTTGCACTTGAGAGAAAAAGGTAGAGAGCACAAAATGAGACTAATCCTTGTGTCTTAAGAATTTTACCCATGTCCATTGACTATAATCATCTACAATGACTAGTCCATACTTCTTACCATTGATTGATGCAGTTTTCACTTGACCAAAAAGATCAATGTGAAGAATTTCTAATGGTATTGAAGTAGAAACAACATTTTTTTCTTTGAAGGAAGTTTTTGAAAATTTTCCTTTCTGACAGGCCTCACAAAGAGCATCTGAAGAATACTTCAGATTTGGCAAGCCTCTGACCTAATCAAGCTTGTTTAGCTGAGAAATCCTCCTCAAGCTAACATGGCCCGATCGATAATGCCAAAGCCATTGCTCTTCGGAAACAAACAAAAGACACTACACCTTTTGATCTTGGAGATCATAATATCTGATCTTAAATATTTTGTTCTTCCTTTTTCCACTAAATAGAACATAGTCATTTTTCCGACTAATGGCCTTACGAGATTGTTGATTAAACACAATATCATATCCATTGTCACTAAGTTTACTTATTGATAACACAAAATTATATCATTTATTTGGCTTGACTTACATGAATTTTAGGTACGATTTCCTTTAATTTATTTTATTTATACTTCAATTTATGTCTCGATTATTATTATGTGTTCAAGTGACTTAGATTTAATCATAAAATAATGAAAAGAATAAGAAATAATGGAAAGAAAATAGAAGGAAAGAAATGGAAGATGGAAGAAAGAAAGAAAAAGAATGGAAATAAATTGAAGAAAAGAAAAGAAAAAAAGGGTGGGGGCTCACCATACTTAATAAGGGGGGCGCTGCCACCACAAATGAAGGTGGCGCCCACCACCAAATTAATGTTGCACCAGCCACCAAAATATGTGGCACCGGCCACCAAATGTGGCTCCTACCACATGAAATAAGTGGCGCCTTCCACTTAGGAAATAGAGAAAATTGTGGTCGGGGGCCACACTAAAAGTTAGGGAGGAAGTTGCGAGTGTCACTCCTATAATTTCTCCGGTTTCTCTTCCATGTCCAGACTGATTCATCCAACCAATTGTTCCTATTTTCATGGAGAAACCGCCTGTAACCTACAAAGATCACTAAGTATAAATAGGATTTTTTGTCTTCAGTTTAAGCATCCAAGTTTTGTGCACGAAAGCGCTGTTTATAGTTTTAGGCAAAAAATTACAATTGTAAAAGGGGTATTTTCTCACATTGACGAATTACTCCATCATTTGTTTTTAGGACTGTAATCTGTGTAACTACTTAGATCAACAATCTTTCCATCATTTTATTGAAGTTACTTCCAATTTCGTTTAATTCACATCGCCATTTATTTTCCCGTATTTACTGGTTCTTTATTTTATCGCTTTATTATTATTTGTTATTGAATTTCAAAATTATTTAAGCATGTTGTCCTGGATTATATTTACCATGTTTATGCCATTTTCATTTAATTCCATGTTTGGCTAAATAGTTTAGAGTTCGACGTATGAGGACCGTCGTTACAGATGGGACTCGGTAGAAAATAATAGGTGCGAACTTATGATTAAAACTTTGTTTCGGTTTTAATTTCCAAGTCTAGTTTAAGTATCTTTGTTACGAGAGTGAGAGGTTATTTAACACGATTTTGTCACGAGAGTGAGAAATTAATTAAGGTTAGAGTCGACACTGCGAGAGCCTGTGGGTCGAACCAGATAGTAGAAATTAGGCATCATGTCTAAATACAGCGAGAACGCTTTAATAACACTTAGGATATTATTGGCTTTCAAAATATATTTCTTAGTTACCGGGCAAGAGAGAGCAAAATATTGGGATTAGGAAGTATGAATTTATTCAATACCACGAAAGCGTGAGGCAGAGTCTTTAAGTTGATATATTCTACGGAACTAATCTATAGTCGTAATAAATGCTTGAATTCTACAAAGTCCCTTAGGAACGTGGAATCCATATTCCGGTATCTCTTTTCTATTATATTTTCCTACTTTTATTTTTAGTTATAGTCTTAGTCTCCCTTTAATCAAATATCATAGCCTTAGTTTTACAAAGCGACGATAGATTACAGTAGGTTGACATTGGTCTTTATGGGTTCGTCAATCTTTTATACTACTTCAATATTTCTGTGCACTTGGGGAGGCATCAAGTTTTTGGTGCCGTTACCGGGTGTTGCACCCCAAAATTTGCCCTCACAATACAAGACTTTGTGTTCTAAGAAGGTTCACAAGGTTCACAAGTTCTCCAACACTTGCATAACCTTTCATGAGGTTCATGAAGTCTACAAGTTGCTTCTTGAAGGTTCACAAGGTTCACAAGTTCCATAATGCTTTCAACATCTTTCATGAAGTTCATGAAGTCTACAAGTCACTTCTTGAAGGTTCACAAGGTTCATAAGCTTCTCAACATCTTCAAGACCTTTCATGAAGTTCATGAAGTCTACAAGTCACTTCTTGAAGGTTCACAAGGTTCATAAGCTTCTCAACATTTTCAACACCTTTCATGAAGTTCATGAAGTCTACAAGTCACTTCTTGAAGGCTCACAAGGTTCACAAGATTCACAATGATTACAAAGCTCTCCTGAGGTCTACAAAGCCACTTCATGAGGTTCACAAGGTTCACAAGTTTCACAATACCTCCCATGAGGTTCACAAGACATTTTATGATGGTTCACAAGGTTCACAAGGTTCACAATTGGTCAGAAGAGTTGACAAGTCCCTCAGACAATGCACCTCCTAAGCAGTGCATCCAAAACTAGGGTTTTGACTTTAAATCAGGCTAAATGGACTTCCAATACCTCAAGTGAGCTTCATAACATCTTATATGTGTATAAGAACCCCTATGACAAGTTTCAAGACTTTTCTCAAAAGTTTGCTCAGTCAGATGATCAGATAAGTCAAAATCAGTCAGTGCAGTTAAAAAGTCAAACTGAGGTCAACTGTGGTCAAACCAAAGTCAAACTTCATGATTTTTTGCCAACATCAAGTATATGAAGTAAAATTCATCATTTGATCAAGGGTTGATCATGATTCATCAAGAAGATTCCAGATCATCAATAATCAGGAGTTTCTAAATTAGGGTTTCCTTAGTAAAAGTCAACTGAACTTTGACCAGCCATAACTTTCACATACTTCATCACCAAGTCTCCATCCAAATCTCATTTTGAAGGAAATTGAATTCTCTACAACTTTGATGTTGAAAGTTAAGCCCAAAAATGCTTCATTTGGAAGATATGAGCTAAGACATTATAGGTCATTTCAAAAGTCAACAAAAAGTCAACAACTTCAAAAGGGCATAACTTGAGATTGGTAAATGATATGGACCTGAAACCAATGGGGTTGTTTAGAGAACTCTTCAAGCTTTCCAAAAAGTCCAAGAACACCCTCATACCCTTAAAATTGAGGGAGATGTGCCCTTGCAAAGTTGGGAAATTTTGTGATGGTTTATGTTGAAAATGGAGGTTTAAAACCACTTCTTTCCAAATGGGCTTGTAATCTTGTGATTCAAACTTCACCATAACACCAAGCACGACCCAACCCATGTAATTTCTGATTTATTTTATTTTATTTAATATTTATTTGAATTTTATTCATTTAAATACATATTAAATCAAAATAAAATCAAAAAATCAATATTTAAATGTGATTCTTCTTCTAGAAAATCATAAAAGGCATTTAACATGAATCCACACTATCCAAATTCGTGCTCACTCTTTGAAGCATGAAGAGATTTGATTTTTGGCCAAAATTGGAAAGGGATTTCTTCATCATTAAGGTATCCATAAAGCCCAAAGAGAGAGTCAATTTTTTGACCTAATTTACATCACTACATATAGACAAACTGATTACAAGCATTGGGACGAATTTTGCAGCCTCATAGTGTAAGTTCAAAACCTCAAAAATCCTTCCAAAAGTGAGATTCGGATTTTGAATTCCAGGGCATTTGAAGGCAAAGTAAGAACATAGAGATGTTTATTATACATTGTTGAAGCGAAATCATCACTCATATGCATCCTATGTGCACCATAATGCCCTACCCGAATTCATTTTATGCTTGAAAATTTTCTTTTCGATTCCATTAATGTGTTGTTTTTCAATGACTTTTGCTTACATAATCGTGTTTGTTGATGATCATAGATGGAATCTGGACAGTTTGGTGAAGTTCCATAGCCTGAAGCATGATTCACCATTTTTAGGGTTTACGGCTTCAATTAGGGTTTTGTAATCCAGCCCATATAAATGGATTCTAAGAACGTGGAATGATTGGAAATTTCGTTAGGAACTTAATGACATAATTAATTTCATGAAACCTTGCTGTTTTATCCATGTTTATGTTTCGTAGGTTTTGCTGGGCTTTGTGTTTCGCAGGAAATCTTGCAGCTAGATCCGTAGGAAAATTTGCAGGACATGAGGAAGAAGACGACTGTGTGTTGGCGCGTTTTTGAGATTCAAATTGTAAATTTAATATTTTATTTATTTGCTTGGATTTAATTACAGGAATACGTTTGTGGCCTGGTGGAAAAGCATCTGCGCGTATTGGGGAAGGCTGGGGGTTCGAATCCTGCCTCCAGCCATTCTTTTTGATATGTTTCCATTTAAATTATGTTTAATATATTATTGTTTGTAGCCAACATGTTAACAGATTGGCTCTTCCAGCCGGGTGGTGATGCGTACGCTTGTGTTTGTAAAGGTCCTGGGTTCAACTCCCACCCCAGGCCTTTTTGCTTTTCCTTTATTTTCTGGATTGTTTGCATCAAAGGAACAAAAGTAATTCTCCCCACTTTCTTGCTGCCTGCGTACTGATGGCCCAGTGGTGAAGGTTGATAGTGGCAAGCATAGGGGACTGGGTTCAAATCCCAGCCCCATCAGGTTTTTGACTTCTTTTTCTCTCTTTTGTTTTATTTTCTATTTTTATTAATATTATATCTAAAACAAATTAAAATTATATTATCTTCTATATTATAAAATATATATATATTATGTATATTATTTTTCTAAAAAAATCTAAACTCTTGTTTTCTCAATTTAAACTTTTATTTGTGTAATTAAATTATATATTAGTTAAAATAATTTTGTATATTCTATTCTAAATCCTAAAAATATTTTCTAAAACAATTTTTCAAAACCCTAACTTTTATAAAAACCTAATTTTATTTTCTAAATAATTTTTATTTTTCTAATTCTTATTATAATTATCATGTATATAATTTTTAATATAGTTAATTTTGTAAATATAATTATAAACTTTTTTTTTTAGGATGTAAATATATTTTATACCATGTTTATAACTTAAATTATATTCTTTTAAATAATTGAACCTATGAAAATTTAAAATTCGTAAGTATAATACATTAAAAAATAACTTAGTAATTTATAAATTAAAATAGTTATTTGTTCATATTTCTTTTTGTATATAATTGTCTATACTAAAAAAATTTTTTTAATCTTTTATTCTTATGATATTTTGGTTAATTTTATTTTAATTGTTATTATTACTAATCATGTTCTTACTAATATTTATTTTTGCTAATCTTATTTAATTTCTTTATTCTTACTACTACTAACCCCTATTTTACTTATTGCTTATTTATTATTTTGCTTATTATATTTATTTTACTATATATTTATATTTTTGTTATTTATTATTATAATTATGATGTAATTGCTTCCCGGATGTAATTTTGCAAATATTTAATTATTTAATTATTTTTGCTATGGTTAGTAATTTAGGGAGTGCAAAAACATGTATTCTATGTAAAATTAACTTAGATCATTTAATCATAAGATAATTAATATTGAACACTCACACACGTAAGTCGATTTTAATCGTCGTCTCACTTTCTAAGGTTATCCCTCAAGTTGCCTACGAATAATGGTCAAGTGGGGTGTATAAAGCAAGTCCCTTTAAAAAGAAAATCATCAAGTCCCTCATGGTTGCCTTTACGAATCGAGTCCCTTCGAATAAATGATGATAGTCCCTCATATATGCTTAATACACCCCACAGTTGCCTTTATAAAACAGAATGCCCCTCACATGTGCCTTACATCCAAGGTAATGACTACCTACTCCTTAATAGTAGGGATAGTCTTACCAATGAAAGGATAAAGAACAAGAAAGACTTTAAACATTAGGGTAGGTTCCTCTTATGTACTTGCTCACTTCAAAAAATTTTCAAACTCTTCACAATTTCAAGCAAATTTTCAAAAACAAGTTTTTACACATCCGTTCATGGATTATTATTAACTATTCTGAAAATTTTTCTATTCACACACTACACTTTCAAAAACAATTTAAAGTGAGCTAAGTAACTAAGAGCCCATGGATAACCATGGATGTAAAGGGTGCTAACACCTTCCCTTTACATAACCTACCCCCCGGACCCAAAATATTCTCTTAAGGTCTTTCCTGTTCTTTTATACCCTTTCCTTTTGGATAAAATAAAAGTCGGTGGCGACTCTTGCTATCCGCAACATTACTTAAAGTCAGTTCTCCCACCGTGTTACAGAACTGGCGACTCTGCTGGGGATCTATTTAAGAGGGGTACCCTTAGGAATTAGATCACTTTAAATTGTTTGTCTTGTTTGCTTTATATTATCTTGTTGGGGTGCTCTTATGTGTGAAAGGTCCTAACCCGGATCTAGTGTACCTTAGGTAAATGGCAATAGACCAAGGAAACTGTACGACGTATATCGATACGGTTGATCTGGTGGCCATAGTTAGTGCGACTTCTTGGTTGGTGCTTATGTTCCTTAAGTCAAGTTGAGGATAATATGAGGCTGCCATATGTTGTCAATGCACTAACTAACTTTTAGAACCCTAGTTATCCCATCTTGGCCTTTAGAAAGTAGTGAGGTAACCGGCTTTGGTGCAGACTGAAGTTGGTTGACACTCGATACTACGCTCATTGAGATCTTGAACTTGGGGGGTTTTGGTTGGCAAGTAAGTTGCCTACTGAACAACCACCCTTGTGAAGGATCAATGATATTGAGATCCCTTAGAACCTGGTTACTTTTGTAGGACAGGATGAACCATCTAACTTCAGGGGAGGGTACTTACCTTTGAACCTCATGCAAGCCTTTAAACCTAGGGCTATGGTGTGACTTATTTGTGTGTGCCACATGTTTGTGATTGAGCATAACATCATGACATCATCATGCATCATAAGCATATCATTTTCACTAACCATTTCAAGGACCAAAGGATTTATCTTTGTTCTTTGTTGCAGGTCATGGCTTCTGCTCGTAGAAACACCATCAGGATCAACTTTGTGGGGATACCTCCCAAGCTTAAAGAGTTGGTTTCTCAAGTGTCTGATCATTCCCAGTTCATCAAGAGACATGGTCACCTATTGGATCTGGTCACTTCAGGGTTCAATGAAGACATGATGAGTGTCCTGTTTCAGTTCTTTGACCCTAAGCACCATTGCTTTACATTTCCTGACTACCAGCTGGTTCCTACCATGGAGGAGTTCTCTAAACTTCTGGGCATACCTGTTCTTGATCAAAGACCCTTCACAGGCTTGGAGAAGGAGCTCAAACCAGAGGCCATTGCTGCAGCTCTACATCTGAAGAAGTCTGATATTGTTCTAGAAACGAGAAGTGGTGTCAAGGGTGTTCTAGCCAAGGTGTTGATAGAGAAGGCTCAAATGTTCTTGAAGGCCATGAGCTATGATGCTTTTGAGGAGGTCTTAGCCTTGCTGATATATGGCTTAGTATTGTTCCCCAATCCAGATCAGTTCATAGATGTTCATGCCATCAATATATTCCTGAGTCACAATCCAGTGCCTACATTGCTGGGAGACATCCTACATTCTCTTCATACCCGTACTACAAGGGCAAGAGGAACTTTGATGTGCTGCATACCTTTACTTTCTAGGTGGTTTATTTCTCACCTTCCTTGCTCAGTAATGAAGAATGAGCAAGGGTTCAGATGGTCCAAGAGGATCATGTCACTTTCTCACTCAGACATCCATTGGTGCTCCAGATCTATGGAGAATGTCACCATCATTGACCGTTGTGGGGAGTTTCCTAATGTGCCACTTCTAGGCATAAGAGGAGGCATCACCTACAACCCCTCTCTAGCTTTACGACAGTTTGGTTACGCTCGGAGCGATGGCCCACATGACATGTTGATTCAGGGCATTGTGTTTGATTACGACAACGATCTTCAGGGTTACCGTCAGAGATTCATACGAGCTTGGGGAAAGGTAAACAGGATTGACAGCAAGACACTGGAGCCTAAGTACACTATTCCTATGGAGGCTTATCTCAGATGGGTGCGATCTCGTGCTCAGAAACTCATGATGCCATATCCTGCCGTCCTACCAGTTACCATGGAACCTGTTGCTGAAGGAGACACAGCTTATACCATCCTTCACCCAGACATGCCTACTGATAAGGAAGACTTGCAGAGATCATGGATCCAACTGAAGGAGCAAAGGGATACTTTCGAGGCTCATTACAAAGCAAGCCAAGAAAAGATCCTGGAACTAACAAAGCTACTTCATGAGGAGCGCAATCTAAACTCATACCTCAACACAAAGAGGAAACGTCCATGGGAGACTTAAAACCCCATCTTTTGTACTTATTTCACTTTCATTTTTTGTAAGCCTAAAAGGCAAAACAAGTTATTACTAATAAAAGTTTACTTTCGTTTTTGTCTAAGCAAATTTAAATCCTGCGGTCCTTGAAAACATTGCATATGCATTCCCATATCATTTCATTGCATCACAGGTTTATAATTGTGCACAGGTTTCTCATCTTCTCGCTGTTTATTTCAGCAATGGCTCTTGAACAATCAGTTAAGGATCTCCAGGCACAAAATGCACAGTTCCAAGAGCTGATCTTGAACCTGTCCAAGGGGCAGGATGAATTGAAGACACTGCTGGCTAAGAAGAAGAATCCTGAGGACAACAAGGATGATCAACTAAAACAACTACAAGCTGAGATGACAGGAATGAGGATCCAGATGAATGGCCAAGTGGTTCTTATCCAAAGTTTAGCTCAGGGGCAAGAAGAGCTAAGGACCCTTATCCACAAACTTCAAAGTAATAGAGTCAGGGATCTAATTGTCAGTGAACCTCCATTAAAACAAGCTGATTTGGTTGAAAGGAGGATGAGGATAAAAGAGGGTAAGAGACAGGTTGCCATTGATTGTTCTTCAGTTGAAAGACCTGATAAGGTTAATCCACCTCAACACAAGAAATATAGAAGGCAGTTTATCAAGTTCAGCACTCCAATGTCACAAGTTCTGCAATGCTTGTTGGAGATGAAGCTAATTTCCTTGGAAAATCCTCCTCAAAATCCTAAAACTTCCTCTCCTCGCTATAATCCCAGGGCAAGGTGTGAGTACCACTCCAACAGTCCTGGGCATGATACTAATAGTTGTTGGGCATTGAAGAAAAAGATTCAAGACTTGATTGACGAAAAAATCCTAGAGGTTACTCCAGAGGGTCAAGTTGAATTCTACTATCGTCCATCAAACACCAAAGCTGCAAGACAAGTTGCCCAAGGTTGCAAGAAAGAAAGCCTACCTGTTCCTGTTGAGATATGGGGCACCTTGGGATATCCAAGTGGTAAATTTGATTTCATGGTGAAGTATACTGCTCCTCAAAGTTCACAGATTGCAATTGAGGACATTCAGCCAACCGGATGAGACAACATTTGAATTTTCATTTGTAATTTCTTTTATTTGTTTGAACACTTACTATTATGTTAAACTTTTGTTTTCATTAATGCATTGCATATGTTTGTCTTGAATTAGTCCATTCGTTCCACTATATTTTGAATTATGCTTCTTATTTCTATCTTGTGATATTTAACTCCTGATAAAGCTATAAGCCTGTAGAGGGAGGATGACGAAAACAATACCATAATATTAGGCAGTATGCTTTTGAACAGACTATGCTGACAATGTACAGGCATTGTTTCAATTCCTAAACAGTGGAGATATAAGGAAGTTAATCCCTAGTCAACCCTTTTGAGCCTATGAAGTAGGAGTTTTTATTCTCGCACAAATCAAAACCTTTATTCATAACCCGGGGCAGGGTAGTTACTCGGTTAACTCAAATATGCCAATTATTTGTGTTGTACACAACTAACGATGGTTCTCTGTAATCATTAAACCTGACAGTCAATATCCAGCAAAAGAAAAGCTTACTAAGTCAAAACCTATGAAGGAGACTTAGTAAAACATTAAGACATCCCACTGACTGTAACCTTGAAATAAACAGTTCAGGCAAAAGGAAGGGATAATAAAGCCAAAAAAAAAGGGAGGTCACTATGAATCCTCGACAAAGAAAGATGACTAAAAGTCCAAATAAATTTTGGGTTTCTGAACCATCACAAATATCAGTGTTACAATACCAAATGCATAAGTTAACTGAGTATAGGACTGAAGAACATCATGGAGATTGGGTTGGGTACAAATAAAATTTGAGCCTTTATCCTTTGTTTCTTAAACCATGAACCAGGCCACGTTATAACCCTTTAAAAGTCCTAACTGAAGCATGGTTAGTTCGAAAGCGTACTGCTACACAAAGGTATCCTGACTCCTGTAGGGCTTATTATAAAACTTGAGTTAATATCACAGTTTTCTAAAAAAAAAAAAGTTTTAAAATAATTCTTTTTCAAAAACTTCAAGACAGACATAAGCATTGCATTTTTGAATATATTTGTTTGCATATACCTGAGTGTTTGAGAAATGGAGAAGCTTACAGGGTGAATGTTCAATGAACTAAAGTCTTTCCGATAAACAAAGTTGCTTCCTGGATCAAAGTCCCTGTATACAAAGGGGCATAGTCATTATCTCCCAATCAAGGGGGCAGGCCATGATACTTCCTAACTCATTTGGGGCAATCAGGACAAGATTCAACTATGTTTAAGCAGCCAGAGGCAGGTCTCCTCATCTATCTGAAGTGCCAAGGGTAACATTACAAAGTTCATAATGCCAAGGGCATAGTCACTGTTTCCCAGTCAAGAGGCATACCAAGTTACTGTTCAATTCAGTTGGGGCAATTAGGTCCAGACTCAGCTGTGCTTAATAGCCAGGGGCATTTTTTTTTCTCATACAAGTGAATTACCAAAGGTGACATGACAGAGTTCACAATGCCAGGGGCATATGCTTATGGGGCATTCTGCTTGTTTCTCTTGAGGTAGCTCATTACATACTTCCATTATGGTATAATTCGTCCTCAACCAAGGGGCAATGCTTTCTCTTCAAAATACCCGGAGCGTATATGGTCCATCACAATTTGAAGACACATTCCTCTCATTACATTACCTTGATATTGGATTCTCAGCAGAAGCCATTATGGAAGTTAATTGGCTATGCCAGTAGTATCAGATGGTGTCAGTATCATGTCTTCAGATCCAACCATGAAGATTTCTGGGAAGGTATTCAGGAAAGTTAAGGATTTCAGGAGCTCTAAATCCATTTGGTTATACACTCTCGAAAGTTGAAACGATTCTGTTTTCAAGTTCAGCTTTACTTTTCTCTCTGAATCCAGATTTACTTTTACCCTAAGCGAAACGTCCATTGGTTGTGTTTGAATGCATGTGTGCTTAATATGATTGATGTTTACCAGAAATGCATAAAAATGCAGTAATAGTATTTACTAAGGACGAACGGGGGGAGGATTTCAACGAAGCTTCGCCAGTTCACCTTTACAAAACAGTTACAAACTCTCAGTAGGACGAATCCATCTTCATAAAGTCTTATCTCCCCTGGAATTTATATCCATCTCTTTTATCCTCATACGGATATTCGGGAATTTACTTTCCAATAAGGGTACGACGAACGAAGACGGGATGCTATCTCTACCCTACCATCAAACGAAGACGAAGGTTATATATACCCTATTATCCCCAGCATCCGAGAGGTGATGTATACCTTACTATCCCCAGCATACGGGAAGTTATTTATACCCTGTTATCCCCAGCATACGGGAAGTTATCTATACCCTGTTATCCCCAGCAGACGGAGGGTTATATATTCTTCAACAACGAATCGGGATTTATTTTCCCTGGCCAGCAGTTGTTATACGAAGATATCCAGACTCTGCCGGCTGTATCATATCATACATACATCATTTACATCATACCATAACATATATACCCATAGACATATAGTACATTACTTGAGTACATCATATCATACATGCATACATAAGGCATAAACTAACACTATTATACATAATGCTACCTTTCTTTCAGGTTAATTACACAACAAACAAATTTATGATCATCAGGACTGCTTTATCCTCCTGATAAGCTTCTTATTACTTCAGGACTGCTTTATCGTCACCTAAGGGTTACTTTATCCTCCTGATGAGCTTCTTATTACTTCAGGACTGCTTTATCGTCACCTAAGGGTTACTTTATCCTCCTGATAAGCTTCTTGTTACTTTGGGACTGCTTTATCGTCACCTCAGGGTTACTTTATCCTCCTGATAACTTCTCACGACTTCAAGACTGCTTTAGAGTTATCATTATTGATTGCTCTATCCTCCTGAAATCACATTATTATTTCAAGACTGCTTTAGAGTTATCATTATTGATTGCTCTATCCTCCTGAAAGCATATCATTACTTCAAGACTGCTTTAGAGTTGTCATTATTGATGGCTCTATCCTCTTGAAATCATATTATTACTTCAAGACTGCTTTAGAGTTATCATTATTGATTGCTCTATCCTCCTGAAATCACATTACTTCAAGACTGCTTTAGAGTTATCATTATTGATGGCTCTATCCTCCTGAAATCACATTACTTCAAGACTGCTTTAGAGTTATCATTATTGATTGCTCTATCCTCCTGAAGACATGCTGTTACATCAGTATTACTCCAGTATCCTAAAAGCATATCATCAATACCTCAGGACTGCTCCAGACTCCTGACAGCTTTCATTATACCTCCACGTTTTGGACTGCTTTATCTTCCAAGAAATATATCTGAAGAACTTTTCCCTAGTGGCATCTTTAAGCCCACTCTATCATATTCAACTAGCCATCTGTAACACTCTATGCACTGGTGAGTGCAAATTTTTGGGCTTTTGTGTTCAATCCCCTTCAACCTTCCAGGTCACGACTGGCAAATATACCAATCTAACCCCTCAGGTTTCAGAAAATTGAACAGGGGCAGCTGTTGCACCCCAAAATTTGCCCTCACAATACAAGACTTTGTGTTCTAAGAAGGTTCACAAGGTTCACAAGTTCTCCAACACTTGCATAACCTTTCATGAGGTTCATGAAGTCTACAAGTTGCTTCTTGAAGGTTCACAAGGTTCACAAGTTCCATAATGCTTTCAACATCTTTCATGAAGTTCATGAAGTCTACAAGTCACTTCTTGAAGGTTCACAAGGTTCATAAGCTTCTCAACATCTTCAAGACCTTTCATGAAGTTCATGAAGTCTACAAGTCACTTCTTGAAGGTTCACAAGGTTCATAAGCTTCTCAACATTTTCAACACCTTTCATGAAGTTCATGAAGTCTACAAGTCACTTCTTGAAGGCTCACAAGGTTCACAAGATTCACAATGATTACAAAGCTCTCCTGAGGTTCATGAGGTCTACAAAGCCACTTCATGAGGTTCACAAGGTTCACAAGTTTCACAATACCTCCCATGAGGTTCACAAGACATTTTATGATGGTTCACAAGGTTCACAAGGTTCACAATTGGTCAGAAGAGTTGACAAGTCCCTCAGACAATGCACCTCCTAAGCAGTGCATCCAAAACTAGGGTTTTGACTTTAATCAGGCTAAATGGACTTCCAATACCTCAAGTGAGCTTCATAACATCTTATATGTGTATAATAACCCCTATGACAAGTTTCAAGACTTTTCTCAAAAGTTTGCTCAGTCAGATGATCAGATAAGTCAAAATCAGTCAGTGCAGTTAAAAAGTCAAACTGAGGTCAACTGTGGTCAAACCAAAGTCAAACTTCATGATTTTTTGCCAACATCAAGTATATGAAGTAAAATTAATCATTTGATCAAGGGTTGATCATGATTCATCAAGAAGATTCCAGATCATCAATAATCAGGAGTTTCTAAATTAGGGTTTCCTCAGTAAAAGTCAACTGAACTTTGACCAGCCATAACTTTCACATACTTCATCACCAAGTCTCCATCCAAAGCTCATTTTGAAGGAAATTGAATTCTCTACAACTTTTATGTTGAAAGTTAATCCCAAAAATGCTTCATTTGGAAGATATGAGCTAAGACATTATAGGTCATTTCAAAAGTCAACAAAAAGTCAACAACTTCAAAAGGGCATAACTTGAGATTGGTAAATTATATGGACCTGAAACCAATGGGGTTGTTTAGAGGACTCTTCAAGCTTTCCAAAAAGTCCAAGAACACCCTCATACCCTTAAAATTGAGGGAGATGTGCCCTTGCAAAGTTGGGAAATTTTGTGATGGTTTATGTTGAAAATGGAGGTTTAAAACCACTTCTTTCCAAATGGGCTTGTAATCTTGTGATTCAAACTTCACCATAACACCAAGCACGACCCAACCCATGTAATTTCTGATTTATTTTATTTTATTTAATATTTATTTGAATTTTATTCATTTAAATACATATTAAATCAAAATAAAATCAAAAAATCAATATTTAAATGTGATTCTTCTTCTAGAAAATCATAAAAGGCATTTAACATGAATCCACACTATCCAAATTCGTGCTCACTCTTTGAAGCATAAAGAGATTTGATTTTTGGCCAAAATTGGAAAGGGATTTCTTCATCATTAAGGTATCCATAAAGCCCAAAGAGAGAGTCAATTTTTTGACCTAATTTACATCACTACATATAGACAAACTGATTACAAGCATTGGGACGGATTTTGCAGCCTCATAGTGTAAGTTCAAAACCTCAAAAATCCTTCCAAAAGTGAGATTCGGATTTTGAATTCCAGGGCATTTGAAGGCAAAGTAAGAACATAGAGATGTTTATTATACATTGTTGAAGCGAAATCATCACTCATATGCATCCTATGTGCACCATAATGCCCTACCCGAATTCATTTTATGCTTGAAAATTTTCTTTTCGATTCCATTAATGTGTTGTTTTTCAATGACTTTTGCTTACATAATCGTGTTTGTTGATGATCATAGATGGAATCTGGACAGTTTGGTGAAGTTCCATAGCCTGAAGCATGATTCACCATTTTTAGGGTTTACGGCTTCAATTAGGGTTTTGTAATCCAGCCCATATAAATGGATTCTAAGAACGTGGAATGATTGGAAATTTCGTTAGGAACTTAATGACATAATTAATTTCATGAAACCTTGCTGTTTTATCCATGTTTATGTTTCGTAGGTTTTGCTGGGCTTTGTGTTTCGCAGGAAATCTTGCAGCTAGATCCGTAGGAAAATTTGCAGGACATGAGGAAGAAGACGACTGTGTGTTGGCGCGTTTTTGAGATTCAAATTGTAAATTTAATATTTTATTTATTTGCTTGGATTTAATTACAGGAATACGTTTGTGGCCTGGTGGAAAAGCATCTGCGCGTATTGGGGAAGGCTGGGGGTTCGAATCCTGCCTCCAGCCATTCTTTTTTATATGTTTCCATTTAAATTATGTTTAATATATTATTGTTTGTAGCCAACATGTTAACAGATTGGCTCTTCCAGCCGGGTGGTGATGCGTACGCTTGTGTTTGTAAAGGTCCTGGGTTCAACTCCCACCCCATGCCTTTTTGCTTTTCCTTTATTTTCTGGATTGTTTGCATCAAAGGAACAAAAGTAATTCTCCCCACTTTCTTGCTGCCTGCGTACTGATGGCCCAGTGGTGAAGGTTGATAGTGGCAAGCATAGGGGACTGGGTTCAAATCCCAGCCCCATCAGGTTTTTGACTTCTTTTTCTCTCTTTTGTTTTATTTTCTATTTTTATTAATATTATATCTAAAACAAATTAAAATTATATTATCTTCTATATTATAAAATATATATATATTATGTATATTATTTTTCTAAAAAAATCTAAACTCTTGTTTTCTCAATTTAAACTTTTATTTGTATAATTAAATTATATATTAGTTAAAATAATTTTGTATATTCTATTCTAAATCCTAAAAATATTTTCTAAAACAATTTTTCAAAACCCTAACTTTTATAAAAACCTAATTTTATTTTCTAAATAATTTTTATTTTTCTAATTCTTATTATAATTATCATGTATATAATTTTTAATATAGTTAATTTTGTAAATATAATTATAAACTTTTTTTTTTAGGATGTAAATATATTTTATACCATGTTTATAACTTAAATTATATTCTTTTAAATAATTGAACCTATGAAAATTTAAAATTCGTAATTATAATACATTAAAAAATAACTTAGTAATTTATAAATTAAAATAGTTATTTGTTCATATTTCTTTTTGTATATAATTGTCTATACTAAAAAATTTTTTTTAATCTTTTATTCTTATGATATTTTGGTTAATTTTATTTTAATTGTTATTATTACTAATCATGTTCTTACTAATATTTATTTTTGCTAATCTTATTTAATTTCTTTATTCTTACTACTACTAACCCCTATTTTACTTATTGCTTATTTATTATTTTGCTTATTATATTTATTTTACTATATATTTATATTTTTGTTATTTATTATTATAATTATGATGTAATTGCTTCCCGGATGTAATTTTGCAAATATTTAATTATTTAATTATTTTTGCTATGGTTAGTAATTTAGGGAGTGCAAAAACATGTATTCTATGTAAAATTAACTTAGATCATTTAATCATAAGATAATTAATATTGAACACTCACACACGTAAGTCGATTTTAATCGTCGTCTCACTTTCTAAGGTTATCCCTCAAGTTGCCTACGAATAATGGTCAAGTGGGGTGTATAAAGCAAGTCCCTTTAAAAAGAAAATCATCAAGTCCCTCATGGTTGCCTTTACGAATCGAGTCCCTTCGAATAAATGATGATAGTCCCTCATATATGCTTAATACACCCCACAGTTGCCTTTATAAAACAGAATGCCCCTCACATGTGCCTTACATCCAAGGTAATGACTACCTACTCCTTAATAGTAGGGATAGTCTTACCAATGAAAGGATAAAGAACAAGAAAGACTTTAAACATTAGGGTAGGTTCCTCTTATGTACTTGCTCACTTCAAAAAATTTTCAAACTCTTCACAATTTCAAGCAAATTTTCAAAAACAAGTTTTTACACATCCGTTCATGGATTATTATTAACTATTCTGAAAATTTTTCTATTCACACACTACACTTTCAAAAACAATTTAAAGTGAGCTAAGTAACTAAGAGCCCATGGATAACCATGGATGTAAAGGGTGCTAACACCTTCCCTTTACATAACCTACCCCCCGGACCCAAAATATTCTCTTAAGGTCTTTCCTGTTCTTTTATACCTTTTCCTTTTGGATAAAATAAAAGTCGGTGGCGACTCTTGCTATCCGCAACATTACTTAAAGTCAGTTCTCCCACCGTGTTACACCGGGGACTAACAATCAATATTGTTATTCCGTTGTTGCACCGTATAGACTAAGGCACTCTTATATTTATAACTATGTATCACCCAAACTTCCTCTATGATGACCACTCCTAAAATTTTGAGGAGCCGCACCCAAATTTTCTCTACAATTACCAACCGCAAGACTCCTAGTATTTTGAGGAATCGCACCCAAATTTTCCGTATGATTACCATTCCTAATATTTCTAAGAACCGCGAGAATTTCATAATTCCAATCTCGAAATACTAATTGAGGATTTCAACGTGACACTAACTCATTTCCACCCAAATTACCACTCCCAATATTTTGAGGAACCACAAGAATTCGTTAATTACAACCTCTAACATTAATGGAGGATTTCATTGAAACAATAACCAATTTTAGGCTACAATCTATGATGGAACTCTTTGTAGAGACACAAACTCTCCGGAATGAAGAGCTTAGAAGACAACATCTTGATACTTATGAAACCCTTATGCATATAAATACTATGGTCGAGGCCCTCGCAACTCACACTAAGGCATTGGAGACTCAACCATGCTTGCACAAACACCTACAAGACCCTTCCTTGAGAGACATGTGGATGTTGTAACAACTAGTAGTGAAAAACAAATTGAAAATCCTAAGGAGAGTGATAATGAGGTTGAGGAGAGTTCTAGTGAGAAGAGAGTAGAGATTGAGAAAAGTCCACGGAAACCATCCGAAAGAGAGGTTGTTATAGACATTGAGAATGAAACACCTATTATGGTTCCTCCTCCATATACCCCACCATTTCCTTTCCCACAAAGTTTTGAAGAGGCTAAGGTAGACTCCCAATCCAGAATGTACGTGGAGATATTGAAAAATATCCACACTAACACATCTTTGTTTAAGGTCACACATAAAAAGAGAAAATTAAAGGACCATAAAACTAGGGAAATCATTATTGTTAAGAGGGTAAAGTTAACCTTTGAGATGGTGGGTGAGATATCTAATCCCAAACATGAAAAACCAATACTTAGGATGGATCCAGAACCGCCACCACAAGTTCAAAAGAATGAACCACCCCATATAAGGAAGAAAAGAAAAGGCGAGGGATATGTGAGATGGCTTGATAAATGGCCATGGAAACCGAAGATTAACAATCATAACCGCCGAGCTATCGACGTTAAACAAAACCCCGTGTGGGTGGAAACCCACGAGCTTTTAATTTAATGTTTTCCTTTTTTTGTGCAGAAAATAAAGAATTATATCGCTTGTCACGTCTCAACTACATTTAGGCGAAAGATCTCTAGATGAAAATCCCTTAAGATGACCTGATGCCCACAAACATTTCTGTGAATGTTGCTGGTGGTGGTGACACCATTGATGAGAATGATATGAGAGAACATGTCTCTCCTGTTCATAACTCACATCCTCCTCATTCTTTCCTTGGTTAGGTCCCACCTGCACACACCACACCAAATTTTTAAAACAATTTTTGCAGGTAATTCATTCGGAAATAGGAAATATGATGAGCTACTTCAAGAAAGTGAAGTTTCAGCAAAAATTCAGATAACTCGTAGTACATGATGCCATAGTAGAAGTGGTCAGCAAAGACATGGAAAATAAGGGGAAAATGAGATTGAATTTGGTCGTAGTGGAACGCAATGGAATTCATACAGGTTCTATCTTTTTTTACCACCTTTTATCAAAACATTGAGGACAATGTTTGGTTTAAGTGTAGGGGAGCTTTACCGCTTTCATCTTACCGCTTTCTAGTTAGATTTACTATTTTCTAGCATGATTTTTAAATTTTTAAATTTTTTCTGTTTTAATGTTTCGTTGCATCTTTGCATGTGTTGTCAAGTCTTTATGCATAAGTTTATGTAGTTTATCAATTTCCCCATTCCCTTGAGCCACACCAAAAATTTTGAAATTTTTTGAGTTAAAAACAATGCTTCTTTTGAAAATCTTAGGTTACAAACAAAATTGAGGTAGAATTGTGAGACTTGGAAAAATTCCTCAAGATCAATATCATTCTAACACCATGAGCCTCCCAATTATGGAAATCAATTTGAGTACTTGTTATGTCATAACCTTAAGTTCTCACCCATTTAGTTGTCCCCAAAATTAGTTTATTTAGCATTCAACACCATCCTAATCACACACTAAGTAGGAAGTTGATGCAAATAAGTGTATGATCTCAGGATTAAAAGGTAAACTAAGAAAAAATGATGAATGAAAAGAAATACTCTTTCTAACGGTGAAAACTTCTTTATTTTATTAATATGTGAAAAAGAGAAAAGATGAAGATAATGAGATCATAATCACTAACAGGCTATCCTACCATAAGTGTGAGAAGATAACGGGTTTAATGTGATTGCGTCAGAATAAAAAGGGATGAAAGAAGGATGAGTGAGTTAGGCTTAGGTATAATGACATGATTCAAATTGATTTGTATAGGATGGAGGTTGATGACCACAAACGCGGAATTGTGTTGTTACGATATCCTTAGTGTGTGAGCAAGTATCAATTGACACAAACTTAACCGAAGTAGAGTTGGTAGCCTAGGACAAGTATCTGCATGCACTATTTTTCTTACGAGTCATGGTTTGCTTGAGAACAAGTAAATGTTTAAGTGTGGGGGAGTTTGATAACACGAAATTATATCATTTATTTGGCTTGACTTACGTGAATTTTAGTTACGATTTCCTTTAATTTATTTGATTCATACTTCAATTTATGTCTTGATTATTATTTTTTTAGGTGACTTGGATTTAATCATAAAATAATGAAAAGAATAAGAAATAATGGAAAGAAAATAGAAGAAAAGAAATGGAAGATGGAAGAAGGAAAGAAAAAGAATGGAAAGAAATTTAAGAAAAGAAAAAGAAAAAGAAAATAAATAAAAGGGATGGGGTCCACCACACTTCATAAGGGTGGCGCCTGCCACCACAAATGAAGGTGACACCCACTACCAAATTAATGTGGCACCAGCCACCAAACAATGTGGCACTGGCCACCAAATGTGGCTCCCACCACATGAAATAAGTGGCGTCTGCCACTTACGAAAATAGAGAAAAGTGTGGTTGGGGGCCACACTAAAAAGTAGGGAAGAAGTGGCGAGAGTCACTCCTATAATTTCTCTGGTTTCTCCTCCACGTCCAGACTGATTCATTCAACCAATTGTTCCTATTTTCACGGAGAAACCACATGTAACCTACGAAGACTACTGCGTATAAATAGGAATTTCCATCTTCAGTTTAAGCATCCAAGTTTTGTGTGCGAAAGCGTTGTTCATAGTTTTAGGCAGAAAATTACAATTGTAAAATGGGTATTTTCTCACATCGAGGAATTACTCCATCATTAGTTTTTAGTCTTGTAATTTGTGTAACTACTTGGATCAACAATCTTGCCATCATTTGATTGAAGTTATTTCCAGTTTCATTTAACTCACGCCGCCATTTATTTTCTCGTTTTTACAGGTTCTTTATTTTATTGCTTTATTATTATTATTGCATTTCATAATTGTTTAAGCATGTTGTACTTGATTATATTTACCATTTTTATTTTGTTTTCATTTAATTCCATGTTCGGCTAAATAGTTTAGAGTACGACATATGAGGACCATCGTTACCGACGGGACTTGGTAGAAAATAATATGTGCGAACTTATGATTAAAACTTTGTTTTGGTTTTAATTTCCAAGTCTAATTTAAGTAGCTTTGTAATGAGAGTGAGAGGTTATTTAACACGATTTTGTCACGAGAGTGAGAAATTAATTAAGGTTATAGCCGACACTGCGAGAGCATGGGGGTCGAACTGGATAGTGAAAATTAGGCAACATATCTAAATACAACGAGAAAGCTTTAGATACGCTTAGGATATTATTGGCTTTCAAAATATATATCTTAGTTACCGGACGAGCGGGAGCAAAATATTAGGATTAGGAAGTATGACTTTAGTCAATACCGCGAGAGCGTGAGGCAGAGTCTTTAAGTTGATATATTCTACGGAACTAATCTATAGTCGTAATTAATGCTCGAATTCTACAAATTTCCTTAGGAACGTGAAATACATATACCGATCTCTCTTTTCTATTATATTTTCCTACTTTTATTTTTAGTTATAGTCTTAGTCTCCCTTTAATCAAATATCATAACCTTAGATTTACAAAGCGATGATAGATTACAATAGGTTGACATTGGTCTCTGTGGGTTCGACAATCTTTTATATTACTTCGATATTTCCGTGCACTTGCGAAGGCATCAATTATTGATTGTAGATTGTGCACTAAACTGTCGCTCCCGATAAATGGGAATGGCCCAAATAAAGGTACAGACGCGAACGGTCGGCGAAAAGAACAATGAGAACACACAGCAGTGAACTCACAGGGAATGAAAAGAGTCGCCAGCTAGGCATTTTTATCCCGGAGGAAAGGTAATGCTGCATAGACCTAGAAAGATATGGATAAGACGGTTGCGAACCAGAGAGACTGAGAAAGGGGGTTGGTTACAACCTGGGAAGGTATTAGCACCCAGATTGTCCGCCGTACTCGACGGGATCCACGCTTAAAAGATTTGTGTTTTAAAGGGGTAGTGTCAGTGCAATTTGTGTATAAAGGGTCTGGAAAAGGATGTACAGGTGTCAGTGTAAAAGAAGTGAAGTGTATAAATGAAGTGTCAGTGTAAGAACAGAGTGAAATGCTCAAGATCATGAGGCTAAAAGAATAAAGCTGGAAAGAGGGGGGATATACAGAGACTTTTGTTCGATAGCTGTTAAGTTATGCCTACGTATCCTCTCGTGCAATGAGGAAGTCAGAACACCGTAGTTCGACCCAAAGAGACTGAAAGGTAAATTGACTTGTGAACTGCTTACTTGTCCATGCTCAAGTGTATGACCTGTCTGGCTCAGGTGCAAACTGTCTTGCATTAGACGGAAGAAGCAAGTTCTCGTTTATGAGTGAATGAGATGAGAAAAGAATCCCGGAGGAGACGATTATTATTTGTTTTTGAGTTTTCAGTCTTTTATTGCTTTTGAAAGTTTGTCATAAGTTAATGAGCTTAAGCCTAAACCAATGGATTTAGCAAACTCATCACATCTTCCCTCTGATTAGGGGTAATGAGAATTACCTTAAGTGTGAAGTCAGCTTCTCACACTTAATCACCTTTGGTGTAGGGTTAAGATCATTAACCTACTTGTGATTATTTAGATGTTTTTGGTGTTTTTGTTTAGTGTTAAGTAATGAGGTTAAGCCATAATCAAGGATTAAACAGACTCATTACACCATCCTAATAGAAGGATAATAGATGAGAATGTTTAAGCTGAGGAAAGCTCCCCAACTTAATCCATGATTAGGGATTAAACTCATGACAAAACAAGCCTTTGATTAAGTGGATTTTATTTAATGATATGATGAAGAAGTGAATTTTATGGTTTGTAAGACAACTTGAGGGGGACTTGTCCATTAACACTAGGGTTAGTCCTTCTTAACCAAATTGAGGAAGAATTAGAACCCTAATGCAAGGCCCAAGTTACAAGCTTGGTGTCTTGGTGATTATTATGTGAATTGATTAAAGGATTTAAACACATTAAGGGTTTAACACTTAGGATTAAAGTTATACACTCCATCCTAATAGAAGGATACAGGCATAAGCTTAATCACAAAGCCTTAAAGCCTTTAGGGTTTAGTCCCTGATTATGAGGTGAGAAGAGAAGACTCAAAGAGACACAAAGGTGAAACTAAGTGAGGGACTAATCAAAACCCTAATCATTGTCATGCCTGGTTATTCCTAAGGTTTGTGAGGTTTGCAAGAGAAGTCTTCAAAGGAACCACCAGGAAGCAGATGAAAGGATCAGGAGAAGTAAAGTAACTTGCTTCATTTAAGAAGTCAAGTCACTTGAAGAAAGAAAGTGAGAAGAAGAAGAATGAGCAAGCTCAAACTCAAACACATAACAAAATGCAGCATGGATGCATAAGAGGGATGAACAGAAAATGTGGGAAGTGAAGGCAAATCCACTTCCCAAAGTTGCTTACCACCTGAAAAGTTAGTGAGAAAGATGCAATGCAATGCAAGATGAAATGAAATGACATGATGTAAATCAAGACCAGAAGCACATTCATGATGTTAATGATGCTATAGGATGATGCAAACATGAATCAAGGTATGAGGATGAACACATGAACAAATGGATGCAAATGGAGCAAATTTAGAACCAAGAACATACATGAAAAGCCATGAGATGCAAATGACATACAACATGGCAAGTACATGGTGCAATGATCAAAAATGCTTTCAATATGTCTTAAGATGTCTAATGAATCAAAAGAATGCATAAAAAGTTATGGCAAGTCAAGGTATGAATGCTAATGCAAGATGGATGCATATGGAAGCCCAAATTAGGGTGTATGATCAATGCATCAAACAAAAACCAAAATCAGAAGCAAACATCAAGATAAAAAATTGAAAATGCACTCAAAGCAACCCTAATCCTATACAAACTCACTGCCCAAAGGAAAAGTTCCAACTCTTAACCTAATACAAGTTATGATTTTCCTAAGTTTCCTAGGGTTTTAGGGTTCCTTAACAATAAAAATGCCAAACAAATGGAAAATGAGAAATCAAATCATGACCATTTAATCTCACAAACTACATGCTAAACACAATGCAATGCAAAAAGAAACAAGGTCCAACTCTCAATGGTTAGGCAGAAATGATTTTTGGAAGTTTGGATCAAAATAATGCCTTAAAATGATTTTAATTCCATGAAAAATTCTCAAAAGACATCAAGATCAAAAAATAAATTTGGTTTGAGGGTTGGACAATGTTTCTAAATGTTTTAAAGGTTTCATGAATTTTTTGGTGATTTTTAAATACCTAAAAGCATTTTTAATTAATTAATTCTCATTAATTAATTAAAAATAAACTTTTAAATATTTAAAAATATTTTTAAAATGCAAAAAATAAAAATAAAAATGTTTTTGGTTTCTGAAATTAAATAAAAGTTTGTATAAAAAATTTCAGAATTTTTGAATAATTTTTGCTATTTTTAAATAAATGTACAAATTAAATGAGAAAAATTGAAATAAAAATTAATGAAAATGAGAAGTAATCACATCCAACGCATCAGATTCAAAGTTGGGAGAAAGCTGTTGACTTGGCGCGTCTTTTAATGGCCAGGATGGACTCTGATTTAATTAAACTAATTAAACTTAATTAATTTAATAAACATGGATTAGGGCTAAGTGAATCAATCTGGGCCGTGCATGACTTAACCTAATCACCATCCAAGGGCTATGAATCAAACTGGGAAATTAATTAGGGGTTAGGGTTAAGCACTTTCAGGTGACCGGAGGGAAGCTCCGGTCATCTTCTCCGGCGGGTTGAAAACCCTAAATCATGATTCAGGCCACCATTCACCAAATTGAAAGCAGGGAAATGTTCCTCTACCCAAACCCCATTAAAATCACCCCTCAAACAAAATTTATCATTCAAAATCAGTGAGAATCGAAGCCAACAAGATTCACGGGTGAAATTTCAGAGTGCAACAAAATACTCATTTCTCCACTATTTTTGATTCTAAAGGCATCATCATGATCAGCAAGACATACACTATCAATTTATAACATAAAATGCAAGCTCTGAAAAGTTGGAGATTCGAAGCTACCTGAAGTGATGAGCTATGGATATGAGCTCTCCAGACCTTGCTTTGATGCAGAATGCCTCCTCTGAACCCCCTAAAGCCACTGGAATGCTCACAATCCTTTGTTGGTGGCTACTTTGGAAGCTTGAGTTCTGATATGGCAGGTTTTACAGTTGTGATTTGTAGGGTTTCAAGCTGCTTCAATGGTGGATTCTGGTTCTCTTGAGTGTGTATGATGCAATGGTGAAGAGAAAATGAGTGTTTGCTGGCTGGAAGAAGAGATTCGAAGGAGAGGAGTTCTTGACAGATTTTTGTGAAGGCTGTGTTCTTGCTTGTTTCAAGGGCCAATGTCTTGCTATAACACTCCCAAAATGTATGAGTAGCCTGTGGAGCAGGTCAGTAGAGGTGGCTGCTCACTGTTCCAAGAGTATGGGGTTTTGGCCAAAAAGTCAAGTTGTCTTGTACTTGCAGCATGGGCTATGGCAGCAGCTGTCTAAGGGCTTGTCTTGCTTCAGCTTGAGTCAAGGATGACCCTTAGATTGCTTGTGAATGTCTGCAGCATGTGGATCATGAGCTATGCTAGATCTTGCAAGTTGCCCACTTGTGTTTTCTTATGATTTTGTGCTATGTACATGAGATGATTCTTGCTGAATTTTGGTATATGGAACTTCATTTAGTCATGGCAATGCATAGAAACCAATTGGTGATCACACAATTCATGGGAGGATGATTTTGCCAAGAATCCCTCTTTGTACCTTTATGAAAAATGACTTAAGGATCAAAGCACAAAAATGAAAAATCCCTTGGGCCAATTCTGATTTTAGGTCATGTGTGATGTTTGTGTAGAGGTTAGACATCAATTAGAAGTCACAAATTGCCTTGGTACAAGAATTTGCAAATTTTCCATTTGGGTGCATAACTTGAAATTTAGTGATTTTTGCCAACTTTGATGAGCCATAACTTTTGATCCAAAATGAATTAGGTCATGTTCTTGTACTTTTTGAAAAGGGAAAGATCTATTCTACAACTTTCATGACCAAAGTTTTTCCATTTGAAGCCTTTTTGAATCAAAAAGTAAGGGTTGAAAAGTTGCCTAAAATGACAAATTCATTAAAAGTCAAACTTGCCCAAAAAGTCAACTTTGCAAAAGACTTGAAATTTCTCAATTTTGTGAACTTCCAACTTCTTCTATGATCAAATAAAGATCATATACATTCAAAATGATTAAAAACACCCTTTGGTTGGGTCATTGGGGGCCTCAGATGCCCTGATTTTGCACTGACTTGTTCAGAAAGTCAACCTTTGATCAGATGACTTCCCCAAGGAATTTCTTCATGAAAATTGATATGCATACTCCCTATACCATATAGAGACCAATAGAAACAAGAATGACCAAAAAATTTGGAGTTATGGCCTCTGAAACCAAAACCCTAATTTTAGGTCATCTGAACAGTTAAACCTGGCTCTGCTTCCACACCATTTCCAGTTCTTGTGATTCTTTGACATTCTTGACTTTGAGAGGGTATAATATGATACTTGAACACACATAGACCTCTTTGAAGTGATTGATGACCTTTGGAGTGGCTCAAGAAGCTCTTAGATTGCTCAGATCACAAACCTTAGATGCAGATGACTTAGAATCAATGCAGTGGATCAAAAATTTGATATGAGATGTTATGATTGAGTTTATGCATATGAGGAGATCACAAGCCATGGTGTGAATGGGTGAGGGAAAATTTGGGGTGTTTACATAAACCATCAACTAGAAGAACATTAGTAATATAAGGAATTTTTCCATGATATACTGTTCCATAGCCAATGATTTTACCCTTCTGGTTTCCTCTGAAATCGACATTACCTTCAAGCTTAAGTTCCAAGATTTAGAACATATGCCTTCTTCCCGTCATGTGTTGTGAGTAGCCACTGTCCAGGTACCATGATTGGTGTTTCAATTGCATTGTTAAGGATATCTGCAACATAGACTATTTTATCTTAAGGTACCTAAATTTTGGGTCCTATTTTGTTTTTCTTCCTAGAGTTTCTGAAAACTCTGGGTCTTCAGAGCAGTCAAGTTTAGTACCCGAAGGTATAAACTGGTCATAGAGAGGTATTATCTTTAGAGGTTTTGTTTTATCAATTATAAAAAAAATCTTTACACCCTAAACCTTTGTTACCATTTATCCTAACACCATAGATCATTAAAGTTATTTTTCTTTGATTTATATTCTTAGCTAGAAACTGTTGGAAGGCTCTATCATACTTGTTGATACACCTAGTATTAGAGACCTCAGAGACCAATCCTTCTTATAAAATGGAATTATTGCTTTTCAAAGTGATGTTAACATTTTTCAGAGAGAAAATAGTTTCATCCAAAGAAGAACTGCTTTGTTTAAGCTTATCTCTTTCTTTCGAAGTAGATACATGGATTTGTTTAAGATCCTTGTATTTAGTTTGAAGTTTATGATAGCTTTCCAAAATCTCAGAGAGACACGACTCTAATTCACTATGAGTAAGTTTAGAAAGTATATCTTCTGAATTTGAATCTGAGTCTGACTATGATTCTGATATTTCTCTATCTTCTGGTTCTCCATAACCATCAGAACTGATTGTTGCAACATTTGTATGTTCGTCATCAAAATCTCCTTCTTCAGAGTCAGAATTATCCCATGTTGCCATGAATCCTTTCTTCACATTGGCGGCGTTCTTCTTGAACTTCTTCTCCTTCTTGAGAAGCTTCAGACAATCATTTCTATAATGATTTGGCTCATTGCATTCATAATATATGGTCTCTTTTTAGAACTTTATCTCCTCTATCCGAATGATGATTCGGAATGTCTGTTGTTTCTTCTAAAACTTCTGAGTTTACCTTGTTTGTGTTTCCACTGTCTATTAACCTTTCTGGAGATAAGAGACAACTCATCTTCTGAGTCAACATCAAAACTATCTGACGCTTTCTCAGCATGATACGCCTTTGTCTTTTCAGACTTAGACTTGAGAGCGACTGATTTAACCTTCTTTTGAGGTTCTTCTTGTTCTAGCTCGATCTTGTGATTTCTTAAAGAACTAATGAGTTCTTCAAGACTTACGTTTTTCAGATCTTTGGCTAGCTTCAAAGTTGTTACCATTGGTCTCCATTTTAAAGGAAGACTTTTGATAATTTTATTGATATGATCTACAGTAGAGTATCCCTTTTCCAATACTCTAAGTTCAACTACCAACATCTAAAATCTGGAAAACATGGTTTCCACGACTTCATCATTTTCCATCTTGAAGGCTTCATATTTTGTATTAAATCAAGAGCCTTAGTCTACTTAACTTGAACGTTTCCTTCATGAGTCATTTGTAATGAGTCAAAGATGGATTTGGCGGTTTCTCTATTAGTTATCTTCTCATACTCAATATAAGAGATAGCGTTGAGCATAATGGTTCTCGCCTAGTGATGATATTTGTAATCCTTCTTCTGTTGGTCACTCATTGAACTCCTAGTGACCTTTTTTCCCATAGCATCTTTAGGGTGAGTTTAGCCTTTGACTACCATGTCCCATAGATCTACATTATAGCCAAGGAAGAAACTTTGTATTCTGTTCTTCCAATAATCAAATTTTTCGCCATCGAAGATCAGTGGTTTTGCGTTGTAGTGATATTTCTCATGTGTAGTTGAAGTTGAGGTTGAAGAAATTGAATGGTTTCCAACCATAATAACAATAGTAACTCACACAAATACTGGATTGGTATTGACACGGTGCAATGTATGATAAACTTATATCACAACATGAATCGGAGCTTTAATGCCAATTGAAGGTGTGAGAAAACACAAGAAATGGGGGTTTGAATTGGTGTTTTGACAATGAAATATTTTTGTGAAAAACTCAACAAGTATATAAATCAACAAAAGAGAGAAATAACACGCTAATTTATCTTGGTTCACTTGTCAACCACAAGCTACCTCCAGCCCACCTGCCAAGGTGATTTCTCCTTCAACAATGACTTAATCCACTATATCCGTAACAAATTACAATGCATAAACACTTTATGACTAACTGCAAAACCAGCTGATGTGACTTACAATCGACAATGCATAACCAACTGATGTGACGTTAACAATCCACAACCATCTGTTGTGACTAACAACCACTAAGACTTATTATCTTAGTCTTCCTAAAGCTTCAGAACTTCACTCGGTCCTTTTGGGAATACAAACAACAGTTTGCAAGAATGATTTGTTTAGAATAGAGTGCTTCTAAATAAGCGGAGTAAACATAATTATGAGTTTTTGAAAATATGCTCTACTATTAAAGAATTTGCTTGGTATGTGTGTTTTAAATATTGCGTAGTCTTGTGCATTTTCCTTCATGAGACAATCCTTATATAGGTATTGAGAAATAGATTTGTTACATCATAAATAGCCTGAGGAATATTGTTCTTGAGGGTGAAAAATAGTACACACAATCGTCCTTACGTACCACCGAATCACAGGGTAGTGGAGTAGTGGAATCATTAGTGGAATGAAGTGTCTTTGTACTATTGTATTATTCCCTCTTATTCATCAATTATTATCTTCAGATCTTCAGAGGCTTCTGGTTGAAATATGAATGAAGCTTGAGTAGAGGAAATGATAACTCTCTTAACCATTAATCCTTGTCTTCTGATCTTCAGAGGCTTCTGGTTGAAATATGATTGAAGCACGAGTAGAGGAAAGGATAACTGGGTCTTTAGAATCTCAAGCAACATGATTATGCAGGACAAATTGAGCATAACACGGTGGGCCTAATTGAAGAGATGTCAGGTTTGCGAGTAGGGATGGAGGATTTACTAGAATATATGCAGCATGTGGGTGTGCCACCTACTCAACATGGTAGAGGAGGACATGGAAGAGGACTAACCCCTAGCCTTCAGTAGCCATCATATCAGGTTCTATTTATTCCTTTTCCACCTTTTATCAGAATATTAGGGACAATGTTTGGTTTAAGTGTGAGGGGGGCTTTATCGTTTTCATTTATCGCATTCTAGGTAGATTTATTATTTTCTAGTCGAATTTCATATTTTTAGAATTTTATATGTTTTCAATGTTTTGTTAAGTCATTGAATGTGATTTCGAGCCTTTATGCGTGGTTTTCAGTTGATTATTGAATCTCCATAAAATTGGACCCAAAAAAGAAATTCCTTTTTGATTCATGACACGACACTCTGAAAGTATATATGTTGTCGCACTTTAGGCTATGTTAGAGAGACTTGGGAAAATTTTGATAGTATTGATACCGTCTCGACACCATAAACTCCCTAAATGTGCAAATTGATTTGAGTACTCATTATGTTGGGGCTTTAAGTTCATTTTTTAAAGTAACCCCTTAGTAGTTTACTTAAGTAATCAACACCATCCTAAGCACACACTAAGTAGGAACCCGATGCAGATAAGTGTATAATCTCAGGCTTAAAAGGAAGAAAATTTTTTTAAAGAAAAATGAATGAAAATAATTGTTCCTTCTAAATTAGGTGGTCCTCACCCGATCACTTAGGTCAACGGTGCAAACTCTTTAAGTTCAGTTGGTGCTTAAACCAAGTTGTAGAGAAAAAGAAAAAATGAGATATCAATGAGATCATAGTCACTAACAGGTTTACTTACCATGAGTGTATACGGATAACGAGCTTAATGTGACCGCACTTGAATGAAATGGGGTGAAAAAGAACAAGAGATCTAGGTTGAGTTATAATAGCATGATTTAGATTGGTTTGCATAAGGAGGGTGTTTTTGACCACTAAATGCAGAATTGTGTCATTACGGTATCCTTGGTATTGATATCTAGTACTTATTGATCTGACACTAGCCTAGAAACCACATATGATTAAGAGTCTTATTCCGCCTTTATTTAGAACCGAGCTTAATTCTTTTTACCATGTTGGTTGATTGCTTGAGGATAAGCAATGTTTTAAGTGTGGGGGAGTTTGATAACATGAAAATGTATCGTATATTTCGATTCAACTCTCATGGAATTTAGTGTCATTTTACTTGCTTTTCCTAGTATTATGTCGTATTATGTGTTTGTTTCAGGTACTCATCAAAGTAGTGCAATCGTGCGAGAAAACCAGGAAAAGAGCAAGGAAATGAAGAAAAAGTGCAAAACTTACCACTTTCTGGTATATGGAATTCACCACCACCACATGGCGTTCTCCATGCCCCTCACAGCCACGTAATCCACAACATAAGGTCATGACGTTCGCCATGGACCACATGGCATTTTCCACGAACACGCAGTTCAGAAAAAAGGAAACCAACTTGACTAAGTCTTCTCCATGATTTCTACACAAATCATGGACGTTTTCCAGCTGCATATTACTATATATAAGTAGTTTTCATGGGATTTTGACATCCAAGTTCATACGCATAATTTATGTTTTTAGTTTTAAGCATAAATTAATTTTCAAAGTGATAGATCTCTGGCATAGAGAGGAAACCACGCCATTAGTTCTTAGGATTCTTTATTGTAATCTTGGATCAATTAAGCCTGCCGACATCTGAAGTTTTCATTTTTGTTCAGTTCATTTGTAATCGAAGTTATTTTCGCATTAATTCTAGTTTTTCTGGTTCTTTATTATTATTATTATTGTTTTTTATTTCTACATATTTGATAACGCGAAATTATATTGTATATTTGACTCGACTTGCATGAATTTCCATTATCTTTTATTCATTTTTCCGTCATTTATGTTTTGCTACGCCGATATTTATTATATTTTCAGGTAACCAGATTTAATTGGATTTATTTTACAAAAGGAAGAAAAATAAGAATTAAAGTTGAAAAAGAAAAGAAAATACGAAGGAAATTAGAAGGAAGGAAAAATGGAAGGAAAGAAAATAGAAAGAAAAGTGAAGGAAAGAGGAGGAGAGAAAAAAAAGAAAATAAAATAAAAAAGGTGGTGGGACCTGTAACACGGTGGGAGAACTGACTTGAAGTAATGTTGCGGATAGCAAGAGTCGCCACCGACTTTTATTTTATCCATAAGGAAAGGGTATAAAAGAACAGGAAAGACCTTAAGAGAATATTTTGGGTCCGGGGGGTAGGTTATGTAAAGGGAAGGTGTTAGCACCCTTTACATCCATGGTTATCCATGGGCTCTTAGTTACTTAGCTCACTTTTGAATTGTTTTTGAAAGTGTAGTGTGTGGATAGAAAAATTTTCAGAATAGTTAATAATAATCCATGTACGGATGTGTAAAAAACTTGTTTGAAAATTTGTTTGAAATTGTGAAGAGTTTGAAAAGTTTTTGAAGTGAGCAAGTACATAAGAGGAACCTACCCTAGAGTTTAAAGTCTTTCTTGTTCTTTATCCTTTCCTTGGTAAGACTATCCCTACTATTAAGGAGTAGGTAGTCCTTACCTTGGATGTTAAGGGACATATGAGGGACATTTTGTTTTATGAAGGCAACTGTGGGGTGTATTAAGCATATAGGAGGGACTATCATCATTTTTCGAAGGGACTTGATTCGTATAGGCAACCATGAGGGACTTGATGATTTTCTTTTTGAAGGGACTTGCTTTATACACCCCACTTGACCATTATTCGTAGGCAACTTGAGGGATAACCTTAGAAATGTGAGACGGCGATTAAAAATCGACTTACGTGTGTGTGAGTGTTTAATTTAATTATCTTATTATTACAATGATCTAAGTTAATTTTTAAATAAAATACATATTTGCACTCCCTAATTACTAACCATAGCAAAAATAATTATTACAATATTACAAAATTTACATCCAAGAAGCAATTACAAAATTATAATAATAAGCAAAATAAATAGCAAAATAAATAATAAATAAATAAGCAATAAATAATAAAAAATAAATAATAAGGGTTAGTGATAATGATAATAATAATTAGAAATAATAAACAAGGTTAGAAACATGATAATAAAAATATAATAATAAATAATAGTATGGTTAGTAAATAATAAGGATTAATGAAATATATAAAATTAATAAAGCAAAATAAATAAGATGGTTAGTAGTAATAATAATAAATAAAATTAACCAAAATTATAATAATATATCAACAATTTTTTATATAAACAATTATATTTAGAAAGAAATATGAATAAACAATTATTTTAATTTTACAAGTTATTAAGTTATTTTTAAATATATTATGACTACAAAACTTAATTATCATAAATTCAATTATTTCCAAACAAAAAGTCATAAAAAAAAATATTCACATATTATATAAAGAGAAAAATAAGTTATAGACATATTTACAATATTTAATTTTTATTAATTATTACCAAAAATTATATTAGAGTTTATATTCAATAAACATACACATAATAATTTATATTAAGAATTAGTAAATAAATAACTAGGTTTTTTTTTTATAAGTATTTAGAAAAATAAATTAGGGTTTGTTTTCTTTAGAAAATATTTTAGGGTTTTGAAAATTAGGGTTAAGTTATAATTAGGATTTATGGAATTAATCTAAACCTAATTATCTAATTTATTTACAAGCATATATACATAATATGAATATATTTACAAAGTAAAAAAAAAACATTTTTATATTTGAGAAAATAAATTATAACATATTTTTTAGAACACAAAGAAAATAATATAAGGTTATTTAGAAATTAAGTTTTTATAATAAACAAAAATATAATTAATTAAGAAAATAGAAGAAAAAAGTGACAAAAATTTAGAACTTACCTTGGCTAGGTTTTGATCCCATGTCCTCATGTTTACCAGCAACAACAATGACCATCAGGCTAGTCCACACGCAGGTGAGAAAGAGGAGTGAATAATTGTTTTTGTGTCTTGCCTTTGAAAATCCAGAAAAAAAAATGAAGAAATAAAAAGGCCTGGGGTGGGATTTGATCCCAGGACCTTTACATTTACAAGCACGCGCATCACCACCTGGCTGGAAGAGCCCAACTGTTAGCTTGTTGGCAATGAATCATAATATATTAAATCCTCTTTTGTCCTGAAAAAAATAAAACAAAAACACTGCACTGGCCAAGAATCGAACTGGTGCCCTCACAACATACACGCTTCAGTCTTACCACTAGACCACAAGCACGCTTGTGATAAACAAATCAAACACAATTCATAAAATATTTAGTTAATATTTGAATTTTCAAACGCGCGCCAGAGTTCCTTCTTCAACCTCCTGCCCTGCGTTTTTACCTACGAATTTGGCTACGAACTTTCCTGCGAGTTCTTCATGCTTCTTAACCTGCGAAAACCAAACTCATACCAAACAACACTGATTTATGAAATTAATTATAGTTTTGTGATCCTGGAGATTCATAGAACACTCCTATGTTCTCAAAACTCATTTAAACTCAGTAAATCAAAGGTCCCCATTTTCGACCTCTAAACCCTAACCATGGCATTTGGTCCATTAGGCTATGAAACTTCAAGCTATTTGTCCAGAATCGTTCCTTAGATCATCACAAACACAAAGGCACAAACAAAATTCATTAATAATGCACAAAATAACAGAATCGAAAATTTTAAATTCAAGGCAAAGTTTGATTCGGGTTGGCCAATATGAGATGATTTTGATGCATATGATTGATGCTTTACAATCAGTGATGTCCAGGGAAGCTAGCCATGTCCTTAAAATACCTTGTAGTGCTCTGAATTTTAAAATCCGAATGTGACTTTTGGAAGAGTTTTTTGAACAATGAACTTACACTTTTGGCTGCTGGAATTCGTGCCCTAGGGTTATGCTTATGATCAATACTTATAGGTGAATCAATCTAGGTCAGAAGCTTCAATGGTTATGTGAAAGATTTGATTTAAAAAGATTGAGAAAGATGGTGCTTTGAATTTCAAATATTTTTTGTACCAATGCTTTCTATTTCAAGCCACTCCATATAATTCTTGCATCAATTTGTTCCATATTGATTTTATGACTTTCTAGAATCAATAAATCAATTAAATCTTCACATTTAATATTTTATTTAAATTTAAAATGATTTTAAGAATAAAAAATCATAATAAATTAATTAAATAAAATAAAAATTATGAAAATATTATGGAAATTTCGTGCAAGATGTTATTGTATGGGTTGGGTCATAATTTGGCCAGCCCATTTGGAGAAAATTGTTTTTAGGCCCCCATTTTCATCATAAACCATCACAAAATTGCCCAACTTTGCAAGGGCACATCTCCTTCAATTTTAAAGGTATGAGGGTGTTCTTGGACTTTTTGGAAAGATTGAAGAGTCCTCTAAACAACCCCATTGATTTCAGGTCCATATCACTTACCAATCTCAAGTTATGCCCTTTTGAAGTTGTTGACTTTTTGTTGACTTTTGAAATGACCCATAATGTCTTAGCTCATATCTTTCAAATGAAGCATTTTTGGGCTTAACTTGCAACATCAAAGTTGTAGAGAATTCAATTTCCTTCAAAACGAGCTTTGGATGGAGACTTGGTGATGAAGTATGTGAAAGTTATGGCTGGTCAAAGTTCAGTTGACTTTTACTGAGGAAACCCTAATTTAGAAACTCCTGATTATTGATGATCTGGAATCTCCTTGATGAACCATGATCAACCCTTGATCAAATGATGAATTTTACTTCATATAATTGATGTTGGCAAAAAATCATGAAGTTTGACTTTGGTTTGACCACAGTTGACCTCAGTTTGACTTTTTAACTGCATTGACTGATTTTGACTTATCTGATCATCTGACTGAGCAAACTTTTGAGAAAAGTCTTGAAACTTGACATAGGGGTTCTTATACACATATAAGATGTTATGAAACTCTCTTGAGGTATTGGAAGTCCATTTAGCCTGATTAAAGTCAAAACCCTAGTTTTGGATGCACTGCTAAGGAGGCGCATTGTCTGAGGGAATTGTCAACTCTTATGTCCAATTGTGAACTTTGTGAACCTTGTGAATCTTCATAAAGTGTCTTGTGATCCTCATGGGAGGTATTGTGAAGCTTGTGAACCTTGTGAACCTCATGAAGTGGCTTTGTAGACCTCATAAACCTCAGGAAAGCTTTGTAATCATTGTGAATCTTGTGAACCTTGTGAACCTTCAAGAAGTGACTTGTAGACTTCATGAACCTCATGAAAGGTATTGTAAATGTTGAGAAGCTTGTGAACCTTGTGAACCTTCAAGAAGTGACTTGTAGACTTCTTGAACCTCATGAAAGGTTATATAAGCATTGAGAAGCTTGTGAACCTTGTGAACCTTCAAGAAATAACTTGTAGACTTCTTGAACCTCATGAAAGGTTATATAAGCATTGAGAAACTTGTGAACCTTGTGAACCTTCTTAGAACACAAAGTCTTGTATTGTGAGGGCAAATTTTGGGGTGCAACAGCTGCCCCTGTTCAATTTTTTGAAACCTGAGGGGTTAGATTGGTATATTTGCCAGTCGTGACCTGGAAGGTTGAAGGGGATTGAACACAAAAGCCCAAAAATTTGCACTCACCAGTGCATAGAGTGATATTGATGGTTGGTTGAATATGATTGAGTGGGCTTAAAGATGCCACTAGTAGAAAGTTCTTGGAAGATAAAGCAGTCCAAAATATGGAGATATAATGAAAGCTGTCAGGAATTTGGAGAGTCCTGAGGTATTGATGATGTGTTTTCAGGATACTGGAGTAATCCTGATGTAACAGCATGTCTTCATGAGGATAGAGCAATCAATAATGATAACCCTAAAGCAGTCTTGAAGTAATAATAGGATTCCAGGAGGATAGAGCCATCAATAATGATAACTCTAAAGCAGTCTTGAAGTAATGATTTCAGGAGGATAGAGCAATGATAACTCTAAAGCAGTCTTGAAATAATAATATGACCTCAGGAGGATAGAGCAATCAATAGCTCTAAAGCAGTCTTGAAGTAGTGATATGACCTCAGGAGGATAGAGCAATCAATAGCTCTAAAGCAGTCTTGAAGTAGTAATATGACCTCAGGAGGATAGAGCAATCAATAGCTCTAAAGCAGTCTTGAAGTAGTGATATGACCTCAGGAGGATAGAGCAATCAATAACTCTAAAGTAGTCTTGAAGTAGTGATTTCAGGAGGATAGAGCAATGATAACTCTAAAGCAGTCTTGAAATAATAATATGACCTCAGGAGGATAGATCAATCAATAGCTCTAAAGCAGTCTTGAAGTAGTGATATGACCTCAGGAGGATAGAGCAATCAATAACTCTAAAGCAGTCTTGAAGTAGTAATGTGACCTCAGGAGGATAGAGCAATCAATAGCTCTAAAGCAGTCTTGAAGTCATGAGAATTTATCAGGAGGATAAAGTGACCCTGAGGTAACAATAAAGCAGTCCCAAAGTAATAAGAAGCTTATCAGGAGGATAAAGTAACCCTGAGGTGACAATAAAGCAGTCCCGAAGATCATAAGTTTGTTTGTTGGATAGTTAACCTGAAAACAAGGTAGCATTCTGTATAATAACATTAGTTTATGCTTTATGTATGCATGTATGATATGATGTACTCAAGTAATGTACTATGTGCCTATGGATATATATGCTATGGTATGATGTAAATGATGTATGTATGATATGATACTGCCGGAAGGGTCTGGATATCTTCGTATAACAATTGCTGGCCAGGGAAAATAAATCCCGACTCATTGTTGAATAATATATTATACATAACTCTCCGTCTGCTGGGGATAACAGGGTATAGATAACTTCTCGTATGCTGGGGATAGTAAGGATAGATATCACCTCCCGTATGCTGGGATAGTAAGGATAGATATTACCTCCCGTATGCCGGGATAGTAAGGTATATATCACCTCCCGTATGCTGGGATAGTAAGGTATATATAACCTTCGTCTTCGTTTGATGATAGGGTAGAGGTAGCATCCCGTCTTCGTTCGTCGTACCCTTATTGGAAAGTAAATTCTCGAATATCCGTATGAGGATAAAAGAGATGGATATAAATTCCCGGGGAGATAAGACTTTATGAAGATGGATTTGTCCTACTGAGAGTTTGTAACTGTCTTGTAAAGGTGAACCGGCGAAGCTTCGTTGAAATCTTTCTCTCGTTCGTCCTTGGTAAATACTATTACTGCATTTTCATGCATTTCTGGTAAACATCAATCATATTAAACATACATGCATTTCTGGTAAACATCAATCATATTCAAAAGCATACATACATTCAAACACAACCAATGGACGTTTCGCTTATGTAAATAGGGTAAAAGTAAATCTGGATTCAAAAGATGGAATTTATTTATATCAAAAAGTGACCCATACACGGGTAAGTTTGTACACGGAGACATGAACCCTAGTAAGAGGATTTTGTCATAAATTTTTACAAAAGAGAATCAGCTATGTGGGAAATAATCCTATTGAGTTTCAATTCTACTATTGCCCTTCAAGTATCTCATCTTCTTGCTGTTGAGACGGAAACGATTGAATTGAGCTTTATCTGTTCGAGCTTGAATAAGTAGTACAACTGGTTGCAGTTTCATGAGTGATCCAAACGAGACATAGTCATACGCTTTAATCCCTAACTTTTGCCTGGATTGCCCTTTCAGGTTTTCAATCCACCGGGATACCCTTTTTTGCCCAAGCCGCCTTTTCAGGTTTTCGACTTGCCGGGTGTACATCTTTTTATATATATCCCTAATTTTTGCCCAAACCCCTTTTGGTTTGCCGGGATGCCCTTATTTTTGCCTAGGCCTGTCAACCTAGCGGGTCTCTTTTTATGCGTAGTATTTTTTAACTATGTCTGCGTTCACAGGCTGTGGGAAGTCTTCACCATCCATAGTAGTCAGTATCATGGCACCTCCTGAGAACACTGTCTTGACTACAAATGGTCCTTCATATGTTGGAGTCCACTTGCCCCTAGGATCACCCTATGGTAATATGATACGCTTGATTACCAAATCACAAGCCTGATATACCTTTGGCTTAACCTTCTTGTTAAAAGCTTTGATCATTCGCTTCTGATACATCTGGCCATGACTAACCTCTTCTCATCAATCAAATTTATCTGGTCCAATCGGGTCTGAATCCACTCATCTTCGTCCAAGCCTGCATCCTTCATAATTCTCAAGGAGGGGATCTGAACTTCAATGGGCAGAACTGCTTCCATACCATAGACTAAGGAGAATGGGGTTGCCCCTGTTGAAGTACGTATTGTGGTACGATAACCATGAAGAGCAAATGGTAACATCTCATGCCAATCCCTATAAGTAACAGTCATCTTCTATACAATCTTCTTAATGTTCTTATTAGCAGCTTCAACTGCCCCATTCATCTTTGGACGATACGGAGAAGAGTTGTGATGCTTAATCTTGAACTGCGTACAGAGATCAGTAATCATAGTGTTGTTCAGATTAGAGCCATTGTCGGTGATAATCCTCTCAAGGATGCCATACCTACATATGAGATTATTCTTAATGAACCGAGCCACAACATTCTTGGTAACAGATGCAAATGAAGCTGCCTCCACCCACTTCGTGAAATAATCAATAGCAACCAGGATGAAACGATGCCCATTAGAAGCAGTATGCTTGATCTCACCAATCATATCAATGCCCCACATGGCAAAGGGCCAAGGATCAGTCAACACATTCAATGGTGATGGAGGTACATGAACTTTATCAGCATAGATTTGACATTTGTGACAAGTTCTGGAGTGTTGATAGCAATCAGCTTCCATGGTAGACCAATAGTAACCTGCTCTCAATATCTTCTTTGCCATAGTATGACCACTGGAATGAGTGCCAAAGATCCCATCATGCATATCTTCCATAATCTCATTTGCTTCCTTCTTATCCACACAACGAAGCATAGTTGAATCATGATTACGTTTGTACAGAACCCCATTACTCAAAAAGAACTTAGCAGCAAACCTCTTCAGGAATTTCCTATCTTTGACAGATGCCCCTTCAGGGAACTCCTGAGCTTCGAGATATCTTTTAACTTCATAGAACCAAGGCTTCTCCTCTGCCCCTTCAGTGTCAATCTCATTGCAGTATGCAGGCTTTTCAAATCTATCAATAGTAATCTTGGGAGCTTCATCATCCCAACTGATCTCAAACATAGATGCCATGGTGGCTAATGCATCTGCCAGCTGATTCTCTCTTCGTGGAATGTGCTCAAAGGTAATCTCTTTGAAATGTGGGATCAAAGACAACACATGCTCTCTGTAAGGAATGAGGTTATCATGCTTGGTATCCCAATCTCCTTTAATCTGACTTACTACCAGGGCTGAATCTCCATACACATCAAGGAACTGAATCTTCATATCAATAGCAGCTTTAATACCCAGGATACATGCCTCATACTCAGCCATGTTATTGGTACAATGGAAACAAAGTCTGGCAGTAATCGGGGTATGACAACCTTCAGGGGAACTAATCACAACACCAACACCATTACCAAGTGCATTAGAGGCACCATCAAAAACCATAGTCCATCGGGATCCTTGTTCAGGTCCGTCATATTGTCCAGGTTCTTTGGTAACAGTCATAATGTCTTCATCAGGGAACTCAAAACTCATTGACTGGTAATCATCCACTGCTTGATGAGCCAAATGATCAGCAACTATACTTCCCTTAATGGCCTTCTGAGTAGTATACTGTATGTCATATTCTGTTAAGATCATTTGCCATCTTGCAATTCTTCCGGAGAGAGCAGGTTTCTCGAATATGTACTTGATTGGATCCATCTTAGAAATCAATAAGGTAGTATGGGTCAACATATACTGTCTTAGTCGGCGAGCAGCCCATGCCAAAGCGCAGCAAGTTTTCTCGAGCAGTGAGTATCTTGTTTCACAGTCGGTAAACTTTTTGCTAAGGTAGTATATTGCCTGCTCTTTTCGACCAGACTCGTCATGTTGCCCCAACACACACCCCATTGAGTTGTCTAACACTGTTAAGTACATAATCAAGGGTCTTCCATCAACTGGTGGCATCAAAATTGGTGGTTCCAGCAGATATCTCTTAATTTCATCAAAGGCAGTCTGGCACTCATCATTCCATTCCATCACCTGATCTTTCTTCAATAACTTGAAGATTGGCTCACAGATGGTAGTTAACTGGGAAATAAATCTTGCAATGTAGTTCAATCGTCCCAAGAGACCTCTAACCTCCTTCTCAGTACGGGGAGCTGGCATCTCTCGTATAGCTTTCACTTTTGCAGGATCCACTTCAATACCTTTTCTACTGACAATGAAACCCAAGAGCTTTCCAGATCTAACTCCAAAAGTACACTTGTTTGGATTCAATCTCAACTTGTATTTCTTCAACCTCTCAAACAACTTGTGCAGATGATCAAGATGTTGTTCTTCATTCTGAGATCTGGCTATCATATCATCTACATATACCTCTATTTCATGATGAATCATATCATGAAACAAAGCCACCATAGCACGCTGATATGTTGCCCCTGCATTCTTCAAACCAAATGGCATCACCTTATAACAAAAAGTGCCCCACTGTGTCACAAATGTTGTCTTCTCCATATCTTCAGGTGCCATCTTGATTTGATTGTAACCAGAGAAGCCATCCATAAAAGAGAATACCTTATGCTGAGCAGTGTTGTCTACCAGAATATCAATATGAGGGAGTGGAAAGTCATCTTTAGGGCTAGCCTTGTTCAAATCTCTGTAGTCTACACACATACGTACCTTACCATCTTTCTTAGGAACTGGTACCACATTTGCAACCCACTGAGGATAAGAAGTCACTGCTAAGAACCCTGCATTGAACTGTTTCATTACCTCTGCCTTGATCTTTTCTGACATTTCAGGACGCATACGACGAACCTTCTGCTTCTTTGGACGACAATCTTCTTTCACTGGCAAACGGTGAACCATAATGTCTGTATCCAACCCTGGCATATCTTCATAAGACCAAGCAAAGATCTCCACATAGTCACGTAACATCTGAATCAACCTGCACTTGACACTGTCCTCTAAATCAGCCCCTACCTTGACCTCTTTTCTGTTTTCTTCAGTTCCCAAATTCACAACTTCGACTGGCTCTTCATGTGGTTGTATAGCTTTCTCTTCTTGTTGTAACAACCTAGCAAGCTCTACCGGTATTTCACAATCGTCCTCATTTCCGTCTTCAGTTTGATAGATCGGATTCTCGAAATTGTAGTTGGCAATAGTAGAACTGTTATCAACAGGATCCAGAGTGGATGAGGATCTGCATTTTAGTGATGTGGGTGTGTGTAAGAACACATAGCTGATAAAACAAAAATAAAAGAAAAGAAAGACAAGGAACACAATATTTACGAAAACGAAACGTCCACTGATTTTATTGAATGAAGTATGCAAATGAAATGACAGCCCGTAACAAGCACACCATTGTGCCCCGGGTAAGGCACATGGCTTAAAAGTTTTTATTGTTCAAGAAATTACAAATTTAAAACATAACACAGTAATAGTATTTTCTCCTGACTAAAGGAGATAGGGATAACATCTTCAGCTTTCCAATTATTGAGTCCAGCACCCCCAGTAGGAAAAATCCAAGCATCCAAGTCGTAGTCTTCATCATAGTCTCCCACAGCATTGATAACCCCTTGATTGGTGATACGAGCAGCACGAGCACGACGAACAGCCTTCTGGGACTCTGCAGTGAAACCCAAACCAAACTTGTCAGACTTGTATGGAATATCAGGAAGCTGACCCCAAATAGTACAACCACCTTTATCCACCACAGCTCTAGCATCATTGAGGGAGGCCATTGCCATTGTTGGAGGTTTTCTGGTGACAACAGGAACTTTCTTCACAGCAGGAGGAGCTACACAATCATTAACAACCCAGGGAACCACCTCAAATGACTGACACGGAGTCTCAATGTATTCACCTTCCACTTCCAGATACTTGAAAGTATTCACATGGCTGACAAAGTACTCTTCTTCTCCATAGACCGTAACAACCTTTCCATTCACCGGATATCTCAACTTTTGGTGCAATGTAGAGGTCACAGCACCTGCCCCATGGATCCAGGGACGACCAAGCAGACAAGAGTACGAAGGACGAATATCCATCACATAAAATGTAGCAGTAAACACCTGAGAACCAACTTGGATTGGAAGATCAATTTCCCCATGTACCACTCTTCTAGAACCATCAAAAGCCTTTACCACAATATTACTGGGCTTCAGCACAGCATCTTCAGGACTCAGCTTATTCAGGACTTCCTTGGGCAACACATTCAGAGAGGGACCATTGTCTATCAGCACATGTGACAGGGTAGTGCCCCTGCATTCAATTGAAATATGCAAGGCCCTGTTATGATCCCTCTTGGCAGGGGTTAAATCAGCATCAGAAAATCCTAACCCATTATCATAGGTCAAGTGGGCAACACAATTCTCAAACTGGTCAACAGAAATTGCACTGGGTACATGAGCCATCTTCAGAAACTTGATCAATGACTTGGCATGAGCCTCAGAACATAATAACAGGGAGAGCATAGAAATCTTCGAGGGAGTATGCCCCAACTGATCAACAATGTCATAATCACTCTTGCGAATGATTTTCAATACTTCTTCCATCTGCTTAGAGAGATCATCAGCAGCTGGCACATCAGTAGATACAGGCTCAATAACAGGACCTTTGCCCCGAGCATCAGTGGTGGAAGTAGCAGCAGGAGTAACTGCATTCTTAGAAGCAACTGGAGGAGAGAAGACTCTTCCACTACGAGTGATCTTGCTAGATCCAGCAATATTATCAATGTCAACAGGCACATCAGCTACAGGCTCTTGCTTAACACCATGGATGTAAACATCAGACCCATAGTGCCAAGGCACAGCTTTGTCAGACGTATATGGGATAGGACCAGGAGTAGTAATGATCAAAGGAGCCACTCTGGCTTCAGCAACAACTTTCACAGGACCTTCAGCAGTAATCTTGATTGGACCCTGATGAGTGATTTTTATAGGACCCTTTAAAGTGATTCTTAGTGGTACCTTGTCAACCATGTCAACCTCTTCAATCTTCTTACCCCGAGTCAGATGATCCACCATGTCGCTCCCTACAAATGAAGCGGATCAGATGAAGGTACAGACGCGAACGGTCGGCGAAGGGACAATGAGAACACACAGCCGTGAACTCACTGGAGATGAATAGAGTCGCCAGCTAGGCATTTTTATCCCGGAGGAAAGGTAATGCTGCATAGACCTAGAAAGATATGGATAAGACGGTTGCGAACCAGAGAGACTGAGAAAGGGGGTTGGTTACAACCTGGGAAGGTGTTAGCACCCAGATTGTCCGTCGTACTCGACGGGATCCACGCTTAAAAGATTTGTGTTATAAAGGGGTAGTGTCAGTGCAATCTGTGTATAAAATAGCTGGAAAAAGATGTACAGGTGTCAGTGTAAAGGAGGTGCAAAGTGTAATATATACAGTGTCAGTGTAAGGAAAGAGTATGCTCATGATCATGAGGCTAAAAGGATGAAGCCAGAAGGAGGGGGAATATACAGAGACTTTTGTTCGATAACTGTTAAGTTATGCCTACGTATCCTCTCGTGCAATGAGGAAGTCAGAACACCGTAGTTCGACCCAAAGAGACTGAAAGGTGAATTGACTTGTGAACTGCTTACTTGCCTATGCTCAAGTGTATGACCTGTCTGGCTCAGGTGCAAACTGTCTTGCATTAGACGGAAGAAGCAAGTTCTCGTTTATGAGTGAAGGTGATGAGAAAAGAATCCCGGAGGAGACGATTATTGTTTGTTTTTTGTGTTTTCAGTTTTTTATTTCTTTTTGAAGTTTGTCATAAGTTAATGAGCTTAAGCCTAAACCAGTGGGTTAGTGAACTCATCACATCTTCCATCTGATTAGGGGTAATGAGAATACCTTAAGTGTGAAGTCAGATTCTCACACTTGAACACCTTTGGTGTAGGATTAAGATCATTGACCTACTTGTGATCATTTAGATGTTTTTGGGGTTTTTGTTTAGTGTTAGGTAATGAGGTTAAGCCATAATCAGGGATTAAACAGACTCATTACACCATCCTAATAGAAGGATAATAGATGAGGGTGTTTAAGCTGAGGAAAACTCCTCAACTTAATCCATGATTAGGGATTAAACTCATGACAAAACAAGTCTTTGGTTAAGTGGATTTTAGTTAGTGGTATGGTGATGAAGTGAATTTTATGGTTTGTAAGACAACTTGAGGGGGACTTGTCCATTAACACTAGGGTTAGTCCTTCTTAACCAATTAAGGAAGAATTAGAACCCTAATGCAAGGCCCAAGTTACAAGTGTGATGTCTTGGTGATTATTAAGTGGATTGATTAAGGGATTTAAACACATTAAGGGTTTAACACTTAGGATTAAAGTTATACACTCCATCCTAAGAGAAGGATGCAGGCATAAGCTTAATCACAAAGCCTTAAAGCCTTCAGGGTTTAGTCCCTGATTATGAGGTGAGAAGAGAAGACTCAATAAGAGACACAAAGGTAAAACTAAGAGGGGAGACTAATCAAAACCCTAATCATTGTCATGCTTGGTTGTCCCTAAGGTTTGTGAGGTTTCACCAAGAAGATCTTCAATGGAACCACCAGGAAGCAGATGAAAGGATCAAGAGAAGCAAAGCAACTTGCTTTATTCAAGAAGTCAAGTCACTTGAAGAAAGAAAGTGGGAAGAAGAAGAATGAGCAAGCTCAAACTCAAACACATATGGAAATGCAGCATGGATGCAAAAGAGATGAAAAGAAAAGTTATGAGAAGTGAAGGCAAATTCACTTCTCAGATTCACTTACCACCTGAAATGTTAGAAAAGAAATGCAATGCAATGCAAAATGAGATGAGATGATATGATGCTAAACAAAACCATAAGCATGTTGATGATGATAATGATGCTATGGAGTGCTACAAACATGAGGCAAGGCATGGAGATGTTCATACAAGATCATGGATGCAAATGGTGCAAGCTTAGAAGCATGGATACACATGAAAAGTTATGAAACATACATGGCAAACAACATGGCCAATGCAAGATGCAATGATCAAACATGCTTTCTATGTGTCTTAAGATGTCAAATGAATCAAATGGATGATTGAAATGTCATGGCAAGTCATGTTATGCAAGGGAATGCAAGAAGGATGCAAATGGAAGCCCAAATTAGGGTTTATGAACCAAACATCAAACAAAAACCAAAAACAGAAGCAAACCCTAAGGTAAAAAATGGAAAATGCCACTCAAAGGATCCCTAACCCTATACTAAACCAAGGTTCAAAGGGGAGGTCTCAACTCTCAACCAAACTCAAGTTATGAATTTTACAAGTTATTAGGGTTTTTAGGGTTCCTAAACAAAAGAAATGCCAAACAAATGAAAAATGCAAGATCAAATCATGGCCATTTAATCCCAAAGACTACATGCTAAACACAATGCAATGCAAAAAGAATCAATGTCCAACTCTTCCTAGATAGGCAGAAATGATTTTTTGAACTTATGATCAAAATAATGCACAAAAATGATTTTAACTCAAAGAAAAATTCTCAAAATGCATTAAGATCAAAAAAGAAATTTGGTTTGAAGGTTGGACAATGTTTCTAAATGCCTTAGAACATTTCATGAATTTTTTGGTGATTTTTAAATACCTAAAAGTATTTTTAATTAATTAATTTCCATTAATCAATTAAAAATAATCTTTTAAATATTTAAAAATACTTTTTTAATGATAAAAATAAAAATAAAAATGTTTTTGTGTCATAAAAATTATTAAAACCCATGAGAAAAAGTTTCATAATTTTTTAGACATTTTTTACTATTTTAAATAAATTGCACAAAACAAATAAAAAGAAATGCAATAAAAATTGAAATAAAATAAAGTAATCAGATCCAAGGGTGGAGGTTTAAACTGGATTTGGGATAGTTGACTGGCGCGCAGATCCAAGGGCCATGGTTGGTTCTGATTAATTAACTTAATTATGAATTAATTAAACTAATAAAATGAATTAGGGCTAATCAAATGCATTTGGGCCATTCAATCAAGCGGGAAGTCAAACAAGTCAAAGGATCCTACGCTCCACATTCAAACCTCATTAATGACCTGAGATTAGGGCTAATCACACTCAGGTGACCGGAGAGAAGCTCCGGTCATCTTCTCCGGCACCCCAAAAACCCTAGAACATGATTCAGACCACCCCAAGCAAAATTAAACGCCCAGAAACAATCCCCACACTTCTAGCAACTCAAATCAACAATCATTCAACATTTAACTAGCAAGAACAACCTGAATCGAAACAAAACAAAAATGGGGCCAAACTTTCAGACACTCGTAAAATGCTCATTTTTCCACCATTTTTAATTCTAAACACATCACAATGATCCTTAGAGCATGCACTTTCAATTTATAACAAAAAATCAAAGCTTTAAGAGAATGTGTTCTTGGCCATACCTGAGATGGAGACTCCTGTTTCTGGACTTTCAGAGCTGTTCTTTGGTGCAAGCTTGCTCCACTGACTCCCCTGGTGCTAATGGAAGGCTTGAAATGAGCTTAAACAAGCTGCCTTGAGCAATCCATTTCTGGTGTAGCAGAAAATGCAGTTTGTGTATAGGCTGTTTCAGGTCAATGTGAAGGGTGGTTTTGACTCCTTGTGATGTGCTTGACTTGTTGGTGAAGGAAAATGATGTGTTTGATGGCTGAACAAAAGGATTCTAAGAGTTATGGTTTTGAAGGTGAGGAATGGTGAAGCTTAGTTCATGCTGCTTTCAGGCTTGAATCTTATTGGTTTCTACTCAATGGAGCATGGTGAGATGTTTTGTGAAAATGGTTTGGATGTTTGAAGTTTGTGGAGGCAGATTCGAAGGAAAATGCAAATGAGGGTGATTTTGTGAATGTGTTGCTTGAGAGTGTTTCAGCTTTTTTTGATGTATGAAATGTCTTGCAAATGGATAGTATATTTTAATCCTATAGGTCAGATGATTTGACATGGCCTATAGTGATTGGTAAGTTTGCTTTTGCTCAAAGTCCACCTTTTGTGTAAGAGAAGGAATGGGCAACTCCTAGGCTAGTACAAGGGCTGAGTGATGCGCAGCAAGGTAAGGGGAGAGGGCTAGGGTGGTTCAAAGGCCAATGCAGCAAGTGGATGGAAGTGATCATGAGCTTTTGCAACTTGGTTACTTCTTGGTTCACATGGAAAGATCTTGTCCCACAAACCATGAAACATGAGAAGTCTTGGTCCAATTCTGACTTTTATGACTTATAGAATGTTTGAATACTGGTTTGAAGTGAATTAGAAGTTACAATTGGCTTTGGTTCATGATTTTGCAAAATTCTCATTTGAAGCATGCCTTGAAAATCAATGATTTTTGCCAACTTTGTCACACCATAACTTTTGATCCAAGAAGAGTTTGATCATGTTCTTGTACTTTTTGAAAAGGGAAAGATGTATTCTACAACTTTCATGACCAAAGTTTTTCCATTTGAAGCATTTTTGGATCAAGAATCAAGGCTTGAAAAATGACCTAAAATGAAGCATTCTTGAAAAGTCAACTATGCCCAAAAAGTCAACATTTGCAAAAACTCCAAATTCTTGATTTTTGTGAACTTCAACCCTCTTCCATGATCAAATAAAGATCATATACACTCAAAATGATGAAGATCACCCATTGGTTGGGTCATTGGGGGCCTCAGATGCCCTGATTTTGCACTGACTTGTCCAGAAAGTCAACCCTTGATCAGATGACTTCCCCATGGAATTTCTTCATGAAAATTGATATGCATACTCCTTATACCATATAGAGACCAATGGAAACAAGAATGACCAAAAAATTTGGAGTTATGGCCTCTGAAACCAAAACCCTAATTTTAGGTCAACTGTGCAGTCAAACCTGGCTCTGCATCCATTCCAAACCCAGTTCTTGTGATTCTTTTGAAATTTTGACTTTGAGAGGATGTAACATGATACAAGAACACATATGGACCCCTTTGAAGTGATTGGTTGCCTTTGGAGTGGCTCAAGAAGCCCTTGGATTGCTCAGATCACAAACCCTAGATGCAGATGACTTAGAATCCATGCAGTGGATCAAAAATGAGATATGAGGTGATATGATTGTGTTTATGCATATGAGAATGATCACAAGCCATGGTGTGAATGGGTGAGGGCAAATTTGGAAGTTGCCCATACCATACACCAGCTGCATGGACTGCTTCCATACCATACACCAGCTGATACGGTGTTGCCCCAATGGATGTTCTGATTGACGTGCGGTACCCATGCAAGGCAAACGGTAGCATTTCATGCCAGTCTTTGTAAGTGACTACCATCTTCTGCACAATCTTCTTGATATTCTTATTTGCTGCCTCAACAGCGCCATTCATCTTCGGCCTGTAAGGAGAAGAATTGTGATGTTGGATCTTGAAGTCCCGGCATAGCTCAGCCATCATTTTGTTGTTTAAATTGGATGAATTACCCATTCACCAGCTGATACGGTGTTGCCCCAGTGGATGTTCTGATTGACGTGCGGTACCCATGCAAGGCAAACGGTAGCATTTCATGCCAGTCTTTGTAAGTGACTACCATCTTCTGCACAATCTTCTTGATATTCTTATTTGTTGCCTCAACAGCGCCATTCATCTTCGGCCTGTAAGGAGAAGAATTGTGATGTTGGATCTTGAAGTCCCGACATAGCTCAGCCATCATTTTGTTGTTTAAATTGGAACCATTATCAGTAATGATCCGCTCGGGCACTCCATATCGACAGATGATATCTCTTTTCAGAAATCTGGCTACCACTTGTCTTGTAACGTTGGCATAGGAAGCTGCTTCAACCCACTTGGTGAAATAGTCAATGGCGACCAGGATGAATTTGTGGCCATTTGAAGCAGTCGGCTCAATCTTGCCAATCATATCAATGCCCCACATAGCAAAGGGCCAAGGTGAAGACATTATGTTCAAAGGATTGGGAGGCACATGCACTTTATCTGCGTAGATCTGGCATTTGTGGCATTTCCTGGCATAGGCACAACAGTCTGCATCCATTGTGATCCAATAATAGCCTGATCTTAACAACTTCTTAGCCATTGCATGTCCTCCAGCATGGGTACCAAATGATCCTTCGTGCACTTCATGCATCAACAAATCTGCTTCCGTCTTGTCAACACATCTGAGGAGTACCGTATCAAAGTTCCTTTTGTATAAAGATCCATCAGTGTTCAGAAAGAAACTGCCAGCAAGCCTTCTCAAAGTCTTCTTATCATTGGAAGATGCCCCAGGTGGGTATGTTTGATCCTCCAAGAAGCATTTAATGTCGTGGAACCAAGGCTTATCATCTTTATCAACATCTGTTGCGAACACATATGCTGGTCTGTCAAGTCTGGACACTGAGATCTGAGGTACAAAGTTAGCAGCTTGAACCTTGATCATGGATGAAATGGTAGCAAGAGCATCTGCAAACTGATTCTCGTCCCGAGGGATATACTCAAGCCTGACTGTTGTGAAGAAAGTCAGTAACCTCCTTGTATAATCCCTGCAAGGTATCAGATGATCCTGGTGGGTGTACCATTTGCCATTGGTCTGATTGATTACCAAAGCTGAATCTCCGAATACGGTCAATGTCTTGATCCTGAGGTCAATGGCTTCCTCAAGACCCATAATGCAAGCTTCGTATTCAGCTTCGTTATTAGTGCAGTTGAAAGTGAGTTTTGCCGAGAAAGGCATGTGAACTCCTTTAGGTGTAATGAGTACTGCACCAATACCACGGCCATTCATGTTAACAGCCCCATCAAACATCATAGTCCATTCTTCTTCCGGGTCAGGCCCTTCAGTGTGAACAGGCTCTTCATGATCTTTTGCCTTTATGAACATGATGTCTTCATCAGGGAAGTCAAATCTCATGGGCTGGTAGTCATCAATGGGTTGCTCAGCAAGATATTCAGATAGTACACTGCCCTTGATGGCTTTCTGAGATGTGTACTGTATGTCGTATTCTGTGAGAATCATTTGCCATCTTGCAACCCGTCCGGTAAGAGCTGGCTTCTCAAATATGTACTTAACTGGGTCCATCTTTGAGACCAATAAAGTAGTGTGGGTCAACATATACTGTCTCAGTCGGCGAGCAGCCCACGCTAAAGCACAGCAAGTTTTCTCGAGCAGTGAATAACGTTGTTCACAGTCGGTAAACTTTTTGCTTAGGTAGTATATTGCATACTCTTTTCGACCAGACTCGTCATGCTGGCCCAGCACGCACCCCATCGACTCTTCTAATACTGTCAAGTACATTATCAGAGGTCTTCCTTCAACTAGAGGCATAAGGATTGGAGGTTCTTGCAGATATTCCTTGATTTTGTCAAAAGCCCTCTGGCAGTCTTCATTCCAACTGACCGTCTGTTCTTTTCTTAACAGCTTGAACAAGGGTTCACAGGTTGCTGTAAGGTGAGATATGAACCGTGAAATGTAGTTCAATCGACCTAAGAACCCTCGAACTTCTTTCTCAGTTTTCGGTGCAGGCATCTCTTGGATGGCTTTGACTTTATCAGGGTCAACTTCAATCCCTTTCTCGCTTACAATAAAGCCCAGCAGCTTACCCGATCTCACCCCGAATGTGCATTTGTTGGGGTTCAGCTTCAGTTGATACTTCCTCAGACGCTTGAATAATTTGAGCAGATTTACCAGATGGTCTTCTTCAGTAAGGGACTTGGCAATCATATCATCCACGTAACATTCTATTTCTTTATGGATCATATCGTGGAATAATGTTACCATAGCCCGTTGATATGTTGCACCAGCATTCTTCAGTCCGAATGGCATTACTTTGTAGCAGAACGTGCCCCAAGGTGTGATGAATGTTGTCTTCTCCATGTCTTCAGGTGACATCTTAATCTGATTGTATCCTGAAAATCCGTCCATGAAGGAGAATACCGAGAACTGAGCCGTATTATCTACCAATACATCGATGTGAGGTAAAGGGAAATCATCTTTCGGGCTAGCTCTGTTCAGATCCCGGTAGTCAACACACATCCTTACTTTACCGTCTTTCTTAGGTACAGGTACTATGTTAGCAACCCACGGTGGATAGCTAGTCACAGCAAGGAACCCGGCGTCCCATTGCTTTTGTACCTCTTCTTTGATTTTCATTGCCATGTCTGGGCGAGTACGGCGCAGTTTCTGTTTAACCGGTGGGCATTCTTCCCTCAAAGGCAGCTTGTGCACAACAATATCGGTATCCAACCCTGGCATATCTTGGTAAGACCAAGCAAATACGTCCACATACTCTTGAAGCAGGTCAATCAGCTGCCTCTTCACTGAGTCTTGCAGGCAGGCCCCGATTTTAACCTCTTTCACGTCTTCATCCGTACCAAGATTGATCACTTCAACCTCCTCCTGGTGAGGAGTAATAACCTTTTCCTCTTGTCTTAACAACCTGGCTAGCTCTTCAGGAAGCTCATATTCTTCATCAACCCCTTCATCGACTTGATTGATTGGATTGTCAAAGTCATACGAAGTCATAGCCGTGCTGTTGTTGGTGCTGTCTGGAAGGCACTTTCTGCAAGGGTTAAGTTTGTTCATTTTAGTGATTTGATTTTAATCTTTGTTTAGAAAAGTGAAATGAAGTTGTCATTTTGAAAACACTGCCATTTATTTTTTGTACAAAAAGAAAAATAGAAAAACAGTGAGCGGAAAAGAAAAAGACTCGTTTGCAAAAAGATGTCTGATATTTCATTAATTGATCTTGTTTGCACAAAAAGTACAGATGGCCCGATTACAAAATGAGTCTTGTCATCTTGGGCAAGATGCAAGACTTTGATGCATGCTCATAAAAATACAGGAAATAATAATTACTCTGCATGAGTAACTCTTATAATTTCCTGGGAAGACCAGTTCGAGATACTGCTCCCCGGGATCTTTGGACGAATCCAGCTTTCCAAGTTGCGTTCCTCTTCCAGCTCGTCTTCCAGACAGTTGATAGCATCAGGGGTAAGCATCCCCCCACTCACAAAATTGGGCTCTTTCGCAGCCGCTGCTTGATCTTGTTGAGTTGGTTTGTAACCCAACCCAAATCTGTCTTCTTTCTTCTCCACCGGTAGTAGCTTGCCCCAGCCTTGGGCAGTTCCTTCCTCAACAACCTTTCGGGCTTGTTGGTATGATGACATTGGAGTACCAGATACAGCAGATGTTTCATTCACATTCAAGGCTTCAAACCCCTGGCTCATTGTTTCATGGATCTCCCCATCCATCTCAATGTACTTATAGGTTGCCAGGTGGCTGACAAAAATGTCCTCCTCTCTGCAGATTGTAACGATTTGACCCTCCCACTCGTATTTTAATTTCTGGTGAAGGGTAGATGTCACGGCGCCAGCGGCGTGAATCCATGGCCTACCTAATAGACAGCTGTAGGCAGGCTGTATATCCATCACGTAGAAAATAGTTTTGAAGGTCTGCGGGCCGATCGTTACGGGCAGCTCAATCTCTCCCAGAACCGATCTCTTTGAGCCATCAAAAGCTCTTACCACCAGGTTGCTGGGTCTCAACGCCAATCCGTCATATTCTAGCTTCACCAGAGCCTTTTTAGGTAGGACATTAAGGGACGACCCCGTGTCCACCAGCACATGGGAAAGGACAGCACCTTTGCATTCCATGGTTATGTGCAAGGCTTTGTTGTGGTTGCGGCCTTCCGTTGTCAAATCAGTATTGGTGAACCCTAGTCCGTGACTAGCATTAACATTTCCCACTACTGCTTCCAGCTGATTGACAGTGATCTCTTCAGGCACGTAAGCTGCGTGCAGGACTTTGAGTAGTGCATTCCGATGGGCTTCGGAGCACATAAGCAATGATAGGATTGAGATCTTGGAAGGCGTCTGATGAAGCTGATCCACTATTTTATAATCACTCTTTTTGATGATTCGCATGAACTCATCAACCTCTTGATCGAATGGTGTTTTCAAAGCTTCCTTAACAGCTTGATCTTCCTGCACAGGACTCTTCCCTTTTGCCTTGGTAGCAGCTTCTGCTTCGGCAGTGGGTCTCTGAATTTGTGGAGCGAAAAGGCGTCAGCTCCGAGTGAAGCCCCCGCCTCCACCCACATTGTCAATTTGTAGTGCAGGGGTTGATGATTCAAAAGTGATTCTTTGTCCTTCATAGTACAAGTCAGAGTCGTAATGCCAGGGGATGGCATTACTGCTTTCATAAGGTACGGGTCCAGGCACCGTGATGGTGACTGGACTGATTGCAGCTTTTGAAGGAACTGTGATAGTCTGCGGATCGTAATAAATTGTAACTGGTGCCCTGGTGGGAGCAGCACTTTCTGAGTTGTAGGCGGAGTTGCTTTCAGGATCGTAGAATATGGTGACAGTCGAGACATCTTCATGATCTGTTGCTGGTGTTGTAGGAGACAATGGTGGAAGAATGGATGTGGTTGTTGTAGGAGCTTCATAATGGAGTGAAGCTGAAGTTGTAGCAGGAGAAATTGTTGAAAACTGATCAGTTGAGAAGACAGATGAAGTACTTGTTGATGAAGCCGAAGAATTGTCAGGAACAATGGTTGCTGCAGTTGTAGGAGGTTCTGAAACCGTTGCTGATGAGATTGCTGGATTTGTTGGAAATGATGTGGTGATCTGGAGCTGGCCACTCTGAATAAGGCCATCTATGCCATTCCTCAAATTATCGCACCCATTTACCGAGATATTGCAGTAAGCACAACCCAACTCACACCCCGGGAACATTTGACATTCCAGGAGTTGAGCTTTGATTTCTATCAACGGTGTCCGGATCTGACCCACACTGGTTATTAAATAAGACGGCTTGTCTTCTTCAATAGCGTTAATCCTGGGACCACCGTGGTTTGGCATTGGATTTTTGTTGACATTGGGTGGCGGTGCAAAATTCAGAGCTTTCGAGTCTACCAGGTCTTGTACCTTCATGTGCAGGGCTCTGCACTTTTCTGTACTGTGGCCAGGTGCGTTCGAATGGAAGGCACGCCTAGCGTTGGAGTCATAGTTCCTGGGTAGACTGTTGGGATCTGGAGGTGCCAGCGTCCTTAGCTCAACTAGGTTGAGTTTCAGGAGTTGTGGCAGCAGGGTAGCATATGGCATAGGGATCAGATCGATCACCCTATTAGCTTGAGATGGCCTCTGTTGGAATGGCCTTTGCTGACTGTTGTTGTTGGTGTTGCTGTTGTTGTAATTTCTTCGAGGATACTGATTTTGCTGATGGTACTGAGGTTGCGGCTGATAGTTTTGCTGCGGAGGTTGATAGACAGGTTGAGGATGAGCTGGAGCAGGAATGGTGACTGCTGCTATTGACCTTTGAACATATTGGGGCCTGCCCCTGTTGGAGTGGATGGCATTGGTCTCTCCAGTTCTTCTTGGGCCTGCAAAAGGCTTTCTTGTACTATTGGACGAGCTTGCACCGTTGTCTGAGATCTTACCCATCTTCAACAGGCTTTCGATTCTCTCCCCAGCTATGACAACATCCGCAAAGCTAGTGGAAGAGAAAGCATCCAGTCTGTCAATATATGTTCCCTGAAGGGTGTTCATAAACATGTCTGCCATTTCCCTTTCAGACATAGGTGGCTGAACAGCAGCAGCCAATTGCCTCCATCTCTGGGCATATTCTCGGAAACTCTCCCTTGAAGACTGTGACATTCCCATTAGGAGGGTCCTGTTGGGTGCCATGTCTAGATTGTACTGATACTGTCTGATGAAGGCCTCTGCTAAGTCCTTCCAGCATCTAATTGTTGCCCTTGTCAAGTGAGAGTACCATTCTCTTGACGCTCCAGTTAAGCTATCCTCGAAATAGAACATCCAGAGCTTCTCATCCATAGTATAGGCCTTCAGCCTTCCCAGAAACGATTGTAAATGAGTCCGGGGGCATGAAGTCCCGTTGTATTTTTCAAAGCAAGGAGGCTTGAACTTATGGGGGATCCTGACCCCGTCTACCAAGCCCATGTCCATGACATCGAAACCCAAAGAGTTCTGAGATTCTAAGGACCTCAATTTCTCAGCTATCTCTTCCAACCTTCTATCATAAGCTTCTTCCCCAGCGCCCATTACTGTGAATTGGTCCTCCTGAGGATCTTCTTGTAGTACCCTGGCTGCGGTGGCAGTCCCTTGAACATTTGCTGGAATATTGACCTCAGGATGGAGGTGTGGTCCAAATACCGGAGGGTTGACATGAGGTTGTACCCTTTCATTGTTACTGGTACCGGCAGTCCCTATATGTGGATCCTCTTGATTCTGCCTTTCCACCATGGCCCTCAATCTTTCCTGGCTCTGAGCCATATTGTTCATAACTTCCATAAACTGAGTCATTTGATTCCTCATCTCTAGCCTTTCATTTGCCATTTGATTTATGACCTCAGTAAGGTCCTGCTGCATCTGATCCATTTGAATTCCCGGAAGGTTGTTTCGGGTTGGATAACGGTGCGGATGGTTGAGGGGAAATACCCGGCGCCTAGCAATAGTTCCTGATGCATCACAACAGAGGTTAGCAACAACAAAACAAAAACCTACAAAACAAACAAAGGGTTAGCATGCAATGCAGTTATGCTTATTTGTTCTCAAGGTATCCGGTCTGGCCTTCAGTTTTGACCCTTCCAGACCCTTGAAGATGTTGTTGTTGTTGCTTGAAGAAAACTCAGATGAAGCAAACTAACACAAATATATTACAGAAGGTGAAATAATACAACTTGTTCATTTTACAACACCAGCCCTCTAAGGGGTCAAAATACATTACAAGAAAATAAAAGTACACGGAAAGAAAGTAACAACAAACAAATGATCAAACACCAAGACCAAACTCATCCTCACGAACTTCCTTAAGAAGCGCTTCGGTCACAGGATCAGCCGGACGCTCTGTGAGATTCCTGATGAGGAGATTCCGGGTCGTAACAGCTATAGTGAGCTTCTTGTGCTGAGCTTGGTCCTTTGACCTCTTCACTCCTGCTTTGATCTTCAGTTCTGATATCTCCCTCTGGGCTGCTGCCAGGGCTTCTTGTTGTTCTCTTGCACTAGCCTCTAGTTGCTCCATCTTGTCTTGAACTCTCTTGTCTTCCAGGGTACGAGCCTCGGTGATCCTGACCCACCGGGCTTGACTCTCCTTCAAATACAAGTCTGTTCTTGCTCTTTGGAACTGGGCTTCTTTGCAAGCATTCTTCAGAATTTGTTCTCCGGCTTTAGACTTCTTGATATAATCCCCAGACCTCTCAATCTTAGTCAGATGATCTACTCTCATCTTTTCCAACCTTTCAATCTCCCTCATACCTTCACTCCTCTCCCGGAGGGTCTTCTGCAAAGCCTGGGTTAACTTCTCATTTCTTTCCTTCAAGCTCTCAAACTCCTCCAAGCTGATAGTGGCAGGGGGTGGTGCTGAAGATGACTCAGGCATGTCTTCTATGGTAAAGGGAATCCCAGAGAATTGGGCCCTGGCACGGGACCACTCATAATATTGTGCTGATGCCACATTGTTGCACTTCCCTAAGATGGTCACTCCCTTGGTTTGAACATTATCCCAGGCCCAGGCCGCCTGCCTAACAACAGCCAGATTAGTCTTGTTCTCACAATAAAGAGTTTCCACCAAGTCCTGTGCCTTAGGAGTGTGGACCAGTGCATAGCCCAGTTGCCTTCTGAACAGCAGAGGATTGTAATTAATGCTACCCTTAACTCCTATTAGGGGCACATTGGGAAAATGCCCACAGCTGGTGACGATATCTCTGCCCTTGGTGCTGTGAGTGCACCATCTGATATCTGCTGAAGTTAGAGCAGTGAGTCTTTTAGCCCAGTTGCTCTGCTGATGAGGGTTTAGAAATGCATCTGTCCTGGGCAGATGCCTGAGAAGCCAAGTGTGGAACAATGGAGCACAACACCTCACTAACCTTCCCCTCTGCTTCTCATTCCTCTGATGCACTGAATAGTAGAGATCCCCCAATAAAGTGGGCACTGGGTTCTTCAGGATGAACAGATGGATTGCATTCTTGCTAATGAATCGAGGCTCATCTGCAAACAACACAATTCCATATATGCTCAAAGCCAACAAGGCACAAACAGCTTTCCACTCTCCTAAAGAAGCTTTCAGGGTAGCTTGAGAGATCAAGAAGTCCAGATGGAAACCAGGGATTCCAGCTTTAGAAGTCATATGCTGCTCAATCAAAACAGGTTCCAGATGCAAAGCTTTTGCTACTTCTCCATTAGCAGGAAAGACCATCTCAGGGTTGAAAGGGATTCCACCCCTGATAGGCATACCAACTAATGAAGAGTACTCTTCCAATAAGGGGCCTAACTGAAAGTCTTGAAAGGTGAAACATCTCAGTGGGGGATCATAAAACTGAATGCAAGTGTGAATGAGGCTCCTCTGTGATGGGTCCAGATCCACAACCATATCAAGTATATCTCCGTAGTGTTCCCTGAACAATGGTAAGTGATCTGGAGTGATCAGGGTCTGAATCCTCCTGATGTCCGATAACTCTGGCTGGAAGAAGTGATAGGTGATGTTGCTCTTTTTAGGAGCCATGATGCTGAAGAATGAGTAGAGACAGGTGCTGATGATAATGCTGAAGAAGGGGCCACTGATTGGCTGATGCTGGTGATAACCGAAGCAGATGCTAAACTGAAGCAGGTGTTGATGAAGATAGGTCAATACTGAAGATGGGGTCAAAACTGGCCAAAAATGAAGATGGACACCCTGAAACACAAATAAGCAAATGTCAATATGATGCAATGATTATGTATGCAAATGAAATGCAAGGGTTTGTGACTGAGCTGGATCTGATCAAAACTCTGGTATAGGTCCAAGTGTGCTCAAGAATTCCAGATGAGGTCTATAAATCCAAGGTGGGGGACTCAAATAAAGAGCCACATGTCCAGGGTTTTAGAATCACAAGAACTGTCCCAAATTGGAGTATTCTTAAACAATCAAAGTAACAAGGTATTCTGAGGTCAAGGTACCTGCAAACCTGTAAACAACCCAACCCCCTCACAGGTGGTGTTCTAAAACAAGGATCCTCAGACTTGGATCAGTTATGAGAAGTGTAAACACTTCTAACCCGGAGGTACAGTGTTTACAATAACCATAACAATTCCTCCTCTAATTCACCTCAGTTTCTGAAGGTCAATACTAAAGGTCATCCAGACTTAGCAGGCTTCCCAGATAGCCCTAGCATTGCAGGAAATCCGCAACACAGAGTTCTCAAGAAGAAACCCATATCTGAACCGTGTTTCATATTCCCGCACCAGACCGAAATGGAATGGGAAAGAATATGATTCACTCTAGCCTAGGTGTCACTCAGGTCCCAGGTATAGGACCTTAACCCTCAATGAATCACCCACCCACCAAAACAAAGACCAGATCCAGCCAGCAGCATGACAATATGATATATACAAAAGCAATAAAGAAAGCAGTAAAGCAGCTGTACATAAAGCAAAAAAATAAATACCAAAAATACAAACACAAATAAGCACATAACACCCCAGTAAACACAAATCAAACAAGCGCTAGGAGGAACCCACAAAAAGAACCAGAAGCCCTGGTTACAGTATAAGGGTCCCCAGCAGAGTCGCCAAGCTGTCGCTCCCGACAAATGAAGCGGATCAGATGAAGGTACAGACGCGAACGGTCGGCGAAGGGACAATGAGAACACACAGCCGTGAACTCACTGGAGATGAATAGAGTCGCCAGCTAGGCATTTTTATCCCGGAGGAAAGGTAATGCTGCATAGACCTAGAAAGATATGGATAAGACGGTTGCGAACCAGAGAGACTGAGAAAGGGGGTTGGTTACAACCTGGGAAGGTGTTAGCACCCAGATTGTCCGTCGTACTCGACGGGATCCACGCTTAAAAGATTTGTGTTATAAAGGGGTAGTGTCAGTGCAATCTGTGTATAAAATAGCTGGAAAAAGATGTACAGGTGTCAGTGTAAAGGAGGTGCAAAGTGTAATATATACAGTGTCAGTGTAAGGAAAGAGTATGCTCATGATCATGAGGCTAAAAGGATGAAGCCAAAAGGAGGGGGAATATACAGAGACTTTTGTTCGATAACTGTTAAGTTATGCCTACGTATCCTCTCGTGCAATGAGGAAGTCAGAACACCGTAGTTCGACCCAAAGAGACTGAAAGGTGAATTGACTTGTGAACTGCTTACTTGCCTATGCTCAAGTGTATGACCTGTCTGGCTCAGGTGCAAACTGTCTTGCATTAGACGGAAGAAGCAAGTTCTCGTTTATGAGTGAAGGTGATGAGAAAAGAATCCCAGAGGAGACGATTATTGTTTGTTTTTTGTGTTTTCAGTTTTTTATTGCTTTTTGAAGTTTGTCATAAGTTAATGAGCTTAAGCCTAAACCAGTGGGTTAGTGAACTCATCACATCTTCCCTCTGATTAGGGGTAATGAGAATACCTTAAGTGTGAAGTCAGATTCTCACACTTGAACACCTTTGGTGTAGGATTAAGATCATTGACCTACTTGTGATCATTTAGATGTTTTTGGGGTTTTTGTTTAGTGTTAGGTAATGAGGTTAAGCCATAATCAGGGATTAAACAGACTCATTACACCATCCTAATAGAAGGATAATAGATGAGGGTGTTTAAGCTGAGGAAAACTCCTCAACTTAATCCATGATTAGGGATTAAACTCATGACAAAACAAGTCTTTGGTTAAGTGGATTTTAGTTAGTGGTATGGTGATGAAGTGAATTTTATGGTTTGTAATACAACTTGAGGGGGACTTGTCCATTAACACTAGGGTTAGTCCTTCTTAACCAATTAAGGAAGAATTAGAACCCTAATGTAAGGCCCAAGTTACAAGTGTGATGTCTTGGTGATTATTAAGTGGATTGATTAAGGGATTTAAACACATTAAGGGTTTAACACTTAGGATTAAAGTTATACACTCCATCCTAAGAGAAGGATGCAGGCATAAGCTTAATCACAAAGCCTTAAAGCCTTCAGGGTTTAGTCCCTGATTATGAGGTGAGAAGAGAAGACTCAATAAGATACACAAAGGTAAAACTAAGAGGTGAGACTAATCAAAACCCTAATCATTGTCATGCTTGGTTGTCCCTAAGGTTTGTGAGGTTTCACCAAGAAGATCTTCAATGGAACCACCAGGAAGCAGATGAAAGGATCAAGAGAAGCAAAGCAACTTGCTTTATTCAAGAAGTCAAGTCACTTGAAGAAAGAAAGTGGGAAGAAGAAGAATGAGCAAGCTCAAACTCAAACACATATGGAAATGCAGCATGGATGCAAAAGAGATGAAAAGAAAAGTTATGAGAAGTGAAGGCAAATTCACTTCTCAGATTCACTTACCACCTGAAATGTTAGAAAAGAAATGCAATGCAATGCAAAATGAGATGAGATGATATGATGCTAAACAAAACCAGAAGCATGTTGATGATGATAATGATGCTATGGAGTGCTACAAACATGAGGCAAGGCATGGAGATGTTCATACAAGATCATGGATGCAAATGGTGCAAGCTTAGAAGCATGGATACACATGAAAAGTTATGAAACATACATGGCAAACAACATGGCCAATGCAAGATGCAATGATCAAACATGCTTTATATGTGTCTTAAGATGTCAAATGAATCAAATGGATGATTGAAATGTCATGGCAAGTCATGTTATGCAAGGGAATGCAAGAAGGATGCAAATGGAAGCCCAGATTAGGGTTTATGAACCAAACATCAAACAAAAACCAAAAACAGAAGCAAACCCTAAGGTAAAAAATGGAAAATGCCACTCAAAGGATCCCTAACCCTATACTAAACCAAGGTTCAAAGGGGAGGTCTCAACTCTCAACCAAACTCAAGTTATGAATTTTACAAGTTATTAGGGTTTTTAGGGTTCCTAAACAAAAGAAATGCCAAACAAATGAAAAATGCAAGATCAAATCATGGCCATTTAATCCCAAAGACTACATGCTAAACACAATGCAATGCAAAAAGAATCAATGTCCAACTCTTCCTAGATAGGCAGAAATGATTTTTTGAACTTATGATCAAAATAATGCACAAAAATGATTTTAACTCAAAGAAAAATTCTCAAAATGCATTAAGATCAAAAAAGAAATTTGGTTTGAAGTTTGGACAATGTTTCTAAATGCCTTAGAACATTTCATGAATTTTTTGGTGATTTTTAAATACCTAAAAGTATTTTTAATTAATTAATTTCCATTAATCAATTAAAAATAATCTTTTAAATATTTAAAAATACTTTTTTAATGATAATAAAAATAAAAATGTTTTTGTGTCATAAAAATTATTAAAACCCATGAGAAAAAGTTTCATAATTTTTTAGACATTTTTTACTATTTTAAATAAATTGCACAAAACAAATAAAAAGAAATGCAATAAAAATTGAAATAAAAGAAAGTAATCAGATCCAAGGGTGGAGGTTTAAACTGGATTTGGGATAGTTGACTGGCGCGCAGATCCAAGGGCCATGGTTGGTTCTGATTAATTAACTTAATTATGAATTAATTAAACTAATAAAATGAATTAGGGCTAATCAAATGCATCTGGGCCATTCAATCAAGCGGGAAGTCAAACAAGTCAAAGGATCCTACGCTCCACATTCAAACCTCATTAATGACCTGAGATTAGGGCTAATCACACTCAGGTGACCGGAGAGAAGCTCCGGTCATCTTCTCCGGCACCCCAAAAACCCTAGAACATGATTCAGACCACCCCAAGCAAAATTAAACGCCCAGAAACAATCCCCACACTTCTAGCAACTCAAATCAACAATCATTCAACATTTAACTAGCAAGAACAACCTGAATCGAAACAAAACAAAAATGGGGCCAAACTTTCAGACACTCGTAAAATGCTCATTTTTCCACCATTTTTAATTCTAAACACATCACAATGATCCTTAGAGCATGCACTTTCAATTTATAACAAAAAATCAAAGCTTTAAGAGAATGTGTTCTTGGCCATACCTGAGATGGAGACTCCTGTTTCTGGACTTTCAGAGCTGTTCTTTGGTGCAAGCTTGCTCCACTGACTCCCCTGGTGCTAATGGAAGGCTTGAAATGAGCTTAAACAAGCTGCCTTGAGCAATCCATTTCTGGTGTAGCAGAAAATGCAGTTTGTGTATAGGCTGTTTCAGGTCAATGTGAAGGGTGGTTTTGACTCCTTGTGATGTGCTTGACTTGTTGGTGAAGGAAAATGATGTGTTTGATGGCTGAACAAAAGGATTCGAAGAGTTCTGGTTTTGAAGGTGAGGAATGGTGAAGCTTAGTTCATGCTGCTTTCAGGCTTGAATCTTATTGGTTTCTACTCAATGGAGCATGGTGAGATGTTTTGTGAAAATGGTTTGGATGTTTGAAGTTTGTGGAGGCAGATTCGAAGGAAAATGCAAATGAGGGTGATTTTGTGAATGTGTTGCTTGAGAGTGTTTCAGCTTTTTTTGATGTATGAAATGTCTTGCAAATGGATAGTATATTTTAATCCTATAGGTCAGATGATTTGACATGGCCTATAGTGATTGGTAAGTTTGCTTTTGCTCAAAGTCCACCTTTTGTGTAAGAGAAGGCATGGGCAACTCTTAGGCTAGTACAAGGGCTGAGTGATGCGCAGCAAGGTAAGGGGAGAGGGCTAGGGTGGTTCAAAGGCCAATGCAGCAAGTGGATGGAAGTGATCATGAGCTTTTGCAACTTGGTTACTTCTTGGTTCACATGGAAAGATCTTGTCCCACAAACCATGAAACATGAGAAGTCTTGGTCCAATTCTGACTTTTATGACTTATAGAATGTTTGCATACTGGTTTGAAGTGAATTAGAAGTTACAATTGGCTTTGGTTCATGATTTTGCAAAATTCTCATTTGAAGCATGCCTTGAAAATCAATGATTTTTGCCAACTTTGTCACACCATAACTTTTGATCCAAGAAGAGTTTGATCATGTTCTTGTACTTTTTGAAAAGGGAAAGATGTATTCTACAACTTTCATGACCAAAGTTTTTCCATTTGAAGCATTTTTGGATCAAGAATCAAGGCTTGAAAAATGACCTAAAATGAAGCATTCTTGAAAAGTCAACTATGCCCAAAAAGTCAACATTTGCAAAAACTCCAAATTCTTGATTTTTGTGAACTTCAACCCTCTTCCATGATCAAATAAAGATCATATACACTCAAAATGATGAAGATCACCCATTGGTTGGGTCATTGGGGGCCTCAGATGCCCTGATTTTGCACTGACTTGTCCAGAAAGTCAACCCTTGATCAGATGACTTCCCCATGGAATTTCTTCATGAAAATTGATATGCATACTCCTTATACCATATAGAGACCAATGGAAACAAGAATGACCAAAAAATTTGGAGTTATGGCCTCTGAAACCAAAACCCTAATTTTAGGTCAACTGTGCAGTCAAACCTGGCTCTGCATCCATTCCAAACCCAGTTCTTGTGATTCTTTTGAAATTTTGACTTTGAGAGGATGTAACATGATACAAGAACACATATGGACCCCTTTGAAGTGATTGGTTGCCTTTGGAGTGGCTCAAGAAGCCCTTGGATTGCTCAGATCACAAACCCTAGATGCAGATGACTTAGAATCCATGCAGTGGATCAAAAATGAGATATGAGGTGATATGATTGTGTTTATGCATATGAGAATGATCACAAGCCATGGTGTGAATGGGTGAGGGCAAATTTGGGGTGTTTACACACCATACCTTCTACAGATGCTGGTCTTCTTTCAAACACTATAGTATACTTATCCATGAGACGCTGAATTCCATCTCTCAATATGAAGCAACTATCCGGCTTATAGGTACAATACAAACAATCTTCACGACAACCTGGAAAGATCCCAGCTTGTACTAACCTCTTTTTGATAACAGACAGTGGTGTGGTCAACTCCATAACTGAATAGACATGCAGATCTTCATCAATAGCATTGACAGTCTTCTCGTGATTTGGCATTGGAGCTGTAATCACATTTGGAGTACCTGGTGGATCAAACTCAATCTCTCCAGCATCAATCATATCTTGAATTTTATTCTTCAAGACCCAGCAGTTATTAGTATCATGTCCTGGACAGTTTGAATGATATGCACATCGTGCATTGGGATTGTACTTGGGAGAGGTAACATTGGGATTCTGAGGAGCCTCCCTCAGGGTAATAAGTTCAGCCTTCAACAAGTGTTGCAATGCATGAGCCATTGACATGTTGATCTTCGTGAACTGTCTTCTAGCCCTCTGTTGGTTGCCCTGAGGCTGCTCTGTTGTTGCAGGAGTTGGATTTGAAATATGAACTGCACTAACAGACTGATGCCTTCTGTTACGATCAGGTTGACCATAAACAGCATTGGATTCCTTCTTCCCAGTGGGAGGCTTCTTTGCAGCACCTGATGAAGAAGTGCCCACTTGGATCTTTCCACTCTTGATACCATTCTCTACCCGCTCACCTGTCATAATCAACTCAGTGAAGCCAGATGATGAGCTTCAAATGAGATGACTGTAAAATGGACCATTCAGCGTACACATGAACATATCAACTAATTCCCTGTCAGTTAAAGGGGGTTGAACTCTTCCAGCTAAATCTCTCCATTTCTGAGCATACTCCTTAAAACTTTCTTTGGCACCCATAGACATGCTCTGAAGCTGCATGCGAGTAGGGGCTAAGTCTGCATTGTATTGGTACTGCTTATAGAAAGCTTCAGCAAGATCATTCCAGTCTCTGATATTGACACTCTCCAACTGATAATACCACTCCAACTGAGCTCCAGATAAACTCTCTTGAAAGAAATGGATCCACAACTTTTTATCAGCAGTGTGGGGTTGAATTCTTCTGACATATGACCTCAGATGCAACTTGGGACAAGAGACCCCATCATAGACAACAAATGTAGGAACCTTGAAACCCACAGGTATGAACACCCCAGATATCAGACTCAAATCCTCAAAATCCAGCCCAGATGATTTCTGCAACTCCATGGCATCCATCCTATCCACCAGCATCTTGAATTTGTCTTCATTAGACTCATGGTAGTAATTAGCCTCAGAATCAGAGTCCCCCATTGAATGGTGGAGACTGCCTACCTCTTGTTCAGATTCTTCAGATTCATAGTCTTCAACTGGTTCTTTGGTCTTGGCAAGACCTTTGAACCTTCTTCCCATGTTGATCAACCCAGCAGACCTTCTAGTCTTCTTAGTTTTCTTGGCCAGCAGTGTCTTCAATTCATCCTGCCCCTTGGATAGGTTCAGGATCAGCTCTTGGAACTGTGCATTCTGTGCCTGAAGATCCTTAACTGATTGTTCAAGAGCCATTGCTGAAATAAACAGCGAGAAGATGAGAAACCTGTGCACAATTATAAACCTGTGATGCAATGAAATGATATGGTAATGCATATGCAATGTTTTCAAGGACCGCAGGATTTAAATTTGCTTAGACAAACAAGAAAGTAACTTTTTATTAGTAATAACTTGTTTTGCCTTTTAGGCTTACAAAAAATGAAAGTAAAATAAGTACAAAAGATGGGGTTTTAAGTCTCCCATGGACGTTTCCTCTTTATGTTGAGGTATGAGTTGAGGTTCCGTTCCTCGTGAAGCTGCTTTGTTAGCTCTAGGATCCTTGCTTGGCTTGCTTTGTAATGAGCCTCGAAAGTATCCCTTTGCTCCTTCAGTTGGATCCATGATGTTTGTTTGGGGGTTTTGATTTAGTTTCGAATGGGGATGATTTCTGGGCCTTTAGTTTTCATTTTCATGGAGTTTTGAGGATTTTAGCAACTTTCAGGTGAGGGTCTTGCCGGAGAAGACGACCGGAAGTCTTCTCCGGCCACCTGAAAGTGATTAGGGCTAATCAGTGTAATTAATGCATGTTTGAATTTGGTACATTGGATGGGCTGACTTTTGTTGACTCACGCGCGTTCCAATGGCCAGGATGCCCTCATTAAACCCTAATCCACGTCATTATCCATTTAATTAAGTTTTATAAATTAATCTGGCCAGTTTGAATATCAGCCCTTAGATCTGGCGCCAGTCAATTCGTGCGTTCTAAGTTCAAACCTCAGCCACTGGATCAGCATACTTCTCATTTTATTTCATTTTTATTTCATTTAATTTCATTTGTTTTGTTCAATTTATTAAAAATAGTAAAAATCATTGAAAAATTCTGAAAATTTTTATACAACCTTTTATTAATTTTCAGAAACCAAAACCATTTTTATTTTTATTTTTTGCATTAAAAATTATTTTTAAATCATTTAAAAGTTTATTTTTAATTAATTAATGAGAATTAATTAATTAAAAATACTTTTAGGTATTTAAAAATCACAAAAAAATTCATGAAACCTTTAAAATAATTTAGAAACATTGTACAACCCTCAAACCAAATTTCTTTTTTGATCTTAATGCATTTTGACAATTTTCCATGGAATTAATTCTATTTCAAAGCATTATTTTGATCCAATGTTCAAAAATTCATTTCTGCCTAGTCTTTAAGAGTTGGACTTTGATTCTTTTTGCATTGCATCTTGCATATCATGAAGTTTATAGGATTAATTTGGCATAATTTGTTCTTGCATTTTCAATTTGTTTGACATTTTTCTTGACAAGGTACCCTAAAACCCTAGAAATCTTAGGAAATTCATAACTTTCACTAGGTTAAGAATTGGATCCCCTCCTTTGGGCAGAGAGTTTTTATAGGTTTAGGGTTCCCTTGGATGCATTTTCAATTTTTTATCTTGATGTTTGCTTCTGGTTTTGGTTTTTGTTTTGTGCATTGATCATAAACCCTAATTTGGGCTTCCTTTTGCATTCATCTTGCATTTGCTTGCATACCATGACTTGCCATGACATTTTATGTATCCATTTGATTCATTAGACATCTTAAGACATGTTAGAAGCATGTTTGATCATTGCATATTTCATTTGCCATGTTGTATGTCATTTGCATTCCATAACTTTTCATGTATGTTCATGGTTCTAAGCATGTTTCTCTTGCATCCATATGTTTGTATGATCATCCCCATGCCTTGTTTCATGTTTGCATCATCTAATAGCATCATTATCATCACACACATGCTTCTGATTTTGGTTTGCATCATGCCATTTCATTTCATTTTGCATTGCATTGCATTGCATTTCTTTCACTAACTTTTCAGGTGGTAAGTCACTTTGAGAAGTGAATTTGCCTTCACTTCTCACAATTTCTTTTCATCTCTCTTATGAATCATTGCTGCATTTTGTCTTGTGTTTGGGATTGAGCTTGCTCATTCTTCTTCTTCTTACTTTCTTTCCTCAAGTGACTTGTCTTCTTAAATGAAGCAAGTTACTTTGCTTCCTTTGCTCCTTTCATCTGCTTCCTGGTGGTTCTTCTGAAGATTTCTCTTGTTAACCTCACAAACCTTAGGAACAACCAAGCATGGCAATAATTAGGGTTTTGATTAGTCCCCCCTTTAGATTTTGCCTTTGTGTCTCTTTGAGTCTTCTCTTCTCACCTCATAATCAGGGACTAAACCCTAAAGGCTTTAAGGCTTTGTGATTAAGTTTATGCCTGCATCCTTCTATTAGGATGGAGTGTATAACTTTAATCCTAAGTGTTAAACCCTTAATGTGTTTAAATCCTTTAATCAATTCATCTAATAATCACCAAGACACCAAGCTTGTAACTTGGGCCTTGCATTAGGGTTCTATTTCTTCCTTAATTGGTTAAGAAGGACTAACCCTAGTGTTAATGGACAAGTCCTCCTCAAGTTGTCTTACAAACCATAAAAATCACTTCATCATCTTATCATTAACTAAAATCCACTTAATAAAGGTTTTGTTTTGTCATGAGTTTAATCCCTAATCATGGATTAAGTTGAGGAGCTTTCCTCAGCTTAAACATTCTCATCTATTATCCTTCTATTAGGATGGTGTAATGAGTCTGTTTAATCCCTGATTATGGCTTAATCTCATTACTCAACACTAAACAAAAACAACAAAAACATCTAAATAATCACAAGTAGGTTAATGATCTTAATCCTACATCAAGGTGTTTAAGTGTGAGAAGCTGACTTCACACTTAAGGTATTCTCATTACCCCTAATCAGAGGGAAGATGTGATGAGTTTACTAACCCATTGGTTTAGGCTTAAGCTCATTAACTTATGACAAATTTTCAAAAGCAATAAAAGAATGAAAACTCAAAAACAAACAATAATCGTCTCCTCCGGGATTCTTTTCTCATCACACTCACTCATAAACGGGAACTTGCTTCTTCCGTCTAATGCAAGACAGTTTGCACCTGAGCCAGACAGGTCTTACACTTGAGCATAGACAAGTAAGCAGTTCATCAGTCAATTTATCTTTCAGTCTCTTTGGGTCGAACTACGGTGTTCTGACTTCCTCATTGCACGAGAGGATACGTAGGCATAACTTAACAGTTATCGAACAAAAGTCTCTGTATATTCCCCCTTTTTCCAGCCTTATTCTTTTAGCCTCATGATCTTGAGCATCTTATTCCTGTTCTTACACTGACACTGTACATTTACACACTTCATACTTTTTCTACACTGACACCTGTACATCCTTTTCCAGCTCATTTATACACAAATTGCACTGACACTACCCCTTTAAAACACAAATCTTTTAAGCGTGGATCCCGTCGAGTACGACGGACAATCTGGGTGCTAATACCTTCCCAGGTTGTAACCAACCCCCTTTCTCAGTCTCTCTGGTTCGCAACCGTCTTATCCATATCTTTCTAGGTCTATGCAGCATTACCTTTCCTCCGGGATAAAAATGCCTAGCTGGCGACTCTTTCTTTTCCTGTGAGTTCACTCCTGTGTGTTCTCACACCCTCTTTTCGCCGACCGTTCGCGTCTGTACCTCATTTGAGCCCAGTCTCATCTTTTGGGAGCGACAGCTTGGCGACTCTGCTGGGGAACCTTATACTGTAACCAGGGCTTCTGGTTCTTTTTGTGGGTTCCTCCTAGCGCTTGTTTGATTTGTGTTTACTGGGGTGTTATGTTCTATTTGTGCTTATATATTTATTTTTGTTTATTGCTTTATGTACAGTTGTTTTACTCCTTTCTTTACAGCTTTATATGCATCATACTATCATACTGTTCTGGCTGGATCTGGTTTTGTTGCTTTGGTGGGTGGGGTTCTATTGAGAGTTAAGGTCCTACACCTGGGACCTGAGTGACACCTAGGCTATAGTGGTTCATGTTCTTTCCCATTCCATTTCGGTCTGGTGCGGGAATATGAAACACGGTTCAGATATGGGTTTCTTCTTGAGAACTCTGTGCTACAGATTTCCTGTAGTGCTAGGGCTATCTGGGAAGCCTGCTAAGTCTGGATGACCTTTAGTATTGACCTTCAGAAACTGAGGAGAATTAGAGGAGGGTCTTTTATGGTTATTGTAAACATTGTACCTCCGGGTTAGAAGTGTTTACACTTCTCATAACTGATCCAAGTCTGAGGATCTTTGTTTTAGAACACCACCTGTGAGGGGGTTGGGGCTGTTTACAGGTTTGCAGGTACCCTTGACCTCAGCATACCCTGTTACTTTGTTTTGATTAAGAATACTCCATTTTGGAACAGTTCTTATGATTTTTTAACCCTGGACATGTGGCTCTTTATTTGAGTCCCCCACCTTGGTTACTGGACTTATGAACCTCCATCTGGATTTCTTGAACATACATGAACTTATATCAAAGCAGCAATCAGATCCAGCTTGATCACAAACCCTTGCATATCATTTGCATACATCATCATTGCATCATTTAACATTTGCTTATTTGTTTTTTCAGGGTATCCACATCATATATTTTGGCTTGGTTTTGACCCCTTTATCTAATTAAGACCCCTGTTCACCAGCTATCTGCTTCAGTCACATTCATCAGCTACCTGCTTCAGTCACCTGCATCATCAGTATCAGCCTGTCAGTGGCCCATCTTCAGTGTTATTCTCCATCTGTCTCAGCTCTTCTTCAGCAAACATGGCACCCAAGAAGAGCAATATTTCATATCATTTCTTTGAGCCTGAGCTGGCTAGCATCAGGAAGGTCCAGGCCCTTATTACTCCAGACCATATACCACTATTCAGAGAGCATTATGGAGGCATCCTTGATGTGGTTATGGATTTGGACCCTTCCCAGAGGAGCTTGATTCACACTTGTCTACAGTTCTATGATCCTCCTTTGAGATGCTTCACCTTCCAGGATTTTCAGTTGGGACCCTTGTTAGAAGAGTATTCATCACTGATTGGTGTACCTGTCAGGGGTGGTGTCCCCTTCAACCCTGAGATGGCTTTTCCCAGTAATGAAGAAGTGGCAAAGGCATTGTATCTGGAACCTTGTCTGATTGGGCAGAACATGACAACCAAGGCAGGAATCTCTGGTCTGCATTTGGATTTCTTGACTTCTCAGGCCATCCTGAAGGCCTCCTTGGGAGAATGGAAGGCAGTCTGTGCTTTGTTAGCCCTCAGCATATATGGGGTTATACTTTTTGCAGACGAGCCTAAATTTATTAGCAAGAATGCCATTCACCTTTTCATTCTGAGGAACCCAATGCCCACCTTACTGGGAGATTTCTACTACTCTGTTCACCAAAGGAATGAAAAGCAAAGAGGAAGATTGGTGAGATGTTGTGCTCCCCTGTTCCATACCTGGCTGCTCAAACACTTGCCCAAGACTGATGCATTCTTGAATCCTCACCAGCAGAAGAATTGGGCTAGAAGACTCATTGCTTTGACCTCGGCTGACATCAGGTGGTGCACTCAGAGCACCAAGGGCAGGGACATCATTACTAGTTGTGGGCAGTTCCCCAATGTACCCCTGATAGGAGTGAAGGGTTGCATCAACTACAACCCTCTGCTTTTCAAAAGACAATTGGGCTATGCATTGGTCCACTCTCCTAGAGCACAAGACTTGGCTGAAACCCTTTATTGTGAGATTAAGCCTAATCTGGCTATTTTCAGGCAAGCATCCTGGGCTTGGGACAATGTCCAGACCAAAGGGATGGCCATTCTTGGGAGATGCAACAACGTGGCCTCAGCTCAGTACTATGAGTGGTCTCATGCCAGGGCACAAATTTCTGGGATGCCCTTCACCATTGAGGATGCACCTGGACCCTCCACAGCACCACCTCCTGCCACTGTCAGCTTAGAGGAGTTTGAGAAATTGAAAGAGAGGAATGAGAATCTGACTCAGGCTCTACAGAAGACCCTCTGGGAGAGGAGTGATGGTCGACTGGACATTGAAAGGTTGGAAAAGCTTAAGGTGGAACATCTAGCTAGGATTGAGAATTCAGAAGACTACATCAAGAAGTCAAGGGCTGGAGAGCAGATCTTGAAGAATGCCTGCAAGGAGGCTCAGTTCCAAAAGGCCAGGACTGATTTGTATCTGAAAGAGAGTCAAGCTAGGTGGGTCAGGATCACCGAAGCTCGTACTCAGGAAGATAAAAGGACTCAGGACAAGATTGAGCAGTTGGAGGCTAGTGCAAAGGAGCAACAAGAAGCCCTGTTAGCAGCCCAGAGGGAGATCTCAGAGTTGAAGATTAGGGCTGGTGTGAAGAGGTCAAAGGACCAGAGTCGACACAAGAAGCTAACTGCAGCAGTTACCACCAGGAATCTTCTTATCAGGAACCTCACAGAGCGTCCAACTGATCCGGTAACTGAAGCACTTCTAAAGGAAGTTCAGGAGGATGAGTTTGGTCTTGGTGTTTGACTTTTGCTTGTTGTTGCTTTCATTTCATTGTACTTTTTTCTTTTTATGTTGTATTTTGACCCCTCCGGGGCATGTATTGTAAAAAACAAACTATGTATCGTTCACTTTTCTGTAATATATTCATTAGTTTGTTTCATTTGAATCTCTCTCTCAAAGCAACATCAAAGCATCTTCCTCAGGGGTCTGGAAAGGTCAAAACCAAATGCCAAGCCGGATACCTTGGAAACAAATAAGCATACTGCATTGCATACTAACCTTTTGTTTTGTTTTGTAGGTTTTTGTTTTGTTTGTTACTAACTCTGTTGTGATCCAGGAACTATTGCTCGACGTCGGGTGTTCCCACTCAACCGTCCACACAGATATCCTACCCGCAACAACCTTCCGGGTATACAGATGGACCAGGTACAACAGGATCTTACAGAGGTCAGGACTCAAATGGCCAATGAGAGACTGGAAATGAGAAATCAGATGACTCAGTTTATGGAGGTGATGAATGGATTGGCACAGAGCCAAGAAAGATTAAGAGCATTGGTAGAGAGGCAGACTCAGGAAGACCCCCATCTAGGGACTGGTGGAACAAGCAACAATGAGAGGGTTCAGCCTCATGTCAACCCACCTGTGTATGGCCCTCATCTTCACCCAGAGATCAACATCCCTGCTAATGTACAAGGGAATGCTACTATAGGCAGAGTACTACAAGAAGACCCCCAAGAAGATCAATTCAATGTGATGGGAGCTGGGGATGAAGCCTATGACAGAAGGCTAGATGAAATTGCTGAAAAATTAAGGTCCTTGGAGTCTCAAAACTCCTTGGGTTTTAATGTCATGGACATGGGCTTAGTGGACGGGGTCAGGATTCCCAACAAGTTTAAACCTCCGTGCTTTGAGAAGTACAACGGAACCTCCTGTCCACGAACCCACTTGCAATCCTTTCTGGGGAGGCTGAAGGCATACACCATGGATGAAAAACTGTGGATGTTTTATTTCGAAGACAATTTAACAGGAGCTTCAAGGGAATGGTACTCTCATTTGACCAGAGCAACCATCAGATGCTGGAAGGACCTGGCTGAGGCCTTCATTAGACAATACCAGTACAACCTGGATATGGCTCCCAACAGGACCCTCCTGATGGGAATGTCTCAGTCATCCAGAGAAAGCTTCCGGGAGTACGCCCAGAGGTGGAGACAGCTTGCTGCTGCTGTCCAACCACCCATGTCGGAAAGGGAGATGGCCGACATGTTTATGAACACCCTTCAAGGGACATACATTGACAGGCTAGCCGCCTTTTCTTCCACCAGCTTCGCTGATGTAGTTATAGCTGGAGAAAGAATTGAGAGCCTTCTAAAGATGGGAAAGATTTCCGACAACGGTGCAAGCTCGTCCAGCAACCCAAGAAAGCCTTTTATAGGTCCAAGAAGAACTGGTGAGACTAATGCTATCCATACCAGCAGGGGCAGACCCCAGTATGTTCATAGGTCAGTGGCAGCTGTCACCATTCCCGCTCCAATTCATCCCCAACCAGCATATCAACCACAGAAACAATCCCACTACCGGCAACAAGCTCAGTATCCACCTCAGAGAAATTATAACAACAACAACACCAGCAACAACAATCAGCAAAGACCTTTTCAACAGAGACCATCTCAGGCCAATAGGGTGATTGATCCGATCCCTATGCCTTATGCCACATTATTGCCACAACTCCTGAAACTCAACCTGGTTGAGCTAAGGACATTGGCACCTCCAGATCCTGCCAGTCTGCCCAGAAATTATGATGCCAGCGCCAAATGTGCTTTTCACTCAAATGCACCTGGCCACAGTACAGAGAAGTGCAGAGCTTTGCACATGAAAGTACAGGATCTAGTGGATTCCAAAGCTCTAAACTTTGCACCCCCACCAAATGTCAGTAAGAACCCTATGCCCAACCACGGTGGACCCAGAATCAATGCTATTGAAGAAGATAAGCCGTCTTACTTGATAACCAGTGTGGGGCAGATTCGGACACCCTTGGTAGAGATTAAAGCTCAACTCCTTGAATGTCAAATGTTCCCCGGATGTGAGCTAGGATGTGCTTATTGCAACATTTTAGTAAATGGGTGTGATAACTTGAGAAGTGGCATAGATGGTCTCATCCAGAGTGGCCTGCTTCAAATCACAACATCAATACCTACAAATCCAGCAATCTCCTTAACAACAATTCCCGAGTCTTCTACAAATGCAACAACAATTGTTCCAAACAACTCTTCAATCTCATCAACAAATGCTTCGTTTGTCACTTCAACGGACCAAATATCAACAAACATCCCTTCTACAACTTCAGCACCCCTTCATTCAGAACCTCCTACAACAGCAACACCTATCCAGTCAACAGTGTCTCCTACAACATCAACAGCAAGTAATGAAAGTGTCTCAACGGTTACAATATATTATGATCCTGCAAATGATTCTGCCTACAACTCACAAAATGCCACTCCTAACAGAACACCAGTTACAATATACTATGATCCACATACTATCATGGTCCCTTCGGCAGCTGCTATCAGTCCAGTCACTATCACAGTGCCTGGGCCAGTTCCTTACGAAAGCAATAATGCCATCCCTTGGCATTACGGCTCCGATCTATACTGCGAAGGACAAAAAATCACTTTAGAATCATCAACTTCTTCACCACAAATAGGCAATGTGGGGGGAGGCGGAGGCTTCACTCGAAGCGGACGTCTCTTTGCCCCGCAGATTCCAAGACCCATTGCTGAAGCAGAAGCTGCTGCCAAAGCAAAAGGGAAAAGCATGGTGCAAGAAGAACAAGTTGCTAAAGAAGCTTTGAAAACCCCTTTTGATCAAGAGGTTGATGAATTCATGAGAATCATCAAGAAAAGTGATTACAAGATAGTGGACCAGCTTCACCAGACACCTTCCAAAATCTCCATTTTATCATTGCTAATGTGCTCCGAGGCTCACCGGAATGCATTATTAAAAGTCTTGCACGCAGCTTATGTTCCAGAGGAGATTACCGTCAATCAGTTAGAGGCTGTGGTTGGAAATGTTAACGCTAGTAATGGACTAGGATTTACCAACACTGATTTGACAACGGAAGGCCGTAGTCACAACAAGGCTTTGCACATTACCTTGGAGTGTAAGGGTGCAGTTCTCTCTCATGTATTGGTGGACACAGGGTCATCCCTCAATGTCTTACCTAAAAAAGCCCTTGTGAAGCTGGAGTATGAAGGATTGGCATTACGTCCCAACAACTTGGTAGTGAGAGCCTTTGACGGTTCTAAGAGATCAGTTCTGGGAGAAGTTGAGTTGCCTATAACGATTGGCCCACAGACTTTCAAAACGACCTTCTTCGTGATGGATATACAGCCTGCCTACAGCTGTCTATTGGGTAGACTATGGATACACGCCGCTGGCGCCGTGACGTCAACCCTTCACCAGAAGTTAAAATTCGAGTGGGAGGGCCAAGTCGTTACTATTTGTGGAGAGGAAGATATTTTTTGTTAGCCATCTGGCTACATACAAATACATTGAGATGGATGGGGAGATCCACGAAACCATGAGTCAAGGGTTTGAGGCCTTGAACATAAATGAAGCATCTGTTGTACCTGGAACCTCAATGACATCTTATCATCAAGCCCGGAAGGTTGTTGAAGAAGGGACTGCCCAAGGCTGGGGCAAGTTGCTGCCCGTGGAGAAGAAGGAGGATAGATTTGGGTTGGGTTACAAACCAACTCAACAAGATCAAGCAGAGGCTGCTAAGAAGCCCAATTTTATCAGTGGGGGGATGCTCACCCCAAATGCCGTGAACAACTTGGAAGACGAGGATGAAAGCGACCGCAACCTGGAGAGTTGGATACTTCCAAGGATCCCGGGGAGCAGTATCTCAAACTGGTCTTCCCAGGAAATTATAAGAGTTACTCCTGCAGAGTAATTATTATTTCCAATATTTTTAAGCATGCATCAAGTCTTGCATCTTGCCCAAAATGACAAGACTCATTTTGTAATCGGGCCATCTATAATTTTGTGCAAATAGATCAATCAATGATAATCAGACATCTTTTGCAAATGAGTCTTTTCTCTTTCCCGCTCACTGTTTTTCCATTTTTCTTTTTGTACAAAAATAAAATGGCAATGTTTTCAAAATGAAAACTTTATTTCACTTTTCTAAACAAGATTAAAATTAATCACTAAAATGAACAAACTGAACCCTTGCAGAGAGTGCCCTCCAGACTGCACTGACAACAACACTGCTATGACTTCGTATGACTTTGACAATCCAATCAATCAAGCTGATGAAGGGGTTGAAGAAGATTACGAGCTTCCTGAAGAGCTAGCCAGGTTGTTGAGACAAGAAGAAAAGGTTATCACTCCTCATCAGGAGGAGGTAGAAACGATCAATCTTGGTACAGATGAAGATGTGAAAGAAGTTAAAATCGGGGCCTGCTTACAAGACTCAGAGAAGAAACAACTGATTGACCTGCTTCAGGAATATGTGGATGTGTTTGCTTGGTCTTATCAAGATATGCCAGGGTTGGACACCGACATTGTTATGCACAAGCTGCCTTTGAGAGAAGATTGCCCACCGGTTAAACAGAAACTACGCCGTACTCGCCCAGACATGGCAATGAAAATCAAAGAAGAGGTACAAAAGCAGTGGGACACCGGGTTCCTTGCTGTGACTAGCCATCCGCTGTGGGTTGCTAATATAGTACCTGTGCCTAAGAAGGACGGCAAAGTAAGAATGTGTGTTGACTACCGGGATCTGAACAGAGCCAGCCCGAAAGATGACTTCCCATTACCTCACATCGATGTATTGGTGGATAATACGACTCAGTTCTCGGTATTCTCCTTCATGGACGGATTTTCAGGATACAATCAGATCAAGATGTCACCTGAAGACATGGAGAAGACAACCTTCATCACACCCTGGGGCACGTTCTGTTACAAGGTGATGCCATTCGGACTGAAGAATGCCGGTGCAACATATCAACGGGCTATGGTGACACTATTCCACGATATGATCCATAAAGAAATCGAATGTTATGTGGATGACATGATTGCCAAGTCCCTCACTGAAGAAGACCACCTGGTAAATCTGCTGAAGCTATTCAAGCGTCTGAGGAAGTACCAACTGAAGTTGAATCCCAACAAATGCACATTCGGGGTGCGATCCGGTAAGCTGCTGGGATTTATTGTGAGTGAGAAAGGGATTGAAGTTGACCCTGATAAAGTCAAAGCTATTCAAGAAATGCCTGCGCCAAAGTCAGAAAAAGAAGTTTGAGGGTTCTTAGGTCGATTGAACTACATTTCACGGTTCATATCTCACCTTACAGCAACCTGTGAACCCTTGTTCAAATTGTTAAGAAAAGAACAAACGGTCAGGTGGAACGAAGACTGCCAAAAGGCTTTTGACAAGATCAAGGAGTACTTAAGCCTCCAATCCTTATGCCTCCAGTTGAAGGAAGACCTCTGATAATGTACTTGACAGTATTAGAAGAATCAATGGGGTGTGTGCTGGGCCAGCATGACGAGTCTGGTCGAAAAGAGTATGCAATATACTACCTAAGCAAAAAGTTTACCGACTGTGAACAACGTTATTCACTGCTCGAGAAAACTTGTTGTGCTTTAGCGTGGGCTGCTCGCCGACTGAGACAGTATATGTTGACCCACACCACTTTATTGATTTCAAAGATGGACCCAGTTAAGTACATTTTTGAGAAGCCAGCACTTACAGGACGGGTTGCAAGATGGCAAATGATCCTCACGGAATATGACATTCAATACACATCTCAAAAGGCCATCAAAGGCAGTGTATTGTCTGATTATCTTGTTGAGCAACCCATTGATGATTACCAACCTATGAGATTTGACTTCCCTGATGAAGACATCATGTTCATAAAAACAAAAGATCGTGAAGAGCCTATTCACACTGAAGGGCCTGACCCGGGAGAAGAATGGACTATGATGTTTGATGGGGCTGTTAATATGAATGGTCGTGGTGTTGGTGCAGTACTCATTACACCTAAAGGATTCACATGCCATTCTCGGCAAAACTCACCTTTAACTGCACTAACAACGAAGCTGAATACGAAGCTTGCATTATGGGTCTTGAGGAAGCCATTGACCTCAGAATCAAGACATTGACTGTATTCGGAGATTCAGCTCTGGTAGTTAATCAAACCAACGACAAATGGTACACACACCAGGATCATCTGATACCTTACAGGGATTACACAAGGAGGTTATTGACTTTCTTTACAACAGTCAAGCTTGAGTATATCCCTCGGGACGAAAATCAGTTTGCAGATGCTCTGGCTACCATTTCATCCATGATCAAAGTTCAAGCTGCCAACTTTGTACCTCAGATTTCAGTATCCAGACTTGACAGACCAGCATATGCGTTCACAGCAGATGTTGTCAAAGATGATAAGCCTTGGTTCCATGACATTAAGTGCTTCTTGGAGGATCAAACATACCCACCTGGGGCATCTTCCAATGATAAGAAGACTTTAAGAAGGCTAGCCGGTAGTTTTTTCCTGAACACAGATGGTTCCCTCTACAAGAGAAACTTTGATATGGTACTCCTCAGATGCGTTGATAGAACAAAAGCAGACTTGTTAATGCACGAGGTACACGAAGGATCCTTTGGTAACCATGCAGGAGGACATGCAATGGCCAAGAAATTGCTAAGATCAGGATATTACTAGATCACAATGGATATCGACTGTTGTGCTTACGCCAGAAAATGTCATAAATGCCAGATTTATGCGGATAAGGTGCATGTGCCTCCCAATCCTTTGAATGTGATATCTTCACCTTGGCCCTTTGCTATGTGGGTCATTGACATGATTGGCAAGATTGAGCCAACTGCTTCGAATGGCCATAGATTCATCTTGGTTGCCATTGACTATTTCACCAAGTGGGTCGAAGCAGCTTCCTATGCAAACGTTACAAGACAAGTGGTAGCCCGATTTCTGAAGAGAGATATCATCTGTCGATACGGAGTTCCCGAGCGAATCATTACTGATAATGGTTCCAATTTAAACAATAAAATGATGGCAGAGCTATGCCGGGACTTCAAGATTCAACACCACAATTCTTCTCCTTACAGGCCAAAGATGAATGGCGCTGTTGAGGCAGCTAATAAGAATATCAAGAAGATTGTGCAGAAGATGGTAGTCACATACAAAGACTGGCATGAGATGCTACCGTTTGCCTTGCATGGGTACCGCACGTCAATCAGAACATCCACTGGGGCAACACCGTATCAGTTTGTGTATGGTATGGAAGCAGTCCTACCTGTTGAAGTTGAATTACCCTCCCTCCGGGTACTAATGGATGTTAAGCTGAACGAAGCAGAGTGGGTCCGATCCCGATACGAACAACTAAGTCTGATTGAAGAGAAAACATTGGCTGCAATCTGTCATGGGCAGTTGTATCAGAAAAGAATGAAGAGAGCCTTCGATCAGAAAGTCAGGCACCGAGAGTACCAAGTAGGGGATCTTGTGCTGAAAAGAATCCTCCCTCCGCATACAGACCACAGGGGCAAGTGGACTCCGAATTATGAAGGACCATTTGTAGTAAAGAAAGTTTTCTCGGGTGGAGCACTCATGCTCAACACTATGGATGGTGAAGACTTCCCGTCCCCTGTGAATTCAGATGCAGTTAAAAAATACTTCGCATGAAATGACCCGCTGGACACAAAAACAGAATGTAAGTCCAGGCAAAAATAGGGTATCCCGGCGAGCCAAAAACAGAATAAAAGACTCGGGCAAAAATAAGGGAAAATAAACAAAAAAATGTACACCCGCTGAGTTGAAAAGCCGCATTGGACAACTCAGGCAAAAATGGGTATCCCGATGGATTGAAAACCCGAAAGGGCGATCCATGCAAAATAAGGGAATAAGCGAACAACTGTATGCTGAATTCGTCTGTATCACTTACAACTTGGTAAGCTTCGAAAGGATCAAGTTTCTTTCAGAATCAGCCTTCTTCAGAAAGCAAGACGAGAAGAACGTCGAATGTCATACGAGTCATAGCAAAAGGGAAGCTCCTTGAAGCGTCATCAACATTGCCAGCATTTTGTTTCTCAATTTGTAACAATCTCCTCATTTCAGGGGATATGTTTCTTTGACTGTATCTTGCCAATTCAGGGCACATGAATTAATAAAATCAGATTTTTAGTCACACGATGTCTCGTACTCTTTTATTTGCAAAAATGTCTGATGTCTAAAAAAAACGGATTGCATAAATACAGATGCTTATCTTCAAAATAAAATAATAATAATACGTGCGTGCAGGAAATATACTTGCCCCCGGGAGTGTCTAAACTCCTATGATGAAATCCGGTAAGGGATACCTCGGGATTACTTGTGCGTTTCTCTGCCTTTTCAGGATTTGCAGATACTCAAAGCACAACGTGGGGCATGAAAGCTTCATCCCAGCAGGCTGGCAAATCAACACTCACCCAGTCTTAACACCCAAAGTGTTCTCCCCAATTGAGTTGCCACTTGTTATTTCTCCCCAGTCAAGGTGCCAATCATTCTTCCTCCTCAGCCAAGTACAAAGGTCAGGGAACTATCTCCCCACAGAGTTTCAGCCTCTATACAGAAGAGAAACGCATGAAGGAATCACAACAGAGTGACGAAAGCTTCTACAAACCCCAGCTGGGTCCCTCATTACCAGGATGGGTCTATCAGTGACCTATTCCCCCAAGCAGATACATCTTGTCGGATCTACCAATGATCTCATCCCCAGCTGGGATGTCCGTTTCAAACAGCTCAACCAGAAATCTTCACAGCAACGGGATCCAAATCCCAGATTGGTATCCTTGCATAATCATGGCATTCGCATCATATTCACCCCACAAAGCGTAGCATTCCGTCTAAAACGGAGCATTACGGCAAAAATCCAACATATTGCATAATCATAGGTCATGTTCTGAATCAAACGCCTGTGAATAATAACAATCCATCAACAGTATACAGAAAACCCCCCAGATTCCCTAACCGAGAACTAAAGCTAAAGCAGTTGCTTTACACTCCCAAACATCAGTATATACTCCTTGTGGCACTCGTCCGTGTCATATCCCCAGTAGAAGACCAAAGCGCCCTCTTTGCACTCACAAATACATATATATATATATATACAATTCCTCGACACCCGTCTGTGTCATCTCCCAAGCACAGTTGCCTAAACTTTTTTTTGCAAAACATATACTTGTTTATAATATACCTCTTGACACTCGTCTGTGTCACTCTCTCCAGCAGGTTAAACACTCATCCATACTTATTGCTCAAATACTCGTCTGTATCTTATGTACACCACTCATACCCCCTCAGATTCGACACTCGTCCGTGTTCTTTGTTAACCGGTTGGTACTTGTCCGTATCATCATCTCAGAACATGCGTCAAGCGTTTGTTTCAGCTTGATACTCGTCCGTATCATAGTCTTAAGGATGCTCGTCCGCATCTTTAATCCATACACTGGGTCAAACACTCTTGTCTTCTTGAATATAGACACTCGTATGTGTCTACTATTCCCCAGAAGAGTCCCCTCAGATTCAACACTCATCCGTGTTCTCTGTTAACCAGTTGATACTCGTCCGTATCATCATCTCTGAACACGTGTCAATATTTGTTTCTACTCGATACTCGTCCGTATCGTAGTCTTAAGGATGCTCGTCCGCATCTTTAACCTATACACAACGTCAAAACACTTATACCTTTTATTTCCTGGATATAAACACTCGTCCGTGTTTACTATTCCCCAGTAGATCGCCAACAAAGCAAAATTTCTTTTGTTATCTGACATTCGTCCTATGTCATGATAAACCTTGAGAGCAGCCGTCCCCTGCTAGGTGATCGTCCTTCACCTTTTGATGATCGTCCTTCATCATGCTCATCCGATGGCCATCCCCATCGTTTACCTTTTCTATCCGGCATTCTTCCTATGTCGTGATATTTTTAGCAGCCGTCCCCTGCTAGGTGATCGTCCTTCACCTTTTGATGATCGTCCTTCATCATTTTACCCGATGGCCTTCCCCATCGTTGATCTTGTTATCTGACGTTCGTCCTACGTCATGATAAACCTTGAGAGCAGCCGTCCCCTGCTAGGTGATCGTCCTTCACCTCTTGATGACCGTCCTTCATCATGCTCATCCGATGGCCGTCCCCATCGTTGACCTTTTATCCGGCATTCGTCCTGTGTCGCGATATTTTCGGCAGCCGTACCCTGCCAGGTGATCGTCCTTCACCTTTGATGATCGTCCCTCATCATTATTTCATTTATTCTTTAACCCTATGGCCCTCCCCGTCGTGGTCCCTTTCCCTTTTTCCTTTTCCTGATGATCGTCCTTCATCAGTTTAGCCCGATGGCCGTCCCCATCGTTGGTCACCTTACTATGAACTTGACGGCCGTCCCCATCATTTTTCATTAATCCCCAGAGAATCTTATAGCTTTACTTGATGGCCGTCCCCATCATAATCCCTTTTATCCCTAGCATGTCGGCCGTCCCCGTCATTGCTTTATTTCCCGCACTTTTCCCAGCATGTCGGCCGTCCCCGTCATTGCTCTTTCCCCAACAGTCGTCCTCTGCTCGACGGTCGTCCTCCGTCGCTCACACTTTACAATATACTTTATTTCCTTTTACAATCTATATCCCTTTTCTTCTTCATTCTGCGAGTGCAAATTTTGGACTGTCTTTGGTATTCAACCACAAGTTACCTTGTTTGCCTGTTAAGCCGTAGCTTACATCCGGCACAGCTAACTCATGTTTGAATAGGGGCAGCTGTAAACACCCCAAATTTGCCTTCACCCATTCACACCATGGCTTGTGATCTCCTCATATGCATAAACTCAATCATAGTATCTCATATTACATTTTTGTTTCACTGCATTGGTTCTAAGTCATCTGCATCTAGGGTTTGTGACCTGGGCAATCCAAGAGCTTCTTGAGCCACTCCAAAGGTCATCAATCACTTCAAATGGGTCCATGTATGTTAAAACATCATATTATATCCTCTCAAATTCAAGAATGTCAAAGAATCACAAGAACTGAAAATGGCATGGAAGCAGAGCCAGGTTTGATTGCACAGATGACCTAGAATTAGGGTTTTGGTTTCAAAGGCCGTAACTCCAATTTTTTTGGTCATTTTTGTTTCTATTGGTCTCTATATGGTATAGGGAGCATGCATATCAATTTTCATGAAGAAATTCAATGGGGAAGTCATCTGATCAAGGGTTGACTTTCTAAGCAAGTCAGTGCAAAATCAGGGCATCTAAGGCCCTCAATGACCCAACCAAAGGGTGTTCTTCATCATTTTTGATTGTGTATGATCTTTATTTGATCATGAAATATGTTGGAAGTTCACAAAATTGAATAATTACAAGTCATTTGCAAAGTTGACTTTTTGGAAAAGTTTGACTTTTAATGAAATTGCCATTTTGGGAAACTTTTTCAACCCTTGCTTTTTGATTCAAAAATGCTTCAAATGGAAAAACTTTGGTCATGAAAGTTGTAGAATGGATCATTCCCTTTTCAAAAAGTACAAGAACATGACCTAATTCATTTTGGATCAAAAGTTATGGATTGTCAAGGTTGGCTAAAATCACAAAATTTGAAGTTTTCTACCAAAGAGACATTTTGCAAAATGGTTTGTTCAAGTGTTCTAAAGGCCTCAAATGTGTATCATTTCTTCACAACATGATCATATGACCTCTAAAATTCAGAATGGGCCAAAGAACTTTGCACTTTGATGCCTTGAAACTCAAGAAATTTCAAAGAAACCAAACTTGAACCAATTTGCAAAACCTATCACAAGTTACAAACCACTTGCTGCATTGCCTCAAAACCTTTTTCACAGCATTCCTTGATTCAAGCTGAGCAAAAGCAAGCCAAAAAGCAAGTTGTACCATAGCCCATACCTCAAGTACACATCAAGTTGACATTTTGGCCAAAGACCCATACCAATCACCATAGGCCACCAACAACTTTCTGACCTATCCCCTTTTGATACATGGACAAAACCCAGCCTAACACATCACACAACTCACTCTGATCTTGCTCACAAGCCATAGTTATCACTTTTGCTCCAACTTGCATTTTCATTCGAAACACTCAGCACAACTAGCAAACACAAAAAACAACTTCACAAATCAACTCAGCATGCTTCATTGATCAAAAACCACCCATCACTATAGCCTAAAACTCCCTGAATCAGAAATACGATTTCCATCCCACCTTGAACAGAACTTCTGTAGTCTTCCAAACCAGCCATCACAAACTTCTTCTAAGCATCAAGACTTCATCAGGGGCCTAAGAGGAGTGGTTTGCACAAAGAGAGAAGGCCAGAAAGTTGCAAACTGAGAAAGCTCAAGCTCAGGTACCTCAAGAACTTTTTTTTTCAGAAATGAGTTTTTAAGTTTCTAGATTGTTCCTCATGCTTTGCTGATCACTCTGATGTTCTTACTTTTTGAAATGGTTGAGAAATAAGCATTTAATCGTGTTCTGAAACTTTTCTGACCTAAACATGTTTGGCTTCGATTCACATGATTAATGGATGAAAAATGATGTTTGTTTGGGGGTTTTGATTTAGTTTCGAATGGGGATGATTTCTGGGCCTTTAGTTTTCATTTTCATGGAGTTTTGAGGATTTTAGCAACTTTCAGGTGAGGGTCTTGCCGGAGAAGACGACCGGAAGTCTTCTCCGGCCACCTGAAAGTGATTAGGGCTAATCAGTGTAATTAATGCATGTTTGAATTTGGTACATTGGATGGGCTGACTTTTGTTGACTCACGCGCGTTCCAATGGCCAGGATGCCCTCATTAAACCCTAATCCACGTCATTATCCATTTAATTAAGTTTTATAAATTAATCTGGCCAGTTTGAATATCAGCCCTTAGATCTGGCGCCAGTCAATTCGCGCGTTCTAAGTTCAAACCTCAGCCACTGGATCAGCATACTTCTCATTTTATTTCATTTTTATTTCATTTAATTTCATTTGTTTTGTTCAATTTATTAAAAATAGTAAAATCATTGAAAAATTCTGAAAATTTTTATACAACCTTTTATTAATTTTCAGAAACCAAAAACATTTTTATTTTTATTTTTTGCATTAAAAATTATTTTTAAATCATTTAAAAGTTTATTTTTAATTAATTAATGAGAATTAATTAATTAAAAATACTTTTAGGTATTTAAAAATCACAAAAAAATTTATGAAACCTTTAAAATCATTTAGAAATATTGTCCAACCCTCAAACCAAATTTCTTTTTTGATCTTAATGCATTTTGACAATTTTCCATGGAATTAATTCTATTTCAAAGCATTATTTTGATCCAATGTTCAAAAATTCATTTCTGCCTAGTCTTTAAGAGTTGGACTTTGATTCTTTTTGCATTGCATCTTGCATATCATGAAGTTTATAGGATTAATTTGGCATAATTTGGTCTTGCATTTTCAATTTGTTTGACATTTTTCTTGACAAGGTACCCTAAAACCCTAGAAATCTTAGGAAATTCATAACTTTCACTAGGTTAAGAATTGGATCCCCTCCTTTGGGCAGAGAGTTTGTATAGGTTTAGGGTTCCCTTGGATGCATTTTCAATTTTTTATCTTGATGTTTGCTTCTGGTTTTGGTTTTTGTTTTGTGCATTGATCATAAACCCTAATTTGGGCTTCCTTTTGCATTCATCTTGCATTTGCTTGCATACCATGACTTGCCATGACATTTTATGTATCCATTTGATTCATTAGACATCTTAATACATGTTAGAAGCATGTTTGATCATTGCATATTTCATTTGCCATGTTGTATGTCATTTGCATTCCATAACTTTTCATGTATGTTCATGGTTCTAAGCATGTTTCTCTTGCATCCATATGTTTGTATGATCATCCCCATGCCTTGTTTCATGTTTGCATCATCTCATAGCATCATTATCATCACACACATGCTTCTGATTTTGGTTTGCATCATGCCATTTCATTTCATTTTGCATTGCATTGCATTTCTTTCACTAACTTTTCAGGTGGTAAGTCACTTTGAGAAGTGAATTTGCCTTCACTTCTCACAATTTCTTTTCATCTCTCTTATGCATCATTGCTGCATTTTGTCTTGTGTTTGGGATTGAGCTTGCTCATTCTTCTTCTTCTTACTTTCTTTCCTCAAGTGACTTGTCTTCTTAAATGAAGCAAGTTACTTTGCTTCCTTTGCTCCTTTCATCTGCTTCCTGGTGGTTCTTCTGAAGATTTCTCTTGTTAACCTCACAAACCTTAGGAACAACCAAGCATGGAAATAATTAGGGTTTTGATTAGTCCCCACTTTAGATTTTGCCTTTGTGTCTCTTTGAGTCTTCTCTTCTCACCTCATAATCAGGGACTAAACCCTAAAGGCTTTAAGGCTTTGTGATTAAGCTTATGCCTGCATCCTTCTATTAGGATGGAGTGTATAACTTTAATCCTAAGTGTTAAACCCTTAATGTGTTTAAATCCTTTAATAAATTCATATAATAATCACCAAGACACCAAGCTTGTAACTTGGGCCTTGCATTAGGGTTCTATTTCTTCCTTAATTGGTTAAGAAGGACTAACCCTAGTGTTAATGGACAAGTCCTCCTCAAGTTGTCTTACAAACCATAAAAATCACTTCATCATCTTATCATTAACTAAAATCCACTTAATAAAGGTTTTGTTTTGTCATGAGTTTAATCCCTAATCATGGATTAAGTTGAGGAGATTTCCTCAGCTTAAACATTCTCATATATTATCCTTCTATTAGGATGGTGTAATGAGTCTGTTTAATCCCTGATTATGGCTTAATCTCATTACTCAACACTAAACAAAAACAACAAAAACATCTAAATAATCACAAGTAGGTTAATGATATTAATCCTACATCAAGGTGTTTAAGTGTGAGAAGCTGACTTCACACTTAAGGTATTCTCATTACCCCTAATCAGAGGGAAGATGTGATGAGTTTACTAACCCATTGGTTTAGGCTTAAGCTCATTAACTTATGACAAATTTTCAAAAGCAATAAAAGACTGAAAACTCAAAAACAAACAATAATCGTCTCCTCCGGGATTCTTTTCTCATCACACTCACTCATAAATGGGAACTTGCTTCTTCCGTCTAATGCAAGACAGTTTGCACCTGAGCCAGACAGGTCTTACACTTGAGCATAGACAAGTAAGCAGTTCATCAGTCAATTTATCTTTCAGTCTCTTTGGGTCGAACTACGGTGTTCTGACTTCCTCATTGCACGAGAGGATACGTAGGCATAACTTAACAGTTATCGAACAAAAGTCTCTGTATCCTTTTTCCAGCCTTATTCTTTTAGCCTCATGATCTTGAGCATCTTATTCCTGTTCTTACACTGACACTGTACATTTACACACTTCATACTTTTTCTACACTGACACCTGTACATCCTTTTCCAGCTCATTTATACACAAATTGCAGTGACACTACCCCTTTAAAACACAAATCTTTTAAGCGTGGATCCCGTCGAGTACGACGGACAATCTGGGTGCTAATACCTTCCCAGGTTGTAACCAACCCCCTTTCTCAGTCTCTCTGGTTCGCAACCGTCTTATCCATATATTTCTAGGTCTATGCAGCATTACCTTTCCTCCGGGATAAAAATGCCTAGCTGGCGACTCTTTCTTTTCCTGTGAGTTCACTCCTGTGTGTTCTCACACCCTTTTTTCGCCGACCGTTCGCGTCTGTACCTCATTTGAGCCCAGTCTCATCTTTTGGGAGCGACAATTAACCCTTGATAAAATGATGAATTTAAATTCATAATCTTGATGTTGGCAAAAAATATTGAGGTTTGACTTTAATTTGACCACAGTTGACCTCAGTTTGACCTTTTAACTGCTTTGACTGATTTTTGCATATCTGATCATCTGACTGGGCAAACTTATTGGGAAAGCCTTGAAACTTGACATGGGGATTCTTGAATACATGTGAGATTATATGAAGCTCAATTGAGTCCTTGAAACTCATTTTAACCTGAAGAATCACAAAACCCTAGTTTTGGATACCTTGCTTAGGAGGAGGCATTGTTTGAGGAAACTTCCACACTTCATGACCAATTGGGAGTCTTGAGGACCTTATGATCATTTAGAAGTCTTGAGAGAGATTGTCTTGATTGTGGAGGGAAAATTTTGGGGTACAACAGCTGCCCCTTGTTCAATATTCTGGAATCGGAGGAGTTAGATTGGCATGTACACCATTCGTGACTTGAAGATTGAAGAGGATTGAACACAAAAACCCAAAAATTTGCACTTTCTGGTGTGTAGAATGATATTATTGGTTGACTATGATGCTTGAATGGGCTTAAAGATGCCATTTGGATAAAGAGTCTTCAGATATGTTTCTTAAATATGAAGATAACTTTTTGGGAAGAATAAACCACGACCCAAAATGAGATAACCTTCGGGAAGAATAAACGACGGCCCGAGGTAACAAGATAACCATTGGGAAGAATAAACGACGGCCCAAGGTAAGTTGATTTCTGGGAAGAATAAATGACGGCCCAAAAATGAGATAACCTGCGGGAAGAATGAACGACGGCCCGAGGTAACAAGATGACCATTGGGAAGAATAAACGACGACCCAAGGTAAGTTGATTTCTGGGAAGAATAAACGACGGCCCAAAACTGAGATAACCTGCGGGAAGAATATACGATGGCCCGAGGTAACAAGATAACCATTGGGAAGAATAAACGACGACCCAAGGTAAGTTGATTTCTGGGAAGAATAAACGACGGCCCAAAAATGAGATAACCTGCGGGAAGAATAAACGACGACCCGAGGTAACAAGATAACCATTGGGAAGAATAAACGACGGCCCAAGGTAAGTTGATTTCTGGGAAGAATAAACGACGGCCCAAAAATTGAGATAATCTGCGGGAAGAATGAAAGACGGCCCGAGGTAACAAGATGACCATTGGGAAGAATAAACGACGGCCCAAGGTAAGTTGATTTCTAGGAAGAATAAACGACGGCCCAAAAATTGAGATAACCTGCGGGAAGAATAAACGAAGGCCCGAGGTAACAGGATAACCATTGGGAAAAATGAACGACGGCCCAAGGTAACAAGATAACCATTGGGAAGAATAAACGACGGCCCAAGGTAAGTTGATTTCTGGGAAGAATAAACGACGGCCCAAAAATGAGATAACCTGCGGGAATAATAAATGACGGCCCGAGGTAACAAGATAACCATTGGGAAGAATAAACGACGGCCCAAGGTAAGTTGATTTCTGGGAAGAATAAACGACGGCCCAAAAATTGAGATAACCTGCGGGAAGAATAAATGACGGCCCGAGGTAACAGGATAACCATTGGGAATAATGAACGACGACCCAAGGTAAGATGATGATGAAGTTTGTCTGCTGGAGAATTAACCTGAAAAACAAGGTTAGTTTGATGCAAATATAATGATATATATAACAGCTTGCAAGATAATATTTTATGAGAATGCGTATGATATGATGTATGTACAAATGAATTATGTCGGGAAGCTGATCAGTAGCTTCATATAACAACTGTTGGTTGGGGAAAATAAATCCCAATTTGTTGTTGAGGAGCATGAAGACTTCGTTCCTGTCTTGTTTAAGAACATTGTACTTAGAACCTTCTCGTTTTCGTTCGCCGTACTTCTTATTGAAGGAATAAGTTCCTGAATATCCCGACTGAGGATAAAAGAGATGGACATAGATCCGGGAGACTTAATTCTTCGGAGGATATGAAACTGCTTGAAGACTTCGTTGAGTGGGAAGTATGATATTACTTGAAGTATTCCGTAAGGATATCCATAAAGATTAATCCGTGGGGATGAACCGGCGAAGATTCTTTGAATTCCTACCTCCATTCGTTCTTAGTAAACACTATTATTGTATTTTATGCATTTCTGGTAAACATCAATCATATTCAAAGGCATATATACATTCAAACATAACCAACAGATGTTTCTCGCTTCAGTAAAAGGGGAAAGTAAACCTGAATAAAGAGGGAAAAGTAAAGCTGAACTCGAAAATAGAATCATTTCAACTTTGAGAGTGTATAACAAATTGGATTTAGAGCTTCTAAGGTTCTTAACTTTCCTGAATAATTTCCTATAAATTCTCATTGTTGGATCCGAAGACATGATACTGACACCATCTGATACTACTGGCATAGACAGTTAATTTCCACAATGGCTTCTGTTGAGAATCCAATATCAAGGTAATACAATGAGAGGAACATGCCTTCAAATTATGATGGACCATATACGCTCCGGGTATTAGATTTGGAAAGAGAGTGTTGCCCCTTTGTTGAGGATGAATTGTCCCATAACGGAAGTATCTGAAAGGAGCTACCTCAAACAGAATGCCCCACAATAATATGCCCATGGCATCATGAACTCTATAATGTTACCCTTGGTAATTCAGATAGATGAGGAGATCTGCCCCTAGCTACTTAAACATAGCTGAATCTTGACCTGATTGCCCCAAATAAATTGGGCAGTAAATTGGTATGCCCTAATGATTGAGAAATAGTGACTATGCCCCTTGTATACATTGGCTTTGATCCATAAAGCAACTTTGTCTGTTGGAAGGACTCTGGTTTATTGAACATTCATCCTGTAAGCTCCTCTGTGTGTCAAACACTCAGTTATATTCAAACAAATATATTCAAAAATGCAATGCTTATGTCTGTCTTGAAGTTTTGAAAAAGTTAATTTAGTAAAACAATGTTTGTAAAAACTATGATATTAACTCGAGATTTATAATAAGCCCTAAAGGAGTCAGGATACCTTTTTGTAACAATACGCTTTTAAACAAAGCATGCTTCAATTAGGACTTTTAAGGGTTGTAACGTGGTTTGGTTCACGGTTTAAGAAACAAAGAATAAAGGCTCAAATTTTATTTTTACCCAACCCATTCTTCATGATGTTCTTCAGTCCTATGTTCGGTTAACTTATGCATTGAAGCTCTAGAGGGGTTTGGAATTGTAACACTTATATTTGTGATGGTTCAAAAACCAAAAATTCATTTGAACATTCAGTCATCTATCTTTGTTGAGGATTTATAATGACCTCGTTTTTTCTCTTTTAACTTTATTATCCCTTCTTTTTGCCTGTAATGTTTATTTCAAGGTTACAGTCAGCGGGATGTCTTAATTTTTTACTAAGTCTCCTTCATAGGTTTTGACTTAGTGAGCTTTTCTTTTGCTAGATATTGACTTGCAGACTTTAGTGATTACAGGGAACCATCATTAGTTGTGTACAACAGAAACAATTGGCATAGTTGAGTTAACCGAGTAATTACCCTGCCCCAGGTTATGAATAAAGGTTTTAATTTGCGTGAGAATGAAAACTCCTACTTCATAGGCTCAAAAGGGTTGACAAGGGATTAACTTCCCTACATCTCCACTGTTTTAGGAATTGAAACAATGCATGTACATCGTCAGCATAATCTGTTCAAAAGCATACTGCCTAAGATTATGGTATTGTTTTCGTCATCCCCCCTCTACAGGCTTATAGATTTATCAGGAGTTAAATATCACAAAATATAGTGAAACGAATGGATTAATTCAAGACAAACATATGCAATGCATTAATGAAAATGAAAGTTTGACCTAATAGTAAGTGTTTAACCAAACAAAAGAAATTACAAATGAAAATTCAAATGTTCTCAAAGCCTCTTCCTCTAAACTAGTTACTCCAGATGTCTGGGCGCTTTGATGTTTGATGGGCAATAGAAAAAATCAATCTGGCCTTCTGGCGTAACCTCGAGGATTCCTTTGTCAATCAGGTCTTGAATCCTTTTCTTCAATGCCCAACAACTATTAGTATCGTGTCCGGGACAATTGGAGTGATACATACACCTTGCCTTGGGATGATAGCGAGAAGAGGAAATATTAGGATTTTGAGGAGGATTTTCCACGGAAATTAGCTTCATCTCCAACAAGCATTGCAAAACTTGCGACATTGGAGTGCTGAATTTGATAAACTGTCTTTTATATTCCTTGTGTCGAAGTGGATTAATCTTACAAGATCTTTTTTTTTCAACTGAAAAACAATCAGTGGTAACCTGTCTCTTACCTTCTTTTATCTTCATCTTCCTTTCAACCATGTCAGCTAGTTTCGTTGGAGGTTGACTGCTGATTAGATTCCCAACTCCATTACTTTGAAGTTTGTGGACAAAGGTTCTCAGCTCTTCTTGCCCTTGAGCTAAACTTTGGATAAGAGCCACCTGGTCATTCATCTGGATCCTCATTTTTGCCATCACAACTTGTAATTGTTCCGACTGACCATTCTTGTTATCTTCATGATTCTCAGAGAGGAGTGCTTTCAACTCTTCTTGCCCCTTGGATAAATTCAGGATGACTTCTTGAAACTGAGCATTCTGAGCCCGGAGATCCTTGACAGTTTGTTCGAGGGCCATTTCTGCTGAAATAAACAGCGAGAAAATGAGATACCTACTATAGAAACCTGTCATGAAATTAGATGGTATGTAGATGCATATACAATGTTTTCAAGGACCGCAGGATATAAATTTGTTTAAAGGAAACAAAATCAAATTTTTTTACTAGTAAGTGTTAAAGTAATTTGCCCCTTGGGCTTACAATAAAAGTAAATAACAATAAAATACAAAAATAAATATGGGGTTTTAAGTCTCCCATGGACGCTTCCTCTTTGTGCGGAGGTACTTGTTGAGGTTTTGCTCCTCATGAAATTGCCTTGTCAGCTCCAGAATTCTTTCTTGGCCAGCTCTGAAATGAGTCTCAAAAGTATCTTTTTGCTCTCGCAACTGAATCCAGGACTTATGCAACTCTTCCAAGTTAGTAGGCATGTCTGGATGCAGGATGATATAAGGAACATCTCCTTCAGAAACAGGCTCCATAGTGATTGGTGGAACAGCAGGATACGGCATCATAAGAGTCTGAGCACGTGATCGTACCCATATGATATAAGGCTCCATAGGAATAGAATACTTTGGCTCATAAATCTTGCTATCAATCCTATTCAACTTGTTCCAAGCTCGTATAAACCTTTGACGGTAATCCTGAAGATCGTTGTCGTAGTCGAACACAATACCCTGAATAAGCATGTCATGAGGACCATTACTCTGATCATAGCCAAACTGACGTAGAGCTAAAGAAGGGTTGTAAGTAATGCCCCCTCATATGCCAAGTAGTGGCACATTAGGGAACTCCCCACAATGATCAATGATAGTAACATTCTCCATAGATTGAGAGCACAAATAAATATCTGAATGAGAAAGTGACATAATCCTCTTAGACCACCTTAACCCTTGTTCATTCTTCATCACTGCTCGAGGAAGGTGAGAAATAAACCACCTAGACAATAAAGGTATGCAGCACATCAGAGTTCCTCTCGCATTCGTAGTATGAGTGTGAAGAGAGTGTAAGATATCTCCAAGTAATGTAGGCACTGGATTGCGAGTCAGAAATATGTTGATGGCGTGTACGTCTATGAACTGGTCTGGATTAGGGAACAACACTAAGCCATAGATTAATAGGGCTAGGATCTCCTTAAAAGCATCATAGATCATAACCTTCAAGAACACTTGAGATTTCTCCATCAATACCTTAGCAAGAATACCCTTAACTCCGCTTCTCGTTTCTAGGACAATGTCTGATTTCTTCAAATGTAGGGCTGCAGCAATGACTTCAGGTTTAGGCTCTTTCTCTAAGCCTGTGAAGGGTCTCTGATCAAGGATAGGTATACCCAGTAATTTGGAGAACTCCTCCATTGTAGGAACCAGCTGGTAGTCGGGGAATGTGAAGCAATGATGTTTAGGATCAAAGAACTGAAATAGGACATTTATCATATCTTCATTGAACCCTGAAGTGACTAGATCCAGTAGGTAACCATGCTTCTTGATGAATTGGGAGTTTTCAGAAACTTGAGAGACCAATTCCTTAAGCTTAGGAGGTATTCCTACAAAGTTGATCCGGATAGTATTCCTACGAGCAGAAGCCATGACCATTAACAAAGAACAAAGATAAATCCTTTGGTCCTTGAAATGGTTAGTGAAAATGCTATGCTTATGATGCATGATGTCATGATGTTATGCTCAATCAGAAACATGTGGCACACACAAACAAGTCACACAATAGCCCTAGGTTTGAAGGCTTGCATGAGGTTTAAAGGTAAGTACCCTCCCCTGAAGTTTAGTTGGTTCATCCTGTCATACAAAAGTAACCAGGTTCTAAGGGATCTCAATATCACCGATCCTTCCCAAGGGTGGTTGTTCAGTAGGCAACTTACTTGCCAACTAAAACCCTCCAAGTTTAGTATCTCAATGAGTGTAGTATCGAGTATCAACCAACTTCAGTCTTCACTAAAGCCGGCTATCTCACTACTTTCTAAAGGCCAAGATGGGATAAATAGGGTTCCAAAAGTTAGTTAGTGTATTGACAACATATGGCAGCCCCATATTATCCTTAACTTACTTAAGGAACATAAGCACCAACCAAGAAGTCACACTAACAATGGCCACCAGATCAACCATATCGGTATACGCCGTACAGTTTCCTTGGTCTATTGCCATTTACCTAAGGTACACTAGATCCGGGTTAGGATATTTCACACATAAGCCCAGCAGATAAATATAAAGCAAACAAAGCAAACAATTAAGTGATCTAATTCCTAAGGGTACCCCTCTTTTACTTAGTAACTCCCCAGCAGAGTCGCTAGTTCTATAATACGGTGGGAGAACTGACTTTTTAGTCATGTTGCGGATAGCAAGAGTCGCCACCGACTTTTATTTTATCCAAGTGGAAAGGACATAAAAGAACAAGAAATACCTATTTTAAAAGACTTGAGTTCGGGGGGTAGGTTATATAAAGGGAAGGTGTTAGCACCCTTTATATCCATGGTTATCCATGGGCTCTTAGTTACTTAGCTCACTTAAATTGTTTTTGAAGAATGTAGTGTATGATTAGAAATTTTTCTAAGTACTTTGTAATGATCCTCGTATGGATGTATACAAAGCCTTGTTTTGAAAAATGTTTAAGAAAGTGAGGTGTAAAAAGTATTTTGAAATGTGAGCAAGCAACTAAGAGGTACCTACCCTAGATTAAGTCTTTCATGTTCTCGTATGTTCTTTCAATGGTAAGATTATCCCTATTATTAAGGAATAGGTAGTCATTACCTTGGATGTGTTAAGGGACAAGCGTAGGGTCATCGTATGGTCATAGAAAGTAACTTAAGGGATGTCTTTAGCAATTTGTAGGGACTATCATCATTTATTCGAAGGGACAAGATCATTATCGTAGGCAACCTCGTAGGGACTTGATCTTTTAAGTTGTAGGGACTATGATGATTTACACTTGAAAGGACTTTGCTTAAGACATCCCTATATTCGAGGGACTTGACCATATTAAAGGCAACCAAGAGGAATACCCTAGGAAGTGCAAGATGGCGATCAAAGATCGACTTACGTGTGTGAGTGTTTCTTTTCAAATATTTATCTTTTTTAAATTAGTTTTCTAAGTTAATTTTAATTATATTTAGGTTATACACACCCTAAAATTACTAACCATAACAATAAAAATAATGCGGAAATATAAATCTAAATTATTACATGGCTTTGGGATAATTACAATATAATCATAAAAATAATGAATAATAATAATAATAATAAAGCAAATAAATATTAGGATTATAATAATAAAGTAAATAAATAAAGCAATGATAATAATAAATAAATATTAAGACATTTAAAGGAAAATAAAAATGAGGTAATAAAGAAAAGTTAGTATTTTTTTAAAGAATTTAAAAAAGTTAGAAATTATTTAGAATTTATAAGAAAAACAATAGGTTTAAATAATAATAAGAATAAAGTATTTACAAAATAAAAAAAAAGTTATTATGAAAATATTCTAATTAGTGTTTAGAAAAATAAATTAAGTTTTTAGGGTTAATAGAAAAAATTAGGGTTAGTTGATCATAATTAAAAATACATTATTTTTATTTACAAAATACATACATACATATATATATATATATATATATATATATATATATATATATATATATATATATATATATATATATATATATATATATATATATATATATATATACAAATATATTATAAAAAATAATACAATTAATAAACATTAAGAAAATTATTATGAGTTTTAGAAAATATAATGTTTATAAAATATATTATTAGTTATTTATTTAGAAAATATTTTAATTATATTAATTAAACAAAATAAATAAAGAAAATAAGAAAAAAATAAGGAATATGAGAAAATCACTAAAAAGATAGGACCTGGGATTTGAACCCAGGTCCCTTACCTCACCAACATCACACAAAATCAACTGAGCCAGCATGCGCTGGTGTTATCTATATGCAACATAATCAATATATTTTAAACCTGCAGTAAAAAATAATTATGAAAAAAATGTTGGAATCTAGGAATCGAACCCCAGCCATTCCCTTTACCAAGCCAAGCCTTTACCATTAAGCCACATGGGGCGCGTTTGCACTTAAACAACAATGAATAATTATATAGTAAACCTAATGAATATCTGGAAAAATAAATAAAAGGAATGGTCTCGCCCAGTTTTGAACCCAAGACCTTCATAATATAAGCCAAACGCCTCAGCCACTAGGACGCTCACGCACCTGTGATAATAATATAACAAAATAACATAAAATTATTAAAACAAATTCAAAAACGAATTTGCGTGCGGAAGAATCATCTCCTTCCTCAGGATTTCGTAGGTTTTCCTGCGAATTTTAATGGGAGTTTTCCTGCGAAATTTCCTGCGTTCAAAACCTACGAATCATGTATTACATCAAACACACATTATTTTAATGGGACATGATCAGGAGTAATGGGACATGATCAGGAGTAATGAGAGACTGGATCTGTCTGATGCCTGTTAGGGTAGGCTCAAAGAAGTGGTATATGATGTTGCTCTTTCTGGAGGTGTCCATGCTGATGATGGGTGTTGGTGAAGGAACTGAGAGAAACCCTGATGAAGGTAACTGCTGAGGACTGATGAAGATAACTGGAGGAGAGTCACTGACAAACTGATGAAGGTGATGGAGAAGAAACACTGATGGAGATGCTGGAGAAGATAACTGAAGAAGTATGGGCAGCAAAATGGGTCAAAACCAAACCAAAGATAATAAGGTGGATACCCTGTAAAACAAATAGGCAAATGTCAAATGATGCAAAAATGATGTATGCAGAATGATATGCAAAGGGTTTGTGATCAAGTGTTGGATCTGTTATTTGCCTTGATAGGGTCCATGTGTTCATAAGTCCGGATGGAGGCTCAAGAAACCAGTAACCAAGTGGGGGACTCAAATAAAGAGTCACAAGTCCAGGGTTTTCTCAAGAACTGTCCAAGGTGGTGCATTCTTAAAACAATCTTAGTAGCCAGGGTATGATGAGGCCAATGGTTCCTGCAAACCTGTAAACATCTCAACCCCCTCACATGTAAGGTTCTAGAACAAGGATCCTCAGACTTGGATCAGTTACGAGAAGTGTAAACACTTCTAACCCGGAGGTACAATGTTTACAATAGCCATAAAAGATCCTCCTCTAATTCACCCCGGATGCTGAAGGTCATAAAAGGTCATCCAGACTTAGCAGGCTTCCCAGATAGCCCTAGTACTACAGGAAATCCGTAGCACAGAGTTCTTAAGAAGAAACCCATGTCTGAACCGTGTTTCATATTCCCGCACCAGACCGAAATGGAAAGGGGAAGAATATGAAGCCACTCTAGCCTATGTGTCACTCAGGTCCCAGGTATAGGACCTTAATCAATCAATGATCCTCACCCAGCAAAGAAACAACAGATCCAGCACATGATAATGACAGTATGAAATGCATAAAGTTATAAATGAAAGCAGTAAAATACAGTTGTACAGAAAGCAATAAATAAAGCAAATAAACAAAGAGCACAAGTAGCACATAACACCCTCGTAAACACAAATCAAACAAGCGCTAGGAGGAACCCACAAAAAGAACCAGAAGCCCTGGTTTCAATATAAGGGTCCCCAGCAGAGTCGCCAAGCTGTCGCTCCCCCGAAAAGACACCCGGTCAGATAAGGTACATACACGAACGGTCGGTGAAAGGAGAAATGAAGTGAACTGAATAGAGTCGCCAGCTAGGCATTTTTATCCCGAAGGAAAGGTAATGCTGCATAAACCTAAGAAAATATGGATAAGACGGTCGCGAACCATAGAAACTGAGAAAGGGGGTTGGTTACAATCTGGGAAGATATTAGCACCCAGATTGTCTGTCGTACTCGACAGAATCCACGCTTGAAAGATTGTGCTTAAAGGGGTAGGTGTATGTGTTATATGTGTGCAAAAAGCTGGAAGAGAAATATACAAGTGTCAGTGCAAAAGAGAGTGAAATGCTCAGGAACTGAGGCTTTAAAAGAGAATGCTGAAAGAGGGGGAAGACACAGAGACTTTTGTTCGATAACAGTTAAGTTATGCCTACGTATCCTCGCGTGCAATGAGGAAGTCAGAACACCGTAGTTCGACTCAAAGAGACTGAAAAAAGATTGACTGTGAACTGCTTACTTGTCTATGCTCAAGTGTATGACTCGTCTGGCTCGAGTGCTTAATGGCTTGCATTATACGGAAGAAACAAGTTCTCGTTTGTGAATGAGGGTGATGAGAAAAGAATCCCGGAGGAGACGATTATTGTTTGTTTTTTGTGTTTTCAGTTTTGTTATTGTTTTTGGTGTTTTGCATAGGATAATGAGCTTAAGCCTAAATCAAGGGTGTAAACTCATTATATCCTCCCTGATTAGGGATAATGAGCCTACTTAAGTATGAGATAAGCATCTCAACTTAATTACCATGATGATGTAGGGTTAAGATCATTAACCTACTTGTGATTAGTTAGATGTTTTTGGGTTTTTGTTTAGTGTTAAGTAATGAGTTTAAGCCATAATCAAGGATTAGTGAACTCATTACACCATCCTAATAGAAGGATGATAGATGAAAACACTTAAGCTGAGGAAGATACCTCAACTTAATCCATGATTAGGGATTAAAGTCATTATATAACAAAACTTTATTAAATGGATTTTAATTAAGAGTGTGAGATTAAGAAGTGTATTTTATGATTTGTAAGACAACTTGAGGAGGACTTGTCCATTAAACACTAGGGTTAGTCCTTCTTAACCAATAATGGAAGAATTAGAACCCTAATGTAAGGCCCAAGTTACAAGTTAATGTCTTAGTGATTATTAGATGGATTGATTAAGAGGTTTAAAAAAATTAAGGGTTTAACACTTAGGATTAAAGTTATACACTCCATCCTAAGAGAAGGATGCAGGCATAACCCTAATTCCAAAGTCCTAAAGCCTTAAAGGTTTAGTCTCTAATGATGAGATGAGAAGAGAGACACAAAGAAGACTCAAAGGTAAAAACTAAGGGGGTACTAATCACAACCCTAATTATTATCATGCTTGGAAGTTCCTATGGTTTGTAAGGCTTGAGAAAGATCTTCAAAGAAGCCACCAATGGAGGAAGCATAGGAAAGGAGAAAGAAGCAGGAGAAATAAGTTACTTACTTCATTGAAGAAGATAAGTAACTTAAAGAAAGAAAGTGAGAGATGAACATGAGTGAGCAATCCCACTCAAAGACAATGAAAAATGCAGCAAATATACATATGAAGAAGATGAAGAGAAATGAGAAGTGAAGGCAAATCCACTTCTCACATTAACTTACCACCTGAAAATGTTAGCACAATATGCATAAGGAAAGAAATGATATGAAGCAATGCATATGAATGGGAAAATGCCAAAACCAGAAGCAATCACATGATGCAAATGATTCTATGACATGATGCAAAGGCATACAAAGTGCAATTAAAGATCATACAAGAAAAAGAATGCAAATGAAGCATGTGGGAAGCATGAAAACACATGGATGTTTATGAAATAAAATGGATGCAAAGCATAGCAAATGTATGAATAAATGACCAAGCAATGTTCAAGCAATGTCTTAAGATGCCTAAGATGGCATACAAGTGCTTAGAATGTCATGGCAAGTTCATATGTTCATGCAATGCAATGTAAGATGCAAGTAAGGATGCAAAGTTAGGGTTACATGAAAGGATGAGATGCAAATGATCAAAACAGAAGCAATTCACATGATAAAAATTTGCAAATGAGCTCAAACAAAACCTAACCCCATATGATATCATACCCCAAAGGATAAGGTCTAACTCTTAACCTAAAGAAAGTTATGATTTTTCTAAGTTAACTAGGTTTTTGGGTACCTTAAAAGGGAAAATGCAAATCAATTTGAAAATGGAAGATAAATTCATGCCAAAAATATCTTAGAAACTAAATGTTATATGGAAAACAATGCAAAAAGAATCATTATCAAACCCTTCATGGTTAGGCAGAAAAGATTTTTCAAAGTTAGGGTTCTAAAAAAGGAATTTTATGAACCCTAAATTCAAAGAAAATGTCAAAGTATGTTCAAAACCAAAAAGAAATTTGTATGAATGGTTTGACAATGTTTCTAAATGTCTTAAGATGCAATGTGAGTTTTTTTGTGATTTTTAGAAATCTAAATGGTATTTTAATTAATTAATTTCCATTAATTAATTAAAATATACATTTAAATATTTTAAAAATGCTTTTTAAATGCAAAAAATAAAATAAAATAAATGTTTTTGGATGAAGAAAAATATTTGAATCAGAAATGCAAAGTTTGAAATTTTTTGGATGAGTTTTGATATTTTTAATAAAATGCACAAAATAAATGAAAATAAAACAAAATAAATATGAATAAAAAGAAAGTCAGCGCATCCAATGGTCTAGGTTTGAACTGGGAATGGAGGGAAAGACTGCGCACCAGATCCTATGGTTCTCATTCAAACTGACTTAATTATTTAATTAATTTAATTAATACGAATTAAACCCTAAATGAACTAATCTTGGCCACTCATTCTAAATTAATCCTGATCCAAAGGCCCAGAATGCACCTGGCAAACTAAACCCTAAATTAGCCCCAATCATTTTCAGATGACCGAAACAGTGTTCTGGTCATCTTCTCCGGCGAGACCTCAACATCAACTTCTTCCCTAGGCCATTTCAAGAGCTCTAAAGCTCCAGATCAAATCCCAAACCTTCCCAAGCCTGAATCTACCCTCAAAACAAATTTATTTTGCATCAATCATGAGAATCAAACAAGAACATGTTTCACGAGCAAAGTTTCAGAAGCTAAATACACGCTTGTTTTCAACTCATTTTCAAAACAAATTATATCATGATGATCAGCATAACATGTAGAACAAATTAGAAACTTAAAATCATGCTTCGGGAAAAAAGTTTGAAGATGGATACCTGAGTTGGAGCTTTCACTTTTGGAGCTTTCTGACCTCTCCTCCTGTGCAAACCCACCCCAATGGACTCATTGATGATGTTGAGAAGCTTGGAATGAGTTGAAATAAGCTAGATTGAGAGGTTGAAACTCAACTGGTCCAGAATCGTGTTTGTGTTTGGCTGACTTTTAGGGCTTGGCAATGGTTGGGAAATGATCTATGGATGATGGTGAGTTGATCTATGGAAAAATATTGGATGTTTGATGCTTGTGTAGTGTGTTTCGAATAGATGAAGGTTGAGGGTGATTTTTGTGAACTTGGCTTGTGTATGGTTCTGAGCTCCAAGATTATGTGAATGGCTTTCTTTTGGTCCACATAACAAGTCTCTATTGGCCAGAGAGTGGGTGGTGGCCTATGGTGATTGGTATGGGCAAGTTGCAAAAAAGTCAATTTGTGTGTACTTGAGGTATGGGCTATGGCAGGAGTTGTTCAAGGGCATGTCTTGGTTCAACAAAGATCAAGGAGAGCCATGGGATTGAAATTATGCAGCTGGATGGCTTGGAGGGAAAGATTTCATAGGTTTTGCAAGATTTTGCATTTTTGCCCCCTTTGAATTATCTTGTGATGCAAGGCATGAAAACAAGTGATTCCTTGGGCAATTCTGATCACAATGCATTTTACTATGTTTGTATGATGCCTAGAGATGCATTAGAGGTCACAAAATGACTTGGCAAATGGTTTTGCAAAAAATCCTCTATGGTGTGAAAGTGAAAATTATAGGATTTTTGCCAACTTTGCAAGGTCATAACTTGAGTTCCATAATGAATTAGAACATGTTCGTGTACTTTTTGAAAAGGGAATGATCCAATCTACAACTTTCATGACCAACAATTTTTCATTTGAAGCATTTTTGGTTGAGAAAGAAGAGGTTGAAAAACTTTCCCAAAATGGAAAGTTTCCATTACAAGTCATTTCCATTTTTGGCAACTTTTGGTTTAGCTCAAATTTCTTCAATTTTGTGAACTTCCAAGCCCTTAAATGATCAAATAAAGATCATAGAACTTCAATTTGATGAAAATATCACTTTGGTTCCATTGTTGGGGACCTCAGATGCCCTGATTTTGCTCTGACTTGCTCAAGAAGTTACCCAGTGAACATATGACTTCCACAATGAATTTCTTCATCAAACTTGGTACACATGATCCTTATAAAATATTGAGACTATTAGAAATAAGAATGACCAAAAAAAATAAAAAATTGGAGTTAAGGCCTCTGAAACCAAAACCCTAATTTTGGTCATCTGTGCAGTGAAAACCCTAGCTTTGCTTCCATGCTTTCCCAGTTCTTGTGATTTCTTGATTTACTTGATCTTTGAGGGATATGACATGATGGTTGAACACACATGGACCCTCTTGGAATGCTTGTATGCCTTTGGAGTGGCTCAGATGGATCCTTGGATTGCTCAGATCACAAACCCTAGATGCAGATGAACTTAAACTTATGCAGTGAAACAAATATGCTATATGAGGTAGTATACTTATGCTTATGCAAACATGAAATATCCCAAGCCATGGTGTGAAATGATTGAGGGCAAATTTGGGGTGTTTACAAGCATGTGAAAGTTATGGCTGGTCAAAGTTCAGTTGACTTTCTTTAAGAAAACCCTAATTTAGAAACTCTTGATTCTTGATGATCTGAAACTTTCTTGATGAATCATGATCAACCCTTGATCAAATGATGAATTTAACTTCATAATATTGATGTTGGCAAAAAATCTTGAGGTTTGACTTTAATTTGACCACAATTGACCACAGTTTGACTTTTTAACTGCTTGACTGGTTTTTGCATATCTGATCATCTGAATGGGCAAACTTATTGGGAAAGCCTTGAAACTTAACATGGGGATTCTTGAATACATGTGAGATATTATGAAGCTTACTTGAGGCCTTGAAAATCATTTTAACCTAAAGAATCACAAAAACCTAGTTTTGGATACCTTGCTTAGGAAGAGGCATTGTCTGAGGAAACTTCCACACTTCATGACCAATTAGGAGTCTTGAGGACCTTATGATCATTTAGAAGTCTTGATAGAGATTGTCTTGATTGTGGAGGGAAAATTTTGGGGTACAACAGTTAGAAACACAAATTTCGCAAGTAGCTTAACAATAAGCACCTATTGCTGCTCCTGCAGGCACATTTCATGGACAACCGCAACCTAATCCTAAAGGGCATGCAAATGCTGTTATTTTAAGAAGTGGAAAAGAAGTAGAAGGACCAATAGATCCTAGAACCCAGACACATGCCATGTATCAAAAACCAACTGAAGAGACTAAGAAGGAAAATGAGGATAGTAACTAAGAGGTTGTAGAGAAAGAAAAATCTTACGTGCCTCTACCACCATAAAAACCACCAATTCCATATCCTCAGAGATTTGTGAATTCCAAAATCGCAAGGCAATTTAAGAAGTTTGTAGAACTTCTGAAACAGTTAAACATCACAATTCCTTTTACAGAAGTCATCACCCAAATTCCCTCTTATTCGAAATTGCTAAATGAGATCCTATCTAATAAAAAAAGATTGAGGAAAATGAAACAATTACACTTATTGCTGAGTGTAGCGCAATAATCCAAAACAACATGCCTCATAAGCTGAAAGACCCATGTAGTTTCTCCATACCCTGTGTCATAAGAAAGTTCGTCATAGACAAAGCTTTATGCGACTTAGGAGCTAGCGTTAGTGTTATGCCCTTGTCCATATGCGAAAGGTTGGATATGGGAGAACTAAGATCGATTAAAATGTTTGTTCAATTAGCCGATCGATCTGTCAAATACCCTGTAGGCATATTAGAAAATGTTCTAGTACACATAGGCCAATTATATATTCCCACCGAGGTGACCACCGGAGGATCTGTTTGCGGGGGATTAAGCCTTTGCATAGCAGCCCTCATCTCTTGCTGCCCCAGAGTTATACCATGCATCATTGTCATGAACTCCCTCATCCTAGTGCGAAGTTCATTCAACTCAGTTTGTACTATATCCATAATGTGCCTTTGATTACGGCGAGTAGCATACCAGTGTGAAGGGATATTGTGCCTGAGAAGACGGGTCTTTGAGTCTCTCGCAATATTTCCTGAAAATGCATATAAGTTAAGAAACCCGAACAACCCGCAAAAGAAAAAATGAAAATGACATGAATGCATGCAATGATGTGTTCTTTTCATTCTTAGGGAAGAAGACCCCGCATGACGTTCAGATAAGATGATATCCGTGGAGAATTGGTGCTTAGTACCCCGTGTCAGTGCAAAAGATAACAACCAGTGACTCAAACCAAATCAAGCATACCATAAACTGATATCTGAAGATAACAATGTCCCCGAAGGGTGCCAATTCATACATAAAGAGAATAACAAAGTAAAGTAAAGAGGAATCCCACAACAAGCTTGTGGGTGATCCAGGTACAAGAGTATGAAACTAAACCATAGGAAGCTCCATGTCTTACATCCTCCATCTAAGACGCTCGACGTCCTGGAAGAGTTGGGCAATGTCTGGATGATTCGACTCTTGGATGAGCTTCTAAATAAGAAGATCCATTAGATAGAAGGAAACATGCAGTTCTTTGATTTGTTATAGGAATACCTCTTCCCTTTCTTTGCTAGGGCTCAGCTCAGTCTTGACTTTCTTAACATTGGCCTGAATCTTTAGCTCTTCTACCTTCTTCTGGATGTCTTCAGCTGCTTGTTGACTCTTTGCCATCATCTGAAGGTGATCTATTCGTTGCTCATGGGCTTTCTGAAGCAGCTCTCCCTGCTCAGCCAGAGTCTCTTGAAGGCTTTTGATCTTTATCTTGTATTTTATCTCTACCTCTTTCTGCTTTCTCAGATGGTCCTCCCACTTCTCTTACCAAAGGGTCACAGCTTCGTTAGCTTCGTCTAAAGCTTTCTTATCCTTCCGGCGCTGACTCTCCTTGTGGGTTTCAGCCAACATTCTCATCTTGAAGTAGAGCTCTCGTTCTTCGAAGTCCTGTTGCTTGAGCCTGAATATCTCTTCAGCTTGATAAGCACTCTCCTCTATCCTCTTGTTCTGAATCATCAGCTTCTGGCGGGAATTATTGGCCTCTTGATTTTTAGCTCTGAGCTGTTGGACCAAAGCCTCCAACTTCTGATAATCCTCCAATATCACAATAGCAGGAGGTGGAACTGGTGCAGAGAAGGGGATTAGGGACACTTGAGCTTTCTCCTTTATCCAAGTTTCGAACTCGGGGAACATCTGATTGTTGCTCTTGCCCAAGCATGTTATCCCTTTCCTTCTGATCATTTCCAGGAGCCTGCAACTTTCCTAACCAACGGAAGATTATTCTTCACCAGGAAGTAGAAATTCCGGAATAACTCTGATTCTTCGGGAACCTCTTTTAGTGCATATCCCAACTATCTTCTTAAGAGAATAGGGTTGTAATTGATGCCCCCTGATACTCCTAATAACGACATGTTGAGATAGTTTCCGCAGATAATGATAAATTTCTTCCCTTTTAGCCTCAAATTAAACCATTTGATGTCTTTGGCAGACAGTGTACTCAGTTTCTGGGCCCAAGTTGCATCAGGATTAGTGAAAGCCTCAGTGATAGGTAGGTGTCTCATAAACCATCTGTAGAATAGATGAGCAAAACACCTAACCAGACTACCCCGCTTCTTCTCGTTCTTGTAATGCACTGAATAGTATAGATCGACCAGGAGAGTGGGTACCGAATTCTTCAGCATGAACAAATGGATGGCATTCATGTCCACAAATTTATCCATATCAGCAAACAGGACGATCCCATATATGGATAATGCCAGGATAACACAAACTGAATCCCACTGTTCTGCCACAACGAGTTCTCTAGCTCTTCTGACCAGAAACTTTAGAGAAAACCCAAATACCTCAGCTTTAGTAGCAGTCAGATTATCAACTACCTCTGATGAGCTCAAATAAAGAGCTTTGGCAATGTCAAGATGAGTTGGTTTGGTCATCTATGAGTTGAAAGGAATCTGATCTTTGAGTGGCACCCTAAAATCTCATAATACTCTTCAAGTAGTGGACCTAGCTGGAAGTCATGAAAAGTGAAACATCTGAGCCGCGGATCGTAGTACTACAATAGGGTATGAATGACACTCTTCTGAGAACTATCCAGATCAACCACCAGATCCAGAATATCACCATATTTCTCCTTGAAGTATCGCAGATGACTCGGGGTAATAAGAGACACCATCTGGTTGATCAGATCCACTTTGGCATCAAAGAACTTATAGTACACATTCTTCTTTCTGGCATGTTCCATTTCTGAAGCAGGAGTATGACTAGGAACCGAGAGTAGTATGAACCCTGAGAATGAAAAAGAACATAAATGATTAATGATGTCATGATGCTTATGCAAGGCAAGGCATGTGATCAGTGATGTGTTTGTGATGTGCTGATCAAATAATCAAGTGTCTGTGCAGGGTCATAATATCAATCACAATAATAGTTTCTATGAACAGAAATCCCGAATCTCAGAACCAAGGAACCAGATCACGGTACTAACACAATACTGGAAAAGTGGGTATGTTGGAAGTTTTAGGGTTCCTAAACTTGTAAACCCATCCCATCTCACAGGTGTGCTACTCGGGTCAACATCACAGACTCTCAAAGCCGAATAGCAATAATACGTTCACCAGTTCCGAGAAATGGCTCATGACCAAATCAGGGAATCAGTTTGGCATTATATACTACTCAGGGAGGTCTCAACTAAGTCCAAGGAAAAAAGCATCCCTCATAAGTATCCAGCTTCAAGCACTGAATCGAGAAACAATAGTACATTCATCCCTTGGGATACAGTACTATCGTTATACAAACAGAGTTCCTTAATTGGATTCCTATGAGAGAACCAGACCATCCTATGCAAGTTCCAAGTGGACTCTCAGATGCGAGTGGGTTTGCCAACAAACGTGGTATGTTACTGTCATCACTGGAGAGGGGTGTTTCCACTAAGGTCCTTGAAGATCGGTCACCATATGCACATAACTATCAAGGTCGTATCCTAAAGTGGGGAAAACCCCCACACATAATAGTTCTGAGACGGTCGCAATCTGGGTGTGGAACACATCTCCACTCATCATGTAACCATGCGAGTACAATGTATGTCCATGCTAATCCTATGGTGCACTCAAGCCGGGTAATTGGCTTATCTCACAGTAACTCATATCCCACAGAAAAAAATCCAAACCAACACAGTCCGGTATATATGATGCATGGAAAATAAATACTGAAATCGGTAAATAAATGTTGTAAAGTAAAGAATTGTAAACGAAAATAGTAAAGCTAAACTAAAACACACAACAACACACAGGTAAACACCCAAAGAAACAAAAACAAGCAGGCTCTAGGATTGACTCTCAAAGGGAAACCAGAGATTCTGGGTTCGATCCCCAGCAGAGTCACCAACTGTCGCTCCCGGGATTTTCATCCTAGTACAAACACAAAAGTGGCACAGAAAAGGTAGAGTCGCCATCCAGGAATTTTTATCCCGAAGGAATGGGAAAGGTAATGTTGCACAAACTTAAGAGAAAAGGAAAGGACAAGGTCCTGCGAACTAAAGATCTGGGTTCGGGAGTCGGTTACGACCTGGGAAGGTATTAGCAACCCAGATCGTCTGCCGTACCCGACGGGATCCACGCTTGTTAGTCTGTTTCAAAAGAACTGCTAACTTGAATTGAAATGAGAGAGAGAGAGAGAGAGAGTTGGAAAAAGAGGAAGAAAACAAAGGGGGAAATGTAGGGAAAATAAAGAATGTGCTCGAACGGGCCCTACCCCGCTGCCTACGTACCTCATCGGGAAAATGAGGATCAGAGTCGATGTAGTTCGCCTAACTAAGGTGAGAATATTTATTTGTGTTTCTTATGATTGGAACTGCTTATGTCTATGCTCAAGTGTTGCAGGCTCGCCTTGAACGAGTGTGTTTACTGTCTTGCACATGAGACAAGTCGTCAAAAGTTCGCGTTGAAAGTGAATGAGATGAGAAGATAATTCCCGCAGGAAAAGACGAGTGTTGTTTGTGTAATGTCTTTTAGAGAAGTGTTTTGATTGTTTTTGTTTGCGAGCCTTCTGATACTAATACTTATTCATCGTGGTAGATGCCTTACATCTTGCCCCGAAATGAGACGCATATAAGTAACCCACGACAAAGTCTCATGGCGTACGAGAAGATCGACCTTAATTAGGTGTTTTTTTTTCTTTTCTTTTGAGATGAGAAAGAAAGCAAAGCGAACCAAAGGTTAAAGTCTAAGGGGAGACTAATGATCCTAAGTGTTGTCATGCATGGATGAACCTAGGTTAGTGTGGTTTTCTAATCCTAATGAGAAAAAGGAAAGAAGAAGGGGAATTAGAAATCAACTTACTTCCTTAGGAAGCTAATTTATTTCTAAAAGGGATTAGCATGAAGTTGTACAAACTAAGCACAAAATGCTAAGGCAAGCACACTTTGAAAGCGTAAAGAATTTAAGAGAAGAAAGAAGTTGTGTGAACTTACCTCCACCTCCCTACGAAACAAAGGTTAATAGGATAAACATGATGAAAGGAATGAGGTAAACAAGTACCAAACCAATCCTAATACATCTAGGACCTAATCTAGACTCAATCCTAAGTCTAAGGACCCTAAAAACCAGGCAAAGCAAAAATCCAACAACTACTACAGCTCCTATAGCACAAACAGCTAGGAAATGCAATGCAAAATGCAAACAGCCTATTACAGCTATCAAACAGCATGCAAAATAGGTGTAAAAAGTATGAAAACATAACAAACAACACACATTTAACAGCTCATGCTTCAAAATGCAGCTACGGAAAGCAAGACATATTTGAATTATTTTCATTTATGCACACAATGAATGACAAATAGTGAACAAACACCACATAACATGATTGAAGAAAATCAAAATGAAGGGTATGAATATGGACATGTAAGCATTTGCCATGATTTGTTTATTAACAAACACAAAAAAAAAACACCAAGTATGCATTTCCACGATTTTTAAGCAAATAAGCACATAAGCATGGAGTGTGAACATGCATCACCAAGAATCAACAAGATAGGCATGCACTTTGATACAAAATCATAATTGGCATCAATCATGGAAGTGTAATCAGGCAAGCAAGGATAAGGGAATGAATATACACGTGTGATCATACATTTCAAGCAATGCACAACATGGTATTTAAAGCATTCGAACAATTGAACCTTGCATGGATCATAAAATATGAAGCAAAACAGAATGTGAAACATTTAATTGCATGTTAACCAATGAGTTTGAACATGGTAACAACATACATAATTCACTTTAGGCACTATTTCACAATTATGCACAAAAACGAAAAGTAGCAAATGCGCGTGCCGAAAGGACTTAAAACTTCAGAATCATGCAGCTAAAATGGTCCTGAAAATTACCTAAAATCATGATCTAACAATCCATAAAGATTAAAGAAGCAATGTAAAGCAAACATGCAATGAAACAATCAATTTTCACAAATCTGAACAACATTAAACAGTTAACACTAGGGGTTAACCGGTTAACGGACCCCAAACAGACGCAAACAGGCTTGAAAAACACGTGTTAACCGGTTAACCTCAGGGGTTAACCGATTAACACTGAACATAATGCAAAAACAACAATGAAATAAACACTTCTAGCTATCAACCTACTTCCAAAAGCTCCTAATACATCCATGAACATGCTAGCACGCAATTTTCACTTAAACCTAATCTTCTAACACCTGTTGGCACCAAGAACTAGCTATGATTCTAGCTACTAACAAGTAAATCGAACAAAACGCAAGCAAAACAATGAATCGATCAAAGAATGCCATATTGCGAGATGAAGTGAGATAAATTAAAGAGAAATGGTTTCAGATTCACCAACCTACAAAGTGGAGGCTTGCTTTAGTGATTGTTGCGAGTTGATCGATGCACAAATGAAGAGAAAACCGTAGACTTCAAGCTTTGATCCGCATGAATGCAAAATAAATGCAATTGATAAAGATCTTGATGAACAACCACAAAAGCACTTCCAAAATGAAGAATCACCCTCAAACAAAAGTAATTACTCCAATTAATCTTCAATAAACCATGGAATTAATGCTTGAATGAAGGTTTAGCTTCAAGTTCTTCAAGCTTCAATGTAAAACTTGAAGAACTTATGATGAAGAAGCTTTGGTGAATTTGGAAAATGGAGAGAAAAGTTGAGAGAATTGAGATGAAAAATGAGATGAAAATGAAAAAACGGTTGAGGTTGTGAGGTTTGGAGTGAATGGAGCTTATATAGAAGCTAGGTTTGGCATGAGGCTTGGGTATGGAGTTAGCTTGGGGTTTAGGTTTGGAAAATGTGGTTAGGAACTAGGCTTGGATTTAGTTAATGTTAGTTGGGGTTTCTAGAATATTCCTTGGAAGAGTGTGGAAGAGTCTAGAAAGTGGTAGAAAAAAGGAAGCAAAATGAAAAGTGGAGGGAATTGGGAAAACCAACTACTTTTTGAAATTCCTTCACAAATTTCGCCCCCGTTAACCGGTTAACCCCAGGCGTTAACCAGTTAACGGATGAAAAATATGAATTTTTATTTCCTTTGATGGGTCAACTTGGAAATGAGTTGGTTATTTCTTTTTCCTGATATTATTTCTCCTTGAGATCAAATGATTGACAAATATCACTTGATCACATGCCTCATGCGCATGCCAATGATGATGATTTATTTATTATTTTTCTTTTGAATGCAATGCAATATGGACGGATATGCAGGATGACGAAGCATAAACCACTTGGGGTTGATAATAAATTAAGAGGGCAAATTTTAGGGTATTACACTATTCATCCCGATGACCAAGAAAAAACTACCTTCATATGCCCATACGAAACATTTGCCTACCGAAGAATGCCCTTTGGACTATGTAACGCTCCAGCAACCTTCCAACGATGTATGATGTCAATTTTTGCCGACTTCATAGATGACATCATGGAAGTGTTCATGGATGACTTTTCCGTTTGTGGGAAAAGCTTCGAAGGATGTTTATCTAACCTAGAAATGGTGCTCGAAAGATGCGTAAAAGTGAATTTAGTACTAAACTGGGAAAAATGTCATTTCATGGTTAAACAGGGAATCGTGCTAGGACATCTAATATCTGACAAAGGGATTGAGGTTGATAAAGCCAAAATCGAGGTTATAAAAGATCTTCAACCTCCAATGATCGTACGAGAAATACGAAGCTTTTTAGGACACGTTGGTTTCTACCGATGGTTTATTAAGGATTTCTCAAAAATCACAAAACCTTTAACCGGTCTATTAATGAAAGACGTTGAGTTCATCTTCGATGAAAATTGCCAAAAAGCGTTTGAAAAACTTAAAATAGCTCTTATCACCGCACCCATTATGCAACCTCCTGACTTGAGATTACCCTTCAAAATAATGTGTGATGTAAGTGACTATGTCGTAGGTGTAGTTCTAGGACAAAGGAAAGATAAGAAACTGCACGCAATCTATTATGCTAGTAGAACCCTAGATCATGCCCAAATGAATTATGCCACCATGGAAAAAGAACTTTTAGTCGTCGTGTTCGCTCTCGATAAATTTCGTTCTTACTTAGTAGGAGCAAAAATAATTATTTACACCGACCACGCCACCATTAGATACCTATTGACCAAAAAGGATGCCAAACCGAGACTTTTAAGGTGGATCCTACTTTTACAAGAGTTCGACTTAGAAATCAAAGATAAGAAAGGGACTGAAAACGTAGTTGCATACCACTTATCTCGAATAGAGGGTATTAAACCAGACAAAGTTCCTATCAATGATGACTTCGCCTATGAAAGTCTAATAGCTCAAATAGAAACTAGAATTTCCTCATTAACTCTAAGCGAACCAAACACGGAAGAAAAGGTGGGAATGATGCAAACACATCAAACCCTGCCTTGGTATGCTGATTTTGTTAACTACCTAGCAGCTGCAGTGCTTCCACCAGATCTAACTTATTAGCAAAAGAAGAAGTTATTTTATGATCTGAAACATTATTATTGGGATGAACCTCTGATCTTTAAGAGAGGATCCAATGGAATTTTCCGTTGATGTGTCCTCGAAGAAGAAATAGAAAATATTATCACCCATTGTCACGTTGCTCCATATGGTGGATATGCAAGCACATCTAAGACCTGTGCTAATATCTTACAATCTGGCCTAACCTTTGGAAGGATGTTCACATTGCAATCTTAAACTGCGACCGATGCCAACGTACCAGCAACGTTTCTAGACGTGATAAGATGCCCCAGAAAGGTATTCTGGAAGTATAAGTTTTTGATGTGTGGGGTATAGATTTCATGGGACCATTTTCATCTTATTTTGGTAATAAGTACATACTCGTTGTTGTTGATCACATTTCCAAATGGATCGAGGCTGTAGCCTCTCCAACTAATGACACACGAGTCGTTGTTAAACTTTTCAAGAACATAATATTTCCTAGATTTGGTGTGCCACGACTAGTCATAAGTGACGGAGGCTCCCAGTTCATTTCTAAGATATTCGAATTTTTTATATTAAAATATGGAGTCAAACATCGTGTTGCAACACCATATACCCCACAAACTAGTGGGCAGGTTGAGGTCTCAAATAGAGAAGGACTACCCCAAAAATTATTCAGTTCTAGATCCATAAAGAGTTCTTCCTGGGTGACAGTAAAAACAAATGGGCCACTAGGAAATCCCAAAAGGTCAGCTAATTCTCCATGATTATAACTGTAGTCATTACCGAACATTCTGAAAGAAATCAAACCTCTACGAGATTCATCTGATGGTCGTCCCCGTCGTTGATCTTGTTATCTGGCATTCGTCCTATGTCATGATAAACCCTGAGAGCAGCCGTACCCTGCTAGGTAATCGTCCTTCACCTCTTGATGATTGTCCTTCATCATGCTTACCCGATGGCCGTCCCCATCGTCGACCTTTTTATCCGGCATTCGTCCTATGTCGTGATACGCTTTAGCAGCCGTCCCCTGTTAGGTGATCGTCCTTCACCTTAGATGACCGTCCCTCATCCTTATCCCCAACAGAGTAGCCGTACCCTGCCAGGTGATCGTCCTTCACCTTTGATGACCGTGCCTCATCATTCATTTCATTCACCTGTAATCCCCAGATAATCTTACTTGATGGCCGTCCCCATCACAATCTCTTATATCCCCAGCATGTCGGTCGTCCCCGTCATCGCTTTATCCCTAGCAGTCGTCCTCTGCTCGACGGTCGTCCTCCGTCGCCCGCACTTTATAATTATATACTTTATTTTCTTTTACAATCTATATCCCTTTTCTTCTTCATTTTGTGAGTGCAAATTTTGGACTGTCTTTGGTACTCAACCACAAGTTATCTTGTTTTCCTGTTAAGCCGTTGCTTACATCCTGCACAGCTAACTCATGCTTGAATAGGGGCAGCTGTAAACACCCCAAATTTGCCCTCACCCATTCACACCATGGCTTGTGATCTTTTCATATGCATAAGTTCAATCATAGCATCTCATATTGCATATTTGCTTCACTGCATTGGTTCAAAGTCATCTGCATCTAGGGTTAGTGATCTAAGCAATCCCTGAGCCATTTGAGCCACTCCAAAGGTCTTCAATCATTTAAAAGGGGTCCATGTATGTTCAAGCATCATATTATATCCCCACAAAGTCAAGAAAGTCAAAGAATCACAAGAACTGAGAAAGGCATGGAAGCAGAGCCAGGTTAAACTTCACAGATGACCTAGAATTAGGGTTTTGGTTTCAGAGGCCATAACTCCAAATTTTTTGGTCATTATTGCTTCTATTAGTCTCTATATGGTATAGGGATCATACATATCAATTTTCATGAAGAAATTCAATGGGGAAGGCATCTGATTAAGAGTTGACTTTTTGAGCAAGTCAGTGCAAAATCAGGGCATCTGAGGCCCCCAATGACCCAACCAAAGGGTGTTCTTCATCATTTTGATTGTGTATGATCTTTATTTGATCATATAAGATGTTAGAAGTTCACATAATTGAAGAATTTCAAGCCATTTGCAAAGTTGACTTTTTAGGGAAATGACTTGTAATGGAAACTTGCCATTTTGGGAAACTTTTTCAACCCTTGCTTTTTGATCCAAAAATGCTTCAAATGGGAAAACTTTGGTCATTAAAGTTGTAGAATGGATCATTCCCTTTTCAAAAAGTACAAGAACTCGTTCTAATTCATTTTGGATCAAAAGTTATGGCCTTGCAAAGTTGGACAAAATCATTGAAATTTCACTTTTGCACAAAATGGAAAACTTGCAATTTCTCATGACAAGCCTTTATGTGACTTCAATGTGACCTCTAATTATCATACCAATGCAATGCATGATCTAAAAATCAGTTTGGCCCAAAGAATTTCCCATTTCCATGCCTTGTTTTTCAAGTAATCATAAGCCATTCTTCATGAAAGTGCAAAGAGGGATTTCTTGCAAAATCATTCTCAAAGGGATTGTATGATCTCTAGCTGGTTTTAATACATTGTCATGACCTAATGAGGCATCCCACATCAGAAATTCAGCAAGACTTCTCACACATACATGGCCAAAAATCATGAGATGTAACAAGTTGTCAAGTTGCAAAAACCCTTCCAACTCATGATCCAAATGCAGCAGCCTTTCATGAACCATCCAAGGGCCATCCTTGACTCAAGATGAGGCAGGACAAGCCTCTAGATTGCCTCTGACCCGAGCCATGCCTAAGGTACACCATATCTTGACTTTTTGCACAAAGGCCCATACCAATCCCACAGTGACACACCAACTCTCTGCCCAACCAGAGCATGATATGTGGACATCAAGCAATCCAAAATGAGCCCACACACAAGCTGAACACTCCCACTTTTTTGCATTCACAAAATTCTGTCAAAAACTCTTCCTCTTCGAATTTCCTTACACAGCCATGAAACCTCAGTTCTTTCTTCACCAGTGAACCACAAATCCTCCATGGAACAAAAGGCCACCATAAAAACAGCTTGAAACCCCCTAGAACACAACTGTAAAATCTGCTACACCAGAACTCATCTTCACAAATCAGCCATCAACAAAAGTTTTGAAGCATTCCATTGAGCTCAGGAGGTTCAGGAGAGGCAGTTTGCATAAGAGAAAGGCCAGGAAAGCTCATCTTCACAGTTCTTCATCTCAGGTAGCTTCAAAATTCCAACTTTTTAGAGCTTGTTATTTTTGTTACAAAATGAAAGAGCACATCATGGGGATCACTCTGGTGCTTTTAGATTTTAAAATAGTGTGAAAATGAACATTTTATGCCTCTTTGAAGTTTTGCCCATGAATGTGTTTGAGTTCGTTTCTCTCTGTTCATGGCTGATAAATGGTTTTTGATGATGGATTTAGGTTTAGTTTGGGGAGGGGAAGGTTTCTGGGCAATTAATTTGACTTGGGGTAGCCTGTAGAGGAAACTAGGGATTTGCCCTGCCGGAGAAGACGACCGAAGCTCATCTCCGGTCGCCTGAAGTTGATTAGGGTTAAACCTGTTTAATTACGCAACTTTGAATTCTGGCCTTTAGATGCGTTGACCCGCGCGCGTATGGATGGCCAAGATCTCATCATTTAGCCCTAATCCTCATTTGACTTAATTAATCCAGTTTAATTAATTTTTAAACCAGATTTAACCAGGTTTGAACTTGGGCCATTGGATGTGGCGCCAAGTCAACCTTTCCCAGCCTAGAATCAATCTGGTTCGTTCATTATGCATACTTCTCATTATTTTAATTTTTATTTTCATTTTATTTGATTTATTTTGTACATTTAATTTAAAATAGCAAAAAACCTTTAAAAATTCTGAAATTTTTTGTCAAAGGTTTAATTAATTTTCAGAACACAAAAACATTTTTATTTTTATTTTTTGCATTAAAATTATTTTTAAATCATTTAAAAGTTTATTTTTAATTAATTAATGAAAATTAATTAATTAAAAATACTTTTAGGTATTTAAAAAATCACAAAAAAAATTCACATAGCATTTGAAAACATTTAGAAACATTGTCCCACTCTCAAACCAAATTTCTTTTTTGATCTTGATGCCTTTTGATAATTTTCTTTGGAATTAATTTCATTTCAAGGCCATATTTTGTTTCAAACTTCAAAAATTCATTTCTGCCTAACCATTGAGAGTTGGACAATGATTCTTTTTGCATTGCATCTTGCATAACATGTAGTTTGTAGGATAAAATTGGTTTGATTTGATCTTGCATTTTCAATTTGTTTGGTATTTTTCTTTGTGAGGCACCCCAAAACCCTAGTAATCTTAGGAAATTCATAACTTTCACTAGGTTAAGAGTTAGATCCCCTCCTTTGGGCAGTGAACTTGTATAGGTTTAGGGTATCCTTGATTGCATTTTCAATTTTTTATCATGTCATTTGCTGCTGGTTTTGAGTTTTTGCTTTGCATGTTGTATGTAGCCCTAATTTGTGTCTTCCTTTGCATCCTTCTTTCATTTGCTTGCATACAAGAACTTGTCATGACATTTTGTGCATCCATATGACATATAAGTGTAAACCCATAATTTCGACAAGACTGAAATTAAGGGCTTGAGGTCATCTTTGTCGAAGGATAATAAAAGGGAGAAAATTCAAGAATTGCTGACAGGGTTTAAAACTCCATTACTTCGACAGAAAGGCAAATAGTGTTCTGGCAGAATAAAGTTGGAAAGTTATTTGTAGCTAAGTGTTTGACAGAAGAAAGTTGTCTTTCGACGTTTCGACAGAAGAGGTTTTTTTTGACAAAAAGTAGGGTTTGGCAGATGTTGAAAGAGTTATTTCTTCTTTAAAAGGTTTCAACAGTTTGAGGAGGTGCAAGGTTTCGTCACCAAAGGAGGGAATTCAAATTCAAAAGGTTGTAACCTTTGGCAGTTAGACACATGGAAGTTTCAGAGAAGAAAATTACATGCAGGCTGACACTTGTCATTTAGTTATGGTTTTTCCGTTCTAAGCAGTTATTTTGTTTGTATATAAATAGGATAGTTTGTGTTTAGAATAGGTGTGTGAAAATTGATACAAAATTCCTGTAAAATACTCTAAGTACCCAGTGTGAGAGAAAATGAGTTTGATATTTGGAACCATGTACGTTTGAACACCAGTTATATTTCAAAGTTATTTAAATTACTTGTTCATTTATCAAGTTTAATTTCATTTTCAAGCTTTATTTACTTTTCTGCAAGTTTTTAGCCTTCGACATTTCTTCTTCTGCTTGTTTTAAACCTTTACTTTATTTCATTTTAAACTTAAAACTTTACTTTACTTGTAAAAATCAAAGTTCTTAACACTTTGACAGTATTAACAAAACAAACCACAAATTTATCACAAACACTAAGAACAGTTCGACAAAACCAATGCACATGTATCCCAGGACTTGTTTGGTTGGTCCTGCAAGTAACCCAGTTTTCTGAAGAAATTGGTTAACCAGAGGTTGTTCGCCAGAAACCACAGCGAACAAATTGGCACGCCCAGTGGGACCAGTGCATTTGAAAAAATCTAATAGAGAACTTCTTAGACAAATTGTTCCTTGCTACGTTGTATGATTCTTAGAAGCGGTAAACTAGCCGTAACCGACGTAGAGAGACCAAAGAGAACAAGAAGAAGAAACATGGCTAACTTGCCAAATGCTTCAAACATTCCTGACGAAACAATACCAATTTCCAATCTTGTCCCTTCGTCAGGAACAATACCAGCGTCTGGCCCTGTTTTAGAACAAATTAGGCCTCCTTTGGGGGATTCCATACCAACGGGTTCAGGATCCCAGAATGCGCCTAGTTCTTCCACCATGGGACAAGCCAGACCCCTGGGAACCCCTCCCCCTGGAGGAAATACATTCAGGCTATATCTGAATTATTCTCAGCCTTTGACTGGGAGGGAACAACCATATGGAATGCCAACTTCAATGATGGCAAGCCTACATAATTCGTCACCATTATTCTCTGATGCTATGGTTCAAATGTCATCACCATTGCAGGGATCAGGATATGGTGGAAATGGAAATAGGATGAATCAAGTTCCACCAGGTTTCCATATGCCCGCTATGACAAACCATTCTGCACAAGTAATCCGTCAACAGATGGATGAAAGCAATCATGATATGGTGCAGGCTTTGACACAACAAATGGGAGAAGTGTTCAATCCCTTAATACAAAACACTACCCAAACAAACCAAATATTGGCAGAACAAATGGCACGCATTGCTGACTTTTTTGGAGTCCCGCAAGTGCAGCAAAGAATGCAATTAAATCAGAATCCTGCCAATAGGGCTGTCGAAGAGGAACTTACCATAAACCAAAGGCCATTGGGAAACCCTCATGAAAATCCCAGGGGCCAAGAGGTAGTAGTTGAACAGCCTAATGTAGAAGAGCCTATTCGACAGGAACCAAGAAGGATAATAGTCCAGAGAAACCAAAATGCCGACGAAGTATTACAGCAGAGAATGCGTTACAATAACATGCCTGTCGAAAATAATATTGCCACCATGGTTGAGAGAATAATGGCACAAAATGGAGTAAACGTAGGATTACAAAGGCCTAGTTATACTTCCCCCTTGTCTGAATTTGTCTTACAACAAGAGTTACCACCAAGGTGGAAAGTCCCCAAATTCACAAAATTCTCAGGGGATACTAGTGAGTCCACCATAGAACACGTGGCACGTTATTTGATAGAGGCAGGAGAAATTGCTAATAATGAGAACTTAAGGATGAAATATTTCCCAAGTTCTTTGACAAAAAATGCTTTCACTTGGTTTACATCACTTCCTGCAACTTCAATTTTTACTTGGACCCAATTAGAGAGATTGTTCCATGAACAATTTTATATGGGACAAACCAAGATAAGTTTGAAAGAGTTGGCAAGTGTCAAAAGAAAATTTTCTGAACCTATAGATGACTATTTGAATAGGTTTAGATTATTAAAAGCCAGATGCTTTACGCAAGTGCCGGAACAAGAACTAGTCGAAATGGCTGCAGGGGGTCTAGATTATTCCATAAGGAAAAAACTGGATACCCAGTACTTGAGAGACATGGCACAACTGGCAGACAGAGTGAGGCAAATAGAAAGACTAAAAAATGAAAAATTTAGATCAAATAAAAACAAGAAGGAAAGAGTGGCCTATGTAGGAATAGTTCAAGAAGATGATTATGACGAAAACGAACCAGTCATTTTCGACCAGCAAGAAATTGATCTTGCAGAATTAAAACAAGGCCCTCCATATTCTTGTAAAGTTTTAGCCCCGTCGAATGGAAAAAATCCAGTCGAAGTGGAAAAGAATGACAGGTTCCCTAAAAGAACCTATACATTCGACATCACCAAGTGTGATGAGATATTTGATTTATTAGTCAAAGATGGTCAGTTAATAAAACCAGCAGGCACTAAAGAGCCTCCTGTAGACCAACAGAAAAAGAGAGTTTTTGTAAATACCATAATTTCTTGGGTCATAAAACTTCTCAATGTTACCTTTTCAGGGATCTTGTCCAGAACGCAATCCAAAATGGAAGGCTGAAGTTTGGAGACAAAGCCAAGCAGCAGATGAGGATTGACTCCAACCCTATGCAGGTTGTGGAGGCCAATTATGCTGAACCAGAAATGGTAAATGTGGTCGAAATGGAGATCATGGCAGAGGAAAGTTTTGAAATGGTAGAAGTTACTGAAAGCTTCGACACCAACTTCACCATGATAGAAGCTGCTGAAGGTTTCGACACCCATGTCAATATGGTGGAAGAAGGTGAAAATTCTGCTGACCAGGCTGAGGAAAAAGAAGTCAAAGCTTCTGAAGACTTCGACAGTGAGAATGCCATTGAAACTACTGAAGGTTTCGACGAAAGGAATACAGTCAAAGTGGGAAGAAGTTTCGACAAGAAAAACTATGAAAGAGATGTTGAGCAGGGGGTGGTCTGGGACACTCTAGGAGAGTCAAATGGGAAGTTCGACTTCATGGTGAAGTATTCAGCACCACCAAGCTCCAAAACAGATATCAACAAAATCAAACCCACAGGATGGGGAGATTCTTTCAAACATGATGACAAAGAGGAAGATAACAAAACCCTCATTGTCCAAAAAGAGGCCACTGAGGACCTTGACCAAGAGGAGATCAAAACAGCAGGGACTGATGACAATTCCCTCACTGTCGAACCAGTAAACAGTGGTACCACCAGAACTGAAGAATATCCTGTCGAAAGGGTTCCACACTGCTGCAAATACATCTATAAGGGTTTACACCCAAAAGGCAGTGTAAATCAGTCAAAGGAGAATATCCCAGAGGAAATGATGCTAGTCGAAAAAATGAACAAATTGAAAATTACAACTGAACAGAGTGCTGGGATTCATATGGTGGAAATCGCTCAAAAGGGAGAACCAGACACCAACAAGGGAAAGAAACGTCAAGAGAAGCATCAGAAGCTGGTTTACCCAGAAGAGAACGAGAGTCTTGTCGAATTCATCTAGAGGTGTCAAAGGAAGAATGCAGAAGTCATGCTTTGCCCAAGATGCAGTGTTGTGTTCGACAGGAAAGCAGCTGATGACTTAGAAGCAGCAGAAAAGACCCAGAGAAAAAGAAATTGGGGAACAGTCCCACCAACCAGAAACGAAAGATTCGACCCAAGAAGAGGGAAGCATCACAGTTAAGGGGTGGGAGAAAGACGTTTCAACACCTACAAACCATCCAACAGGCCAAATGATGACAAATGGGTTCAGCCTATAAGGGATGCCCAAGGTCAGAAGAGATGGAAGAGTTTTGAAGTGAACAGGGGTCCCTCATTGGAAGTTAAAAAGGAGGCAAAGCCAAAATACGTCTCTGAAAACTACAAAGGGAAGAATCCTATGTCCAGATCCCAATGGAGAAGATTCCAAAGGCAGAAGAAAATTGAAAAGGAAACTGTAGAACACCAAAGGGTTGGGCAGAAGGAAGCTGAATCAAGCAAATGTGTGCAGATCACAAACAAGGGGATACCTCTGGCAGAAAAAGAAACCCTTCAGGAGAATAGATCTAGTGACACCACAGAAATGCAGAAAACCAACAACAGAATGCCAGTGGACGAAGAAGTCACAGATGAATTTAGTTCAGAATCAGATGCCTCTTTCGACGTAACTTGCAATGTGGTTTCTGTGCTGCCCAGAGATTATGACAAGATAATGGAAGTCGAAGATGAAGAGGATGACATGGCAGATGACAGCATAGGCTTGAAGCCTGTATGCTACTACATAATGAACAATGGCTGTGTCGAAGAGCAAAATGCTTTCTTCGAAAAGCCAGATGATGCTATGAAGGCTCACTTAAAGCCTCTCTTCATAAAAGGAAAGGTAGAAAACGTGGGTGTCAACAAAATTCTGATAGATGGTGGAGCAGCTGTAAATTTAATTCCTCACTACATGATAAAGAGAATTGGAAAAGATGACTCCGACACTAAACCTCACAATATGGTGTTGTCTAACTATGAAGGTAAAGTAGGGACAACACTAGGAGTAATACAACTAAACTTGACTGTAGGATCCATCACCAGGCCTACAATGTTTGTGGTGATAGCATCAAAGGCAAATTACAACTTACTGTTGGGAAGAGAATGGATCCATGGGATTGGGGCTGTACCATCCTCCATGCATCAAAGGATAGCAATCTGGAGGCCAGATGGGATTGTCGAAAACATAGAAGCAGATCAGAGTTACTTCACAGCTGATGTGAACAATGTCACTGGTCGTAACTTCGACAAAAACTTAGCCCATATAGCACCATGCAATCCTGCTGCTTTCGACCTAACAACTTCCGACAATGCTTACTGTTCCATGTACCTCCATCCTACGCATGGTTTCCAGTGGGATAAAGAAATAATTGGGGAGACAAATTACACTTGGGGAACTGCCCATGTCAACCCAACTGGATGGGGGAGTGAATTCAGTGAAAATGATTGAATTTTCAGCAATGGAAAGGATTTCGGCTTATATAGCCGAAAAACAACTCAAAACGGCCCTTGAGGCTGAAGTTAGGAATATGGCTGTCGAAGCCAGCACTCAGGTTGTCGAAGAACAACATCCTCAAGAAAATATTGAGGAACAATATGCAAATCAGAGTTTTGAAGAAGACTCAAATGGCGAATGGCAGAGTCAAAGACTTGATGCCATTTATGATGACGAACCTTTGGGGTTCGAAAAAGATCCAACCTCAACCAATATGAAAATGGTGGCACAGGATCCTTTGGAGGAGATTAATTTGGGACTGGGGGTAGAGAAAAGGCCCACTTACATCAGTGCCAAGTTGAATCCTCAACTCAGAGTCGAAATAATCCAACTGCTGAATGAGTATAAAGACTGCTTCGCCTGGGATTATGACGAAATGCCTGGTTTAGACAGAAGTTTGGTTGAATTGAAGTTGCCAATACTGGAAGGGAAGAAGCCAATAAAGCAGACTCCTAGACGTTTTGCACCTGAAATTCTGTCGAAAATCAAAGAAGAAGTCGAAAGGCTTCTAAAATGCAAATTCATCCGTACAACAAGGTATGTCGAATGGATTGCTAATATTGTTCCTGTGATTAAGAAAAATGGCAAACTAAGGGTGTGTATTGATTTTAGAGATCTAAACTCAGCCACCCCTAAGGATGAGTATCCTATGCCAGTAGCAGAAATGCTAGTAGATTCTGCAGCAGGCCATGAGTATTTAAGTATGCTTGATGGCTATTCTGGTTACAACCAGATTTTCATTGCTGAAGAAGACGTTCCAAAAACAGCTTTTCGTTGTCCAGGAGCAATAGGAACATATGAGTGGGTAGTTATGCCCTTTGGTTTGAAAAATGCTGGAGCTACTTACCAAAGGGCCATGAATTCTATTTTTCATGATTTCATCGAAACATTTATGCAAATTTATATAGATGACATTGTGATTAAATCTGCTTCAGGCTTGGACCATATTAACCATCTTCGACAGTCCTTTGAAAGGATGAGGAAGTTTGGTTTGAAAATGAATCCTCTTAAATGTGCTTTTGGTGTGCAGGCAGGGGACTTCTTAGGCTTTGTGGTCCACAAGAAAGGGATTGAAATTAATGAAAACAAAGCTAAAGCAATAATGGAAGCGAAAGCGCCATCGACAAAGAAGGAATTGCAGTCTCTACTAGGGAAAATCAACTTTCTCAGAAGGTTCATCTCCAACCTTAGTGGAAAGACTCAGGCCTTCTCACCTCTGCTTCGACTGAAGAAGGAGGGTTTCACTTGGGGGCGAGAACAGCAAGATGCCTTCGACAGGATCAAGGAATATCTGGCAAATCCTCCAGTCTTAATATCTCCTTGTCGAAAAAGAAGCATGAGGCTCTACATATCCGCATCTGACAGAACATTAGGAAGTATGCTTTGTCAAGAAGATGAACATGGCGTCGAAAGAGCCATTTATTATCTCAGCAGAGTCTTAAATGATGCTGAAACTAGATATAGTATGATAGAGAAATTATGTTTATGTGTATATTTCTCTTGTACAAAATTGAAGCATTATATAAAACCCATTGATGTACATATATCTTCTCATTTCGACGTAATAAAGCATATGTTGTCTAAGTCTATTTTACATAGTCGAATTGGAAAATGGGCTTTAGCATTGACTGAATATTCTTTAAAATATATGCCTCTAAAAGCTGTTAAAGGGCAAGTAGTTGCTGACTTTATAGCTGACCACTCCATACTTGGAGATGAGACAAATTATGTCGAAAAAGAGCCTTGGAGGTTATATTTCGATGGTTCCAGTCATAAAAATGGAACAGGTGTTGGGGTGTTAATTATTTCTCCCAATAAAATTCCAACAAAGTTCAAGTACAAAATAGAAGGATTATGTTCGAATAATGAGGCAGAATATGAAGCTTTAATTGCTGGACTTGAAATTTTGTTGGAACTGGGGGCAACAGAGGTCGAAATAATGGGTGACTCTGAGTTGGTGATAAAACAATTGACGAAAGAGTACAAATGTGTCAAAGAAAATTTGATCATGTACTTTGTGATAGCCAACAGACTCCTCAAGAGATTCGACAGTGTAGTCTTTAGACACATTCCCAAATTAGAAAATCAGGAAGCAAATGACTTGGCTCAATTGGCTTCAGGGTATAAAGTGTCGAAGGAAAATCTGATGAAAATTGTCGAAGTGAGAGGAAAAGTTTTATCCACCAGACTATCCCCATCTGATTTGGAGACAATAAGATTGGGATATGGTGATGAAGAAAACTTTGAGATTTTTAATATAGGTAATCTAGAGGTTGGAGATTGGAGAAAACCTATCAAAGACTATTTACAAAATCCAAACCAGACAGTCGAAAGAAAGATAAAGTATAGAGCTATAAGTTATGTGCTCTTTGGAAATGAATTGTTTAAAAAGACTGCAGAAGGAGTTCTATTAAAGTGCTTAGGAGAGACTGAAGCTTATATAGCTTTGTCGAATGTACACAGTGGTGCATGTGGTGCCCACCAAGCAGGACATAAGATGAAATGGCTACTATTTCGACAAGGGATGTATTGGCCAACCATGTTGAAAGATTGTGTCAAATTTGCAAAGGGTTGTCAGGAATGTCAAATTCATGCAGGCATACCTCATGTTCCAGCAAGTGAGTTACATTCTATTATAAAGCCTTGGCCATTCAGAGGTTGGGCTTTAGATTTGATTGGTGAAATTCGACCAGCCTCTTCAAAAGGGCAGAAGTACATTTTAGTGGGGGTAGACTACTTCACTAAGTGGATTGAAGCCATACCATTGACGAATGTAGATCAGGAAGCAGTCATAGACTTCATCCAGAAACACATAATATATAGATTTGGAATACCAGAGACTATAACCACTGATCAAGGATCTGTGTTTACTGGCAGAAATATGCAGGCATTGGCAAAAGAGACAGGTTTTAAGTTGTTGACTTCGACACCCTATTATGCCCAAGCAAATGGTCAGGTCGAAGCAGCCAACAAAGTAGTAATAAACCTGATAAAGAAGCATGTAGGTAAAAAACCAAGAAATTGGCATAAGACTCTGGATCAAATCCTTTGGGCTTGTCGAACATCTCCTAAGGAGGCAACTAATTCTACCCCATTTAAATTAACATATGGACATGATGCAGTATTGCCAGTCGAAATTTGTTTACAGTCAATACGAATTCAAAGACATCATGAGATTCCATCTGAAATCTATTGGAGTATGATGATGGATGAGTTGGTTGATTTAGACGAAGAAAGGTTGCATGCTTTAGAATTAATAAGAAGGCAGAAAGAGAGAATCAAAAAATTTTATAACAAAAAAGTAAAATTCAAAGCCTTTTTAGTAAATGATTTAGTTTGGAAAGTGATCTTGCCCATGGAGAAGAAAGACAGAGTGATGGGAAAATGGTCCCCTAAATGGGAAGGACCTTTCAAAATTCTAAGAGTTTTTTCAAATGGTGCATACGAAGTCGAAGAAATAGAAAAAGACAGAAGAGTGCTGAAAATAAATGGAAAGTACTTGAAGAAGTATAAACCAACATTGCAGGAAATAAAAATAGGAACAAATTAAAATTGCAAATAAAACTTGTCTTCGCCAAACAGATGGCGTGAAATAGCATTACATATGAAATTGCTAAAATAAAGTATCCTTAAACAAATAAATTTTCCTAAGTCCTATTACAAAACTACTGTCGAAGGAAGGTAGCTTTGAGTTCGTCGAATTTTTTCTTTTGAAGCTGAATTCGACGCTCGCAGAGGCTCTTGCTGACAGTCAATTCATCAATTTCCCTGTGAAGTTGTTGGGCTGTTTCTGCATGTTGTAGCCCCTTCTGGAGTTCACTGTCTATTGCTTCTTGATTGGGTTGTTGGAGAGAGGCCTGGCGTTCCTTTTCTTGGAGGATTTTCCTTTGAAGATCAGCAATCTGGGCCTGGTAAGCTTGAATGTTGCTTTCACACTCAGCAGCAGCTTTGGTGTATTCGTCAGAAAGCTTATTCAGTTCTGAGATCTTTTCTGTCGAAGAAGCCACTATGTTCCATTCTGAAACTTGCTCTTCAGACTTGGCTGTGATGTTTTGGGAAAACTCCTTTTGTCGAACCAAATCAGCACTGACGGAATCAATTAAGGACATCAAATCCATCACCAAACGGCTTTCTTCAGTCGAAGCCTCCAACAAATTGGCACTTTTTAGGAGTTTCTTCAGATCATATTGGGCAGAAGCATTTTCAGCCAAGACTTCAAACAGGTCAACCCCAAGGATTTTTGTTTTGATCTCATCCATAATGACACTGATTGGTTGAAGGTCAGAAGTGGCCCCTGAAGCTGTCGAACCACTGGGAGAGGAGTCTTGGAAGTTATACCTGGTGTTGAGTAAGGCTTTTAAATATTCCAAGGGTTTTCTAACTTTCAAGCTCTCAATCTCTTCGTGTGACAAGCTCGTCGAATCAGTACCCAAAGAGGTTTCGGCAGGAACTTTTGATGAAGAAGGAATGTTTTGAGAAGTTCCTCCAAAGCTCAAGTTGACTCCTGGTTGATTCGACAGAGTGACCTCTTCTTCGACATTTTCTTTGTCAACTATGGTGGTGTCAGTTGGATCTGGAGCTTGTGCATCCTGAGCAAGGGCATCTTCGTCAGTTTCTGGTATAGCAGCTGGTGTTTGAAGTGGTGCATCTTGATCTGGAATTATTTTTTCTGCAGTGAAGTCTGGTCAAAAAGGAGAATTGTTGCCAGAAGATTCAGAATCACTGAGGTCGAATTCATCCAAAGTTTGAGGTCCATGGACACCTGCATCTGGAGTGGCATCATCTTGAAGTCTTTCAGCCAGAGTCCTCTCAGAATTAGAAGGGACATTTTCTTCTTGGATTGTAGAAGTCTCTTCGACATCAATGAAAACCTACAGAAAATATAAAAGAGAGCTATAAGATAAAGATACATGCAGTCAAGACTGGGAATGTTGTTTGTCGAAGTGATTACCTGAGGGATCTCAGTATGGGCACTTGAGTCTCCACTTCTTTCACTCCTTGAGGGAATTTTGTTGACTGGACTGGCAGGGGGAGTTCGTCTTTGGACCAGAGATCTTTGGGATGCTACTGTTTTTATTTTTAGACCTTTGTTTCTTTTCAAAGGTTGGGGTTCAGGGGATTCGTCCTCAGACTCTTCGACGCTTGCCTCCTTTTCTTCTGGTTTTCTTTTCTTGGTTGGGGTACGAGTTACCTACAATAGAAAAAGAAGTATTTAGTATAAAGAAGTGTTGAAGTACATAAATAAGGAGGGTTGCTCTTTTTTGTCGAAACCTTCTTGGCAGTTGAGGGAGATTTTTCGACTGTTTTGGAGGAGGTTCCTTCACCAGCAGTCTTCCTGACAATTATAATAGCTGAAAAAGAAAAGTTGCATGAACATTGATATAGAAATAAAAGGAGTTAGAAACAAAAAGAGGAATGCAATTTCTTCGACACCTTCAAGAATGGGTTCGTCCACAGTAACATGTTCTATCCCAATGTGAAGGTGCCCAGTGAAGTTGTCCAAGTGATACTTCGTCGCAACCACACGTTCGACAGGTTTTTTGTTTCTTTCGCGAAGCAGTTTTAAATCAGATCCACACACAAACCAGTCTGGAAATGGAGGATACAAGGCCACCCCAAATTCTGCAGAAGGGAGTGGAGGGAATTTTGGGGGAAAAGTGGTGAATGCAAAGTCATAATGTGCATGTGGTGGAAGAGATGAAGGAAAAAACAACTTATTCAATTTTTCTGTGAATTTGTGTTTTAAAGATACTGCTGCCTCGCCTATGGTTCGACGAAGATCATCGGGCCTGTAAATAGTTTCAAAATACTTTTGAAACTTTTGAATTTCTTTGATATGCTGATCTGTACCTTTTTTCTTCTTGTCCTGCACAAAGGTAAAAGCATTCGTCAAAAGAGTAGTGAAGGTTGCTACGTCGAAAAATCTGTTGATATAATATTCCTTCCACCAAACGTCGAATTCTTCAGTACAGAGGAAGCTTGGTTGAAAGATGGTGGGATAAACCTCCAAAGATGGGTCGAAAAACTTGTTGTATAGCTCCAAACTTTTGTCGAAGTTGTGAAATGAGTTATAGAAGATAATAGCACCTTTCTTATGGTAGATAGGCTTCGTCTTCGTCTGAATTAATCCAAACTGCCTAGCTACCAGATTGGGTTGGTAAACAATAAGGGATACCTTTGTGTTGTTAAGGCTATGGTGGGAGAAAAAGTGTCTGGGCATGAGAAAAGCTTCCCAAATGGAGATATAGGAGTCTTCGTCTTTCTGGTTCTCCACTGGGAGTTGTCTGGTAAACCACCTTGGACCTACTTGTCTGCTGGCGAATGGTGCCATCGAAGGAGAAAACTTGTAGCGTTTGGCGAACATCATGATGTAGCTAGTGAATGCTTGTTGAAGGATTATATTATCATCAGTAGGGGTCAGTTGAACCAGCCTAGGCCATTCGACGCGCCTTTCTTTTACTGCTTCTTCGACAACTGGCATTTTGATGGGGATGAAAGTTTCAAAGGTGGCATTCAGCCATAGTTGTAGGAGCCAAAAAGGGCCTGTAAGACTAATGTTACCTTTGTCCTTAAGGGTTTTGAGGTTGCTTACACTCTCACTTAAGGATTCATAGAGGTTTGCCAAAAGTAGCTCACTCAGGCAGAATGCAACTCCATGATGAAGTTGGTTAGCCATAATGATATAACTTCTGGCCACTTGAAGGGACCTAGTACAGAAAACAAATTTGGCTAACCACAGGGAAAGGAAAGCAATATGCTCTCTGTCGGAGACTTCTTCGTTGCCTTCACCTTGGTGATGGGTGATGAAAACAGAATACCCAGCATGCTTTGTGTCGAAGCCTATGGGATCCTTGTTTAAGTGTTCGGGGTTAAAGATTTCTCCTAAAGGACTGAGGCCAGTTATGGCTGCTATGTCGAATAGGGTAGGATTCATCATTCCACAGGGTAAGTGGAAAGTATTATAAGTACTATCCCAAAAGTACAAAGAGGCTAACAGCATGTTTTGGCAATAACGGGGACCCTCCTTCGACAGTTGGATTAGGTCATAAATACCAGTTTTCTTCCAAAACTTTTCTTTGGCTTTTTCGACCCTAGTAAGCCACGCTAAGTAGTCAGAGGGATCTTTCGTCAAAGGGGGACTCCTAAAAATCCTAGTTTGGTTTAGGTAAGACAGATTTATCTCTGTCGAAGCCATGAGGACTTCAGGTTCTTTTGATGAGGTTTCGACAGGCTTAGGGTTTTTGTTAGCAGCTATGGGTTTAGAAGCAGAATAACAGGGATAAAATTCTTTCAGACGGTTAGGGTCAACAGTGGGATTAAAAATAGGACCTAACATAGCATGATGAACTCCAGAAACAGAAATGGGAATCATTACCTGTGACCTGTAAATGCTTGCCTTCTCCCTTTCATTTGGGGGTTCTGGAAAATACTGTTGATGCTGCGTTTGTGTGGGCCCAGATAGTATGTGAGCAGGAGGAAGATCCATGGTCTTCTTTGTCTTTTTTGCACTGCGGCCGGTAGTAGTCTTTGGAAGAGCCATTGATTTGATGAAGAGGTTGAAGGAACAAGAGCTTTGAAAGGTCTTGAAATGGAGTTTTACGTTTGGGTAAGAGAAGAGTTGAGAAGGTGAAAAGTATGAAATGTTGTTGAAAGTGGTATTTATAGAAGATGAAATAAATGACTAGTAATAAAAAAGGGAAAATAAAAAGACTTTCAGTTGGGAAGTGGAGACGTGCGTTTCTGATCCATTGGTGGAAGCTAGAAAGTGGCAGTTGGTAGGAGGCCATGATTTACCTACAATATAGGGTCATGGGAGATTGTGTAAAACGTGGGCTAGACATGACGTTTTAATAAAGTGGAAATCATGATGTTTTCTTGGGACTCAACAAAATCACTTTGCAATAAATGAGACTGACAGGAAGTCAAAGGTCACTTCGACAGCAAAAGATATTTCTCCAAGGATAGTCGAAAACATCTTTGCTGGGGGGCAATTTGTAAACCCATAATTTCGACAAGACTGAAATTAAGGGCTTGAGGTCATCTTTGTCGAAGGATAATAAAAGGGAGAAAATTCAAGAATTGCTGACAGGGTTTAAAACTCCATTACTTCGACAGAAAGGCAAATAGTGTTCTGGCAGAATAAAGTTGGAAAGTTATTTGTAGCTAAGTGTTTGACAGAAGAAAGTTGTCTTTCGACGTTTCGACAGAAGAGGTTTTTTTTGACAAAAAGTAGGGTTTGGCAGATGTTGAAAGAGTTATTTCTTCTTTAAAAGGTTTCGACAGTTTGAGGAGGTGCAAGGTTTCGTCACCAAAGGAGGGAATTCAAATTCAAAAGGTTGTAACCTTTGGCAGTTAGACACATGGAAGTTTCAGAGAAGAAAATTACATGCAGGCTGACACTTGTCATTTAGTTATGGTTTTTCCGTTCTAAGCAGTTATTTTGTTTGTATATAAATAGGATAGTTTGTGTTTAGAATAGGTGTGTGAAAATTGATACAAAATTCCTGTAAAATACTCTAAGTACCCAGTGTGAGAGAAAATGAGTTTGATATTTGGAACCATGTACGTTTGAACACCAGTTATATTTCAAAGTTATTTAAATTACTTGTTCATTTATCAAGTTTAATTTCATTTTCAAGCTTTATTTACTTTTCTGCAAGTTTTTAGCCTTCGACATTTCTTCTTCTGCTTGTTTTAAACCTTTACTTTATTTCATTTTAAACTTAAAACTTTACTTTACTTGTAAAAATCAAAGTTCTTAACACTTTGACAGTATTAACAAAACAAACCACAAATTTATCACAAACACTAAGAACAGTTCGACAAAACCAATGCACATGTATCCCAGGACTTGTTTGGTTGGTCCTGCAAGTAACCCAGTTTTCTGAAGAAATTGGTTAACCAGAGGTTGTTCGCCAGAAACCACAGCGAACAATAAGACATCTTAGGACATATTAGAATCATGTTTGATCATTGCATATTTCATTTGCCATGTTATGCATTCATATCATTTCATAAACTTTCATGAACTTTCATGGTTCAAAGCATGCTTCATTTGCATCCTCATCCTTGTATGGTCATCCACAACTCTTGACATGTGTTTGCATCATCTCTTAGCATCATTTTCATCATGTGTATGATTCTGACTTTGGCCTTTGCCCATCCATATGCATTGTTTCATCTCATGTCTTCCCTTATGCATCTTGTACTAACTTTTCAGGTTAATGGTAAGTTTGTTTGGGAGGTGGATTTGCCTTCACCTCCTACCTCTTCTCACCTCATCATTTTGAATCCTTGCTGCATTTTTACTTGTCTTTGAGTGAGCTTGCTCACTTGTGCCTCTCTTCACTCTTTTCTCTTCTCATCTCATCCCTTTTCTATCTTGCTTCTCCTTGGTGGCTTCCTTGAAGATTTCTCCTCTTAAGCCTCACAAACCCTAGGACTTCCAAGCATGATAACATTTTAGGATTGTTCAGTCCCCCTTAGACTCTTTCCTTTTAGTTTTCTTTGAGTCTCCTCTTCTCATCTCATAATCAAGGACTAAACCCTCAAGGTTTTAAGGCTTTATGATTAAGCTTATGCCTGCATCCTTCTATTAGGATGGAGTGTATAACTTTAATCCTAAGTGTTAAACCCTTAATGTGTTTAAATCCTTTAATCAATTCACTTAATAATCATCAAGACATCAAACTTGTAACTTGGGCCTTGCATTAGGGTTCTAATTCTTCCTTAATTGGTTAAGAAGGACTAACCCTAGTGTTAATGGACAAGTCCTCCTCAAGTTGTCTTACAAATCATAAAATTCACTTCTTCATCTTAACATTAGCTAAAATCCACTTAATAAAGGCTTTGTTTTGTCATGAGGTTAATCCCTAATCATGGATTAAGTGGAGGAGTCTTTCTCAGCTTAAATGTTCTCATCTATTATCCTTCTATTAGGATGGTGTAATGAGTCCATTAAATCCTTGATTATGGCTTAAACTCATTACCTAACACTAAACAAAAATTCCAAAAAACATTTGAATAATCACAAGTAGGTTAATGGTCTTAATCCTACATCATGGTGATTAAGTGTGAGGTGTTTACCTCATACTTAAGGCATTCTCATTACCCCTAATCAGAGGGAGGATGTGATGAGTTTACTAACCCATTGGTTTAGGCTTAAGCTCATTAACCTATGACAAACTTCAAAAGCAATAAAAAACTGAAAACACAAAAACAAACAATAATCGTCTCCTCCGGGATTCTTTTCTCACCTCATTCACTCACAAACGAGAACTTGCTTCTTCCGTCTAATGCAAGACAGTTTGCACCTGAGCCAGACAGGTCATACACTTAAGCATAGGCAAGTAAGCAGTTCATCAGTCAATTTATCTTTCAGTCTCTTTGGGTCGAACTACGGTGTTCTGACTTCCTCATTGCACGAGAGGATACGTAGGCATAACTTAACAGTTATCGAACAAAAGTCTCTGTATATTCCCCCTCCTTCCAGTTTCATTCTTTTAAGCCTCGTGATCTTGAGCATTTCATTCTTATTCTCACACTGACACTTCACTTATACACTTCACTTTTCTTTTACACTGACACTTGCATTCTTTCCAGCTTGGATACACAGATTGCACTGACACTACCCCTTTAAAACACAAATTTTTTAAGCGTGGATCCCGTCGAGTACGGCGGACAATCTGGGTGCTAATACCTTCCCAGGTTGTAACCAACCCCCTTTCTCAGTCTCTCTGGTTCGCAACCGTCTTATCCATATCTCTTCTTAGGTTTATGCAACATTATCTTTCCTTCGGGATAAAAATGCCTAGCTGGCGACTCTTGTCTTTTGAGTTCACCCTTGTGTGTTCTCTCTTCTTTCACTGACCGTTCGCGTCTGTACCCCTCTTGGCCAGGTTTCATTTGGTGGGAGCGACACATACATGACATCATATCATTCCAGCACATATGTTCAGTTATTTCCGAGGATCACATATCTGAATCATGCCATTGGACTTTTTCTGTGTCAAAACATGAATCAAAGCAGATAGATTCCTCAGAAATAACTGAACATGGCATTTGCATACATCCTTGCATTCTTGACAGGTGTTCAGAGACTGATTATTATCCTGACTTGGTTTCCCTTCACAATAGCCAACTTAAATCACAAATATCAAGGTATAACTCTGGGCGGAGGTAACCAAACGAAGACCCAGCTGAGGCCATTCAGGGTAGAGGTACAAGCTTTATTTCAGAACCAGAAACTGCTGAAACAGGATGTCAACCAGATGTAGACTCAGATGAGCTTGGTTGTGGAAATTCCGAACGAAGCTATTCTCATCCCTATTAAGGGGAACTACGATGCTCTGATTCTTCTTTGGTCAATGGAGATACGTAGGTAGGAGATCACATGAGATCTTTGCGAGTAACCTTATCTATTAACTTTATTTATCAACCTCTTCCCTCCAGATGTCATTTGTCGGCATCCAATTTCAGCTTTCCATGAGAATCCTAGGGGCAGAGAATACGGGTAAAGGCCAGAACAACTTGAGAAGATGTTTGATCATATTCTGATGTCGTACGTGCAACAAGTTTCCTCATTTACTCAAATTCGAACTGGTTGAGCTAGTTGCATTAGGATCATCTCCGACAAAGCTTCCTTTGGGGTTTCAATTCCAAGTATGATTACCATTCTGGGGCACCTGGCCTTTTAATTGAAGATTGCAAGTATTTCAGAGGCAGAGGTAATACAAGGTCGCGAATTCGATTATCTCCAAGACTATTGTGTTCACACTAGGTAAAAGTGGGAATATGGGACCAAAATAGTAATGGAATGAACATCCAGATTGCTGACTGTTGAAAGTCTCCAAGAGCAATAAGTCCATACGGAGTCAAGCCTCCTCAATAATGGCTACCACGATGTAAAGGCGAGATGCAACTACCGCTCAGGGGCATTTAGGCATACCATTTGACAACTGTGATGCGTTTAGGCACAAGGTGCAAACAACGTTAGACAGCTTGGCCGGACGGACCGACCTGCTCTGATACCACTAATGTAACACCCCATTTCTACCCGGAAATTAATTATTAAATCAGAGTATAAGAATTTCAACAACACAAATGGGACGATACATTTCAACTTAAAAACAAGATTCAACACAAATTATTATTTAAAACAACATACTTCATTACTACGCAATCGATTCATAAAATTCAACTTTATTAGATCACAACTCGTGTTCAACATCAAAATAACTCAAAACAACACTTATTTAATAAAACAACTTTAAAATTCAGCATCTATAATACTATTCAACATCAACATAAAACATGTGTTATCCCCCCGAGTGCTACGTATCAGAGCGATAACCCCGACTCGAATCTACTAAGGTATTCATCTCTATCTCTGAATTACTTGCACGTTACCAACAGATGGCAACATTCAAACAGAAGGAGTGAGATATCGAAAGATATAAACAGGAGTAGATAATCAATACATTAGACTAGAATCATACAATTTCGTCACTATCCCACAACAACAAACAACAATCAATGTAATACGTATAATATGCAACTCAAATGCGACATCAGTTATGCGTATGCATGTGGTACCATTGGAGCAGAACTTCCAACTTAGAAAGTGTCAGTTTATCGAGGCAACAACAAGGCATAAACCTTCAACTTCAACTTATAATTCTTTACCAATTCACCCCAACGTGGTTGAGCATTAGCTCCAACTTAGAAAATTCAATGTATGCGATGCGACTCAATTCCAATATCAGAACAACAACAATAATAATTATATAGCAACACAATAACAATATACTTTCCCAATGTAGCAACAACAACATACTACAACAACTTGACAACAAACACCTACTATCACAACTTATCGACAACAAAATCAACATTGGTCATAGGTCTACAACTCGACAACAACAATTATTCAACATTGGCCACAAGCCTACAACTTAACAACAACAATTATGCATCAGCTGCAACAACTTAAATAAACATTGGCCATCAGACCTACAACTCAAATATGCCCATAAATCGGGACATATCAACTTATTCAACAGTACCTGTAATCCACGTATTCGACTAGATTTCAACAAAACAAACCAACCAAAATCACCTACTAAATTATGCGAACTACCTCGACTAATTTCAACTAATTCCGGACAACTAATTTCTTACGCTTAGCTCCACTTATTCTACTAAATCGGTATTATTTTATACCCGATTATTTCTACTAACAAGTTTTACTAATTCTGTGAAATTCTAGCTTACTAATACCTGTATGTTCTGCTACTAATTTCTTATTGTCACCAAAATTTCCTTCAGATACAATACACCATTATCTGCTAATTTCTGATTTTCTACTAAAAACCTGCTACTTATTATTTAATCCAACTATAATATATTTGTTCTAAATGCCACTATAGTATTTTCATTCATCTACATAATACTACATAATTTTTAATTCACCTAAATATAAGTACATTACAGGTGGCCCCCACCCCACTCACAGGTGGCTTGCACCACCTTTCATGTGGCTTTCACCACATTGGTGAGTGGCTCTCATCATATTGGTATGTGGCTTGCGCCACCTTTTGTACACATGGGTGGTCACTCCCTAAGTGGCGTGCGCCACCCTACTTCGTGGCTTCCGTCACCGATTTTTTTCCAGTTTCCTTCCCAGTTCTAGTTTTCTTCCATTTTTTCATAATTCGGTTTCAGTATTATTTTCGACTACGTAATACACCTTAATTCAACTAAATTCTCCATATTCAATTCCAGTTTCAAATTCACTAAAAATCATTTACTACTGCAACGATTCTCCCACATAAACCAACATCATATAATATTTCCACATAACACTAACAAATCATCACCACAAATCAACACAGTAGCAAAATTATAAAATCTCAATCCTATATATCAATTATCGTATAGCTCAAATTTCCGATTGAATCTGAAACTTGGTTTTCCAACGGCAACTTCTCGTAATCTCTCTTCTCCGACCTTAGTTTTTCACTACTTGCTACAAATATGTGATCTAACTGATTTGTTTTGTTTGCTGCATAACTCCACTATCTCATTCCAATCACTTAATAACTAATGGATTTAATCATTCTCTTAATGGGCCTACTACACAATATCCCCAACTTTGTTATTTCTCACACACAACTTAACTCAACCAAATTAATTAATATTCTACTAAAATTAATATTATTTCTAATATTAATTTCTCCCGACTAAATCAACTATTTGTCCGATTATCAACTTATCAGTTCAAACGACTTATTCAACATATATACGGAAAAATATTCAATAATCTTTAATTAAATACGGGCGTTACAATTCACCTTCATATTCATCCAACATTCATCTTTCTTTCATGTTCGCCTTTATATTTCAGTTGCTAACAAACTCTCCTATTTAAAAGGGACTAACATGTCTCTTCTAGGTACGAATTTTACTCTCATCAATATTGTATTTTTTTACTCTCTTATTGACTTGAACGTTGAAATATTAACCTTATAAGTTAATCTCGCTCCAACACATCAGAACCTTGCACCTCCGCGACACAAGATCAATTTAACCTTTATGATTATTGTTTTATTTTTAAAGAGAACAATATGCATTTTTATTTTATTTTAATAATAGTGTGAATTCATCTCATTTACGATGTGATGTCTCTTTAGTTAATAATTTATAAATACTTTTGTAAATATTTATTAATTTTGAAAATACACTCTTATCTTATTCAAGTGAATCTCTCAAATCTAACTCAATTTTTTTTATATAAAAATAGTATTTTTAAATTTTTAAATAAATAAAATATTTGTAGCTTTAATTTAATTCAACACTTACTTAAAGAGTGAGAATTCCTATTTACTTAAAAAATGAAAGTGATTACATCAAAACATTTAGATATCAACAAACTAATTAATACAATAACTATCTCCATCAAAAATGTAAAGTAACTATCAACTAACTACACATATCCAACTAAATATATTTAAAGTTTGAAGTACTTATTTAAATCCATACTCATTTATGACGATATAGAAGTGGGGGTAAATATAGAAGTGAGGTTAAATATATTTCTACTTCTTCTAATTATTTTTAATCTCTTAAAATATATATTTTAAAAAATAGATTTCTTAAAAATGTTCATTCATATTTTTGGTATCTCCTACAACTTAGTGACAACGATTTTTACAATTTAATGACAAAACTAGTGATAATTTTAACGACAATTTATTATTTATTAATTAAATTAATTACAACTTTAACGACGATTTTATTATTAAAAATAAAAAATATATATGGATGAAACATTTTAATAGAACAAATAATAAAGTATCTGACTTGAAGAGAAATTTGATTTCTCTTGGTGAATTCGACAAGAAGGGATATGTCTTTCAAGGAGAGAAAAGTATCCTAAGAGTCATGAAGGGGTCGAAGGAAGTCTTGAGAGGCGTGAAGAAACAAGGCTCTTATACCCTTGAGGCTGAAGTTGTAAGTGGTTCGACAAATTTTGCATCCACGAAACTATTGTCGAAGACAAATTTATGGCACATGAGATTGGGCCATGTCAGCAAGAAAGGCCTGGTCGAACTGGGAAAACAGAACCTGCTAGGTGGTGACAAAGTCGAGAAGTTGGAGTTTTGTGAACCTTGTGTATTTGGTAAATCATGTAGGGTGAAGTTTAACAAAGGTAAACAAAGAACACATGGATCCCTTGATTACATCCATGATGATCTTTGGGGGACTGCAAGGAATCCTTCACATTCAGGTGCAAGATAATTTATATCCATAGTTGATGACTATTCCAGAAAGTTATGGGTATTCATTCAGAAGACGAAGGATGAAACTTTTGAGAATTTCAAGAGTTGGAAGGTTCTGGTCGAAACTCAAACTGGCAGAAAGTTCAAGAGACTGAGAACTGATAATGGCCTTGAATTCTGCAATGAAGCTTTTGACAGTTACTGTGTCGAGTCTGGGATTGCAAGGCATAAGACTGTAGCAGGTATTCCTCAGCAAAATGGTCTAGCTGAGAGATTCAATCGAACAATCCTCGAAAGGGTTAGATGCATGTTAGTTAGTGTTGGATTGAAGAAGGTGTTTTGGGTTGAGCTGTTTCGACAACAACATATCTGATAAACAGATGTCCTTCGACTGCGTTAGATATGAAGACACCTAAAGAAGTTTGGTCGGGACATCCACCAGATCTCGACAAACTGAGAGTATTTGGTTGTGTAGCCTATGCTCACATTAGGCACGACAAGGTCGAACCTAGAGCTCTGAAATGCATGTTCATGGGATATCCTGAAGGAGTCAAAGCTTATAGGCTATGGTGCCTAGAGCCAGGTCACATGAGGTGTATCACCAGTCGAGATGTAGTTTTCAATGAAGCTGAGATGGCTTTCAAGAAAACTGATGATGTTGTCGAAGATCTAGAACAGGGAGAAATTCCTGTCGAGGTGGAGCATAGTGATGCTGAATTGCATGAACCAGTTGAAGTCTAAGAAGAAGCAGAAGTTGTTGTCAAAGATGAGGAGACTGATAATGACTACATGCTGGCAAGAGACAGGTCGATAAGAGTCATCAAGCCACCTCAGAGACTTGGGTATGCATATCTTATAACTTATGCCTTAATCTCTGCAAGTGAGATTCTAGACGAAGAACCGAGAGACTATAAGGAAGTTATGAGGAGTCGAAATAAGACTGAATGGTTGAAGGCCATGGATGAAGAGATGAAATCTCTTCTTGATAACAATACTTGGGAACTGGTCAAGAAACCTGTTGGATCCAGGTTAGTCAGCTGTAAATGGATTTTCAAAGTTAAGGAAGGAATCAAATGAGTGGCGTCGAAGAGATACAAGGCAAGGTTGGTTGCAAGGGGGTTCACTCAGAAAGAATGTATCGACTTCAATGATATGTTATCTTCTGTTGTGAAGCACAGGTCCATTCGAATGTTGCTTTCCATGGTGGCACAGTTCAACCCTGAACTGGAATAAATGGATGTAAAGACTGCGTTCTTGTATGGTGATTTTGATGAAACAATCCTGATGAGGCAACCTGAAGGGTATGTCGAAGAGGGGAAAGAAGAGTATGTGTGCAAACTGAAGAGATCTTAATATGAGTTGAAACAATCTCCTCGACAGTGGAATAGGAGATTCGACAAGTTTATGGCACACAAAAGTTTCATTAGAAGTCAGTTCGACCACTGTGTTTACTTCAGATTTCGACCTGGTAAAGCACAATCGAAGGATATGCCGACTCTGATTATGCAGGTTGTATGGATTCTAGAAAATCTATTTCTGGATATGTTTTCACTATGTTTGGCACATCAATTAGTTGGAAAGCTACTCTTCAGAAGGTTGTTGCCTTATCAACCACTGAAGCGGAATATATCTCCCTAACTGAAGTTGTAAAGGAAGCATTGTGGCTTGAAGGTTTTGCAAAGGAGCTGAAACTTCAAGGTCGAAGTATCACTGTTAAATGTGATAGTCAAAGTGCAATACACCTGTCGAAGAACTCGGCCTATCATGAGCGAACCAAGCATATTGATGTGAGGTTGCATTTTGTTAGAGGGGTAATCGAGCGTGGAGAAGTCCTAGTGTTGAAGGTTTCGACAGATCATAATGCTGCTGATATGATCACCAAGACGTTGTCCAGTTGCAAGTTTTCCCACTGTATGCAGTTGATAAAGCTGCGTGAAGAAAGCTAGTTTGTTTCTTGTTGTTATAGAGTTTGTTCCAAGGTGGAGATTTGTGAAATATTGGAACAAATTCTAGGTTTAGCATGTCGTCGAAGTCCGCTCACATGTTGTTTAGTTGGGCCTTGTGTTATGGATCCAATTGTTTAAGTTAGCTTGTACCCTAAGTTAGCTTGTAATGGGTAATTGTTAAAAAGCCCATTAGGTTAGTGTGTTAGTTTTATTATAAATAGCATACTAGTCTCTCATATTTGAAATAAGGGAAAATAGGAAGATAAAACACTAATTCAAAAGTGAGAGAGGTTATATTTGTTATTCTTGTATACTTGTAATCTTGTTTTAAGAGAAAGGAAAGAATAGCAGTTTATAATCAATCTTTGTTGTCTTTCTTTAGTAACCCTAAACCCTAATCCTTGTGGATTTCTTGAGAAACCTATTATACTTTGTTTCTAAGATATTTAATTTACAACATAATAATAGTGTGAATTCATCTCTAATTAATGATGTGATATCTCTTTAGTTAATAATTTATAAATACTTTTGTAAATGTTTATTAATTTTGAAAATATACTCTTATCTTATTCAAGTGAATCTCTCACATCTAACTCAATTTTTTTTTATAAAAATAGTATTTTAAATTTTTTAAATAAATAAAATATTTGATATGTTGTCGAAGTACATCAAAATTAATGTGTTAAATGTGTTTATTGAATTATCATAGGCGTGGGAATAGTGGAATTCTAATATTTGTAGCTTTAATTTAATTCAACACTTACTTAAAGAATGAGAATTCCTATTTACTTAAAAAAATGAAAGTGATTATATATCAAAACATTTAGATATCAACAAACTAACAAATACAATAACTATCTCCATCAAAAATCTAAAGTAACTATCAACTAACTACACATATCCAACTAAATATATTTAAACTATTTGAAGTACTTATTTAAATCCATTCTCATCTATGACGATATAGAAGTGAGGTTAAATATATTTGTACTTCTTTTAAATATTTTTAATTTTATTTTTAATCTCTTAAAATATATATTTTAAAAAATAGGTTTCTTAAAAATTTTCATCCATATTTTTCGTATCTTCTACAATTTAGTGACGACGGTTTTTATAATTTAATGACAAAATTAGCGATAATATATATATATAATATATATATATATATATATATATATATATATATATATATATATATATATATATATATATATATATATATATATATATATATATATGAATGAAACATTTTAATAGAACAAATCCTTAAAATAATTATTTGGAGAGACTAAAAATAAGATTTAAAATATTTAGGAGAATCATAAATATATTTTTCTTTTTTTTAAGCCAACAGAGAAAATGTTATTCTAATTCCAAATATAAATAAAAGTTGCTTATGTTTGATGTAAAGTTACACTCTAAGATTAACCATTTATCAACCCATCCACCTTAAAAGCACACAAAGTGATGTAATGAAGTTATGGCAAATATGATTCATTAAGCACATAGATGGAGAGTGTTGGATTCGATTTGCTAAGATAAACTTACCCTAATTAGTAAGAAAAATAAAAGGTAGAGAAAGACATGAAACAACAATATTCTGCGCTTTTTCCTCAAGGGGCAAAAGAATAATCGCTTTTCTTTTATTACTACAAACAAAAACAAAGAAAGGATCAATTTGAACACAACATTCTTTAACAAAAGACAAACAGATAAGCTAATTGGTTTCATTTTGAAAAAGCAGTATGAATATGTGATTTAAATGATCATAAAGTAGTTCACCAGTCTTCTCATGTTTTCAAAGTAGACATTTAATGATCAAACAGGATCTCAAATATTAAGCAGACAATATAGAAGAGATTTATCATAAAATTTAGAGAACATTAAACAAATATGGATTGTGTTCCTTTATTAGTTTTCCCATATACATCACCCTTCTAGGGCTTTCTTGTTCGAGACATAATAAAACAACTACGTCCCAACAAGATACGAATCTTAATTAATGGTTCACGACAAATTAAAAGTAACAAAATTCACTAGACTCAACACCCATTTATTTGTTGGATACTTCAATCAATGTTTAGTACTATCAAACTTTAATATTTATGTACACACGATACACAAATCAAATTCATCCAACCCTAGTCCAAAACAAGTTTAATATTTAAATTTAATGGACATGCACCATCAAAACAAAATTACACGGTCATCCAATAACAAATCACCAATCAGTCAAATCATTTTAAATTGTCAAGATTATGCAGCAGGATGCATGATATTCATTGGATGATAGTATAAAATCATTTTACACGGTCAATACATTTCCGATTTTCTCTTAATATTTTTCACCATCCAAAAATATTGTTTAATAATTTTCAACCTTAGAGGTTGGGTTAACTCGATGGTGAAAATTTAGATTTTAAATTTAAACTTATCTCAATGTCAGGTTCAAATCTCTTACGATTGCATGTTCGAATCGTACTAAATACTAATAGTTTAACTCTGCCCAAATCTCTCAGTCGCAAATTCAAATTGTCCACATGTTCAAATAGTACTAAATGTTAAAAAATGTGATTGAGTCTAACTCAACCCTACAAAAACGATTGATAGAGTGAAGATTGCCCCAACTTATATACACAAGTTCAAGTCATATATTGTCCGATGTGAAACTCTTAACACTAACAATTTAGCCCTTGCCTTCAATTAGAACTGTCACAAGTAGATAGTAGGATTGATCTCTCAGATTATTCAGCCCAAAGGCAGAATACCGAGAAGTATAAAAACTTTGAAAATCTAACAGTTTTTTCTTCTAATCTCTAATAAAAATCTGTCCGTGAGAGATTTTAAAAAAAACTGTTTTTTTCCTTGTGTTGATTTTAGTGGAAGACATTTAAGCTAAAAATAATGACTACCATGCATTAGACTTTTTAAAAATAGAGCAAACCAGTTGCCATTTGGCATCTTTTCCCCAAAACCAGCACTAACAGAAACTAGCATCCAGAAGTCAATGGTAGACCACCCACCTGAATACCTCATAAATTTTACTGCACATATTTGTCATAAACGACGATTGCGTCCATGTGCTTGAAGAAGACACTTCAAAACTACAGATTAAACAACCCTTAACAAAGTATTTGACTAAATGAGCATGTCCTATTACAAGAGAATGCAATACACAAGTTCTTCACATGCCTACACTTTTTCATCCCTGGGGTTCTGTTTCAATTACCCCTAACTTTGATGAATGGTGAACCAGTTGGAGCACTGAGACCAAGGCTTTGCATCACTCTAATCCTTCGGGAACTCAATTCTTGGAGCTTCCCGGTGGCTGTTTCCTGAGAACAATATAGTAAGTTAACGGATCCAACCAACCAAAACACGGAATAAAAAGGTTTCAAGTCCATATACTCACACAACTTGGGCTAGCCAGATCATCGTCCTTTGACTCCTTGTTTTGTTTTTGGCGCTTGGCGGGGGTCTGCTCCTCGCCTTTAGTGTTGGACTGTTTTTTGCTACTACTAGCTTTCTTACTTGGAGTTCCTGCTGAAAAATAATGATGAGAAGAATTGTTTGTTAGGCTACATATATGTGCTGAAATTTATATATATTGATTTAAAATCAATTAGAGAGTGATCTGCATTAACAATAACTAATACTCGGCTTTATAATCAGTTACTTGGCCTTCTGATATATTCAACATAACATAAATGTTAATATCTTAACCATCCCTGAACCTTAAGCTACTATATTCTCAGCTTGAGACAAATAAACCCAGTTAAACAGTGGTAGTCGAGCCAAAAGTAATCATATTGTATATATAAGACCACATAGACATAATACAAACAAGGCCAAAACATAGTGAACACGTGTCAATTGTCGAAACAGCGGCAGATCCAGAGAGGATAAGCCATGAGTAGGGGGTTGTAGAAATAGTGAATGAGTAGGCTAGGCCGGAACAAGACTGACAACCATTTATGTCAAAGTTGCGGACAAGTTTGGTTGGAGACATGCCTTCACGTGATGGTAAATTGGCGGGATATTGATAGACACCAACTGGTATTATTATTACCAAAATGAGAAAAAGAACTATGATTACAAACATTTCCTGGAGTATTCGAGAGACTCTGGACTCACCCAAATGCCTAAAAGTCCCCCAACTACTTCCAAATGACAAGATAATCCTATCCCTCATCACTCATCTCAATTTATAGGTACTGCCTTAATTCCCTTGACTATCTTCTAACCCACCCACTAACTGACCAATTAATTAATTGCCGGATAAATAACTGACCAAGCCACTTAACATTCAGTAACAGAACATACTTATCAACACCCCTCTCCAACACTGGGTGAAAGATAAATAACCCAAGCAATCCCTCCAGGACCCCATTTTGCATGCAACTTAATGACATAGTTCTCAATTTAGCAAAGGTCAGGATACTATGCTAGGTAAGATTATGGAGCCCCTAGAATGAATCATGGTTTTAGTTGCAAAAGGGGAGCTGAATTGTTCGTTGGATTCCATGCATACCCTCTTTCATGCATGCCTTGGCCAGTGATGATGGATATAATACCAGCTGGATGGAGATCTATGATGTCCCAGTCAGCAGCTGTATCACAACACTTGATTTGAGCCCAAGAGTCATACAGAGATCTCTTGAGGCCCGTCTTTTCTCTTCATTAAATTGGACTTGTCCCATTAAAGCACAACCTTGGCTAAAACTTTGAACTTCAGATCCATCCTTCCTTCGTCTGTTTTCCTCATACATGTCTATATTCTTAACCTGGATGCAACTCACTCTATTCGCGGTGGAGCTAGCTTTCAGCAGCTCCTCCAACTATACCACTGCCTCTGTTACCATCTCCTTTGCATTGCCTGCTACGTTTCCTTCTTGATCTTGTTAAGTTGAAACTGTTTAAGATTTCATCTTCGACACCGGAAAAGTGTTGACGACAACCTGCACCAACGGCATTCACATATTTCATCAAGTGGGTGCAATGATGTTGCTCTAGTTCTTGGTGTGCCTTTGTTCCAAGATCATTTGGTTTCTCCAATTATTGTTCTATATCTTTATCAATTTTTGCCCTCGGGATCATTTGGTCATGGCTTTCTTCACTGTTAGATTTGATTTTTCGCTTTGACTATGAATCTTGTACATTTCCCCTAACTTCTTGGCTTAAATTGCTTGAGAATGACCTTTCAAAAATCCAACCAAGAAGTATTTGGATTGCTCTCCTTCCAACAAACCAATCATCCATGAGTTCCTCCCTCCCATGCAAATGCATCGACCCACCGAAGTTTCATTTTTCGCGCATTCTTCTTGTTCCAAAATATTGCATTGCTTAGATCAGACACCAACAGTCCCCCCTTCCATCAAATTTTGGAATCAATTCTGTTGTCATCTTCGCACCATAAAATACCAACACAGCTCCTGAATCCCCCTAGATCAAAATCGCTTTGATACCAATGATAGAGACGAACTGGCGGACTGGAAGACTGTTCAAGTCAAAGCTGGATATAAGGATAACCGTTCAATTCAGACTTGAATTGTTGTTCTTGTTCTGATACAAGTGTGAGTTAAAAGTCACACATTGTTTGAAAAAAGTGGAAGTTGAGCAATATATAAGTGAGTGAACCCATAAACCTAATGTCTTAAAATTTTGGGTGAACATGTGTTGTCTCTCTCACTTGTGTGGTTGTTCTTGACCCAATGTGGATGCCCCCTCATGGTCCATTAGTAGTATAAGAGTCAATGGCTCAACTAAGGAGACCGTCTCCTTGTATCGAAAGTCTTCCTGACAAGGTGGTGGCCAGACGCGTGTCCTGTTGAAGTTCTCATGACGTGGTAAGGAGGACAACGGTGGTGCAAGTGTATGTGGATAAAAGCTGACCCATCATTCCTTCCAACAAACCCACCATTCATGAGCTTCTCCCCTCAATGCAAATGCAACGATCCATTATAGTTTTATCTCTTCGCTCATTCTTCTTGCTCCAAAACATTGCATTGCTTGGATAAGACACCAATAGCCCTACCATCCATCAAATCTTGGAATCAATTATACAACCACCTTCACACCAAAGAGTACAGCCACCAACGACCATTCAGGATGTAAAAACTGATATACTGCAACAACTATCCACGTGGTGCCAGTCATTATATTCTTTACAGTGTTCATCTTCCTGCAGTGGTCCCCGGAGCCTTTCCTACTCCCGCACCCTATATGGACGAATATTGTGAAAGTGGCGTGTCATACCCAATGCTTTGGCCAACCATGAGCTAGGAGAATATCTTGTTGATCCCAATGATGACCTGATGGGATTGGATTGCAAGAAGGTCCAGTTACCCTAGAAGTAGTGGCTATAAAAGGGGTAAACCTAAGAATAAAAAGACAACGGATTTTGTATAAACCTATAGAGTATGTTCTTTTGAGATGTTCCTAGACGCTTTGCCTCGCCCTAAAAGGAGAAGGGAAACATTCTTGTAGTTTGTGCTTACACATGTGAATAACTGTAACGATTATGTTATGATTAGTTGTTCGAATCTGGGCCAAGGCCTATATTGGACTGGGTCACCTGAGTCATAAGGGACTAGAGAATAGACACGCTCTAGAGGCACACTAGATAAGGGTCGAACAGTCCTTGCAGACCGTCAAATCATGGAACCTAAACGATCCATCGAAACCTATCCAAGGAGACAGTTGTCTCTGAGACATTATATCTTCCAATGCCTCTTTCCAGAGTGAAGAATCCAATGTGCCAATAAGAACAAGAAAGTCAATGAAGCATCCAGGAATGACATTAATAAGCTTGGAAACCAATGGTCTGAGCAAAGACTTTCTGGTGACGGTAAGTAATGCAGACCATTTGTGAAAAAATAAAACAGCAGTGTATAAAAGGCTAAACGGTGAAAATAACCAAATAGAGAAATCACTTTTGGAGTAGAGATTTCCAAGTCACAAACAGTTATTCAAATGCAGAGATGCAAGAAATGCGGAGAGAAGATCTAGAAGGCAAGGAAAGTACTGCAGGAAAAGAGTAGAACTGGAACAACTGGGATACACACCACTAAGGTTTAAGAGAATGACGTGATGCAGTAAAAGAAAAAACGCGAACAGAAGATCTAGAAGAGGTAAATACCATTGGAACAGGCATGCAGCAGAGGGAGTAAAAAACAGAATAAATTATTGAAAACAATCATAACTGACAGCTGCAAAAATAAAAACAGCCACCCAAAACTAAACAGCAACAAAGAAAAAGCAAAAAGTGAACATAGATATGCTATTTCTACTTTGTAAAGCATATAGATCCATTAGAATTACAAGAAAATGTACTAACCTTTGGCCTTCGATGCTGATTTCTTTGAGCTAGGAAGGCTCTTCACACATAAAAAATACAACAGCAAACAAAATTAATTCAATATTTTGAAGACAACTCACTGCCTAAAACAAAAAAAAAGACATTGATAACACTAAAAGCCTCAGTATTAACAACTAAAATAAAGCCATGGTTACCTTTTCAAGACCTTCGTGGAGTATCTTTTGGAGATCCCCATTATTATTCTTGAGAATCTGAAAACTTAAATACATAAGCACAAACAAAATCTTGCCAAATCCAATAGATTTAAAAAGGAACACAAATTAGGTTTACTTCAAACGATCACCAAATATCAACTCACCACCTCAAACTCAGAACAAGATTTAACAGGATCCACATTCAAGCTGCGGGCCAAAAAACACACATTAATTCAAATCAATGCGCAAACAATCGTAGAAAACATAAACGGAACAAACTACCGACAACAAATGGCTTCCAAAAACCCGAACAAGAACCTCCCCCTTGCGACAACTTCTAGGTTTCAAAGTTGAAACAACAGCCTCATCATTAACAACCTATAACATCATCACACAATCTAACCATCAGCAAGTTAACATCAAAGAGTGTATCTAGGTCATTCATTCATACAAACACAACACAAAACAAAACAAAACAATTCACAAACCTGAGCAGGCCACCACAAACCACTGCGAGGAAGCTTGACATAAATCAAATCCCCAAATGCAACCTCCATACTTTAACAATTCACAGCCAAGAAAACACAGAGATCCAAATTTTTAGTTTCACAGCTATAACTAACACAACAATCTCACAAACTCATAAACGAAACATTCAAGAAACCATAACATGCATCACACTAAACCGTTTTACGCCATTTCTAACAGCTTCGATAAGAACATGTTGAAGAATATTTAAAGCATAATAACGAAGTGTAAGAGAAGTAGTAGTACAGTAAAGACTTACAGAACGTGCGCGAAAGAGGAGAGAGACGAGAAATTGAGAGCGTTGGAGCCAAAAAAAATTAGCGAGAAAAGAGCGCAATTTCACTTGTAACAGAAAAAAATAAAACAATAGTTGGGTATTTTATAGACAAAGTACATAACACATTCTCTAATATAAAAATAAAATACTTTTTTTATTTTATATAATAAAATTTACATGACATTTTTTAAATTTATGTGGGACCATACAATTTGACCAAAATAATTGTATTTCAAATATATGTTTAGAAAATTGTTTATATAGTGATTTTTTTCTAAAATTTCCAAACACAAGGATATGATTTTGTTGGAAAAAAATAGAAATAGATATTAAATTATTTTTTAACAAAAATGATAATAAGAGTGTTTCTAGAAGAATTTGTTGCAAAAATTTGTGTGTAGCTTTTAACATATATCATGTTTCAATCTCAAATTTGTCACATAAATATAATAATCTTCTGTGAAAACTCTTATAATTTTTTGTAAAGTGATTTATTGAGTTTAGACTTGAGAGATCTAAATGATTTTATAATTACTATTAATTTCGGTTTTAAAAAAATGTAAAATTTTAAGATGTAAAGACATCCATAATATTTATCAAATCTACCAAAGATCATAAAATATTCAAAGCATGATAAAAAAAAAAAAAAAAATAGCACTTAGTCCATCGTTTCAATAATAATATAAATTAAAGTACTTGACTTTAATCATAGTTATTTCTATAGAAACATGTATAAATTATTTGAATTATTGGCTATATAAAATTTATTAAATATATAATTGATAATTCAAATATATGACATATTTCCAACTCGATTTACATGTATATTTGTGTATATTTGTGTCAATTCCTATTTTTTATAGTATTATGTTGGTATTATGTGTATATTTCAGACATTTTAGTATGCATATTTGTGCGAGAAAACAGTATGAAAAGGGAGCAAAAGACACATTATGCACTGTCATGATGGGCTCGCTGTCAGTATGATGGTCGTTATGACGTGTCTAGACCAACATGTCATAGGAAGAAGACAAAAAGAGAAGAAACGTTGCTCAACTAGATGACGGATAGGTCGTCATCTAAATGACGTCCGTCATCCCTCCCCACCTCATGACGGACAGATCATTTCAACGAGTGTGACGCAAATGTCACCTTGTTCTCTTCACTGCACAACACAATCTGGAAGATTTTCTCCATACCAGTTATCCATTCATGAGCTTTTATCGGATCTAATCTGCCATGAAATTCTTGAGGATTCATACGGAAAAAAGTCACGGAAAGTTCCACCTTCAGTTTCAGGAACGACCACCTGAGGATGAAGACCCTCATTCATTTACTGACACACTACTGGAACTGGATTTTTTATCTGGTTAACCAGTTAACATAATGTGTTAACCGGTTAACACTGTAAGTCTTGGAAAAATATTATTTTTTGTTCTTCCTTTAAAAATTCATAACTTCTTCATCGTTTATCCGATTTAGTTGTTCTATGTATCGTTTTGAAGCTAATAATATGTCTTATCTTTTAAGATCAGAAAATATTATTTTGAGCTGACTTTTACCCGACTTTTCTACTTAACCGTAATTTTTATTAGTTAGGTAACTCTGAGTTTTTGGAATAAAAAGATGTATAACTTGTGAGATGGTTAGGACTATCCTAGGTTGATACGAAACTGTTGAAGAAATATGATGGTAATGGCTTGAGATGGGTATAACATTGAGTCTCATGGGAAGCCTTGAATGGTAATGGCTTGAGGTGGGTATTACACTGAGTCCCACGGGAAGCATTGAGTAAGTCTTAAGGTTGGGTATTACATTGAGTCTCACAGGAAGCATCGATAAAGTCTTGAGGTGGGTATTACAATGAGTCTCACGGGAAGCATTGAGTAAGTCTTGAGGTGGGTATTACATTGAGTCCCACGAGAAGCATCGATAAAGTCTTGAGGTGGGTATTACACTGAGTCTCACGGGAAGCAAATTGTGAGCACTTGAGGTGGGTATTACATTGAGTCCCACGGGAAGTGTCGAGAACGTTGTATGGATGTTTCATCTTGTTTTGGTTCCTTATAGAGAAGTGACCTTAGATTTGAGTAATGGTTAGATTCGAACCTTTAGAGCCGAGAGAACTCTAAGATAGGGAACTCACTGAGATGTTTTTATCTCACCCCATGTTGTTGATGTATTTTTAGGTACTTCAGGTTCCGCGAAGGGTAAGGATAAGGTAGTTTTATTATCCTTACTTATCGATGGCTTTGCTTCCGCAGTGGATGTTTTGAGATCTTCGGATCTAGTTCTTAGAGTTCTTTTTTGTTTTGACATCTTGTATTATTGATAGCCTTTGGTTGTAGTACCTTATGTATTTAGTTGGCTAAAATTTTACAATGTGTTGTACTAAGAACTTATTGGTATTTCAATACCAAACATGAACTTATATATGAAAAATATGCTTGATGTATGGATTTTATATATGGGTATTACAGTTCCTATGTTAGCAACAAATTCCTGGAAGTTCTTGTCCGTAATTTGTGTCCCGTTATAAGTGACTATGGCTTAGGGTATCCTGAAACAAACGAGGATATTGCGTTTGAAGAAACGCAATATATTGAGTGTCATTATTTTATCTAAGGCTTCAGTCTCTATCCATTTTGTGAAATAGTTGATGTCAACGATCAAGTACTTGTTATGGTTTGAATCGGCGACAAAGAGACCGAGGATATCTAGGCCCCACAATGCGAAGGGCCACGGGGATGACATTTTCTTAAGCTCGTTTGGAGGTGCTAGGTGCATGTCCTCGTGCCGTTGGCATTTGTCACATTTCTTCACATGCTATTTGACGTCATTTTGCATCGTTGGCCAGTAATATCCTGCCTGCAGGGCTTTTCTTGCCAGCAATCTTCCACCTAGATGTTGGACGTTAATGCCTTTGTGGATCTCTTGCAGGATATGCGGGATCAACTCTTCTTCGACGCACTTGAGGAAGGGAATGGAGAATCCTCGTCGGCAGAGTTTACCCCCGACTAACACATACTAGAAAGCACATCGCTTGACTATACTAGCCTCTTTGGGATCGGGATGTAGTTTGTCGTTTGTTAAGTAGCTGTAGACCGGGGTCATCCAACAGTTGGCGTCGCCAATGACGTTTACGTCTATCGTCGAGGATGATTATTTAATGCTTGGCCGATGGAGTATCTCTTGTATGACAGATTTGTTTCCACCTTTCCTCTTTGTGCTCGCGAGTTTTGATAGCACATATGCTTGTACGTTGTGTTCATGAGGAACATGTCTGACTTATACGGATGCGAACTTTGTCATTTTTTCTTTGTCCAGAGTCAGGTATTCTGACAAGTTGTCATTTTTGACCTGGTATTCCCTATTGACTTGTAAAGCTATAAGTTGAGAGTTTGTACATATGATTATTTTATCGGCTCCTAAATCGTCGGCTAGCCTCAGATCAGTGAGGAAAGCTTCAAATTATGCCTGGTTGTTGGAGGTGGGGAATCAAAGTGTTATGGACACCTCTATTAGAATGCCTTCCTCGTTTTCTAAAACAATCCCTGCTCCGCTGCCCGTTGAGCTCGATGCCCCGTCCACGAAAATAGTCCATTCCCTAGATGCGCGAGCTCTGCTCTCTAGGGTGGTCATTTCAGCCACGAAATCAACCAAGACTTGCGCTTTGAGGGAAAGCCTGCTTTCATATCTAATGTCAAACTCAGACAGTTCTAAGTACCATTTTGAGCATCCTTCCGGCCATATCAGGTTGACCCAGAATTTTTCTGATGGCTGGTCTATTTGAACGACGATCATGTGTGTCAGGAAATAATGCCTTGGTCTCCTTGATGCGTTGAGGAGGGATAGGGAAACTTTTTCAATTTTTTGATACCTAAGTTCGGGTCCCTGCAGGGCTTTGCTCGAAAAGTAGATGGGTTTTTGACCTTCGGGCGTTTCTCGTATGAGGACAGCGCTTACGACCTCGTTCGCGACGGCCAGATACAAAAACAAGGTCTCACTAGCCTTAGGTCGAGAGAGAACCAGGGGCTCTAATAGAGCCTTTTTGAGATGTGTCAAGGGTTGCTCGCATTTTTCCGTCCATTCGAAGGCAACCTCTTTGCGGAGGAGCTTGAAGAGGGGGAGAGCGTGCTGAGCATACTTTGCTATGAAATGAGATAGAGAGGTGAGGACCCTGTTTAGAGATTGAATGGATTTTTTGGATTTTGGCATTGATGTTTCGGTGAATGCTCGATACTTGTCGGGGTTAGATTTGATTCCTCTTTGGTTAGATAAAAACCGAGGAATTTGCCCGCACATACCCCGAACGTGCATTTTTCTGGATTAAATCTCCTTTTGCACTTACATGTTTGGTCGAAAATTTTCTTTAAATGGAGGTCATGATCGGTTTCCTTGTAGGATTTAAAGATCATGTCGTCCATGTATACTTCGAGCATGTTCCCGATTTCTGCTCGAAAAACTTTGTTCATCATGTGTTGGTAAGTTGCGCCTGCATTTTTAAGCTGAATGGCATTACGTTGTAGTGATAATTGCCCGATTTGGTCATGAAGGCGATATATTTTTTGTCGGTCACGACCATGGGTGTTTGATTGTACCCGAAATATGCGTCGAGGAACGAAAGCAACTTAAAACGTGCATAATTATCTACCAATTTATCTATGTTAGGTAAAGGGTAAGCATCTTTCATGCAAGCCCGGTTGAGATTGGTGTAGTCCACACACATGCGCCATTTTCCATTATTCTTTTTCACTAGTACAATGTTTGAGAGTCAGTCAGTGTATATGGCCTCAATTACAAATTATGCCTTTAGGAGGTCTTTGATTGCCTGCTCGACAACTTCTATCTTTTCCAGGGATTGCTTCCTCCTTTGTTGTGCTACAACGCGGACATATGGATCTATTGTCAGGTGGTGGCAGAAAGTGTTTGGGTCCAACCTGGACATTTTAGATGCGCTTCATGCGAAAAGACATGCCTTCAACTGCTTCATCGCCAGGTCGGGGAGGTCTTCTCCAATCTCGACTCCTTTGAAAGGGTCTTCACCGAGCACGATCATCTCAAAGTCACCGTCAGGCACCAGACGTGTTGACGAAGAACTGCTTGCCACTGGCTATGCTTCCTTTTCTTCCTTAGTGAACTTGTTGTCGAGGTCGATTGAATTGACATGAGGGAGTGGATTTGGCTCCTCTGAACTACTGGGGAGAGTAATCTTGGATGTTGGCTTTGGCTTGGTGGCTATGGAATTGAGCCCCTTGGATGCTACTTCGAAACATCGACGAGCAACTTCGATGTCCCGTGATGGGTAGCCACCTGACCTGACGAAGTCTAAAACATCATCTTTAAATACACCATGGAGGGTACCACGATAAGTTCAGTTAGTGTTAGACGACCCATGATGCATTGGTACAACGAAAAACAGTCTATGATGAGGAACTGGACCTTAATTGCCCTTGTAGTCTATCATGCTCCAAAAGTCACTATCAGGTCGACATACCCCATGGCCTGAATATTGTTCCATTGAAACCCTGTAGGTCAGACCCTACATAGGGTGTTAGATGCGTTTCGTTAAGTTGCAGGGTTGCAAAGAGCTGAGAGTACATGATGTCCACCGAGCTTCCCTGATCGACCAGGATTCGCCAAACATCAAAATTGAACATCTGCGTCCGGATGAGCAATGGGATGTTGGCGTTGGGCGCGCCACTGAGGAGCTCCTCGTTATAAAAGGAGATGGGTGTTGACCCTCCCCCGGGAGGATCAAGAGTGGAATTCTGATTGGAGCCCGTGCTGATCAGTTGGTTGAACAATTGCTTCATCGAGCCCACAATGACTTTGTTGTTAGCCCCGCCTGAGATCACCATAGCTGAGGGGAAGAACTCTCATGGACTGTAGGAAGTGAAATAAGCGGGGCCAGTGAATGGTTTAGGGACATATAAGTCATATGGTCATATAATATTGAGAGCAACCGGGAGGTTGGCATCCGCGGTTGGAGGGGCAGCCTCCTCGACCTTTCGAGTTTCTTGCACCTCCTGTTGGAGAGCCTCCTTCCCTTTAGTGAACTGCTTCAAATTTCCGTCCCTTATGAGTATTTTGATGGCATACTTCATATGGATACAATCGCCAGTATTATGCCCATGGGATTTGTGAAATTTGCAGTACTTCGTCTTAATCGTATTGGCCTTGGTCAACAATTTCTTGGGGTATCTGGCGCCTGCCTGGCGGAATTCAGAGTTGGTGCACTCAAATAAAATCTTCTCCCTCAACACAGTAAGGGGAATGTATTCATGGAACCTCCCAGGGGGGCCTTTGTGCTCTCGCGGTTCACGAGAGCGGTCTCACTACAAGAAAATTGGCAAATTACGACGGTTATTTTGGAAGATTACGGCGGTTAGAACCGACGCAAATTACAAGTCACAACGATTCTTACCCTGTCATAGAAACGTGTGTCGTGAGGCTGTTTAGCGACGGTTTGTAAAACAGTCATTCCAACTGCCGTAACATACCGCGACGGTTTTGTAACTGCCTCAAATATAATATTACGACTGTTAGAACCGCCATAATTATAATATATATATATATATATATATATATATATATATATATATATATATATATATATATATCATTAAAAATAGTGACGGTTAGAACCGTTGTTAATTACATTATTTTTTATAAAAAAAATCATCTTCATCTCAGAATCATAAATCTTATTTTGGGCTTCATCACATAATCAAAATAACATTAACTACAATGTATAAGACAAGACATAAGTGACACCAACACAAATATATTATCAAAACATGGGCAAAGCACACACAAATATTACAGTACTGAAAATTAGAATTGTGAAATTGTTCAAAACGCAGTACAGTTAAGCATTCAACAAATAACCATATTTTGGATTATCACTGCACAGAACCTATACAATACACAAATTAATTGCTTCTTGAGCACAAAACCTCTTCAAGTGTCACAACACCCTTTCTACCAACCCTACTCAATGCTTCAACTATCATATTTCCAACCTCATGATTGTTTCCTGCACTGATTGATGACATATCTTCGAATTCCCTATCTTCAACCTGCAATCCACACAACCACGACTTTTCAAAGTCTTAACAAAAAGACAAGTCAAATAATTGCTAGGAAGCACACTAATATATGCTAGGAAATAGGAAGTTGTAAGTAAGGCCACTAAATTAATACGTTTAAACACCCCATATACACAGAAGAACAAGTTAATTATTCACCTCTTGTGACATCTTAAGTTCGACTACAAGAGCTTTTGATGTCTTCTCAATGCCATGTGTAAAAAGCACAGGGTTTGCAGCAGCTGCAACAACCTGCAAAATTTAACATGAAATGAGGCCCCAATAATATAACAATAAGAAAAACCAAACCAAACATAGCCGACCACTTACTAGTTACTTATTCTACATTCCCAGCTAGCTAAGACAAATTAACAAACCTACCTTTACACCTTTTGCAATAAGGCCCGGAGCTAGAACAACGGAGGTTGGGGTTCCATCACCTGCCAAGTCATTTGTCTTGGCAACTGCATGTCTCACCAACTTGGCACCAATATCAGACTCTCACTAGATAATTCATAATACTCTCCAAATTCTGAAGGCTGGATATAATCATTAAATTCTTCTGATTAGTATTTTCCACATGCAACATGAATCATCAAACAAAAAATATCGGAAAGAAAACTGATAATTGATACTTACTTGTCAACATCCAAGTTTGCATACTTAAATAGGTTATGGTAGTCAAGGTTTTACCAAAATATAGTTGTCTTTCTCCAATGCTCCAATTTTACCCGTCTTCAACAACTACATAATATTTCAATTTATCTCCAAAAATATTCGCGCATAAAGTTTAGTTTCAACATTAAAAATTTGAACTAGAAAGAGTATGCGAGGAATTTAAGCCACCTTTACATTTGATAGACTCTTGTAATTGGCACTTTTCAAGAACCTTCACATCAAATACATATATTGTTAATCCTTCTTTTTTAAGATAAACAAGATTAAACAAAATTTAGAAATTATAATTACCTCCCATATTTCTTGATCAGAATGTTGAGATAAAGGATCCAAGTTATACCCAACAGTCCCAATGAAAAGGGTAGGATCTTGAAATGTTTATTCCATCATGAAGCCTAATAGATGATATGTCTATTCCATCTATTAAAGCACCAATTAAAGCAATTTCAATTTGTTGACATGAGGATTCTACCAATTAAAGCACCAATTAAAGTGGACTTCTAATTATAACGAACATTGTAGAACTAAATGCAATTAGAAAGTAAACTCCAAGAAATTTCAATTTGCTGACATGAGGATTGTCGACACTAGCAGCCATCCATGAGTATTGTAACATTTGTAAAATCACAAACATCAGGTGAGAAAGAACATTGGCAAAGAAGTATATGTAACCTATTTTTTGATTGAGATATTGTAAGTAAGGCTTCAATCATGTGTCTTTTTTTTCTCTTTCTTCTTGCTTAATTAACTCATCACCATTTGCAATATTTATCGACTGCTTTGTAAAATATTGTACCGTCTCTCTACTAGACTTTGAATGTATCGAAGTTGAAGTGACATCTGCATGTCCTGTCGTTTTATGTTCATTAACCAAATCCTTAAACTATTGGCTAAAGGTTAATAAATCATGATAATTAGAAGCATGTTGTATTTTCCCATCTTACATCAACTGTAGTTAGAAAAGAGAATTGTACAATAAGAAATTTGAATACACAAGTTAAAATTGGTATCATAATTTTCAAGTTATGCCATATAATTTCAAACCAAAATAGATGAAATTACCAAAATAGAATTAAATACAGGAAGAAAGTCGACTTGATGAGTCACGAGAAGGACTGTCTTTCCGGTAAGTCCTTCCAATATGTATTCCTGTCAAAATTCAAATCCATCTTTCAATAAAGAATTATTCTTATGATGTAATTGCAGTTTGTTAAGAAATAGGTCATTACATTGAACAACGTTTTGGCAGTGTGCGCATCAACAACACTAAAAGGATCATCTAAGACATATACATCTTCATCCTAATAAAGAGCTCGAGCAAGTTGAATTCGATGCTTTTGACCTCCTCTTAGATTGACACCTATTTCTCCTATCTCGGTTAGATCACCACACACAAACAAATCAAGATCCTTCACCAATGAAGACCTATGAAGTGATTCTTGTTACCTCTGAGAATCAAACAGTAATCTAAACAAAATATTTTCATGTATTGTTCCCAACTGTATCCACGTTGTTAGAGAAACATAAGCAAACTTTCCATAAACTCCGATCTGTAATTTAAAAAAAAAAGAATTTGACACCAATGAATTAAAATATAACAAAGTATATGAATGTTACCAATAAACTTAAAATGAAAGGAATAAATGCTTACTTTCCCCTTAGTGTTAGGGAGTTCTCCAAGAATAGCTGCTAATAATGTTGATTTTCCTTAGCCAACCTCTCCGCAAATAGCTATTTTTTGTCATGCACTAACGTTTAAATTTATATTTCTTATTGTTGTTTTCAATATATTATCTTCCCATGAAAAATCTACAGACTTGATTACAACTGAGCCCTTCAACTTCTCATCATAACACTTTTTTCTAACATTTGTAGTCTGTAGCTCGGGTGCCTCGATAAATTTAACAACCCGGGAAAAAGAAATCTTTGCTTGAATGATCACTCCAATAGCTTTGAGTTCATGGAAAGCTATTACCCCACTTTTATCAGTACCCATACCCTGGAATATTCCTCTCAAACAATTATTGTTACCCTGAATAGACATATGAAGAACCAGCAGTTTGAAAATAAAAGGAACAAAACCTAAATCACAAAATCAAAGTAAACGCAATCGATAATTGATTCTTTGGGCATTAAAACGAATAACCCTAAATCCCCAAATCGAAACAAAACATCTTCATAGAAATAAAAAACATAAAACGTGAGTAAATCATACCTTCACTGAGTTTCTTTGTATATGAGATGTGTGAGAAGAATTATTTTGCGATTATGAGATTAGAAAGAATAAGAACGTTTTACAAAATATTCTTGAATCTATGCGAGATATGGACGGTGCTCAAACATGTTTCTCGCAGACGGTGGCATGCAGAGGGAGCTCGGTGGTGCTCACAAAGTTGGGCTTAATCTATTTGACAATGCTAACAAGAAGATTGTAGTAGTAGTGGTAGTTTGTGGTTGAAGAAGATAATTTTGACTGACGCTCCTTGAAGAGAAGAGAGAGATTCTGGGATGATTGAGATTTAAGTTCATGTTTATTTTTTTGGAAAATAGTTTTTGTTTAGGTGAAAAAATTGATTTTATTTTTGGAATAATCTTACACTAAGTAAATTAAAAAATAATTTTATGAATTGGGGGAAAACTATTTCCCTTTTCATTTAGCACTCAATAAAAAACATAATAAAATTAAAAGTTAAGAAAAAAATATAATAAGGACGGTTTTGTATGTTGTGATAATCGTTGTAGTCTAGTTCCTAACTGTCGTGACAACTATCGCAGTTCATGAATAAGGACGGTTTTGTGATAATCGTCGCAAAAAAATTGCGACAGTTGACCATAATTGTCGTGACAACCGCCGCAATTTAGGAATAAGGATAGTTTTGTGATAACTGTCGCAACTCAAGTGTCATAAATCTCCTTTTTTCTTGTAGTGTCTTCCTTTCTTTTTTCACCTCCCCGACGAGATGTTGAGGGGTCTTCATTTTTGGAGGGTTTGGCATCTTCTCGATGCCTGGTATCACATGCAGTGTTGATTGTCTCTTTCTCCTCGTGTTGAATATACGTCTGGGATTTGAGGAGAAAAGCATCAAGCGTGGTCGGTGTCTCAATGCCCACGACCTTGGCAAAATCACTATAGGGACGGAGCCCGCGTTCGAGAAGGTATTTTTTCATGTCGTAAGTGGTCGAGACCCGGACGACTTATTTATTGAACCTCTCGATGTACGCCCGCAAGGACTCATCCTTGCCCTGAATTATTGCCTTAGGTGAGGCCTCAGTTTTAGGATGTCGGTGCAATGCGGTGAAATGTCGGGAGAAGGTCCTCTCAAGCTGTCTCCACGAGGCAATGTAATCATAAGGGAGGCTTTTGTACCAAGCCATGGCTCTCTTTATAAGTGTTGTGGGGAAAAGACGACATTTGATTGCTCCCCGGATACCCCCGGTACTCGAGGAGAGAGTCAATGTTTTCGATATGCTCGTCCGGATCTGTTTTCCCATCATAGGACCCCAAAGGATAAGGCTTCTCTAACCCCTTCGGCAGTTTCGTGGATATAATCTCATGGGAGAGAGGTCCACGAGGCTCATCCCCGTCGCTGGAGTCATAGGAGATGGAGCAGGAGTGGTTGTCTTTGTGTCGTCGAGGGGATGAAGATCTTGATCGATTTCTTGCACCCTCAGGTGATGGTCGTGTTCTCGTCTAAAGGTCCTCCTGGTTTTCCTGGTTTCATAGGACTTGTGTTGTCGAGGAGATGAACGAGCCCGTTTCTTGATAGAACAGGGTTCCTTTGGGCGTTGGCGAGTTTTTATCCGTTCAGGTGAACGGCTACGGGACATACAGAGTCTCCTCGTAGGGGAGGGGGACTTGGTACGTCGAGCGTCCTCCAGGGCTTCTAATCTTTCGCCTTGGTCAAAGATCAGAAGTTTGATGTTGTTCGTAGTCTCGACCAGTGCGGCGAGGGTCTCATTGGTCCCCTCGGGAATGGGAATGAGAGGGAGATCAACAGGGGTGATCTCAGGTTGCATATATGGTTATGGTGACGGGGAGGCGGTGCGTCCATCTTGAAAACGATTAGGCTCCCCGAGCGGCGGATTGGTTCCATCACTTTCCCGTTGTTTGACGGGGATGTTGGTGACAATTCGGGCATCATCAGAGTCCTCACAGTTTTCATAATTCGAGGATAAAAAATGGGGTAACATGAATTCCCACAGACAACGCCACTAATCGTTCCGAGCGATCAGAATCTATAGTGGGCCATGGATGTTGATGAAGAAGATGATGATGATGATGCTTGGTCTTCAAGGAGAGAAGGGGGTGTACCTACAAGACACTCTGATGCCAAAGTAAGATAGGACAGAAGAGTGAGCAAGTATGAGTAAAAGAGTTAAGAGAGTGAATATTAGATACTTGGCCCTCTCAAGTGAGAGGGTTTATATATATCCCCCAACGCTTGACTATTGGTCCCTATTTTGGGCCTGGATCGTGGATCCCCCTGAAAATAGGCAACTGCTAGGAACTAGCCACTGGAACGAGCATACTTGGTCGAATGAGATCTACGTCGGGCAGAGGGGAATCCGAGTAGGAATTATTCCTTGGCTGGAGCTGGGTGACTTCTCCGAGCGCCAGGCAGAAGTCTGAAAGGAGCAGAGGAAACCGAGCACATGTGACTGTGGTCGACAAATCCTCCTCGACTGAGGGGCAGAAAGCCACTGGGTCCCTTTGACATTGGGTTATTGGTTCGTCCCGGTGACATTGTGCTATTGGGCCGTCCTGGAAGTAAGAGTGGATTGGGCCATGCTAAGTCATTGAGCCAGTCCGAAACAGTAGGCATTAGTTTTGAACCCTACACGGAGCCATATTGTTGCACCCCAAAATTTGCCCTCACAAGACAAGACTTTGTGTATTAAGAGATTCACAAGGTTCACAAGACATCTCATGAGGTTCACAAGGTTCACAAAGTTTACAATTAGTCAGAAGATATGACAATTCCCTCAGACAATGCATCCTCCTATGCAATGCATCCTAAACTAGGGTTTTGACTTTAATCAGGCTAAATGGACTTCCAATACTTCAAGTGAGCTTCATAACATCTTATATGTGTTTAAGAATCCCCATGACAAGTTTCAAGACTTTTCCCAAAGGTTTGCTCAGTCAGATGATCAGATAGGTCAAAATCAGTCAAAGTAGTTAAAAAGTCAAACTGAGGTCAACTATGGTCAAACCAAAGTCAAAATTCATGATTTTTTTCCAACATCAAGTATATGAAGTAAAATTCATCATTTGATCAAGGGTTGATCATGATTCATTAAGGAGAATTCAGATCATCAAGAATCAGGAGTTTCTAAATTAGGGTTTCCTCAGGAAAAGTCAACTGAACTTTGACCAGCCATAACTTTCACATGCTTCATCAAGAATTTTCCATCCAAAGCTCATTTTGAAGGAAATTGAATTCTCTACAACTTTGTGTCTCACAAGCCAATCCCAAAAATGCTTCATTTGGAAGGTATGAGCTAAGACATTATAGGTCCTTTTGAAAGTCAACAAAAAGTCAACAACTTCAAAAGAGCATAACTTGAGAATGGTAAAAGATATGGACATGAAACCAATGGGGTTGGTTAGAGGACTCTTTAAGCTTTCCAAAATGTCCAAGAACACCCTCACAACATTAAAATTGAAGGATTTGTTCCCTTTCAAAGTTGGGAAAGTTTTGAGAAGAATATTGAGCAAATGAGGTCTTAGAATCAATTTTTTCCAAATCGGCCTACCATTGTGCAACCCAATCCTTGTGATATCATCCCACACGACCCAATCCAAGAATTTTCAGTTTTTTTATTTTTTATTTAGTATTTATTTGAATTTTATTCATTAAAAGGCAAATTAAATCAAAATCAAATATATAAATCAAATATTTAGATGAGATTGTGATTCTAGAAAGTCATAAACACTATTTAAAGATGATTGATCTGATCCAATTTGGTGCTAGCTTGATTTGGCAAGGTTAGATAAGATATTTTTCAATATTTGAAAGGAGGAAACTTCATGATCAAGTAATCAAGACAAAGCCCACAAATCCACAAAGTTATGACCTAATTACATTGACTACATATAGGTGAAGAGATTGCAAGCATAAGGACACGAAATTGCTGCCTCAAGAACACATTACAAATTTCAAAATTTCAAGAGAAAAGAGAGATTCAGTTTTGGACTTAGAGGCTCTCTCAAAGCATTCTAAAGGTTGCAAAACATTCCTTGGACATCACTGATGCTTTCTCAATCCTCAAAAGCATCATAATCATGCCATATTGCATAAACCGAACCACACTTGTTCTTGTATTTTGAATTTTTCGATTTCATATATATCTTTGTTTTAAATAATATTTGATGGTTGATTAATGTTTATAATGATGTTTAGAATGATTCTGGATGGTTTGATTGAAGGTTGGATGCAGGAAACATGAGAAGCCATTGTTAGGGTTTCGGCCAAGCTTTTAGGGTTTCATGATAAACCAAATATAAATGAATTTTAAGGACATAGGAAGATTGTATGAGCTCTGGGGATCATAATGCACTGATTAATTGGAAGAAATTGTACTGTTTGATTGATGTTTGAGTTTCGCAGGTTGTGAACATGAAGGAACTCGCGGGAAAAATTGTAGTTAAAATCGTAGGAAAATTCGCAGGTATCAAGGAAGAAGATGAAGTTCAGCGGCGCCAAAATTCATATTCAAAATTTGATATAATATTTTATGATTTGTTGTTGTTATTATTTCAGAAAGCTAGCCTGGCTCAGTTGGTTTGTGTGTGCGCGTATGTGGTTGATGGTCCTGGATTCGAATCCCCCAGGCCATTTTGTTTTGTTTTATTTTCCATGATTTTTACAGGTTAGTAACAAAAGGCTTTGCTGCTCATCCCTTAACACCAGCGCGCGCCTGGCCTGGTGGTTGTGCTATTGGTCCAAGATGCATAAAGCCTAGGGCCTGGGTTCGAATCTCAGCCCCAGGTAAGTCCTTTTTTTTCACTTTTTTCTTATTTTATTTAATTTGTTTATATTTTAATTAATTTGATTAATGAATAAAATGTTAAAACAAAAAATGTTTATATTATTTTCTTGTATATATTTCAAAATTTATATTTTTTAAAATTTAAACTTCATTAATAAAATTAGTTAATATTTATTTTATTGTATATTATTAATATTATATAGTTTTGTATAAATAATTTAATTATGTTTATCTTAAATACTTAACCCTAAAAAATTTATATGTAAAATCTAATTATTTTTTTATAAAACCTAATTTTTTATAAACCCTAATTATCTTATAAATATTAATATATTTGTATGTAAATTCTAATTATGTATATTTATTTTATTATTTGTTTATATTATTACTATATATATAGTTTTATATAAATAATGTAATTAGGATTAGATTAATTAATTAACCCTAATTTATTTTCCTAAAAATAATTAAAAACCCTAACTTTATTTTATTAAATTAATTTATTATTTTTATATGTTTACTTAATTATAATTGGCAAATATTTTTATAATATGTATATAAAAGTAAATAATTAGACTATTAATCATATTTTATTGGTATATAATACTTATTATTTATTTCTTTTATTAAAAATCTTAAAAAAATAATTATCTATTTAAAATTGAACTTTTGATTTATTATTACATTATTATGCTATTTTTTTTTCTTATATTTATTTTGTTTATTATTACTAACCCCTTTATTTATTTATTTATTACGTGATTATTTATTTAGTTTATTTTATTATTATTATTATCATGTAATTGTGCCATTTATGTAATAGTTGTAGTATTATTTTTATTATTTATTTAAATTGCCATGGTTAGTAAAATAGGGAGTGTAAAACATGTTTGTATTTAAAATTGAATTTAGGTCATTAATCTCAAGATAAATATATGAACTTGTACACGCACACACGTAAGTCGATCTTAGATCGCCATCTCACATTCTTAAGGATACCTCTCATGTTGCCTAAACAAAAAGGTCAAGTAAGGTGTAAAGCAAAGTCCCTTCTCTCATATCATCTAGTCCCTTAAAGAATTATAAGATCAAGTCCCTCCATGGTTGCCTTCGTGAATGGTCTTGTCCCTTTCGAATAAAGATGATAAGTCCCTTCGAATTGCTAAATACACCTTACAGTTGCCTAATAACAGTTGTCCCTTCACTTGTCCCTCAAACATCCAAGGTAATGACTACCTATTCCTTAATAATAGGGATAGTCTTACCATTTAAAGGATATTTAAGAACATAAAAGATTTAACTTAGGGTAGGTTCCTCTTATGTACTTGTTCACCTTTTCAAACATTTCAAAAACACTTCACATTTTTCAAGCAATTTTCAAAACAAAGGCTTTATATATATCCGTACATGGATCATTATAAAGTACTTAAGAAAATTTCTAAACACACACTACACTTCTCAAAAACATTTTAAAGTGAGCTAAGTAACTAAGAGCCCATGGATAACCATGGATGTAAAGGGTGCTAACACCTTCCCTTTACATAACCTTCCCCCCGAACTCAAAATCTTTTTAAGGTCTTTCCTGTTCTTTTATGTCCTTTCCTTTTGGATAAAATAAAAGTCGGTGGCGACTCTTGCTATCCGCAACATAACTAAAGTCAGTTCTCCCACCGTGTTACAGAACTGACGACTCTGCTGGGGATTTGTTAAAAGAGGGGTACCCTTAGGAATTAGATCACTTTAAAATTGTTTGCCTTGTTTGCTTTATACTTATCTTGTTGGGTGCTCTTATGTGTGAAAGATCCTAACCCGGATCTAGTGTACCTTAGGTAAATGGCAATAGACCAAGGAAACTGTACGGCGTATACCGATATAGTTGATCTGGTGGCCATAGTTAGTGTGACTTCTTGGTTGGTGCTTATGTTCCTTAAGTCAAGTTGAGGATAATATGAGGCTGCCATATGTTGTCAATACACTAACTAACTTTTAGAACCCTAGTTATCCCATCTTGGCCCTTAGAAAAGTAGTGAGATAACCGGCTTTGGTGAAGACTGAAGTTGGTTGATACTCGATACTACACTCATTGAGATCTTAAACTTGGAAGGTTTTGGTTGGCAAGTAAGTTGCCTACTGAACAACCACCCTTGTGAAGGATCAATGATATTGAGATCCCTTAGAACCTGGTTACTTTTGTAGGACAGGATGAACCAACTAAACTTCAGGGGAGGGTACTTACCTTTAAACCTCATGCAAGCCTTTAAACCTAGGGCTATTGTGTGACTTGTTTGTGTGTGCCACATGTTTGTGGTTGAGCATAGCATCATAACATCATCATGCATCATAAGCATAGCATTTTCACTAACCATTTCAAGGACCAAAGGATTTATCTTTGTTCTTCGTTGCAGGTCATGGCTTCTGCTCGTAGGAATACTATCTGGATCAACTTTGTAGGGATACCTCCTAAGCTTAAGGAACTGGTCTCTCAAGTTTCTGAAAATTCCCAGTTCATCAAGAGACATGGTCACCTACTGGATCTAGTCACTTCAGGGTTCAATGAGGACATGATGAGTGTTTTGTTTCAGTTCTTTGATCCTAAGTACCATTGCTTCACATTCCCTGACTATCAACTGGTTCCTACAATGGAAGAGTTCTCCAAACTTCTGGGTATACATGTACTTGATCAGAAACCATTCACAGGCTTAGAAAAAGAGCCTAAACCTGAAGTCATTGCTGCAGCCCTACATTTGAAGAAATCAGACATTGTTCTAGAAACGAGAAGCAGAGTTAAGGGTATTCTTGCCAAGGTGTTGATAGAGAAGGCTCAAGTGTTCTTGAAGGCTATGAACTATGATGCCTTTGAGGAAATCTTAGCCTTGTTGATTTATGGCTTAGTGTTGTTCCCCAATCCAGATCAGTTCATAGACATTCACGCCATCAACATATTTCTGACTCATAATCCAGTGCCTACATTACTTGGAGACGTCTTACATACCCGTACTACAAAGGCACGAGGAACTCTGATGTGCTGCATACCTTTCCTATCTAGGTGGTTTATTTCTCACCTTCCTCGATCAGTGATGAAGAACGAACAAGGGTTCAGGTGGTCCAAGAGGATTATGTCACTCTCTCATTCAGATATTCATTGGTGCTCTCGATCTATGGAGAATGTTACTATCATTGACCGTTGCAGGGAGTTCCCTAATGTGCCACTCCTTGGCATAAGAGGGGGCATTACTTACAACCCTTCTTTAGCTCTACGTCAGTTTGGTTACGCTCGGAGTGATGGTCCTCATGACATGTTGATTCAAGGAATTATGTTCAACTACGACAACGATCTGCAAGGTTACCGTCAAAGGTTCATACGAGCATGGGGTAAAGTGAACAAGGTTGACAACAAGACTCTGGAACCAAAGTACTCCATTCCTATGGAACCTTACCTCGGATGGGTGCGATCTCGTGCTCAGACTCTTATGATGCCATATCCTGACATCCTACCAGTTACTATGGAGCCCGTTGCTGAAGGAGATACTTCCTATATCATTCTTCATCCAGACATGCCCACTGACATGGAGGAGTTACAGAGGTCCTGGATCCAGTTGAAGGAGCAAAGGGATACTTTTGAGACTCATTACAAAGCAAGTCAAGAAAGAATCCTGGAGTTAACAAAACAACTTCACGAGGAGCGGAATCTCAACTCATACCTCAACACAAAGAGGAAACATCCATGGGAGACTTAAAACCCCATTTTTTGAATTCATTTCATTTTTATTGTAAGCCCAAGGGGCAAACAAGTTTATTGATTGCTAATAAAAGTTTACTTTTTGGTTGTTTAAACAAATTTAAATCATGCGGTCCTTGAAAACATTGCATATGCATACCATATCATTGCATCACAGGTTTCTTATGAACAAGTATCTTATCTTCTCGTTGTTTATTTCAGCAGAAATGGCTCTTGAACAATCTGTCAAAGATCTTCAAGCTCATAATGCTCAGTTTCAGGAAATGATTCTGAATTTGTCCAAGGGGCAAGAAGAGTTGAAAACACTCCTCTCTAAGGACATGAAGAAGAAGAATCCTGAGGACAACAAGAATGATCAGCTGAAATAACTACAAGCTGAGATGGCAGAGATGAGGATCCAGATGAATGGCCAAATGGCTCTTATCCAGAGTTTGGCCCAGGGGCAAGAAGAGTTGAGAAGCTTTGTCAATAAGCTTCGGCATAACAGAGTTGGGAATCTAATCATCAGTCAACCTCCGTTGAAACAAGCTGACTTGGCTGAAAGGAAAGTAAGGATAAGAGAAGGAAAGAGACAGGCTACTACTGACCATCCTTCAATGGAAGAAAGAAGGCCTTGTAAGGTTAATCCACTTCTATACAAGGAATGTAGAAGACAGTTCATCCGGTTCAGCACACCAATGTCACAAGTTTTGCAATGCCTGTTGGAGATGAAGTTGATTTCCTTGGAAAATTCTCCTAAAAATCCTAACACCTCTTCTCCTCGCTATAATCCCAAAGCAAGGTGTATGTACCACTCCGACAGTCCCGGACACGACACAAATAACTGGTGGGCATTGAAGAATAAGATTCAAGACCTAATTGACGAAGGAATACTCGAGGTTACTCCAGAAGGCCAGGTTGAGTTCTTCTATCGTCCATCAAGCATCAAAGTTTCTAGATAACTGGAGTGACGGGTTTAGAGGAAGAGGCTTTGAGAACATTTGAATTTTCATTTGTAATTTATTTTGTTTGTTTAAACACTTACTATTATGTCAGACTTTTGTTTTCATTAATGCATTGCATATGTTTGTCTTGAATTAATCCATTCGTTTCACTATATTTTGAACTATGCTTCATATTTCTATTTTGTGATATTTAACTCCTGATAAAGCTATAAGCCTGTAGAGGAAGGATGATGAAAACAATACCATAATCTTATGCAGTATGCCTTTGAACAGACTATGCTGATGATGTACAGGCATTGTTTCAATTCCTAAACAGTGGAGATATAAGGAAGTTAATCCCTAGTCAACCCTTTTGAGCCTATGAAGTAGGAGTTTTTATTCTCGCACAAATTAAAACCCTTATTCATAACCCGGGGCAGGGTAGTTACTCGGTTAACTCAAATATGCCAATTATCTGTGTTATACACAACTAATGATTGTTCTCTGTAATCATTAAACCTGACAGTCAATATCTAGCAAAAAAAAAAGCTCACTAAGTCAAAACCTATGAAGGAGACTTAATAAAAAATTAAGACATCCCGCTGACTGTAACCTTGAAATAAACAGTTCAGGCAAAAAAAAGAAGGGATAACAAAGTCAAAAGAAAAAAGAGGTCAGTATGAATCCTCAACAAAGAAAGATGACTGAATGTTCAAACAAAATTTTGGTTTCTGAACCATCACAAATGTTAGTGTTACAATTCCAAACTCCTTTGAGCCTCAATGCATAAGTTAACTGAGTATAGGACTGAAGAACATCATGGAGATTGGGTTGGGTACAAATAAAATTTGAGCCTTTATCCTTTGTTTCTTAAACCGTGAACCAAGCCACGTTACAACCCTTTAAAAGTCCTAACTGAAGCATGGTTAGTTCGAAAGCGTATTGCTACAAAAAGGTATCCTGACTCCTTTAGGGCTTATTATAAAACTTGAGTTAATATCACAGTTTTCACAAAAACTGTTTTTCTAAAATAACTCTTTTTCAAAACTTCAAGACAGACATAAGCATTGCATTTTTGAATATATTTGTTTGCATATATCTGAGTGTTTGATAAACAGAGAAACTTACAAGATGAATGTTCAATAAACCAAAGTCCTTCCGATAAACAAAGTTGCTTCTTGGATCAAAGTCCATGTATACAAAGGGGTATAGTCATTATCTCCCAATCAAAGGGGCAGGCCATGATACTGCCTAACTCATTTGGGGCAATCAGGACAGGATTCAATTATGTTTAAGTAGCCAGGGGCAGATCTCCTCATTTATCTAAATTACCAAGGGTAACATTACAGAGTTCATAATGCCATGGGCATTGTCACTGCTTCCCAATCAAGGGGCATACCAACTTACTGTTCAATTCATTCGGGGCAATCAGGTCCAGATTCAACAATGCTTAATAGCCAGGGGCAGCTTTCCTCATGTATTTGAATTACCAAGGGTAACATTACGAAGTTCATGATGTTAGGGGCATATTATTGTGGGGCGTTCTGCTTATTTCTCTTTAGGTAACTACCTTCAGATACTTCCATTATGGGACAATTCATCCTCAACCAAAGAGCAATGCTTTCTTTTCAAATCTAATATCCGGAGCGTATATGGTCCATCACAATTTGAAGACATGTTCCTCTCATTGTATTACCTTGATATTGGATTCTCAGCAGAAGCCATTGTGGAAATTAATTGTCTGCGCCAGTAGTATCAGATGGTGTCAGTATCATGTCTTCAGATCCAGCTATGAGGATTTCTGGGAAGGTATTCAGGAAAGTTAAGAATCTCAGGAGCTCTAAATCCAATTGGTTATACACTTTCAAAGTTGAAACGATTATGTTTTCGAGTTCAGCTTTACTTTTCCCTCTTTATTCAGGATTACTTTTCCTCTTTTACTAAAGCGAAAAACGTCTATTGGTTGTGTTTGAATGTATGTATGCTTTTGAATATGATTGATGTTTACCAGAAATGCATAAAATGCTTGAATATGATTGATGTTTACCAGAAATGCATGAAAATGCAATAATAGTATTTACTAAGGACGAACGAGGGTAGTAGTTCAACGAAGCTTCGCCGGTTCATCCCCACAAAACAACTACAAATCCCCAGCAAGGGCAAATCTATCTTGATAGATACTCCGAGTTACATCTCCCCTTGAATTTATGTCCAAGAACTTATTCCTCCAATAGAAGTACGACGAACGAAGACGGGAAGTCATAAATACTATACTATCAAACAAGACGGGAACGAGTTTCTCATATTCTTCAGCAACGAATCGGATTTATTTTCCCTAGCCAGCAATTGTTATACAAAGATATCCAGACGCTTCAAGCTACATGATGCATACATACATCATTTACATCATACCATAACATATATATCCATAAGTACATAATACATTACTTAAGTGCATCATACTATGCATGCATACATAATGCATAAGCTAATATTCTCCTTGCATGATAGTTATATGCAGGTAAAACAATATCAACAACTTACAACGGGTCAGAAATGATCCATACACTACTCAAGATGTCCTCGAATAGCAGGCAAACGGTCTGTAAAAAGATCCATTCCCTGGTTCAAGACATCTTTCAGAAGAACAAATCCTGATGTTCTTTTGACCCTTAAGAGCAAATCCTGACGCTCTTTTGGCCCCTTGTTCAAGACTTTTTCAGAAGAACAAATCCTGACGCTCTTTTGGCCCCTTGTTCAAGACTTTTTCAGAAGAACAAATCCTGACGTTCTTTTGACCCTTAAGAGCAAATCCTGACGCTCTTTTGGCCCCTTGTTCAAGAATTTTTCAGAAGAACAAATCCTGACGTTCTTTTGACCCTTAAGAGCAAATCCTGGCGCTCTTTTGGCCCCTTGTTCAAGACTTTTTCAGAAGAACAAATCCTGACGTTCTTTTGACCCTTAAGAGCAAATCCTGACGCTCTTTTGGCCCCTTGTTCAAGACTTTTTCAGAAGAACAAATCCTGACGTTCTTTTGACCCTTAAGAGCAAATCCTGACGCTCTTTTGGCCCCTTGTTCAAGACTTTTTCAGAAGAACAAATCCTGACGTTCTTTTGACCCTTAAGAGCAAATCCTGGCGCTCTTTTGGCCCCTTGTTCAAGACTTTTTCAGAAGAATAAATCCTGACGTTCTTTTGACCCTTAAGAGAAAATCCTGACGCTCTTTTGGCCCCTTGTTCAAGACTTTTTCAGAAGAACAAATCCTGACGTTCTTTTGACCCTTAAGAGCAAATTCTGACGCTCTTTTGGCCCCTTGTTCAAGACTTTTTCAGAAGAACAAATCCTGACGTTCTTTTGACCCTTAAGAGCAAATCCTGATGCCCCTTGTTCAAGATTTTTTCAGAAGAACAAATCCTGACGTTCTTTTGACCCTTAAGAGCAAATCCTGACGCTCTTTTGGCCCCTTGTTCAAGACTTTTTCAGAAGAACAAATCCTGACGTTCTTTTGACCCTTAAGAACAAATCCTGACGTTCTTTTGGCCCTTTGAATAGCAGGCAAACGGTCTGTAAAAAGATCCATTCCCTGGTTCAATATATTTTTCAGAAGAACTAATCTTGACGTTCTTTTGACCTTGGAGAGTAGGCAAATGGTTTGTACAAAGATCCATTCCCTAATTCAAGATATTTCCAGAAGAGATAATCGCCACGAAGATTTATTTCCACTTGTCCATTCAGCAATTCAAATCATGTTGCATAAATGATTCAGAGACGGCCTATACAAAGACCTACTGATATCCAGTATCAACATAAAGTCATCATCACATCCTGATATTTTAGATGGCATCTCTAAGCCCATCTCCAGTTCATCCTGATGGCATCTCTAAGCCCATCCCTAGTTCTTCCAAGTGGCATATTTAAGCCCACTCAAGCATATATAACTAATCATCAGTGTTACTCTACGCACTGGTGAGTGCAAATTTTTGGGCTTTTGTGTTCAATCCCCTTCAACCTTCCAGGTCACGAATGACACATATACCAATCTAACCCCTCAGGTTTCAGAAAATTGAACAGGGGCAGCTGTTGCACCCCAAAATTTGCCCTCACAAGACAAGAATTTGTGTACTAAAAGGTTCACAAGGTTCACAAGACATCTCATGAGGTTCACAGGGTTCACAAAGTTCACAATAGTCAGAAAGTTTGACAATTCCCTCAAACAATGCATCCTCCTAAGCAAGGCATCCTAAACTAGGGTTTTTGACTTTCATCAGGCTAAATGGACTTCCAAGGCTTCAAGTAGGCTTAATAGCACCCTATATGTCTTCAAGAATCCCTATGTCAAGTTTCAAAACTTTCTCCAAAGGTTTGCTCAGTCAGATGATCAGATAGGCTAAAATCAGTCAAAGTAGTTAAAAAGTCAAACTGAGGTCAACTGGGGTCAAACCAAAGTCAAACTTCATGATTTTTTGCCAACATCAAGTATATGAAGTAAAATTCATCATTTGATCAAGGGTTGATCATGATTCATCAAAGAGATTTCAGATCATCAAGAATCAGGAGTTTCTAGATTAGGGTTTTCATAGGAAAAGTCAACTGAACTTTGACCAGCCATAACTTTCACATGCTTCATCAAATTTTTTCCATCCAAATCTCATTTTGAAGGAAATTAAATTCTCTACAACTTTGTGTCTCACAAGCCAAGCCCAAAAATGCTTCATTTGGAAGGTATGAGCTAAGACATTATAGGTCATTTCAAAAGTCAACAAAAAGTCAACATCTTCCAAAGAGCATAACTTGAGAATGGTAAAAGATATGGACATGAGACCAAAGAGGTTTGTTAGAGGACTCTTTAAGATTTCCAAAATGTCCAATAACACCTTCATAGCCTTAAAATTGAGGGAATTAAGTCCTTGCAAAGTTGGGAAAGTTTTGAGAGGTTTATGAAGCAAATGGGGTCTTAAAACCATAATTCACCAAATGGGCTTGCTTTTTTATGATCCAAACACTTCCATGACATCATGCACGAATTAAAAATTATTTATTCATATTTTTATTCATTTTATTTTATTTATTATGATTTTTTACATTAAAAATCATTTTAAATAAAAAAAAATATGAAAGTGTGAATATTTGATTTGATTTTGGTTCTAGAAGGTCTTAATGATTATTTAGAAGTGATTGAAACTATACAAAATCAGATCAATCAAAAATAGTAAGAAGATATCAATTTTTTTTCTCAATATTTGATTTGATCTTTGTTCTAGAAATTCTTAAAGGCCATTTAGAGATGATTGAAATCATATAAGATCATATCAACCAAAAATAGTAAGAAGATATCAATTTTTTTTTCAATATTTGAAAGCATATCTTTTTCAATCTCAAGTGATCCAAAAGTCCAAAGTAGTATATGATTTTTTGATCTAATTACACTCACTATATATACATGAAGAGATCACAACACAAAGGGAGGAATTTGGCTGCTTCCAAGAGTAAGAACAATACTTTAAATTTTCATAAAAAAATTCATAATTCGGATTCTATTTTGCAGGCTATATCAAAGTGTTTTGTAGGTTACAATCTCTTCCTTGATCATCCTTGATGTTATCCCAATGCATTACATCATCCAAAACTCATTAAAATGCATAAACTGATTTCATCTTTAGCTTGAAATTTGATTTTTCGATTTCAATGATACAAGCAATATAAATGAAATTTGATTGTATATTATTGTTCATGATGATGTTTGTAATGTTTCTGGATATTTTGATTTAATGTTTGATGCAGAAACAGCTAAGTGCCATTGATAGAGCTTGGGTTCGAATCCCAACCCCAGGTAAGTTTTGTTTTTTCATTCAATTTCTCACTATTTTCTTTATTGTTTTGTTTTATATTTAATATAAATTATATTTCTTATAAGAAAATATATTTAAATAATCATATGTAAATATATATATATATATATATATATATATATATATATATATATATATATATATATATATATATTAACTTCATATTTTTCTAAAAGGGATCTCTAATTTATTTTCTAAAAATTTTAATCTTAGTTTTTTTAATTAAAATATGTATATATTATTATTATATATTTAATTTTGTAAATAGTTAAATTAATATTGTAATTTAAATTATAAACCCTAATTCTATTTTCTTTAAAATTCCTAACCCTAATCTTTAAATATTAAAATTAATTAAACTTTTCTAATATCCAATTAAAATAATTAATAATATTTTCTTTGTAAATAATTATTATATGGTTTATTATTATTATTCATATCATCTTATTTTCATCTCAAAAATTATTTAAAGTTGTTTATTTAAATCTAAAAATACTTAATTAAATTATATATATATTTTGTATATTATTACTAACCTTTTCTTCTTATAATTATCACTAACCTTTTTTATTGTTTATACTTATCATTTTATTATATAATTATTATTTAAATTTTTTTTTATTATAATGTAACTGTAAAAGCCATGTAATAGTTGTAGCTCTTATTGTTTATTTATAAATATATTGCTATGGTTAGTAAAATAGGGAGTGATAACATGTTTGCTTTAGAATTAACTTAGATCACTAATTATAAGATAAATATTTGAATTTGTACACGTACACACGTAAGTCGATCTTTGATCGCCATCTCACTTCCTTAAGGGTTACCTCTCATGTTGCCTAAACTAAATGGTCAAGTAAGGTGTCTAAAAAGCAAAGTCCCTTCATAAAATATCATCAAGTCCCTTCAAATTATAAGATCAAGTCCCTTCGAGGTTGCCTACGATAAATGATCTCGTCCCTTCGAATAAAAGATGATAAGTCCCTACGAATTGCTAAAGACACCTTACAGTTGCCTAAACACAGATGACCCTTCACATGTCCCTTACAACATCCAAGGTAATGACTACCTATTCCTTAATAATAGGGATAGTCTTACCATTGAAAGAATATTTAAGAACATAAAAGATTCCAATTAGGGTAGGTTCCTCTTAAGTACTTGCTCACTCATTCAAAAACATTTCATAAACACTTCACATTTTTCAAACAATTTTGAAAACAAAGTCTTTATATATATCTGTACAAGGATCATTATAAAGTACTTAAGAAAATTTTTAATCACACACTACACTTCTCGAAACAGTTTAAAGTGAGCTAAGTAACTAAGAGCCCATGGATAACCATGGATGTAAAGGGTGCTAACACATTCCCTTTACATAACCTACCCCCCGAACTCAAAATCTTTTTAAGGTCTTTCCTGTTCTTTTATGCCCTTTCCTTTTGGATAAAATAAAAGTCGGTGGCGACTCTTGCTATCCGCAACATTTAACTAAAGTCAGTTCTCCCACCGTGTTACACTATGTTTATATGTTTTTAACATTATTGTTTTGTAGGGGATATGCTAAGAATATCAAACCCGTAGAGACCAATGTCAACTAACGTAATCTATAGTTACTATGTGTATCTAAGGCAACAAACAATTGTTTTTGCTCGTAAAGAAAAAGAAATAAGTTGTTTTTGAAATTAATTATGAGACAGAAGACCGAAATGTGACTCTCGTTAATTGTTAGCGTTAGTAAAGTCATTGACTATAATTAAAATGGAACAATATTTTCTTGTAGAAAAAGAATTATTTTTTAAGGAACCGTTCACTTTCGCGTAACCGGTATCAAATTTTAATCTTTAATCTAATTGTCTGCTTTTGCGTGTCTAACATGTTACAGTGCACACGTTTTTTGTGTGGAAATTAATCACTTTTAATTACTAGAAAAATTACTTAAGGTAGAAAATTTAACTTAAAGGTGTTTATTGTTTTCGCATGTCCAATATTAGATTTAAGCGTATAAACGTCCACCTTCGTCTGCATGCTTATACTCTTAAAATCGCTTTTTTGAAAATTGTTTTTTCTCCTAATCAATTAGAAAATGCTTTTAGTGTTTAAAATTAAAAAAATTGAATTTTCCTATAGTCAGATAAAGATCTCGTTCTTTCAAATCGAAATCGATATCCCTACGTTCATGTTTTCGCGGTAAACATGGAAGTTAAAAACAAAAAATTATCGAGGCCAAAAACAATTCCCAATTAATTATAATTTTTAATGACTTAATTTGAGCACCGTCGGTACGACAGTCCTCACATTCAAGACTCGACAAAATTAGCCGAACATTCTATTTACATAAAAACTAATGTAAATAATATTCAAGTCCATGCTAGACATAATAAATATAATAATGTTGAATAGACAGTTGGTGAAACAAGGTAAAAGCAGTTAAAAAAGAAATATAAAACCTAAAATATGATAATATATTAAGAGCTCCAAACTAATACAAAGAACAATTTGAATAAAAATTCAGAAAAATTATGTCGGCAAAATTGCACTACCAACTATCCAAATATGGATGGATAAGCCCTAAATTCTTACTAAAACCTGCAGTAATTCCTCGATGTGAGAAAATGCTTTTACAAAAGTGTTTTTTCTAGCTAAAAATATTACTAAAACTTAAATCCTCATTCTAAAACTGAAAATATCCTATTTAAAGTATAAATTTGTACTGTAATGTTGTTATGGACTGGATTGGCAGATGTCCTACAACCGGGCAAGGTCTAATCCAGTCCAGTTTTGGGCAAGACCCAACGAGCGGTCTAGGACAATACGACTGTTGGAGAGAATATAACCATTAGAATTATAGTCGTTAGGGATCTCCCCTCACGCGCTTGGCAGTTGCCAAGCAACCAACTGCCCCTTCCAAACTCATGGATACATTTAGACCAGATCTTGGACCATGCACCCACTTATTTCGGTCACTTGCCCTTATAAATACCCCCTCCCTTTGGAGGACCAGATATTTAATTTCATTCACTCACTATTTCATAAATGCTTTAGTATTGTTCTCATTCTCCTTCTGAAATTTACTTAAGCGTTGGAGTACCTTGCAGGTACACTACTCGTTCTACTCCAACCGTTGTTGTTGCCCCCGCTTAAGGCCAGAAAGATCTGTTCAGAGTACACCAGAACAAATGTCTTGGAACATGTAGGAGAAAGTGGAGAAATTAGAAGAAATTCCTTTTGCCAAGTCTGAAATGTGGGCGAAAAATTATGGCCATTAAGAACATGACGAGCATCATGGTGATGATGATTTGTCCGTCATGAGGTGGGGAGGGATGACGGACGTCATTTAGATGACGACCTACCCGTCATCTAGTTGAGCAACGTTTCTTCTCTTTTGTCTTATTCCTATGACATGTTGGTCTAGACACGTCATAACGACCATCATACCGACAACGAGCCCATCATGACAGTGCATAATGTGTCTTTTGCTCCCTTTTCATATTGTTTTCTCGCACAGATATGCATACTTGAAAATGCCTGAAATATACACATAATACCAACATAATACTTAAAAAAAAAAAGGAATTGACACAAAATACATGTAAATCGAGTTGGAAATGTGACATATTTTCGAATTATCAATTACATATTTAATAAATTTTATATAGCCAATAAATCAAATCATTTATACATGTTTTTATAGAAATAACTATGATTAAAGTCAAGTACTTTAATTTATATTATTGAAACCATGGACTAAGTGGTATTTTGTTTTTTTATCATGCTTTGGATATTTTATGATCTTTCGTAGATTTGATCAATATTATGGATGTATTTACATCTTATAATTTTACATTTTTTTAAAACCGAATTTAATAGTAATTATAAAATCATTTAGATCTCTCGAGTCTAAACTCAATAAATCAATTATATATATATATATATATATATATATATATATATATATATATATATATATATATATATATATATATATATATATATATATATATATATATATATATATATATATAAAAGAGTTTTCACAAAAGATTATTATATTTATGTGACAAATTTGAGATTGAAACATACGATATCGTACGTGAAAAGCTACACACAAATTTTTGCAACAAATTCTTCTAGAAACACTCTTATTAACATTTTTGTTACAAAATAATTTAATATCTATTTCTTGTTTTTTCCAACAAAATCATATCCTTGTGTTTGGAAATTTTAAAAAAAACATATCACACTATAAACAATTTTCTAAACATATATTAGCAACACAATTTTTTTGGTCAAATTATATGGTCCCACATAAATTTAAAAAATGTTATGTAAATTTTATCATATAAAAAAAGTATTTTATTTTTATATTACAAAATGTGTTATGTACTATGTCTATTGCAAACATACTCATGCATTTAATCGATATTTCAACCGTTCAAATTCTCGATTCTATGATTTTTAGGAATACATGTCCTAACTTCTAGAAATAAAAACTTCTAACTAGAACCCACCTCTACCAAAGATGATTGAGAAGAGTGAGAGATGAATGGGTGATGAATCTTCAAGACTAAAAGCTTTCTTCTTCTTCTTCAAGCTTTTTCCTTCTTCCTTACCCTTCTCTCTTCTTTCTCTTACTATGTTGTTATGTTTCTATGTTAATACAACATAAGAAACAAACTTAGGTTTATACGGGGTAGTATAAACTGCTCCCAAATGGTTCAAATAGAGGGTATCCAATAATGTCTCTTAATTAACAATTTAGTAAAGCCTCTGAGTCAGATAATATTAGTTAATAAATTTGAATTCGTCGATTGCTCTAATTATTTTTGTTAAAATCTCTCAGAGCAACCTGGAACCCTATTGATATCAAATAATATTATTCAGAGCATTATATAAATTACGGGGTATTACATCTTCCCCCTTAAATAGAAATCCGTCCCTAAATTTAAAAGATTACCTGAACAGGTGAGGGTACACCTCTCGCATCTCTGATTCCAGTTCCCACGTAGCATCTCCCGGATGCGTCACATCCCATTGTACCTTAACAAGTAGAATATTCTTAACACTTTGGTTTTTCTTCCAACAATACGGCTCGGTTGTGGTTCAAAAGTCACGCCCGTTTCTATCTCGATAGAATCCGGCAGAATAGACTGAAGCGGATCAGGAACAAACCTACGAAGTTGAGATACATGAAAAACATCATGCATTTTTTACAGAGAGGGTGGTAAGGCTAATCTGTAAGAAACTTCACAAATCCTTTCTAAGATCTGATACGGTCCCACGTATCTCGGACTTAACTTACGTTACTTGAACGGTCCTTTCAATCTCAATCTCGGAGTAACTTTCAAATAAACATGGTCACCTTCCTCAAATTCCAAAGGTATCCTTCGATTTTCAGCATAACTCTTCTGACGATATTGAGCTTGCTTAATTTTCTCCCGAATCTTTTCTACAATCACTTGTATAATCTCGGGTCCCAAAATTCTATCTTCACCCACTTCCGACCAGCACAAAGGCGTTCTACACTTTCTTCCATATAAAGCCTCATACAGAGCTATACCAATGCTCGCATGGTAACCATTGTTATAAGAAAACTCAATCAAAGATAAAAGTTCCTTCTAATTTCCTCTACTTTCCAACTCACGAGCTCTTAACATGTATTCCATTGTTTGAATCATTCACTCAGTCTAACCATCCGTTTGAGGATGATTAGAAATGCTCAAACGTAAATTCCTACCCATAGCTTGTTGAAGCACTTTCCAAAACCTTGAGGTAAACTTTGGATCTCTATCAGACACAATGCTAGACGGAACCCCATGCAACCTTACAATTTAAGCAATAAACAACCTTGCAAGATGACTTGCCTTGTATGTAGTCTTAACGACTAAGAAATGCACAAATTTTGTTAGTCGATCTACAATGACCCAAATAGAATCATAACCACTTTTAGTACTAGGTAATCCCACCGCAAAATCCATAGAAATACTATACCACTTCCAAATTGGAATATCCAAAGGTTGTAACAAACCTCCTGGTCTTTGGTGCTCTATCTTCACTTGTTGGCACACCGCACACTCAGATACAGACACTGCAATATCCTTTTTCATACCGGACCACCAATACTCTTTCTTTAAGTCTTGATACATCTTCGAAGAACCCGAATGTATCGTAAAAGTACCTTTATGAGCTTCCTCCAAAATATTTCTCTTTAACACAACATCATTCGGAATGCAAATCCATTGGTTAAATAGGATAATCCCATCCAACACTCTTACAAAATCAGGTTGGAATAGCATCTCTTGTAACTTCTCATCTAGAACTTGTTCTTCTTGAATTTCGCTTCTTAAAGTAGAATTGATATTCAAATTTCCCCTAATCACACCATTCGGAGTCCATACAAATTGAAGATTAAGATCACGAAACTTCTTCAATAATGCATATTCCAACATCATCAACTCGGCACCATAAATCACTTTCCAGCTCAATGCATCTGCCACTTTATTCGCTTTTCCTGGATGATACTTTAATTCTAGGTCATAATCCTTCAAATACTCTATCCACCTTATTTGTCTCATATTCAACTCTTTCTGATCAAATAGATACTTCAAACTTTTATGGTCGCTGAACATCTCAAAGCGCACACCATATAAATAATGTCGCCACACCTTTAGAGTAAACACAACGGCCACTAACTCCAAATCGTGAGTTGGATAATTCTTCTCATGAAATTTCAATTGTCGAGAAGCATAAGCTACAACCTGACATTCCTGCATAAGAACACCTCCTAATCCCATCTTAGAAGCATCGCAAAACACTTCGTAAGACTTGTTAGGATCGAGAATGATCAACATCAGAGCAGTCGTCAATCTTTCCTTTAGGTACATGAAACTTTGTTCACAACCAGAATCTCATTCGTAAGCGAAATCCTTTATAGTAAGCTTAGTCATTGCCAACGCCAACTGAGAAAAATCTTTAATGAACCTTCTGTAGTAACCTACCAAACCTAAGAAACTTCTAACTTCCGAAGCATTCCTTGGTCTCTCCCAATTTATCACAGCTTCAACTTTCGACTGCTACACTGTTACACCTCCTTGAGATATAACATGTCTAAGAAATTTGACTTCAGACATCCAAAACTCACACTTGCTAAACTTAGCGAAAAGTTATTTCTCTTGCAATACTGATAGAACAATTCTCAGATGCTCTCCATGTGCTTGTGGAGTACGAGAATAAATAAGAATGTCATCAATAAAGATTATAACAAATTTATCTAAATAAGCTTGAAATATCTGGTTCATGTAGTCCATAAAAACAGATGGAGCATTCGTCACACCGAAAGGCATCACTAAGAATTCATAATGTCCATAATGGGTTATGAAGACAATCTCCGGTACATCAGAACTCTTTCGTCGAATCTGGTGATAGCTCGACCTCAAATCAATCTTCGAGAACACACAAACTTTTTTCAATTGATCCAAAAGGTTGTCTATTCTAGGTAAAGGATACTTTTTATTGATAGTGACCTTGTTCAAATTACGGTAATCAATACACAACCACATACCACCGTCCTTCTTCTTTACCAATAAAACAGGAGCTCCCCACGGTGAAACAGTTGGCCTAACAAAGTGCTTCGCCATTAAATCTTCTAATTGGTCCTTCAATTCTCTTAATTCAAGCGGTGCCATCCGATAAGGGGAAACAGATATAGGAGTCGTCCCTGATATCAGGTCAACTGAGAATTCAACTTCCCTCACAGGAGGTAGTGAAGTGACATCCTCGGGAAAGACTTCAGGATACTCACAGACTATTGGAATACTCAGCACTTGATTGTCACTACTCTCTTATTTAGTAAGGACTAGTAAAACAAATTTCTCTTTTTCAAAAAAAAAGTTTACCATTCCAACCGTACCTTCTAAGATTGTTGTCAACACATCCTTCAGAGGTGCCTCCACGGATGGAATGATGATTAATTTCTCTTTGCACCCAATGCACACAAAATTAGCAGATAGCCAATCCATTCCCAAAACTACATCGACTTTCCTAAAAGGGTAGACAAATAAGATCAATCTGGAAAACTCTACCGTCCATAGATAAAGTTCAATTTTCACACATTAGAGGTGGCTTAGTCGTTTCATCCATAGCGGTATCAACCACCATAGGAGGAGACAAGGGAATAACTCGCAACCTAAGTCACTTCACACAACGAGTAGACACAAAAGAATGTGTTGCTCCACAATCAAATAAAACAAGCCAATGATGTTCATTAACAAGACAGGTACCCACAATTAGAGAGTTGTCAGTTTTAGTCTTCCTTGCATCCATGGTATAAACCCTTCCTTGAACCTGATTCCTTCTATGTGGACAATCTTTAGCAATATGTCCTTCTTTCTAGCAATGGTAACATATCACACTGCCCGAATTACACCTTCCATAATGATTCTTATGACACCAGGAACATGAAGGAGGAGTATTAGGCCTAGGATTTGCCACTTGTTTCCCCTTGAAGGGTTGGGGTCTTGGCCTAAAAGGTTAATTCTCCCTCCCACGATCACCTTGAGCGACTCTTACAGCATTCACTTCACTCTGTACTTTCTTCAAACTATGCTCAGAATAAGTAGTGAACTCCCTCTGAGATACACTATGAGAAATCTCAGACCTTAACCTAAATAAAAACTGATCAATTTTCCACTTCTCGTCCGGAGCATACATAGCTTGCCTCGAGTAAGCCGCCATGTCTTCAAATTTTTCTGCATAACTGGCCACAGTCATGCTTCCCTGCCTTAGCTGTTGAAACTCAAACTCCTTCTGAGTCCTTAGAGAACTTGGAAAATATTTCTCCATAAAAATTGACTTAAATTGTTCCCTTACCTTCGAAACCTCTTGCACAGTCATGAGAGCAAAAACACTCTCCCACCATCTAGCAACATGACCTTTCAACGAGTGTGACGCAAACGTCACCTTGTTCTCTTCACTGCACAACACAATCCAGAAGATTCTCTCCATACTAGTTATCCATTAATGAGCTTTTACCGGATCTAATCTGCCATGAAATTCTTGAGGATTCATGCGTAAAAAGTCACGTAAAGATCCACCTTCAGTTCAGGAACGACCACCTGAGGATGAAGACCCATATTCATTTGGTGAACCATCTCCTGCATAAATTGGTTATGTTGCTGATGCATCTGTTGCATGAACTGATACAGAGGAGCATTCCCATCGCCAACCGGCGGATTATCAACAGAAGGAGTGGCATTATGCCTACCACGAGTTCTACGTCCACTAAGATATATCGCTAAATGTCATCGAAATAGGATTAAGTTGATCAAGCTCAATACCATAAACATAACATTTAGTTTTATCGCGATATTACGTATATGAACAAAAAGAAACACTTATAATATTCCAAGGTACCCATATATAAAATACATACATCAAGCATATTTTTCATATATAAGTTCATGTTTGGTATTGAAATACCAATAAGTTCTTAGTATAAAACATTGTAAAATTTTATCCAACTAAATACATAAGGTACTACAACCAAAGGCTATCAATTATACAAGATGTCAAAACAAAAAATAAATCTAAGAACTAAATCCGAAGATCTCAAAACATCCATTGCGGAAGCAAAGCCATCGATAAGTAAGGATAATCAAACTGCCTTATCCTTACCCTTCGCGGAACTGGAAGTACCTGAAAATATATCAACAACATGGGGTGAGATAACAACATCTCAGTGAGTTCCCTATCTTAGAGTTCTCTCAGCTCTAAAGGTTCGAATCTAACCACTACTCAAGTATAAGGTCACTTCTCTATAAGGAACCAAAATAAGATGGAACATCCATACAACATTCTCGACACTTCCCATGGGACCCAATGTAATACTCACCTCAAGTGCTCACCATTTTCTTCCCATGAGACACAATGTAAAACCCACCTCAAGACTTTATTGATGCTTCCTATAGGACTCGGTGTAATACCCACCTAAAGACTTACTCAATGCTTCCCGCGGGACTCGGTGTAATACCCACCTCAAGACTTTATTGATGCTATATGTGGGACTCAGTGTAATACTCACCTCAAGACTTACTCAATGCTTCCCATGGGACTCAGTGTAATACCCACCTCAAGACTTTATCGATGCTTCCCGTGGGACTCAATGTAATACCCACCTCAAGACTTACTCAATGCTTTCCGTGGGACTCGGTGTAATACCCACATCAAGCCATTACCAATCAAGGCTTCCCATGGGACTCAATGTTATACCCATCTCAAGCCATTACCATCATATCTCTTCAACAGTTTCGTATCAACCTAGGATAGTCCTAACCATCTCACAAGTTATACATCTTTTTATTCCAAAAGCTCACAATTACCTAACTAATAAAAATTACGGTTAAGTAGAAAAGTCGGGTAAAAGTCAGCTCAAAATAATATTTACCAATCTTAAAAGATAGGACATATTATTAGCTTCAAAATGATACATAGAACGGCTAAATCAGATAAACGATGAAGAAGTTATGAATTTTTAAAGGAAGAACAAAACATAATATTTTTCCAAGACTTACAATGTTAACCGGTTAACACATTCTGTTAACTGGTTAACCAGATCAAAAATCCCGTTCCAATAGCGTGTCAGCATTTCGTTAACCGATTAACACATTCTGTTAACCGGTTAACCGACTACCAGTAGCTCAAAAACCTGCATTTTCTTATGCATAAACTAACCAAACTCAAACCAATTCAAACTAAACATCATAATAATTATCAACAGAGGTTCTCACACATATTGCAAACATACTCATGCATTTAATCGATATTTCAACCGTTCAAACTCTCGATTCTATGATTTATAAAAATATGCCCTAAGTTAAAAAAAAACTATAACTTCTAGAAATAAAAGCTTATAACTAGAACCCACCTCTACCAAAGATGATTGAGAAGATTGAGAGATGAATGGGTGATGAATCTTCAAGACCAAGAGCTTTCTTATTCTTCTTCAAGCTTTTTCCTTCTTCCTCTCCCTTCTCTCTTCTTTCTCTTACTATGTTGTTATGTTTCTATGTTAATACAACATAAGAAACAAACTTAGGTTTATACGGGGAAGTATAAACTGCTTCCAAAGGGTCCAAATAGAGGGTATCCAATAATTTCTCTTAATTAACAATTTAATAAAACCTCTGAGTCAGATAATATTAGTTAATAAATTTGAATTCGCCGATTTCTCTTATTATTTTTGTTAAAATCTCTCAGAGCAACCCGAAACCCTATTGATATCAAATAATATTATTCAGAGCATTAAATAAATTACAGGGTATTACAGGAACCAAGCAACACTTCACTTCAGTCGAGCATCCACAAACTAATGGGCAAGCAGAAGCAGCAAACAGGGCAATTCTACGAGGACTCAAGCGAAGACTATATGAGATTAAGAAATGTTGGGTCGAGGAACTACACAACATCCTGAGGGTATATCGAATAACACTTCATTCCACAATCGGGGAAACCCCTTTCCGACTAGCATACAAAACAGAGGTCGTCATCCCCATCAAAATGTACATACCGTCCAGACGGACAGAGGCCCTAACGAACGAAGATACCAATTTGAAGGCATTACGCGAGGAGCTCGTTCTAGTCGGAGAAGTTTGGACAAGAGCAGCCCTACGTGAAGCATCACTTAAACAAAAGATCTCTATCAGACATGACACTAAGGTTATAAAGCAAGCATTCGAAGTTGGCAGTCTCGTCCTAAGGAAAAACCACAAGGACTCAAGAGAAGGTAAACTGACCGCAAATTGGGAAGCTCCCTACCGTGTCCGAGCGAAAACGGAGAATGGAGCCTATTACTTAGAAAGTTTAAATAGGGAATAACTTGCTCATCCTTAGAACGCTGAGAAACTGAAGTGATATTACAGTCAGGACATCTATCGGCTTGCTTAGATCGTAACGATGGAGCATAAACACCGACCCAACAAGCATTGCATACCAACATTTCTAGCCAACGGGGTCCCCTTCAAGAACGAGGAGGACCACTGTTACCCGACTGGATCCTCGATCGAGTCCGTCATCATCTTCGTACCATGAACACGCAGAACACCCGACTCACGATGGGACATTCATACAGTAGAGCACGAACCATTATCATGACTCGAGTACCGTTTCCCGACCAGAGCTACTCTGGCATTCTTCCCGGTTCCCCAAACCGCCACACATATAAATCGTGCATAATTTTTCCAAAATATACAAACATACCCCAAGTCCCTCAGCAGGCACGTATAAAATAATGTTGCGAGCATAGTCAAGAAAACATGTAAACGGTCGAGCATCATACAAACACTTAGTGAAAATTAAGAAATTAAAGTGTGCCCTTCGACGGATGTACATGCAGGCATGCAAGATAACTACAAGGCAAAATAAAGGATGACCACCTAGGTCAGAAAAACATTAAAAAATATGGTCACAAGTACCAACTTGTTCAGATATTACATATAAGGGGAATGATTCCCCCGAGCAAAACAAAACGCCATGGTGTTGCACCCCAAAATTTGCCCTCACAATACAAGACTTTGTGTGCCAAGAAGGTCCACAAGGTTCACAAAGTTTCTCAATGCTTATATAACCTTTCATGAGGTTCTTCTTGAATGTTCACAAGGTTCACAAGCTTCTCAACCTTTACAAGACCTTTCATGAGGTTCATGAAGTCTACAAGTTACTTCTTGAAGGTTCACAAGATTCACAAGTTCCATAATACCTTTCTTGAGGTTCATGAAGTCCACAAGTTACTTCTTGAAGGTTCACAAGGTTCATAAGTTCCATAATGCTTTCAACACCTTTCATGAGGTTCATGAAGTCTACAAGTTACTTCTTGAAGGTTCACAAGCTTCACAAGGTTCACAATGATTACAAAGCTCTCCTGAGGATCATGAGGTCTACAAAGCCACTTCATGAGGTTCACAAGGTTCACAAGCTTCACAATACCTCCCATGAGGTTCACAAGACATTTTATGATGGTTCACAAGGTTCACAAAGTTCACAATTGGTCAGAAGAGTTGATAATTCCCTCAGACAATGCACCTCCTAAGCAGTGCATCCAAAACTAGGGTTTTGACTTTAATCAGGCTAAATGGACTTCCAATACCTCAAGTGAGCTTCATAACATCTTATATGTGTATAAGAACCCCCATGACAAGTTTCAAGACTTTTCTCAAAAGTTTGCTCAGTCAGATGATCAGATAAGTCAAAATCAGTCAGTGCAGTTAAAAAGTCAAACTGAGGTCAACTGTGGTCAAACCAAAGTCAAACTTCATGATTTTTTGCCAACATCAAGTATATGAAGTAAAATTCATCATTTGATCAAGGGTTGATCATGATTCATCAAGGAGATTCCAGATCATCAATAATCAGGAGTTTCTAAATTAGGGTTTCCTTAGTAAAAGTCAACTGAACTTTGACCAGCCATAACTTTCACATACTTCATCACCAAGTCTCCATCCAAAGCTCATTTTGAAGGAAATTGAATTCTCTACAACTTTGATGTTGCAAGTTAAGCCCAAAAATGCTTCATTTGGAAGATATGAGCTAAGACATTATAGGTCATTTCAAAAGTCAACAAAAAGTCAACAACTTCAAAAGGGCATAACTTGAGATTGGTAAATGATATGGACCTGAAACCAATGGGGTTGTTTAGAGGACTCTTCAAGCTTTCCAAAAAGTCCAAGAACACCCTCATACCTTTAAAATTGAGGGAGATGTGCCTTTGCAAAGTTGGGAAATTTTGTGATGGTTTATGTTGAAAATGGAGGTTTAAAACCACTTCTTTCCAAATGGGCTGCCCAAATTGTGATCCAATCCATACATTAGTACTATGCACGACCCAAACCATTTAAAATCTGATTTTTATTATTTTTATTTCTATTTATTTTGATTTAAATCATTAAAAATCATTTTAAATAAAAATAAAATATGAAAATAAGAAATTTTATTTGGATAATGCTTCTAGAAAGTCTTAATTGGTGATTGAAGTTGAAAGAGAAAGAAATCATGTGATTTATCCAAAGATAGTAAGCCTTCATGATCAAATATTTGAATTTTAAACTATGATCTTTTTCAATCTTTTTGGATCCAAATCTCCACACAACCAGTCCATATTTTGACCTAGAATGATTCACATATATATACTAAACACAAACCTAACCTTCATTCACGAATTTCCAGCATCAAAAGGTAAGTTTCATAGCTCAAAAATTCAAGCCAAAACACCAATTCGGATTCTTCAATCCAAGAGGTTTCAAGGTAAAATAAAGACATAGACGTGTTCTTTGATCATCACTGAAGCTAAAGCATCACTCACATTCATCCAAATCATGCCATAATGCCTCACCCGAATTCAATTTGTTCTTGAATAAAACTTTTTCGATTGCATTAATTTGTTGTGTTTCAATGAAATTTGCTTGGCTAATGTTGTTTGTTGTGTGATATAGATCGTTTCTGGACATGAAAATCAAAGAACCCGTACCTAATTCATGAGATGCCATTATTAGGGTTTGGACCTAGGTTTAGGGGTTTCTAATTTAAGAAACATAAATCAATTCTAAAAACATGGAATGAGTCGTGTGAATGTCAGGATTACATTGCTATGTTTGATTTTGTGAAACGTTATGGTTTTGCTGGCCGTTGATTTTTGTAGGTTTTGCTGGAAATTAATTTTCGCAGGAAAATTCACAGCTATTTTCGCAGGTAAATTCGTAGTGCTGGAGGTTGAAGAAGACTGCTTCCCGCGCGTGATTTGAATTCAAATTATTTGTATAATATTTTATTGATTGTTTATTGTTTATTATCACAACTGTGTGTTTGTCCCAGTGGCTGATGGTTTGGTCTTGGGCGTGTGAAGCAAAAGGGCAGGGGTTCGATCCCTGGCTTTTGTTCATTTTATTTCTCTTTTTCAGGGATTAAGTGAATATAATATATTATGTATTGTTCCCATTCCATTATCAGTTAGGCTCTCCCAGCCAGGTGGTAAGGCGCGCGTGTATGTATCCTTGAGGTCCTGGGTTCAACACCAACCCAGGCCTTTTATTTTTTCATTATTTTCTGGATTTTGCAAGACAATGCATAAAAACAATCAGGACCATTATATGATCACCAACGCATGGTTGGTCTAGTGGAAGGTTTTGGTACTGGCAAGCATAGAGACCTGGGTTCAAACCCAGCCAAGGTAAGTTCTTATTTTTTATCACTTTTTCTATTTTCTTTAATTAATTAGTTTATTTGTTTTATATTCTTAATAAAAAAATAAATCATATATATTAAAAATTTAAAATAAGATCTTATTCTCTAAAAATTCTAAACTTTCTATTTTTTTTTAATTCAAAAATTTATTTTATTATTTTATGTAATTATAATATATATGTATATATTAGTTAAAATAATTTTGTATATAAACAAACCCTAATTTTCTAAACAAACCCTAAAATATTTTCTAAAACAAAACTTAATTCTATTTTTTCTAAATAATTTTATTTTCTAATTCTTAATGTAATTATTATGTATATTTATTTATTTAATATGATTCTTGTAAATTTTGTAAATATGATTATTTTTATTTATGAACATGATATTTAAAATTTATTTTCTTTATATAATATGTAAATACCTTTTATAATTTTTGTTTAGAAATAATTAAATTTGATAATGATTTAAATTTGTAATTATATCATATTTAAAATTTTTATATTATAGTAATTATTTAATTATCCATGTTTCTAAATAAATGCTTATATATAAAAATCAAATTTTGTGTTTATTATTCTAATCATGTTATTATAATATTTTTCTATTAATTATTGTTGCTAACCATATTCTTATTTTTTGCTTATTATTATCTTAAATTTTTATCTTATTATTTTTCTAACCTTGTCTATTTTTCTAATTATTACTATTTCATTAAATTTAATTATTTTCACTAACTTTATTCTTGATATTTCTACTAACTTTATTTTTTAATTATTATTATCACTAACCCCTATTTATTTATTTATTGTTTATTCATTATTTTTGCTTATTTATTTATATCTTGCTAATTATTTTTGCTATTTATTTTATTTTGCTTATAATTATGTAATTGCTTCCTTGGTGTAATTTTTGTAAATATTTTAATTGTTGCTATGGTTAGTAAATTAGGGAGTGCAAAACATGTATTCTATTTAAAATTAATCTAGGTCATTTTAATTCTAAGATAAATAACATTGAACACTCACACACGTAAGTCGATTTTTAATCGCCGTCTCACTTTCTAAGGTTACCTCTCAAGTTGCCTAAATCATAAGGTCAAGTGGGGTGTATAAAGCAAGTCCCTTTAAAAAAGAAAAATCATCAAGTCCCTCATGGTTGCCTTTACGAATAAAGTCCCTTCGAATAATGATGATAGTCCCTCCTATATGCTTATTACACCCCACAGTTGCCTTCATAAAACAGAATGTCCCTCTCATATCCCTTACATCCAAGGTAATGACTACCTACTCCTTAATAGTAGGGATAGTCTTACCAATTAAAGGATAAAGAACAAGAAAGACTTAAAACTTTAGGGTAGGTTCCTCTTATGTACTTGCTCACTTCAAACTTTTCAAACACTTAAACAAATTTCAAACAAATTTTCAAAACAAGTTTTTATGCATCCGTACATGGATCATTATCAACTATTCTGAAAATTTTTATATTCACACACTACACTTTCAAAAACAATTCAAAAGTGAGCTAAGTAATTAAGAGCCCATGGATAACCATGGATGTAAAGGGTGCTAACACCTTCCCTTTACATAACCTACCCCCCGGACCCAAAAATATTCTCTTAAGGTCTTTCCTGTTCTTTTATACCCTTTCCTTTTGGATAAAATAAAAGTCGGTGGCGACTCTTGCTATCCGCAACATAACTTAAAGTCAGTTCTCCCACCGTGTTACAGAACTGGCGACTCTGCTGGGGAATTAATTTAAGAGGGGTACCCTTAGGAATTAAGATCACTTTAAATTGTGTGCCTTGTTTGCTTTATATTATCTTGTTGGGGTGCTCTTATGTGTGAAAGGTCCTAACCCGAATCTAGTGTACCTTAGGTAAATGGCAATAGACCAAGGAAACTGTACGACGTATATCGATACGGTTGATCTGGTGGCCATAGTTAGTGCGACTTCTTGGTTGGTGCTTATATTCCTTAAGTCAAGTTGAGGATAATATGAGGCTGCCATATGTTGTCAATGCACTAACTAACTTTTAGAACCCTAGTTAACTCATCTTGGCCTTTAGAAAGTAGTGAGGTAACCGGCTTTGGTGCAGACTGAAGTTGGTTGACACTCGATACTACGCTCATTGAGATTCTAAACTTGGAGGGTTTTGGTTGGCAAGTAAGTTGCCTTCTGATCAACCACCCTTGTGAAGGATCAATGATATTGAGATCCCTTAGAACCCGGTTACTTTTGTAGGACAGGATGAACCATCTAACTTCAGGGGAGGGTATTTACCTTAAACCTCATGCAAGCCTTTAAACCTAGGGCTATGGTGTGACTTGTTTGTGTGTGCCACATGTCTTTGATTGAGCATAACATCATGACATCATCATGCATCATAAGCATATCATTTTCCCTAACCATTTCAAGGACCAAGGGATTTATCTTTGTTCTTTGTTGCAGGTCATGGCTTCTGCTCGTAGAAACACCATCAGGATCAACTTTGTGGGGATACCTCCCAAGCTTAAAGAGTTGGTTTCTCAGGTGTCTGATCACTCCCAGTTCATCAAGAGACATGGTCACCTATTGGATCTAGTCACTTCAGGGTTCAATGAAGACATGATGAGTGTGTTGTTTCAGTTCTTTGACCCTAAGCACCACTGCTTTACATTCCCTGACTATCAGCTGGTTCCTACAATGGAGGAGTTCTCTAAACTTCTGGGTATACCTGTTCTTGATCAAAGACCCTTCACAGGCTTGGAGAAGGAGCTTAAGCCAGAGGTTATTGCTGCAGCTCTACATCTGAAGAAGTCTGACATTGTTCTAGAAACGAGAAGTGGAGTCAAGGGTATTCTTGCCAAGGTGCTAATGGATAAGGCTCAAATGTTCTTGAAGGCCATGAGCTATGATGCTTTTGAGGAGGTCTTAGCTTTGCTGATATATGGCTTAGTATTGTTCCCCAATCCAGATCAGTTCATAGACATTCATGCCATCAACATTTTCCTGAGTCACAATCCAGTGCCTACATTGCTTGGAGACATCCTGCATTCTCTTCACACCCGTACTACAAGGGCAAGAGGGACTTTGATGTGCTGCATACCTTTACTTTCTAGGTGGTTTATTTCTCACCTTCCTCGCTCAGTAATGAAGAATGAGCAAGGGTTCAGATGGTCCAAGAGGATCATGTCTCTTTCTCACTCAGATATCCATTGGTGCTCCAGATCTATGGAGAATGTCACCATCATTGACCGGTGTGGGGAGTTTCCTAATGTGCCACTACTAGGCATAAGAGGAGGCATCACTTACAACCCCTCTCTAGCTTTACGACAGTTTGGTTACGCCCGAAGTGATGGTCCACATGAGATGTTGATCCAGGGCATTGTATTTGACTACGACAACGATCTTCAGGGTTACCGTCAGAGATTCATACGAGCTTGGGGAAAGGTAAACAGGGTTGACAGCAAGACACTGGAGCCTAAGTACACTATTCCTATGGAGGCTTATCTCAGATGGGTACGATCTCGTGCTCAGACACTCATGATGCCATATCCTGCCGTCCTACCAGTTACCATGGAACCTGTTGCTGAAGGAGACACAGCTTATACCATCCTTCACCCAGACATGCCTACTGATAAGGAAGACTTGCAGAGATCATGGATCCAACTGAAGGAGCAAAGGGATACTTTCGAGGCTCATTACAAAGCAAGCCAAGCAAGAATCCTAGAGCTAACAAAGCAACTTCATGAGGAACGAAACCTCAATTCATACCTCAACATAAAGAGGAAACGTCCATGGGAGACTTAAAACCCCATCTTTTGTACTTATTTTATTTCATTTCATTTCTGTATGCCTAAAAGGCAAAACAAGTTATTACTAATAAAAGTTTACTTTCGTGTTTGTTTAAGCAAATTTAAATCCTGCGGTCCTTGAAAACATTGCATATGCATTCCCATATCATTTCATTGCATCACAGGTTTATAATTGTGCACAAGTTTCTCATCTTCTCGCTGTTTATTTCAGCAATGGCTCTTGAACAATCAGTTAAGGATCTCCAGGCACAAAATGCACAGTTCCAAGAGCTGATCTTGAACCTGTCCAAGGGGCAGGATGAATTGAAGGCACTGCTGGCCAAGAAGACTAAGAAGACTAGAAGGTCTGCTGGGTTGATCAACATGGGAAGAAGGTTCAAAGGTCTTGCCAAGACCAAAGAACCAGCTGAAGACTATGAATCTGAAGAATCTGAGCAAGAGGTAGGCAGTCTCCACCATACAATGGGGGACTCTGATTCTGAGGCTAATTACTACCATGAGCCTAATGAAGACAAGTTCAAGATGCTGGTGGATAGAATGGATGCTATGGAGTTGCAGAAGTCATCTGGGCTGGATTTTGAGGATTTGAGTCTGATATCTGGGGTAGTCATACCCATTGGTTTTAAGGTTCCTACATTTGTTGTTTATGATGGGGTCTCTTGTCCCAAGCTGCATCTGAGGTCCTATGTCAGAAGAATTCAACCCCACACTGCTGATAAGAAGTTGTGGATCCATTTCTTTCAAGAGAGCTTATCTGGAGCTCAGCTGGAGTGGTACTATCAGTTGGAGAGTGTCAACATCAGAGACTAGAACGATCTTGCTGAAGCTTTCTATAAGCAGTACCAATACAATGCTGACTTAGCCCCCACTCGCATGCAGCTTCAGAGCATGTCTATGGGTGCCAAAGAGAGTTTTAAAGAGTATGCTCAGAAATGGAGAGATTTAGCTGGAAGAGTTCAACCCCCTTTGACTGACAGGGAATTGGTTGATATGTTCATGTGTACGCTGAATGGTCCGTTCTACAGTCATCTCATTGGAAGCTCATCATCTGGCTTCACTGAGTTGATCATGACAGGAGAGCGAGTAGAGAATGGTATAAAGAATGGTAAGATCCATGTGGGCACTTCTTCATCAAGTGCTGCAAAGAAGCCTCCCACTGGGAAGAAAGAATCTAATGCTGTTTACGGTCAGCCTGATCGTAACAGAAGGCATCAGTCTGTCAGTGCAGTTCATATTTCAAATCCAACTCCTGCACCAACAGAGCAGCCACAGGGCAACCAACAGAGGGCTAGAAGACAGTTCACGAAGATCAACATGTCAATGGCTCAGGCATTGCAACATTTGCTGAAGGCTGAACTGATTACTTTGAAAGAGGCTCCTCAGAATCCCAATGTTACCTCTCCCAGGTACAATCCCAATGCACGGTGTGCATACCATTCAAACTGTCAGGGACATGATACTAATAATTGCTGGGTCTTGAAGAATAAAATTCAAGATATGATTGATGCTGGAGAAATTGAGTTTGATCCTCCAGGTACTCCCAATGTGATTACTGCTCCAATGCCAAATCACGAGAAGACTGTCAATGCCATTGAAGAAGATCTACATGTTTATTCAGTTATGGAGTTGACCACACCATTGTCTGTTATCAAAAAGAGGTTAGTACAAGCTGGGATCTTTCCAGGTTGTCGTGAAGATTGTTTGTATTGTACCTACAAGCCGGATAGTTGCTTCATATTGAGAGATGGAATCCAACGTCTCATGGATAAATATACTATAGTGTTTGAGAGGACTCCGTCGTCTGTAGAAAGTATGGTGGATCATCTGACTCAAGGTAGGAAGACTGAAGAGGTTGACATGGTTGACAAAGTACCAATAAGAATCACTTCAAAAGGTCCCATTAAAATCACTCATCAGGGTCCAATCAAGATTACTGCTGAAGGTCCTGTGAAAGTTGTTGCTGAAGCCAGAGTGGCTCCTGTGGTTATTACTACTCCTGGTCCTATCCCATATACGTCTGACAAAGCTGTGCCTTGGCACTATGGGTCTGATGTTTACATCCATGGTGTTAAGCAAGAGCCTGTAGCTGATGGGCCTGTTGACATCGACAATATTGCTGGATCTAGCAAGATCACTCGTAGTGGAAGAGTCTTCTCTCCTCCAGTTGCTTCTAAGAATGTAGTTGCTCCTGCTGCTACCTCCACCACTGATGCACGGGGCAAAGGTCCTGTTATTGAGCCTATATCTACTGATGTACCAGCTGCTGATGATCTCTCTAAGCATATGGAAGAAGTATTGAAAATCATTCGCAAGAGTGATTATGACATTGTGGATCAGTTGGGGCATACTCCCTCAAAGATTTCTATGCTGTCATTGTTGTTATGTTCTGAGGCTCATGCCAAGTCCTTGATCAAGTTTCTGAAGACTGCTCATGTACCCAGTGCAATTTCTGTTGACCAATTTGAGAACTGTGTTGCCCACCTGACCTATGACAATGGGTTAGGGTTTTCTGATGCTGATTTAACCCCTGCCAAGAGGGATCACAACAGGGCCTTGCATATTTCAATTGAATGCAGGGGCACTACCCTGTCTCATGTACTAATAGACAATGGTTCCTCTTTGAATGTGTTGCCTAAGGAAGTCCTGAACAAGTTAAGTCCTGAAGATGCTGTGCTGAAGCCCAGTAATATTGTGGTAAAGGCTTTTGATGGTTCTAGAAGAGTAGTGCATGGGGAAATTGATCTTCCAATCCAAGTTGGTTCCCAGGTGTTTACTGCTACATTTTATGTGATGGATATTCGTCCTTCATACTCTTGTCTGCTTGGTCGTCCCTGGATCCATGGGGCAGGTGCTGTGACCTCTACATTGCACCAAAAGTTGAGATATCCGGTGGATGGAAAGGTTGTTACTGTCTATGGAGAAGAAGAATACTTTGTCAGCCATGTCAATACCTTCAAGTATCTGGAAATGGAAGGTGAATACATTGAGACTCCGTGTCAGACATTTGAAGTGGTTCCCTGGGTTGTTAATGATTATGTAGCTCCTCCTGTTGTGAAGAAAGTTCCTGTGGTCACCAGAAAGCCTCCAACAATGGCAATGGCTTCCCTCAATGATGCTAGAGCTGTGGTGGATCAAGGTGGTTGTACTATTTGGGGTCAGCTTCCTGATATTCCGTACAAGTCTGACAAGTTTGGTTTGGGTTTCACTGCAGAGTCCCAGAAGGCTGTTCGTCGTGCCCGTGCTGCCCGTATCACTAGTTAAGGGGTTGTGAAGGACCAGATTAATGCTGTGGGAGATCAAGATGAAGACTACAATTTGGATGCATAGGTTTTTCCTACTGTGAGTGCTGGACTCAATAATTGGAAAGCTGAAGATGTTATCCCTATCTCCTTTAGTCAGGAGTAAATACTATTACTGTGTTATGTTTTAATTTTGTAATTTCTTGAACAATAAAACTTTCAAGCCATGTGCCTTACCCGGGGCACAATGGTGTGCTTGTTACGGGCTGTCATTTCATTTGCATACTTCATTCAATAAAATCAGTGGACGTTTCGTTTTCGTAAATATTGTGTTCCTTGTCTTTCTTTTTCTTTTATTTTTGTTTTATCAGCTATGTGTTCTTACACACACCCACATCACTAAAATGCAGATCCTCATCCACTCTGGATCCTGTTGATAACAGTTCTACTATTGCCAATTATAATTTCGAGAATCCGATCTATCAAACTGAAGACGGAAATGAGGACGATTGTGAAATACCTGTAGAGCTTGCTAGGTTGTTACAACAAGAAGAGAAAGCTATACAGCCACATGAAGAGCCAGTTGAAGTTGTGAATCTGGGGACTGAAGAAAACAGAAAAGAGGTCAAGATAGGGGCTGATTTAGAGGACAGTGTCAAGAGCAGGTTGATCCAGATGTTACGTGACTATGTGGAGATCTTTGCTTGGTCTTATGAAGATATGCCAGGGTTGGATACAGACATTGTGGTTCACCGTTTGCCAGTGAAAGAAGATTGTCGTCCAAAGAAGCAGAAGGTTCGTCGTATGCGTCCTGAAATGTCAGAAAAGATCAAGGCAGAGGTAATGAAACAGTTCAATGCAGGGTTCTTAGCAGTGACTTCTTATCCTCAGTGGGTTGCAAATGTGGTACCAGTTCCTAAGAAAGATGGTAAGGTACGTATGTGTGTGGACTACAGAGATCTGAACAAGGCTAGCCCTAAAGATGACTTTCCCCTCCCTCATATTGATATTCTGGTAGACAACACTGCTCAGCATAAGGTATTCTCTTTTATGGATGGTTTCTCTGGTTACAATCAAATCAAGATGGCACCCGAAGATATGGAGAAGACAACATTTGTGACACAGTGGGGCACCTTTTGCTATAAGGTAATGCCATTTGGTTTAAAGAATGCAGGGGCAACATATCAGCGTGCTATGGTGGCTTTGTTTCATGATATGATTCATCATGAGATAGAGGTATATGTAGATGATATGATAGCCAGGTCTCAGAATGAAGAACAACATCTTGATCATCTGCACAAGTTGTTTGAGAGGTTGAAGAAATACAAGTTGAGATTGAATCCAAACAAGTGTACTTTTGGAGTTAGATCTGGAAAGCTCCTGGGTTTCATTGTCAGTGGAAAAGGTATTGAAGTAGATCCTGCAAAAGTGAAAGCTATACGAGAGATGCCAGCTCCCCGTACTGAGAAGGAGGTTAGAGGTTTCTTGGGACGATTGAACTACATTGCAAGATTTATTTCCCAATTAACTACCATCTGTGAGCCAATCTTCAAGTTGTTGAAGAAAGATCAGGTGATGGAATGGAATGATGAGTGCCAGACTGCCTTTGATGAAATCAAGAGATACCTGCTAGAACCACCAATTTTGATGCCACCAGTTGATGGAAGACCCTTGATTATGTACTTAACAGTGTTAGACAACTCAATGGGGTGTGTGTTGGGGCAACATGACGAGTCTGGTCGAAAAGAGCAGGCAATATACTACCTTAGCAAAAAGTTTACCGACTGTGAAACAAGATACTCACTGCTCGAGAAAACTTGCTGCGCTTTGGCATGGGCTGCTCGCCGACTAAGACAGTATATGTTGACTCATACTACCTTATTGATTTCGAAGATGGATCCAATCAAGTACATATTTGAGAAACCTGCTCTCTCCGGAAGAATTGCAAGATGGCAAATGATCTTGACAGAATATGACATACAGTATACTACTCATAAGGCCATTAAAGGAAGTGTTGTTGCTGATCATTTGGCTCATCAAGCAGTGGACGATTACCAGTCAATGAATTTTGAGTTCCCTGATGAAGACATCATGATTATTACCAAAGAACCTGGACAATATGACGGACCTGAACAAGGATCCCGATGGACTATGGTCTTTGATGGTGCCTCTAACACACTTGGTAATGGTGTTGGTGTTGTGATTAGTTCCCCTGAAGGTTGTCATACCCCGATTACTGCCAGACTTTGTTTCCATTGTACCAATAACATGGCTGAGTATGAGGCATGTATCCTGGGTATTAAAGCTGCTATTGATATGAAGATTCAGTTCCTTGATGTGTATGGAGATTCAGCCTTGGTAGTAAGTCAGATTAAAGGAGATTGGGATACCAAGCATGATAATCTCATTCCTTACAGAGAGCATGTGTTGTCTTTGATCCCACATTTCAAAGAGATTACCTTTGAACATATTCCACGAAGAGAGAATCAGTTGGCAGATGCATTAGCTACCATGGCATCTATGTTTGAGATCAGTTGGGATGATGAAGCTCCTAAGATTACCATTGATAGATTTGAGAAGCCTGCATACTGCAATGAGATTGACACAGAAGGGGCAGAGGATAAGCCTTGGTTCTATGAAGTGAAAAGATATCTTGAGGCTCAGGAATTCCCTGAAGGGGCATCTGTCAAAGATAGGAAGTTTCTGAGAAGGTTTTCTGCTAAGTTCTTTTTGAGTAATGGCATTCTATACAAACGCAATCATGATTCAACCTTGCTTCGTTGTGTGGATAAGAAGGAAGCAATTGAGATTATGGAAGACATGCATGATGGGATCTTTGGCACTCATTCTAGTGGTCATACTATGGCAAAGAAGATATTGAGAGCAGGTTACTATTGGTCTACCATGGAAGCTGATTGCTATCAACACTCCCGAACTTGTCATAAGTGTCAAATTTATGCTGATAAAGTCCATGTACCTCCATCACCCTTGAATGTGTTGACTGCTCCTTGGCCATTTGCCATGTGGGGCATTGATATGATTGGTGAGATCAAGCCTACAGCTTCTAATGGACATCGTTTCATCCTGGTTGCTATTGATTACTTCACGAAGTGGGTGGAGGCAGCTTCATTTGCATCTGTTACTAAGAATGTTGTGGCTAGATTCATCAAGAGTAATCTCATATGTAGGTATGGCATCCCTGAAAGGATTATCACTGACAATGGCTCTAATCTGAACAACACTATGATTACTGATCTCTGCACGCAGTTCAAGATTAAGCATCACAACTCTTCTCCGTATCGTCCAAAGATGAATGGGGCAGTTGAAGCTGCTAATAAGAACATTAAGAAGATTGTACAAAAGATGACTGTCACTTATAAGGATTGGCATGAGATGTTACCATTTGCTCTTCATGGTTATCGTACTACAATACGTACTTCAACAGGGGCAACCCCATTCTCCTTAGTTTATGGTATGGAAGCAGTTCTGCCCATTGAAGTTCAGATTCCCTCCTTGAGAATTATGAAGGATGCAGGTTTGGATGAAAATGAGTGGATTCAGACTCGACTGGACCAGTTAAATTTGATTGATGAGAAGAGGCTAGCAGCAGTTTGTCATGGCCAGATGTACCAGAAACGGATGATCAAAGCTTTTAACAAGAAGGTTGAGCCAAAGGTATATCAAGCTGGTGACTTGGTAATCAAGCGTATCATATTACCACAAGGTGATCCTAGGGGCAAGTGGACTCCAACATATGAAGGACCATTTGTAGTCAAGACAGTATTTTCAGGAGGTGCCATGATACTGACTACAATGGATGGTGAAGACTTCCCACAGCCTGTAAACGCAGACATAGTTAAAAAATACTACGCATAAAAAGAGACCCGCTAGGTTGACAGGCCTAGGCAAAAATAAGGGCATCCCGGCAAACCAAAAGGGTTTGGGCAAAAATTAGGGATATATATAAAAAGATGTACACCCGGCAAGTCGAAAACCTGAAAAGGCGACTTGGGCAAAAAAGGGTATCCCGGTGGATTGAAAACCTGAAAGGGCAATCCAGGCAAAAGTTAGGGATTAAAGCGTATGACTATGTCTCGTTTGGATCACCCATGAAACTGCAACCAGTTGTACTACTTACTCAAGCTCGAACAGATAAAGCTCAATCCAATCGTTTCCGTCTCAACAGCAGAAGATGAGATACTTGAAGATAATGGCAATAGTAGAATTGAAACTCAATAGGATCATTTCCCACATAGCTAATTTTCCTTGTTTTGTAAAAACTTTATGGCAAAATCCTCTTACTAGGGTTTATGTCTCCTTGTACAAACTTACCCGTGTATGGGTCACTTTTTGATATAAATAAATTCCATCTTTTGAATCCAGATTTACTTTTACCCTATTTACATAAGCGAAACGTCCATTGGTTGTGTTCGAATGTATGTATGCTTTTGAATATGATTAATGTTTACCAAAAATGCATGAATGCTTAATATGATTGATGTTTACCAGAAATGCATGAAAATGCAGTAATAGTATTTACTAAGGACGAACGAGGGAAGGTTTTCAACGAAGCTTCACTGGTTCCTCTGTACAAGAAAACTACAAACCCTCAGTAGGACAAATCCATCTTCATAAAGTCACATCTCCCCTGGAATTTATATCCATCTCTTTTATCCTCATACGGATATACGGGAATTTACTTTCCAATAAGAGTGCGACGAACGAAGACGGGAGGTTATATCTACCCTACCATCAAACGAAGACGAAGATTATATATACCTTACTATCCCCAGCAGACGGAGGGTTATGTATAATTTATTCTTCAACAACGAATCGGGATTTATTTTCCCTGGCCAGCAGTTATTATACGAAGATATCCAGACTCTTCCGGCAGTATCATGTCATACATACATCATTTACAGCATACCATAACATGCATATCCATGAGTGCATAGTACATTACCTAAGTGCATCATATTATACACGTATACATAATGCATAAGCTAATATTGTTATACAGAATGCTACCTTGTTTTCAGGTTAATTATCCAACAAACAGACTTACAATTATCAGGATTGCTTTATCCTCCTGAAATCATATCATCGCCTCAGGAATGCTTTATCCTCCTGACAACTTCTCATTACTTCAAGACTGCTTTAGAGTTATCATTATTGATTGCTCTATCCTCCTGAAATCATATTACTACTTCAAGACTGCTTTAGAGTTATCATTATTGATGGCTCTATCCTCCTGAAATCATATTATTACTTCAAGACTGCTTTAGAGTTATCATTATTGATTGCTCTATCCTCCTGAAATCATATTATTACTTCAAGACTGCTTTAGGGTTATCATTATTGATTGCTCTATCCTCCTGAAGACATGCTGTTACATCAGGGTTACTCCAGTCTCCTGAAAGCATATTATCAAAGATTGCTCTATCCTCTTGAAATTATATTGTTACCTCAGGACAGCTCCAGCCTCCTGATAGCTTCTCACCCTCCCCTGAAGACATGCTGTTACATCAGGATTACTCCAGTCTCCTGAAAGCATATCATCAATACCTCAGGACTGCTCCAGACTCCTGACAGCTTTCACTATACCTCCATATTTTGGACTGCTTTATCTTCCAAGAAATATATTTGAGGAACTTTCCCCTAGTGGCATCTTTAAGCCCACTCAATCATATTTAACTAGCCATCTGTATCACTCTAATGCACTGGTGAGTGCAAATTTTTGGGCTTTTGTGTTCAATCCCCTTCAACCTTCCAGGTCACGACTGGCAAATATACCAATCTAACCCCTCAGGTTTCAGAAAATTGAACAGGGGCAGCTGTTGCACCCCAAAATTTGCCCTCACAATACAAGACTTTGTGTGCCAAGAAGGTCCAAAAGGTTCACAAAGTTTCTCAATGCTTATATAACCTTTCATGAGGTTCTTATTGAATGTTCACAAGGTTCACAAGCTTCTCAACCTTTACAAGACCTTTCATGAGGTTCATGAAGTCTACAAGTTACTTCTTGAAGGTTCACAAGGTTCACAAGTTCCATAATACCTTTCTTGAGGTTCATGAAGTCCACAAGTTACTTCTTGAAGGTTCACAAGGTTCATAAGTTCCATAATGCTTTCAACACCTTTCATGAGGTTCATGAAGTCTACAAGTTACTTCTTGAAGGTTCACAAGCTTCACAAGGTTCACAATGATTACAAAGCTCTCCTGAGGATCATGAGGTCTACAAAGCCACTTCATGAGGTTCACAAGGTTCACAAGCTTCACAATACCTCCCATGAGGTTCACAAGACATTTTATGATGGTTCACAAGGTTCACAAAGTTCACAATTGGTCAGAAGAGTTGATAATTCCCTCAGACAATGCACCTCCTAAGCAGTGCATCCAAAACTAGGGTTTTGACTTTAATCAGGCTAAATGGACTTCCAATACCTCAAGTGAGCTTCATAACATCTTATATGTGTATAAGAACCCCCATGACAAGTTTCAAGACTTTTCTCAAAAGTTTGCTCAGTCAGATGATCAGATAAGTCAAAATCAGTCAGTGCAGTTAAAAAGTCAAACTGAGGTCAACTGTGGTCAAACCAAAGTCAAACTTCATGATTTTTTGCCAACATCAAGTATATGAAGTAAAATTCATCATTTGATCAAGGGTTGATCATGATTCATCAAGGAGATTCCAGATCATCAATAATCAGGAGTTTCTAAATTAGGGTTTCCTTAGTAAAAGTCAACTGAACTTTGACCAGCCATAACTTTCACATACTTCATCACCAAGTCTCCATCCAAAGCTCATTTTGAAGGAAATTGAATTCTCTACAACTTTGATGTTGCAAGTTAATCCCAAAAATGCTTCATTTGGAAGATATGAGCTAAGACATTATAGGTCATTTCAAAAGTCAACAAAAAGTCAACAACTTCAAAAGGGCATAACTTGAGATTGGTAAATGATATGGACCTGAAACCAATGGGGTTGTTTAGAGGACTATTCAAGCTTTCCAAAAAGTCCAAGAACACCCTCATACCTTTAAAATTGAGGGATATGTGCCTTTGCAAAGTTGGGAAATTTTGTGATGGTTTATGTTGAAAATGGAGGTTTAAAACCACTTCTTTCCAAATGGGCTGCCCAAATTGTGATCCAATCCATACATTAGTACTATGCACGACCCAAACCATTTAAAATCTGATTTTTATTATTTTTATTTCTATTTATTTTGATTTAAATCATTAAAAATCATTTTAAATAAAAATAAAATATGAAAATAAGAAATTTTATTTGGATAATGCTTCTAGAAAGTCTTAATTGGTGATTGAAGTTGAAAGAGAAAGAAATCATGTGATTTATCCAAAGATAGTAAGCCTTCATGATCAAATATTTGAATTTTAAACTATGATCTTTTTCAATCTTTTTGGATCCAAATCTCCACACAACCAGTCCATATTTTGACCTAGAATGATTCACATATATATACTAAACACAAACCTAACCTTCATTCACGAATTTCCAGCATCAAAAGGTAAGTTTCATAGCTCAAAAATTCAAGCCAAAACACCAATTCGGATTCTTCAATCCAAGAGGTTTCAAGGTAAAATAAAGACATAGACGTGTTCTTTGATCATCACTGAAGCTAAAGCATCACTCGCATTCATCCAAATCATGCCATAATGCCTCACCCGAATTCAATTTGTTCTTGAATAAAACTTTTTCGATTGCATTAATTTGTTGTGTTTCAATGAAATTTGCTTGGCTAATGTTGTTTGTTGTGTGATATAGATCGTTTCTGGACAGGAAAATCAAAGAACCCGTACCTAATTCATGAGATGCCATTATTAGGGTTTGGACCTAGGTTTAGGGGTTTCTAATTTAAGAAACATAAATCAATTCTAAAAACATGGAATGAGTCGTGTGAATGTCAGGATTACATTGCTATGTTTGATTTTGTGAAACGTTATGGTTTTGCTGGCCGTTGATTTTTGTAGGTTTTGCTGGAAATTAATTTTCGCAGGAAAATTCACAGCTATTTTCGCAGGTAAATTCGTAGTGCTGGAGGTTGAAGAAGACTGCTTCCCGCGCGTGATTTGAATTCAAATTATTTGTATAATATTTTATTGATTGTTTATTGTTTATTATCACAACTGCGTGTTTGTCCCAGTGGCTGATGGTTTGGTCTTGGGCGTGTGAAGCAAAAGGGCAGGGGTTCGATCCCTGGCTTTTGTTCATTTTATTTCTCTTTTTCAGGGATTAAGTGAATATAATATATTATGTATTGTTCCCATTCCATTATTAGTTAGGCTCTCCCAGCCAGGTGGTAAGGCGCGCGTGTATGTATCCTTGAGGTCCTGGGTTCAACACCAACCCATGCCTTTTATTTTTTCATTATTTTCTGGATTTTGCAAGACAATGCATAAAAACAATCAGGACCATTATATGATCACCAACGCATGGTTGGTCTAGTGGAAGGTTTTGGTACTGGCAAGCATAGAGACCTGGGTTCAAACCCAGCCAAGGTAAGTTCTTATTTTTTATCACTTTTTCTATTTTCTTTAATTAATTAGTTTATTTGTTTTATATTCTTAATAAAAAAATAAATCATATATATTAAAAATTTAAAATAAGATCTTATTCTCTAAAAATTCTAAACTTTCTATTTTTTTTAATTCAAAAATTTATTTTATTATTTTATGTAATTATAATATATATGTATATATTAGTTAAAATAATTTTGTATATAAACAAACCCTAATTTTCTAAACAAACCCTAAAATATTTTCTAAAACAAAACTTAATTCTATTTTTTCTAAATAATTTTATTTTCTAATTCTTAATGTAATTATTATGTATATTTATTTATTTAATATGATTCTTGTAAATTTTGTAAATATGATTATTTTTATTTATGAACATGATATTTAAAATTTATTTTCTTTATATAATATGTAAATACCTTTTATAATTTTTGTTTAGAAATAATTAAATTTGATAATGATTTAAATTTGTAATTATATCGTATTTAAAATTTTTATATTATAGTAATTATTTAATTATCCATGTTTCTAAATAAATGCTTATATATAAAAATCAAATTTTGTGTTTATTATTCTAATCATGTTATTATAATATTTTTCTATTAATTATTGTTGCTAACCATATTCTTATTTTTTGCTTATTATTATCTTAAATTTTTATCTTATTATTTTTCTAACCTTGTCTATTTTTCTAATTATTACTATTTCATTAAATTTAATTATTTTCACTAACTTTATTCTTGATATTTCTACTAACTTTATTTTTTAATTATTATTATCACTAACCCCTATTTATTTATTTATTGTTTATTCATTATTTTTGCTTATTTATTTATATCTTGCTAATTATTTTTGCTATTTATTTTATTTTGCTTATAATTATGTAATTGCTTCCTTGGTGTAATTTTTGTAAATATTTTAATTGTTGCTATGGTTAGTAAATTAGGGAGTGCAAAACATGTATTCTATTTAAAATTAATCTAGGTCATTTTAATTCTAAGATAAATAACATTGAACACTCACACACGTAAGTCGATTTTTAATCGCCGTCTCACTTTCTAAGGTTACCTCTCAAGTTGCCTAAATCATAAGGTCAAGTGGGGTGTATAAAGCAAGTCCCTTTAAAAAAGAAAAATCATCAAGTCCCTCATGGTTGCCTTTACGAATCAAGTCCCTTCGAATAATGATGATAGTCCCTCCTATATGCTTATTACACCCCACAGTTGCCTTCATAAAACAGAATGTCCCTCTCATGTCCCTTACATCCAAGGTAATGACTACCTACTCCTTAATAGTAGGGATAGTCTTACCAATTAAAGGATAAAGAACAAGAAAGACTTAAAACTTTAGGGTAGGTTCCTCTTATGTACTTGCTCACTTCAAACTTTTCAAACACTTAAACAAATTTCAAACAAATTTTCAAAACAAGTTTTTATGCATCCGTACATGGATCATTATCAACTATTCTGAAAATTTTTATATTCACACACTACACTTTCAAAAACAATTCAAAAGTGAGCTAAGTAACTAAGAGCCCATGGATAACCATGGATGTAAAGGGTGCTAACACCTTCCCTTTACATAACCTACCCCCCGGACCCAAAAATATTCTCTTAAGGTCTTTCCTGTTCTTTTATACCCTTTCCTTTTGGATAAAATAAAAGTCGGTGGCGACTCTTGCTATCCGCAACATAACTTAAAGTCAGTTCTCCCACCGTGTTACACATGGCACGCATGCCGACCATCAAAATCAAAGGAAAAAAAACAAGGTCATCAGGCATTCTCCTACATATCTACATCCCCGACGGGCTGACCCTCTACAGGGACCCCTTGCACAGGATTTCCTTCAGCCATGGCCATGTCATCCTGTTTCGTCTGCCAAAGAAATTCGAGCACAAAAATCTCCTCATGTATGACTTTATAAAGACAATCAATCCCTTCCTTGTTGAGTTCAACCCCAGGATTAACGATCTTCAACTGAGCCACCACATTCTTAAAGGCCACCGCTGCCATTTCTTCGAGGTCTTTGTCCCTCTGGTTATTCCTTGCGATCAGCTCAGCTCGAGTTACCAGCAATTTCTGATCCTCGATTTCATCCTCAGAGGGAGCAATAGCAGTCTTAAGACGATCAATTTCGTCTTTCGTGGTCTTCTTCTCAGAATCGGAAGTGGATAAAGACTCCTTCAACTCCTTGTTCTTCTTTGGGGCATCATTCGCCACCTCATAAGCTTCGTGAGCTTTCTCCTTGGAAGCAGACAATGGGAGTTTAAGCCTCTAAATTTCTTGCTCTTGGGTAACGGTACCCTCGACGTACATTGAGGCTATATCTAGAACCCTCATCACCGAACTCACATCTTAGGCTAAAGACAGCCTCTTGTCTGGTCGACTTAGCTCCTCCAACTTCAGTATTTTAGTCTAGTGAACCTGGAGTGTGTTCTCCTTAAAATAACTTTGGCCTGAGGAAACAGGTTGGGAGTTCGAACGATGGCTTCAGAGGGGTCCCTATTAGGTTAATAACATCGTCGGCCCTCGACCTCTTCCCAAGTCTGGAGACGGTGTCCGGAGAACCCTGGGAAGCCAAGGTAGAATTACCTGAGCCTGTGCTCGATGCTGCAAAATGATAGTTCAGTCGGGTTTGCTTCAACTTATTTGCCCCTCTTCTCTTGGAAGCATTCACCATCACTTTGTCTTGCACGTCTGACATTGAATATGGAAAAGACAAAAGTAAATGAGTTAGAACATAAAAAGTATACAAGCAAAGAACTAAGTATGTGCAGATAATTCTAAAAAACTACCAAGGTAGGGCAAAACCTCCTTGTTCGTCTCGTAGGTAAGGAGCTTCTCCACCTCCATAAACCGAGGGCTAACTTTTACTCCCCCATCCTTATCCAATAGTGGATGACCCTGATCATCCACATATTCAATCATAGAGAGCCCATAAACGAACTTCATCAGGACATCATAACTAGTCATGTCCTCGTCGCTCAATTCAAAAGCAATTGCCATGTATTCGTTTGTGCCATGCAAAAAGTGGTCACGCGACCACGAGAAGTGGAACTTCAGTATAAGACGGGACAACTCTCTCCCATGATCATCAAGCAAGGTCCTTCCTTGGTCGTCGGTATCTACACCCCATAAGTGTACAAAGTCCCGAGCACGCTTCAATATCGGTTCTACCAAGTAGTACATATCCTTAAAGTCTCTAATCGACTCCGAGTAAGCTTTGTAGATATTTCTCTTCTATTTAAGAGAAATCCAGCCATACCTTCCTTAGACGACCTGCCTCTGAAGGTGAAAGATATGAAAGAACTGGGGAAAAGTGGCCTCAATCTTCAGGTACCCACAAGTCAGCTCGAAAGCTCTCATAAAAGCAAACAAGTTTGGGTGGATTTGCAAGGGCGAAAGCTCCAAATGGACGAACACATATGTCTGGAAGTACGAAAAAAGGAGTATGAACCTGAGCTCCTTAAAAAAGAAGTCGTACATGACAAACCTATTGGGATCGTAAGACGAGCATATGTGATCCCCATCGTCGAGATACCTAACGCGCCAGTCTCCGGGGTCCCCAATTACAGGACCAAGACCTTTCTGGGGCTCAGCCTATACCGAATTAATATTTAGAGACTCCTCGACAACCCAATCTTCAACTAGGACGTCCTACTCGACACAATCCTCCTCTGGATGGTTATCTTTGGTACGATCAGAGGTGGTTTCCTCATAATCAGAATGAGTGGAGGCAGTCTCCTCAGATGTCGTCTCCTCGGAGCGACTCGGGGATAAAGTCATCTCATCAGAGAGTTTCTCCACGACCATATGGACAGGTCCTTCTGCAGACATCTTTACACCTGAAAAGCATCGAAAGTAAACGTGAATTCGATAATTTAAATCAAATCCACCATTCCATTACTAATCAAGTGAAAGGGCGTGCAGAGGGAAGAGGACGTTGTCCTCGACCTAAGCCCTTATTCAATGTAACCTATATTTGTTTCCTCGATTTAAAACCCAAAGCTCCGCTTGAAGCTCAACCGGAGCCGCCGTGAAAAAACTACGGAAGACGTCCTTAAAGACTTTAATCGTCGTAGCAACGATGAACACCATGAGCCACCCACCATGCGAAGGCATAAACATTGTATAAAAAATCCTAACAGTCTAAATTATGTGTCCTCTAAACCCTAATACCAACCCTATTTATAACACTCCAAATTCGATTTTTAATTTAATTGATGTGTTTTCTTTCAAGCTTGATTTTATTTGATGTTTTATGGAGTTTGGAATGGCTTAATATATTATTAATATTAGAAATATTGAGTTTAATGGGTTTAGTTTATTATTTGAGATTAAATTAAATAATATAAGAGGAATTGGAGGATAAGGGTATTGTGGTCTTTTGGCTGAGAATAAGTGAGGGTTTTATGGGGAAAGACTAAAGAGGTCATAGGGGCAAGAGTGACAAAAGAAGGAAAGTTGGAGAGTACGATCATTTTTTAGAACGATCGCACTTTTGGGAGAAGAGCTCTGAAGAAGGGGAGAAGCTAGGGCTTGAAGGTTGGAGAGGTTTTAAATAAATCAATTTGTTATTATCCTGTCAAGTAGAATACAATGAGGGTATGATTAAGATGTTTTATGCTGGTCTTGCTGGTAAATTCAAAGGTTTTGAGTTCAATTTCCGGATGGGTGAAAGAATATTAGCAGTTATTGCACAGGTTTGGAAATATATCTTTAAAATTGATCCACATGCTGTTGGTATTATGATGATTGATACCACTCATGTTCCTCACTATGAATTTCGTAAGGAGTTAAATGGTATGTTAAAAGAACCTTTTATTAAGGCTACTGTGAATTGTGAATTGTTTCCGTCATCCAATACAACAGGAAAGGTTAAGCCTACCGATTGTATTCTCCACTGGATTGTCTCACACAACCTTCGGCCTAAGAATTGTGGTTTCTCCCATATTGATATGTATGAGGTTCATCTCATATACATCCTCCAAAACAAGGTAAAAGTCAATCGGCCACAATATTTTTCTAGTAGGATTTTTGCTCTTAAGGAGAAGAAAGGTGTGTCTCTTGCATATCCTTTGACTATTCAGGCAATTATCAATAAAGCACAAGTTGTTGTTGAGGGTATTTCGTATGTCCCTATTTCCGAAAATAATTGCTTCCAACAAAAGACACTTAGTCTAATGGGTCACATGTGGGATCCAAAAGAAAATAGATACAGGTACATTGCTCGGGCTAGCATTGGTCATGATATTAAAGATAAGGATGAAGCTGAAGATGATGAGAATCCAAATGCTGAGGATATGAATATTGATGAAGTTCATGTTGATAATGAAGACTGGTATTGTGCTCCGTCTGATGATTCTGCACTTTATGAAAACCAAGGTTTGGGTGAATGGCAACACACGTGATGGACTCACACCGCAACTTCGTTTGCTCCTCCATCTCCACCACCTCCACCTCCACAAGACAACATTTCCAGGATAATGAATCTGTTTCAAAATATGCAATTGGAACAACAAAGCTATTATGAATCTCAATCTGAGTGGTACAATGAGTTGGAACAAAGACTTAACGCCCAAGACAAAGCATTTGCTGATTACGTGTCGGTGCAAGACACTCAATACACCGAGCTGCAAAATCACTTGCAAACTCAAGATACCAATTTTGAATCGTTTGCATCTAACTCTATGGCTAAAATAAATGAGGTTCATCATTCTAATGTGGTTCTTGAAAATTCCTTCAACACCCACAACAAAAACTTCATTCACTAAACTGGCAAAGACACAGAAGATTGTCCACCAGCTGTTTATTAACACCGTTATCCATCACATTGGGGTCGTGGTCCAAGGCCTTGAGATACTCATTACATCGCAGCTTAATTTCATTAGCATTTTTCGTTGTTTTTGTATTATCTTCATGACAATTATTGCTATTTTAGTATATTCTTTCTATTTTGTTTATCATGTTATGAATAATGTTTACTTCTGTGTGTTTGTTCCATTATCTTGTCATGTTTTTTATTGGTGTTTTTCATTTCATCCCCTATTGTGTGTATGTGGATGGTTGAATCTTATTGCAATTGAGGTTCTCATTATATGTTATTGGTTATTGGTTAATCCTTTTTCTCTCTTTTTGATGTTGTCAAAGGGGGAGATGATGTTAAGATGTAGAATGTGAAGTGTATATGATTGGTGGCACACACTCAGGGTGAACATTGAGATGATTATTCGTTACATTTCAACAAGTTTTTGACATCATCAAAAAGGGGGAGTTTGTGAGACATTGAAGGTGTTTTGAACAATGTCAAAAACTTGGGCATTTGAAATGGTGTGTGGTAAGACAAGCAAGAAGAGATGACTTCATGAAGAAAGGTTTTCATGAGATATTTGACTGCATGAGTCGACTCATGCTCCTTAATAGGTCGACTCAAACTATATATTTGATTTGAGTCAACGCATAGATGGCTATAGGTCGACTCATTCAATGTGATTTTTCGTTCAAAACTCACGGGACTCAATAGGATGACTAAGCAAGGATTTTAGGTCGACTCATTGCCTTGGTACAAGTCGACTCACCCATATGGAGAGGTCGATGTATTACTGTTGTATGCATTTTCTTTCTGTTATTTTTTACTTACTTTTACTTTCATTTTCAATTTTTGTCTAACCAATATAAATAGTTTTTTCATGTTTTATGACATTTTTTAACAAGAAAAGTGAAATAGATACACATCCTTCTCTTCATCTTCTCCTTCTTTGTGTCATTCAACAATCACACACAATAATCTTTATTGATCAAGGTGCAACTTAAGGTGATAACATCCAATTATGAAATCGAGTTTTTAGATTGGGTAGAGAAGTTGTGGGTTTTTCTTGTAAAAACCTAAGAGATTTTCTCCTCCAAGATTGTAGAGGATTTTGGGGTTTTGCATGCAATTATTGTTCGTAGATTCAGCCGAGTGAAGGTGTTTGAAGATCAAGGGAATCTTTCATTCACATCACGTTAATTGGAGGATTACGAAGATAGTTGTGGGTTCACAAACATTAAAGAAAATCAGTCGTGCTCAAAGTTTGAAGGATTGAATATTCTTGCAAGAAAGGAGTTGTTAATAAGAGGTTTTCTTGATGCGCGTGAAGAACTTGGTTCTTCTCGAATCAAGGGGCAAGAAGAAGTTATCACAACAATCGCAATTTGGATTGGTTTGTTGTTCCAATTTTCTTCTTGTATAAACAATTACAATATTAATGAAATATCCCAATTCGGTTGAAAGTTGGGGGCAGAGTACTTCTAGCGAGAACGGTGAAAGAACTGCCTAAACAAATCTCTTGTGTTCTTTATTCGTTTCATTCTAGTATTTTCTGCATTACTTGAATTTGTGTGGTTTGGAAATTTTGGTTTTGGTTTAGTATGTGCACATCAACTATTTGATAAATTGTTGCTATCAATTTTGATAGCAACCTTGTAAACATTTTGCACTACTTTAACATATACATAACACTTTGTGTGGGTGCACACCAAGTGTTTGAGAAAAAGTCAAAACACACAAATTCATATCTTTTATGCTTATTTATCTTTTATAATTCATTGTTGAGAGTGGATTATCAAGTGTGCTGAATTTAAGTGGTTTAGTTGCATTGTCTTAATTCATCTTATCATCTTTTATTTCCCATTCGGTTTCAAACGCATATTCAATCACCGGTGACTTTATTTTGTTTTTAGACGTATTTTCCGGGGAACTTCCGCAAAGCATTTTTCAAAGTATTTTTGAAAAGTTAAATTTTAAAAAGGATATGTTCATCCCCCTTCTAGATCCGCGCCATCGTCTAACAAATGATGTTTTTATCTGCAAAGCAAGTGGATGAACTTCTAGCAGATGAAGCACAAATGTGTGCTTTATTTACAGTGTTACAAGTGGACCGTGAACAAGTGGGTGTTGAGTTACCTGTTGTACGAGAATTTCTTGATGTGTTTCTAGACGACATTAGTGATTTACCACCGGAGCGTGAAGTAGAGTTTGTTGTGGATTTATTACCGGGTACTAGTCCAGTGTCGTTGGCTCCTTATCAGATGTCAGCTTTAGAGCTGAGTGAGTTGAAGAAACAACTTGAATAACTTCTTGAGAAGAAATTATCTCGTCCAGGTGTTTCTCCGTGGGGTGTTCCAGTGATGTTGGTTAAGACGAAGGATGGTAGTATGAGGTTGTGCGTCAATTATCGACAATTGAATAAGGTGACAATTAAGAATAAATATCCACTTCCGAGGATTAATGATTTGATGGATCAGTTAGTGGGAGCTTTCATTTTTAGCAAGATTGATTTGAGGTCGGTTTATCATCAGATTCGAGTTAAAGTGGATGATATTCCGAAGAAAAAATTCAAAACAAGGTATGGTCACTATGAGTATATTGTGATGCCTTTTGGTGTGTCTAATGCACCTGATATATTCATGGAATATATGAATTGGAATTTTCATGAGTATTTGGATAAGTTTGTGGTGGTTTTTATTGATGATATCCTAATCTATTCGAAGTCAGAAGAAGAACATGAGGGACATCTGAGGATTGTATTACAGGTGTTGAGAGAGAGAGAGGAAGATTTATGCTAAATTGTCAAGGTGCGAGTTCTGGTTGAAGGAAGTGAGTTTCCTTGGCCATGTGATTTTTAGTGGTGCAATTTTTGTGGATCCTTCGAAGATTGATGTCGTGTTGAATGGGGATACTCCGAGGTTTGCTACGGAGATCATAAGTTTTCTTGGGTTGGCCGGTTACTACCATAAGTTTATAGAGGATTTTTCTAAGTTGGCATTGCCTTTGACTCAGTTGACTCGGAAGGGTCAGACTTATGTATGGGATGTTTCTTGCGAGAAGAGTTTTGTTGAGTTGAAGAAGAGGTTGACTACTGCTCTAGTTTTGATTTTACTGGACCCGAATGAATCTTTTGTGGTGTATTATGATGCTTCGAAGATGAGTCTAGGTAGTGTTTTGATGCAAAATGGTCAAGTAGTGGCCTATGCTTCTAGACAACTACATGTTCATAAGAGGAACTATCCTACCCATGACTTAGAGTTAGCAGTCGTGGTTTTTGTGTTAAAGATTTGGGGACACTATCTATTTGGATTGAGGTTTGAAGTGTTCATCAATCATAAGAGTTTGAAATACTTGTTTGATAAAAAATAGCTAAACATGAGGCAGATAAGATGGTTAGAGATGTTGAAAGACTTTGATTTCGATTTGAGTTACCACCCTAGTGAGGCTAATGTGGTTGCAGATGCTTTGAGTAGGAAAACTTTGCATATGTCAATGTTAATGGTAAGAGATCTTGAGATGATTGAGCAATTCAGAGACATGAGTTTGTTATGTGAAACTACGTCTGAGAGCGTTAAGCTGGGTATGCTGAAATTGACGAATGATATTATGGAGGAGATCCGTTTAGGACAACAATTAGATTTGAAGTTGGTTGATCAAATGACTTTAATTAACCAGGGTAACAGAGGAGAATTCCAAATTTATGAAAATTGTATGATGAGGTTTCGGGATCGCATGTGTATTCCTGATATTCCAGATTTAAAGAAAAGTAATCTTGAAGAAGGACACCGAAGTAGGTTGAGTATTCACCCTGGAGCTACTAAGATGTATCGTGATTTGCAGAAGTTGTTCTGATGTTCGGGTATGAAGAGAGATGTTGCAGAGTTTGTGTATGCTTGTTTGGTTTGCCATAAATCGAAGGTTGAACATCAAAAGCCTTTAGGTATGATGCAACCGTTGAGTATTCCGAAATGGGAATTTGATAGAATTTCTATGGATTTTGTGACAGGGTTGCCGAAGACGGTGAAAGGGAATGATTTCATTTGGGTGATTGTTGACTGATTAACTAAGTCGGCGCATTTCTTGCCAATGAAGATTAATCATTCCATGTCAAAGCTAGTAGAGATGTATATTGACGAGATTGTGAAGTTGCATGGGATACCGTCGAGTATCGTGTCGGATAGAGATCCACGATTTACATTGAGATTTTGGAAGACTTTACAAGATGTTTTGGGAAGCAAGTTGAGGATGAGTTATGCTTATCATCCATAGACGGACGGTCAGACAGAACGAACTATCCAATCTTTAGAGGATTTACTGAGGGTTTGTGTGTTGGATCATGGATGTGCATGGTATAGTCATTTACCATTGATTGAGTTTAATTATAATAACAATTTTCATGAGTGCATTGGTATGTCTCTGTATGAAGCATTGTATGGGAGGCGGTGTATGACTCTATTGTGTTGGTATGAGTCAGGCGAGAGTGTTGTGCTCGGACCTAAGATTGTGCAGGAGACGAATGAGAAGATTAAGATGATTCGAGAGAGAATGAAGACTTCTCAAAGTCGTCAGAAGAGTTATCATGATAAGAGGAGGAAATCAATTGAATTTCAAGAAGGAGATCATGTGTTTTTGAGGGTTACTCCAGTGACCGGTGTCAGAAGAGCTTTGAAGTCCAGGAAGCTCACTCTGCATTTCATTGGAACATATTAGATTTCGCAAAGGGTCGGAGAAGTGGAATATCGTATTGTATTACCACCGTAATTTGAAAATTTGCATGACGTGTTTCATGTGTCCCAACTGAGGAAATATATTGCAAATCCATCGCATGTGATTCAGATGGATGATGTTCGAGTAAGAGATAATTTGACTGTAGAGGTTTCACCAGTGCGAGTAGATAACAGAGAAATGAAGCGATTAAGAGGTAAAGAGATTGCCTTAGTGAAGGTATTGTGGGGTGGACCAGCTGGTGATAGTTGGACTTGTGAACGAGAGGACCAGATGAAGGAACCGTATCCAATGTTGTTTGCTTTAGGTACATTTTTAAGGGAGAAAATTCTTAAGCGGGGGAGAGTTGTAACACCCTAAAGTCGATTTTTAATTTAATTGATGTGTTTTCTTGCGAGTTTGATGTTATTTGATGTTTTGTGGAGTTTGGGGATGGCTTAATATATTATTAATATCAGAAATATTGAGTTTAGTGGGTTTAGTTTATTATTTGAGATTAAATTAAATAATATAAGAGGAATTGGAGGATAAGGGTACTGTAGTCTTTTGGCTGAGAATAAGTGAGGGTTTTATGGGGAAAGACTAAAGAGGTCATAGGGGCAAGAGTGACAAAAGAAGGAAAGTTGGATAGTACGATCATTTTTTAGAACGATTGCACTTTTGGGAGAAGAGCTCTGAAGAAGGGGAGAAGCTGGGGCTTGAAGGTTTGAGAGGTTTTCGAGGAAATCATTGGAAAGATTACGGAACTTATGGTATGAGGAGTATTTTTCTTTCGGTATTATAATATGGGAATAAAATTGGGGGTTTTGTGGTGTACTTTTAGGGTATAAGGTTTTGATTTATGATTTTGTGTTTTGATGATGATTACATGATAATTGATGAACATAATAATGTTAGATGATGTATTTGATGTATTGGTAAAGAATGTTGATGTTAAATGTGATTCTGCTGCTATGCTGAGGTGAAAAGTGGATTTTTGTTGAGTTTATCGCAGAAGATGAATTCTTGAAATCGTAGAGAGATCTGCAGAATGCGTGAAGCTTGCTTAGCGAGCACAAACAGGGAGTTGGGCGCTTAACAAGCAAGATGCCTCGCTTAGCGAGCCCTGGAAAGTTTGAAAAATGATTTTTGTGTGTTCCAAAAACTATTTTCTTGAGGTGGTTTAGGTCTTAGGCTGCTATGATGTTATAAAGTTTTTGTATGATGTGTTGTGGGGATTTATAAGGAGAATTAATGATTATGTGATGTATGTGTTTATTTTATTTTCCTTGAGTTATTAAATTTGAGTATATGATATAAAAATATGATGTTGGATGAGTGTGTAGTATGATGTTCTATGAGTATGTAATATGATGGTATGAATGAGTATGAGGAATGGTCATTAATAATGAATGCGGATGCAATGTTATGATGTTTTGAGGATGATGTGTGTATATTGCGTCTTGCATTCATGGCATTGAATTATGAGGGGAGTTCGGTCCATTGGTAGCTTCAATACCATTGTGCGGATTAAAGTGATATGATGTTATGATGTGCTCCCTTAGGGGAGGGTTGATGGCCTAGTGTCCATCCATGAGGATGTTTCGGTACCACATGCATTATTAAGAGGTTGCATATCATTCTAAATGACATAGAATGAGTTGCATGGATTTTGTGTAATGATAAGATGTACTTGATGTTGTGTATAAATGAGTTATGATGAATGTTATTATGATATGATGATAATGACGTTATGTATAATTGAGCTAGATGGATATTGTTGTTATGTTTTTAAATTCTCATTTTCTATATTATTTTATTGAATGCGAATTTACTCACTCTGCCCGCCTTCTGGTGATGGTCTATTATGCCATCCTGCAGATAATAAAGGTTAGCTCGGTGCGTCTCAACTCCGAGATAGTGAGTTGTCGAGTTAGTTAGAAGTGGAGTCCTGCTCTGTGTTCAGTAACACCGGGATAGGTTCTCGCTTGAGTTGATTTTACTTTATTTGGATTAAGATGTTAATTTTGTTTAAGTACTTTGATTAAATGATATTTGGGATGATTTATGAGGTTTATTTTATTAAAGAGGAATTTATGACGTATTGTTTTTCCGCTGCATATTTATTGAGAAAAGATTTAAAGTGTTTTCATGATTTTATTAACTCGTGTTATGGGACAGGACTCAATGTGATGTTTATGATTTTTTATTTAAGAAGAAATGTGATGCTCTTTTTCATGAGTTTTACTCTGATATTTGATTTAAATTGTTTAACTTGTGATGGGGTAGAAAAGGTGTTACAATAAGTGGTATCAAAGCAGGTCGGTATGTCGGTCGTGTCGTGTCATTGTCGGTCGTGTCGGTTTTTGCATTTGAGTGTTTTAAAGTTGAGTTGTTTTCTGATGTTATTGGTGATTTGTATAATGGCTTCAAATCGTGATCTTGCGGATGCGGTAGCTGCACTTTCTCAGGCTACGGTGCAGAACAATGTCTGTGACGAGTTTCATGCCTTAGGGGTTTTTTAGAGGAACAAACCGCCTAAGTTTGAGGGTTCCCATGAACCGGAGAACGCGCATAAGTGGTTGAAGGCGATTGAGAAGATTTGCAGGACTATGGCATGCTCCGATGCTCATAAGGTGCAGTTTGGCACCCACATGTTGGATGAAGAAGCTGAGGATTGGTGGGATAATACCCGACAGAGATTGGAAGGAGCTGGGGCTGCGATAACTTGGAATGTGTTCATGAGATAATTTTTTAGTAAGTTCTTCCCTGAAGCCGCTCGTGGTAAGAAATAGGTCGAGTTCTTAGAACTGAAACAGGGGAATATGACAGTGGCAGAGTATGCTGCCAAGTTTGAGAGGTTCGTGAAGTCATGTCCTCACTACAACCGTGAGGATGCTGGGTTGTCTAAGTGTTTGAAGTTTGAGAATGGGCTGAGACCAGAAATCAAGCAGGCAATTGGGTGTCAGCAGCTCCGCAGGTATGTTGAGCTTGTGGATAAGAAAGGGTGTTACACTAACCACACACATTTCTACTAAACAAAGATCAGAAGTCTCGCTACAACAAAGAAATGAAGAAAATTACAAGTTTTTAGAAGATGAAGTTGTGGTCGATTGACTGTCCTCGGTAGCAGCGATCGCAGAAGGCGGTTCGCGGTGGAGTCTAAGGACTTAGCATTGATGAGCAGAGAAATTGTGAATGAAAAAGTATGGAATTCAACCTTGACGTCCTATTTATAACCTCCCTCAGCACGTGCATGAGCACATGTAACCTAAGAACTATAAATGATGCACCCATTACCTAGGGACGACCATAACCTAGCCATCAATACTCATTAAATGTGCATGCTTCCCAAGACACAGACATGAAGTGACTTTTTTTGCATACCTCTGAAAACACCCCAAATTTGCCCTCACTCATTCACACCATGGCTTGTGATCATTTCATATGCATAAACACAATCATATCATCTCATATCCCATTTTTGATTCACTGCATAGTTTCTAAGTCATCTGCACCTAGGGTTTGTGATCTGAGCAATCCAAGGGCCTCTTGAGCCACTCCAAGGGTCACCAATCACTTCAAAGGGATCCATGTGTGTTCATCTATCATATTACATCCTCTCAAGGTCAAGATTTCAAAAGAATCACAAGAACTGGGATTGGTGTGGATGCAGAGCCAAGTTTGACTGCACAGTTGACCTAAAATTAGGGTTTTGGTTTCAGAGGCCATAACTCCAATTTTTTTGGTCATTCTTGTTTCCATTGGTCTCTATATGGTATAAGGAGTATGCATATCAATTTTCATGAAGAAATTCCATGGGGAAGTCATCTGATCAAGGGTTGACTTTCTGGACAAGTCAGTGCAAAATCAGGGCATCTGAGGCCCCAAATGACCCAACCAATGGGTGATCTTCATCATTTTGAGTGTATATGATCTTTATTTGATCATGGAAGAAGGTTGAAGTTCACAAAAATCAAGAATTTGGAGTTTTTGCAAATGTTGACTTTTTGGGCATAGTTGACTTTTCAAGAATGCTTCATTTTAGGTCATTTTTTCAAGCCTTGATTCTTGGTCCAAAAATGCTTCAAATGGAAAAACTTTGGTCATGAAAGTTGTAGATTACATATTTCCCTTTTCAAAAAGTACAAGAACATGATCAAACTCTTCTTGGATCAAAAGTTATGGTGTGACAAAGTTGGCAAAAATCATTGATTTTCAAGATGTGCACCAAATGTGAATTTTGCAAAACCATGAACCAAGGTTGTTTGTAACCACTAGTGACATCCAACCATGACACAAACATTCTATGTGACACAAAAATCAGAATTGAACCAAAGATCACATGTTCATGGTTCATGTAACAAGACTTTTTTCCATGTGAACCAAAAAGCAACAACTTGCAAAAGCTCATGATCATTCTTTCCACCACTTGCTACATTGGTTACTGCACTTTGCTAGCCCTTCCCCTCACCCTTGCTGCACAGCCCATGCCTTGTACTAAGCCTAGGACCAAGCCATACTTTCCTTACACAAAAATTGACTTTTTGCAAAAGTAAACTTACCAATCAAAAAAGCACATGTCATGTCATCTGACCAATGAGAGAGGTTTATGTGGACAGAGAGCAAGACATTTCATACATCAAGCAAGGCTGAAACTCTCTCAAGGATCACACACACAAACACACCTCATTTTGCAAATTGCTTCGAATCTGCCTCCACACTTCACAAACATGCCAACAAGTTTCATCAACCTTTTCACTATGTTTCATTGAGTAGAAACCAATAAGACTCAAGCCTGGAACCAGCCTGAACTGATCTGCACCATTTCTCATCCCTAAAACCATAACTCTTCGAATCTCCACACACAGCCATCAAAATCCATTTTTTCTTTCACCAACAAGTCATAAACTGTCCCTGGAACCAAAATCACCCTTCAAAGCAGTTTGAAACATCACATACAAAGATCCCCATTTCTGCTACACCAGAGTTGGATCTTTCAAGCCAGCCACTCTCCAAGTTTTCTGAGCCTCATTTTGTCCTCAGGAGGTTCAAGGAAGTAAGCCTGTGCAAAGAAAAAGTCCAGAGAGCTCATAAACAGAGAAGCTTCATCTCAGGTGAGCTTCATGAACATTTTTCCCAGAAACTGATTTTTAAGTTCTTTTATGATGCCTTGTGTTCCTCTGATCATGAATGTATGCTTACTTTTGCAAATAGTGTAGAAACCAGCATGTATGAAGCTTTTGAACATTTGCCCGTGTTTTACATTTTGTTTCGATTCAGGCTTATGGATGAAAATAAATGAATTTAGGTTGAGGGTTTAGGTTTAGATTGATGAGAGAGTCGTTTTGGTGGAAGAAATTTGTTGATTGGTGACCTGTAGAAGAACCTAGGGTATTGGCTCGCCGGAGAAGACGACCGGAAGTCTTCTCCGGCCGCCTGTAAGTCATTAGCCCTAATCTGAGTGATTAATGAGGTTTGAATGAGGATCGTTGGATGGCCTCTCCCGCGCGTGAATGGATGGATGAGATGAGTCATTAGAAGCCCTAATCCCTGATTATCCATTTAATTTATGTTTAATTAATTCATAAGTTTAATTAGCCAGATTTGAATCTGGGCCCTTGGATCTGGCGCGCAGTCAACCAGACCAAGCCCAGATCAAATCCTGGCCTTCCCTTCTAATTACTTTCATTTTAGCCTATTTTATTTTTCATTTAATATCATTTCTTTTCTCTAATTTATTTAAAATAGTAAAAAATGTGTAAAAATTATGAAACTTTTTCTCATAAGTTTTATTAATTTTTATGACACAAAAATATTTTTATTTTTATTTTTATCATTAAAAAAGTATTTTAAAATATTTAAAAGATTATTTTTAATTGATTAATGGAAATTAATTTATTAAAAATACTTTTAGGTATTTAAAAATCACCAAAAAATTCATGAAATGTTCTAAGACATTTAGAAACATTGTCCAACCTTCAAACCAAATTTCTTTTTTGATCTTGATGCATTTTGAGAATTTTTCATTGAATAAAAATCATTTTTGTGCATTATTTTGATCATAAGTTCAAAAAATCATTTCTGCCTATCTATGAAGAGTTGGACATTGATTCTTTTTGCATTGCATTGTGTTTAGCATGTAGTTTCTAGGATTAAATGGCCTTGATTTGATTCCTCATTTTCATTTTGTTTGACATTTCTTTTGTTTAGGAACCCTAAAAACCCTAATAACTTGTAAAATTCATAACTTGAGATTGGTTAAGAGTTGAGATCTCCCCTTTGGGCATTGGTTTAGTATAGGTTTAGGGTTTCTTTGGGTGGCATTTTCCATTTTTTATCTTAGGGTTTGCTTCTGTTTTTGGTTTTTGTTTGGTGTTTGATTCATAAACCCTAATTTGGGCTTTCATTTGCATCCATCTTGCATTCTCTTGCATAACATGACTTGCCATGACATTTCAAGCATCCATTTGATTCATGTGACATCATAAGACATATTGCAAGCATGTTTGATCATTGCATCATGTATTTTCCATGTTGTATGCCATGTGCACTTCATAACTTTTCATGTATGTTCATGTTCTTTAACTTGCATCATTTGCATCCATGATCTTGTATGAACATCTCCATGCCTTGCCTCATGTTTGTAGCATCTCATTGCATCATTAGCATCATGTATTTGTTTCTGGTTTTGTTCCTCTTCATGTCATCTCATCCCATTTTGCATTGCATTGCATTTCTTTTCTAACATTTCAGGTGGTAAGTGAATTTGAGAAGTGAATTTGCCTTCACTTCTCATAACTTTTCTTTTCATCTCTCTTGCATCCATTGCTGCACTTTTCTTTGTGTTTGAGATTGAGCTTGCTCATTCTTCCTCTTCCCACTTTCTTTCTTCAAGTGACTTGACTTCTTGAATGAAGCAAGTTACTTTGCTTCTCTTGATCCTTTCATCTGCTTCCTGGTGGTTCCATTGAAGACTTCTCTTGAAAACCTCACAAACCTTAGGAACAACCAAGCATGACAATGATTAGGGTTTTGATTAGTCTCCCCTCTTAGTTTTACCTTTGTGTCTCTTTTGAGTCTTCTCTTCTCATCTCATAATCAGGGACTAAACCCTAAAGGCTTTAAGGCTTTGTGATTAAGCTTATGCCTGCATCCTACTCTTAGGATGGAGTGTATAACTTTAATCCTAAGTGTCAAACCCTTAATGTGTTTAAATCTCTTAACCAATTCACTTAATAAGTATCAAGACATCATACTTGTAACTTGGGCCTTGCATTAGGGTTCTAATTCTTCCTTAACTGGTTAAGAAGGACTAACCCTAGTGTTAATGGACAAGTCCCCCTCAAGTTGTCTTACAAATCATAAAATTCACTTCATCATCTTATCATTAAATAAAATTCACTTAATCAAAGGCTTGTTTTGTCATGAGTTTAATCCCTAATCATGGATTAAGTTGAGGAGCTTTCCTCATCTTAAACATTCTCATCTATTATCCTTCTATTAGGATGGTGTAATGGGTCTGTTTAATCCTTGATTATGGCTTAACCTCATTACTTAACACTAAACAAAAACACCAAAAACATCTAAATAATCACAAGTAGGTTAATGATCTTGATTCTACACCCGAGGTGATTAAGTGTGAGAAGCTGACTTCACACTTAAGGTATTCTCATTACCCCTAATCAGAGGGAAGATGTGATGAGTTTACTAAATCCATTGGTTTAGACTTAAGCTCATTAACTTATGACAAAATCCAAAAGCAATAAAAGACTGAAAACTCAAAAACAAACAATAATCGTCTCCTCCGGGATTCTTTTCTCATCTCATTCACTCACAAACGAGAACTTACTTCTTCCGCCTAATGCAAGACAGTTTGCACCTGAGCCAGACAGGTCATACACTTGAGCATAGACAAGTAAGCAGTTCACAAGTCAAGTCATCTTTCAGTCTCTTTGGGTCGAACTACGGTGTTCTGACTTCCTCATTGCACGAGAGGATACGTAGGCATAACTTAACAGTTATCGAACAAAAGTCTCTGTACATTCCCCCTCCTTCCAGCTTTATTCTTTTAGCCTCATGATCTTGAGCATCTCATTCCTCTTCCTTACACTGACACTTTCATACTTCATACCACTTGTACACTATACACTGACACCTGTACATCTTTTCCAGTTCTTTTATACACAGATTGCACTGACACTCCCCCTTTAAAACACAAATCTTGCAAGCGTGCATCCCGTCGAGTACGACGGACAATCTGGGTGCTAATACCTTCCCAGGTTGTAACCAACCCCCTTTCTCAGTCTCTCTGGTTCGCAACCGTCTTATCCATATCTTTCTAGGTCTATGCAGCATTGCCTTTCCTCCGGGATAAAAATGCCTAGCTGGCGACTCTATTCATTCTCCAGTGAGTTCACGGCTGTGTGTTCTCATTGTCCCTCTCGCCGACCGTTCGCGTCTGTACCTTTATTTGGGCCAGTCCCATCTATCGGGAGCGACAGCTTGGCGACTCTGCTGGGGACCCTTATACTGCAACCAGGGCTTCTGGTTCTTTTTGTGGGTTCCTCCTAGCGCTTGATTGATTTGTGTTTACTGGGGTGTTATGTGTTTATTTGTGTTTGTATATTTGTATTTATTTGCTTTATGTACAGTTGTTTACTGCTTTCTTTATATCTTTGCATTATATCATATTGTCATACTGTGCTGGCTGGATCTGTTTGTTTGCTTTGGTGGGTGGGTGATTCATTGAGAGTTAAGGTCCTATACCTGGGACCTGAGTGACACTTAGGCTAGAGTGGATCATATTCTTTCCCATTCCATTTCGGTCTGGTGCGGGAATATGAAACACGGTTCAGATGTGGGTTTCTTCTTGAGAACTCTGTGTTGCAGATTTCCTGCAATGCTAGGGCTATCTGGGAAGCCTGCTAAGTCTGGATGACCTTTTAGTATTGACCTTCAGAAACTGAGGTGAATTAGAGGAAGAACTGTTATGGTTATTGTAAACACTGTACCTCCGGGTTAGAAGTGTTTACACTTCTCATAACTGATCCAAGTCTGAGGATCCTTGTTTTAGAACATCACCAGTGAGGGGGTTGGGCTGTTTACAGGTTTGCAGGTACCTTGACCTCAGAATACCCTGTTACTTTGATTGTTTAAGAATACTCCAATTTGGGACAGTTCTTGTGATTCTAAAACCCTGGACATGTGGCTCTTTATTTGAGTCCCCACCTTGGTTACTGGATTTATAAACCTCATCTGGAATTCTTGAGCACACTTGGACTTATATCAGAACATTTGATCAGATCCAGCTCAGTCACAGACCCTTGCATATCATTTGCATACATAATCATTGCATCATATTGACATTTGCTTATTTGTTTCAGGGTATCCATCTTCATTTGGTTTTGGTTTTAACCCCATCTTCAGTATTGACCTATCTTCACCAGCATCTGCTTCAGTTATCATCAGCACCAGCCAATCAGTGGCTCATTACTTCAGCATTATCATCAGTACCTACCTCTCCTCAGTCTTCAGCATTATGGCTCCTAAAAAGAGCAACATCACCTATCACTTTTTCCAGCCAGAGCTATCAGACATCAGGAGGATTCAGACCCTGATCACTCCAGATCACATACCTTTGTTCAGGGAACACTATGGAGATATACTTGATATGGTTATGGATCTGGACCCATCACAGAGAAGCCTGATCCACACTTGCATTCAGTTTTATGATCCCCCACTGAGATGTTTCACCTTTCAAGACTTTCAATTGGGCCCTCTTTTAGAAGAATATTCATCTTTAGTTGGTATGCCTATCAGGGCTGGAATCCCTTTCAACCCCGAGATGGTCTTTCCCAGCAATGGAGAAGTAGCAAAGGCTTTGCATCTGGAACCTGTCCTGATTGAGCAGCATATGACCTCTAAAGCTGGAATCCCTGGGTTCCATCTGGATTTCTTGATCTCTCAAGCTACCCTGAAAGCTTCTTTAGGAGAGTGGAAAGCTGTCTGTGCTCTATTGGCCTTGGGCATATATGGAATAGTATTGTTTGCAGATGAGCCTCGATTCATCAGTAAGAATGCAATCCATCTGTTCATCCTGAAGAACCCAGTGCCAACTTTGTTGGGGGATCTCTATTACTCAGTGCATCAGAGAAATGAAAAGCAGAGGGGGAGATTAGTGAGGTGTTGTGCTCCATTGTTCCACACTTGGCTTCTCAGGCATCTGCCCAGGACAGATGCATTTCTAAACCCTCATCAGCATAGCAACTGGGCTAAGAGACTCACTGTTCTAACTTCAGCTGACATCAGATGGTGCACTCAAAGCACCAAAGGCAGGGATATCATCACCAGCTGTGGGCATTTTCCTAATGTGCCCCTAATAGGAGTTAAGGGTAGTATTAATTACAATCCTCTGCTGTTCAAAAGACAACTGGGCTATGCACTGGTCCACACTCCTAAGGCACAGGACTTGGTTGAGACTCTTTATTGTGAGAACAAGATTAATTTGACTGTTGTTAGGCAGGCTGCCTGGGCCTGGGATCATGTTCAAACCAAGGGAGTAACCATTCTGGGGAAGTGCAATAATGTAGCATCAGCACAATATTATGAGTGGTCCCGTGCCAGGGCCCAATTCTCTGAGATGCCCTTTACCATAGAAGACATGCCTGAATCATCTTCAGCACCACCCCTTGCCACTATCAGTTTGGAGGAGTTTGAGAGCTTGAAGGAAAGAAACGAGAAGCTAACCCAGGCTTTGCGGAAGACCCTCCGGGAGAGGAGTGAGGGTATAAGGGAGATTGAGAGATTGGAGAAGTTGAGAGTAGAGCATCTGGTTAAGATTGAGAGGTCTGGAGATTATATCAAAAAGTCTAAGGCTGGAGAACAAATTCTGAAGAATGCTTGCAAAGAAGCCCAGTTCCAAAGAGCAAGGACAGACTCGTATTTGAAGGAGAGTCAAGCCCGGTGGGTCAGGATCACCGAGGCTCGTACCCTGGAAGACAAGAGAGTTCAAGACAAGATGGAGCAACTGGAAGCAAGTGCAAAAGAACAACAAGAAGCCCTGGCAGCAGCCCAGAGGGAGATATCAGAATTGAAGGTCAAAGCAGGGGTGAAGAGGTCAAAGGACCAAACTCAGCACAAGAAGCTCACTACAGCTGTTACAACCCGGAATCTCCTCATCAGGAATCTCACGGAGCGTCCGGCTGATCCTGTGACCGAAGCGCTTCTCAAGGAAGTTCGTGAGGATGAGTTTGGTCTTGGTGTTTGACCATTTGTTTGTTGTTGCTTTCTTTCCATGTACTTTTATTTTCTTGCAATGTATTTTGACCCCTTAGAGGGCTTGTGTTTCAAAATGAACAAGTTGTATTATTTCACCTTCTGTAATATATTTGTGTTAGTTTGTTCCATCCGAGTTCACTTCGAAAGCAACATCAACAGCATCTTCAAGGGTCTGGAAGGGTCAAAACTGGATGCCAAACCGGATACCTTGAAAGCAAATAAGCATACTGCATTGCATGCTAACCTTTTGTTTGTTTTGTAGGTTTTTGTTTTCTTGCCACTAACTCTGTTGTGATGTTCAGGAACTATTGCTAGGCGCCGAGTCTTCCCCCTCAACCGTCCGCACCGTTATCCAACCCGTAACAATCTTCCGGGCATTCAAATGGATCAGATGCAGCAGGACCTTACTGAGGTCAGAAATCAAATGGCAAACGAAAGGCTAGAGATGAGAAATCAAATGACTCAGTTCATGGAAGTGATGAAAAATATGGCTCAGAGCCAGGAAAGATTGAGGGCCATGGTGGAAAGGCAAAATCAAGAGGATCCACATATAGGGACTGCCGGTACCAGCAACAATGAAAGGGTACAGCCTCATGTTAACCCCCCTGTCTTTGGGCCACACCTCCATCCCGAGGTCAACATCCCTGCAAATGTTCAAGGGACTGCCACTGCAGCCAGGGTACTTCAAGAAGATCCTCAAGAGGACCAGTTCACGGTAATGGGTGCTGGGGAAGAAGCTTATGATAGAAGATTGGATGAGATAGCTGAGAAGTTGAGGTCCTTAGAATCTCAAAATTCTTTGGGTTTCGACGTCATGGACATGGGCTTGGTAGACGGGGTCAGGATTCCCCATAAGTTCAAGCCTCCTTGCTTTGAAAAATACAACGGGACTTCATGCCCCCGGACTCACTTACAGTCATTTCTGGGAAGGCTGAAGGCCTATACTATGGATGAGAAGCTTTGGATGTTCTATTTCGAAGACAGCCTGACTGGAGCGTCAAGAGAATGGTACTCTCACTTAACAAGAGCAACTATTAGATGCTGGAAGGATTTGGCAGAAGCCTTCATCAGACAGTATCAGTACAATTTAGACATGGCACCCAACAGGACCCTCCTAATGGGAATGTCACAGTCGTCAAGGGAGAGTTTCCGAGAATATGCTCAGAGATGGAGGCAATTGGCTGCTGCTGTTCAGCCACCTATGTCTGAACGGGAAATGGCAGATATGTTCATGAACACCCTTCAGGGAACTTATATTGACAGGCTGGCTGCTTTCTCTTCCACTAGCTTTGCGGATGTTGTCATAGCTGGGGAGAGAATCGAAAGCCTGTTAAAAATGGGTAAGATTTCCGACAATGGTGCCAGCTCGTCCAGTAGTACAAGAAAACCTTTTGCAGGCCCGAGAAGAACTGGCGAGACCAATGCCATCCACACCAACAGGGGCAGGCCCCAATATGTTCAAAGGTCAATAGCAGCAGTCACCATTCCTGCTCCAGCTCATCCTCTACCAGTCTATCAACCTCCGTAGCAAAACTATCAGCAACAACCTCAGTACCACCAACAAAATCAGTATCCTCCAAGAAATTACAACAACAGCAACACCAACAACAACACTCAACAGAGGCCATTTCAGCAGAGGCCATCTCAAGCTAACAGGGTGATCGATCCGATCCCTATGCCATATGCTACTCTGCTGCCACAACTCCTGAAACTCAACCTAGTTGAGCTAAGGACGTTGGCACCTCCAGATCCCAACAGTCTACCCAGGAACTATGACTCCAATGCTAGGTGTGCCTTCCATTCGAACGCACCTGGCCACAGTACAGAAAAGTGCAGAGCCCTGCACATGAAGGTACAAGACCTGGTAGACTCAAAGGCTCTGAATTTCGCACCACCACCCAATGTCAATAAAAACCCAATGCCGAACCACGGTGGTCCCAGGATTAACGCTATTGAAGAAGACAAGCCGTCTTATTTAATAACCAGTGTGGGCCAGATCAGGACGCCGTTGGTGGAAATCAAAGCTCAGCTCTTGGAATGTCAAATGTTCCCGGGGTGCGAGTTGGGTTGTGCTTACTGCAATATCTCAGTAAATGGGTGCGATAATTTGAGGAATGGCATAAATGGCCTAATTCAGAGTGGCCAGCTTCAGATCACCACATCATTTCCAACAAATCCAGCAATCTCATCAGCAACGGTTTCAGAACCTCCTACAACTGCAGCAACTATTGTTCCTGACAATTCTTCGGCTTCATCAACAAGTAATTCATCCGTCATTTCAACTGACCAAATGTCAACAAATGTTCCTTCTACAACTCCAGCACCACTCCATTTCGAAACTCCTACAACAACAACATCCATGCTCCCGACAATGCCTCCTACAACACCAGCAACAAATCATGAAGATGTCTCAACGGTCACCATATTCTATGATCCTGAAAGTGCTGCTCCCATCAGAGCACCAGTTACAATTTATTACGATCCACGGACTATCACCGTTCCTTCAACAGCTGCAATCAGTCCAGTCACCATCACGGTGCCTGGACCCGTACCTTATGAAAGCAGTAATGCCATCCCCTGGCATTACGGCTCTGACTTGTACTGTGAAGGACAAAGAATCACTTTTGAATCATCAACCCCTGCACTACAAGTAGACAATGTGGGCGGAGGCGGAGGCTTCACTCGAAGCGGACGTCTTTTCGCCCCACAAATTCAGAGACCCACTGCCGAAGCAGAAGCTGCTGCCAAGGCAAAAGGGAAGAGCCCCGTGCAGGAAGATCAAGTTGTTAAAGAAGCCTTGAAAACACCATTTGATCAAGAGGTTGATGAGTTCATGCGAATCATCAAAAAGAGTGATTATAAAATAGTGGATCAGCTTCATCAGACGCCTTCCAAGATCTCAATCCTATCATTGCTTATGTGCTCCGAAGCCCATCGGAATGCACTACTCAAAGTCTTGCACGCAGCTTACGTGCCTGAAGAGATCACTGTCAATCAGCTGGAAGCAGTAGTGGAAAATGTTAATGCTAGTCACGGACTAGGGTTCACCAATACTGATTTGACAGCGGAAGGCCGCAACCACAACAAAGCCTTGCACATAACCATGGAATGCAAAAGTGCTGTCCTTTCCCATGTGCTGGTAGACACGGGGTCATCCCTCAATGTCTTACCTAAGAAGGCCCTGGTGAAGCTAGAATATGACGGATTGGCGTTGAGACCCAGCAACCTGGTGGTAAGAACTTTTGATGGCTCAAAGAGATCGGTTCTGGGAGAGATTGAGTTACCCGTAACAATTGGCCCGCAGACCTTTACAACTATCTTCTACGTGATGGATATACAGCCCGCCTACAGCTGTTTATTGGGTAGGCCATGGATTCACGCCGCTGGCGCCGTGACCTCTACCCTTCACCAGAAGTTAAAATATGAGTGGGAGGGTCAAATCGTTACAATCTGTGGAGAAGAGGATATTTTTGTCAGCCACCTGGCTACCTATAAGTACATTGAGATGGATGGGGAGATCCATGAAACAATGAGCCAGGGGTTTGAAGCCTTGAACGTGAATGAGACATCTGCTGTATCTGGTACTCCAATGTCATCATACCAACAAGCCCGGAAGGTTGTTGAGGAAGGAACTGCCCAAGGCTGGGGCAAATTGCTATCGGTAGAGAAGAAAGAGGACAGATTTGGGTTGGGTTACAGACCAACTCAACAAAATCAAGAAGCGGCTGCGAAAGAGCCCAATTTTGTGAGTGGGGGGATGCTTACCCCTGATGCCATCAACCGTCTGGAAGACGAGCTGGAAGAGGAGCGCAATCTGGAGAATTGGATTCGTCCAAAGATCCCGGGGAGCAGTATCTCGAACTGGTCTTCCCAGGAAATTATAAGAGTTACTCATGCAGAGTAATTATTATTTCCTGTATTTTTATAGCATGCATCAAAGTCTTGCATCTTGCCCAAGATGACAAGACTCATTTTGTAATCGGGCCATCTGTACTTTTTGTGCAAACAAGATTAATCAATGAAATATCAGACATCTTTTTGCAAATGAGTCTTTTTCTTTTCGTTCACTGTTTTTCTATTTTTCTTTTTGTACAAAAAATAAATGGCAGTGTTTTCAAAATGACAACTTTATCTCACTTTTCTAAGCAAGATTAAAATCAAATCACTAAAATGAACAAACTGAACCCTTGCAGAGTGTGCCTTCCTGACAGCACCGACAACAGCACGGCTATGACTGCGTATGACCTTGACAATCCAATCAATCAAGCTGATGAAGGGGTTGAAGAAGAATATGAGCTTCCTGAAGAGCTAGCCAGGTTGTTAAGACAAGAGGAAAAGGTTATTACTCCTCACCAGGAGGAGGTTGAAGTGATCAATCTTGGTACAGATGAAGACGTAAAAGAGATTAAAATCGGGGCCTGCCTGCAAGACTCAGTGAAAAGACAATTGATTGACCTGCTCCGAGAGTATGTGGATGTGTTTGCTTGGTCTTACCAAGATATGCCAGGGTTGGATACCGATATTGTCGTGCACAAGCTGCCTTTGAGAGAAGAATGCCCGCCAGTTAAGCAGAAACTGCGCCGTACTCGTCCAGACATGGCAATGAAGATCAAAGAAGAGGTACAAAAGCAATGGGACGCCGGGTTCCTTGTCGTGACTAGCTATCCGCCGTGGGTTGCTAATATTGTACCTGTGCCTAAGAAGGACGGCAAAGTAAGAATGTGTGTGGATTACCGGGATCTGAACAGAGCCAGCCCAAAAGATGATTTTCCATTACCTCACATTGACGTATTGGTGGATAACACGGCTCAGTTCTCGGTATTCTCCTTCATGGACGGATTTTCAGGATACAATCAGATCAAAATGTCACCTGAAGACATGGAGAAGACAACATTCATCACACCCTGGGGCACATTCTGCTACAAGGTAATGCCATTTGGGCTCAAAAATGCCGGTGCAACGTATCAACGGGCTATGGTAACATTATTCCACGATATGATCCATAAGGAAATCGAGTGTTATGTGGATGATATGATTGCCAAGTCCCTTACTGAAGAAGATCATCTGGTAAATCTGCTAAAGCTATTCAAGCGTCTGAGGAAGTATCAACTGAAGCTGAACCCCAACAAATGCACATTCGGGGTGCGATCCGGTAAGCTGCTGGGATTTATTGTAAGCGAGAAAGGGATTGAAGTTGACCCTGATAAAGTCAAAGCCATCCAAGAGATGCCTACACCTAAAACAGAGAAAGAAGTTCGAGGGTTCTTAGGTCGATTGAACTACATTTCGCGGTTCATATCTCACCTTACAGCAACCTGTGAACCTTTGTTCAAATTGTTAAGAAAAGAACAGACGGTCAGGTGGAACGAAGACTGCCAAAGGGCTTTTGACAAGATCAAGGAGTACTTACAAGAACCTCCAATCCTCATGCCTCCAGTTGAAGGAAGACCTCTAATCATGTACTTGACAGTATTAGAAGAGTCAATGGGGTGTGTGTTGGGCCAGCATGACGAGTCTGGTCGAAAAGAGTATGCAATATACTACCTAAGCAAAAAGTTTACCGACTGTGAACAGCGTTATTCACTGCTCGAGAAAACTTGTTGTGCTTTAGCGTGGGCTGCTCGCCGACTAAGGCAGTATATGTTAACCCACACTACCTTACTGATTTCAAAGATGGACCCAGTCAAGTACATATTCGAGAAGCCAGCGCTTACCGGACGGGTTGCAAGATGGCAAATGATTCTTACAGAATACGACATCCAGTACACTTCTCAGAAAGCCATCAAGGGCAGTGTATTGTCTGAATATCTTGCTGAGCAACCCATTGATGATTACCAGCCTATGAGGTTTGACTTCCCTGATGAAGACATCATGTTCATAAAAGCAAAAGATCATGAAGAGCCTATTCACACTGAAGGGCCTGACCCGGAAGAAGAATGGACTATGATGTTTGACGGGGCTGTCAATATGAATGGTCGTGGTGTTGGTGCAGTACTCATTACACCTAAAGGAGTTCACATGCCTTTCTCGGCAAAACTCACTTTCAACTGCACTAACAACGAAGCTGAATACGAAGCTTGCATTATGGGTCTTGAGGAAGCCATTGACCTCAGGATCAAAACTTTGACTGTATTCGGGGATTCAGCTCTGGTAGTTAATCAAACCAACGGAAAATGGTACACCCACCAGGACCATCTGATACCTTACAGGGATTATACAAGGAGGTTATTGACTTTCTTCACAACAGTCAAGCTTGAGTATATCCCTCGGGACGAGAATCAGTTTGCAGATGCTCTTGCTACCATTTCATCCATGATCAAGGTTCAAGCTGCTAACTTTGTACCTCAGATTTCAATGTCCAGACTCGACAGGCCAGCATATGTATTTGCAGCAGATGTTGTCAAAGATGATAAGCCTTGGTTCCATGACATTAAGTGCTTCTTGGAGGATCAAACATACCCACCTGGGGCATCTTCCCATGATAAGAAGACTTTGAGAAGGCTTGCTGGTAGTTTCTTTCTGAACACTGATGGGTCTTTATACAAGAGGAACTTTGATATGGTACTCCTCAGATGTGTTGACAAGACAGAAGCAGATTTATTGATGCATGAAGTGCACGAAGGCTCCTTTGGTACCCATGCTGGAGGACATGCCATGGCTAAGAAGTTGTTAAGATCAGGCTATTATTGGATCACAATGGATGCAGACTGTTGTGCCTACGCCAGGAAATGCCACAAATGCCAGATCTATGTGGATAAAGTGCACGTGCCTCCGAACCCTCTGAATGTGATGTCTTCACCTTGGCCCTTTGCCATGTGGGGCATTGATATGATTGGCAAGATCGAGCCAACTGCTTCAAATGGCCACAGATTCATCCTGGTCGCCATTGACTATTTCACCAAATGGGTTGAAGCAGCCTCATATGCAAACGTCACAAGACAAGTGGTAGCCAGATTTCTGAAAAGAGATATCATCTGTCGATATGGAGTTCCCGAGCGAATCATTACTGATAATGGTTCCAATCTAAACAACAAGATGATGGCTGAACTGTGTCGGGACTTCAAGATCCAACACCACAATTCTTCTCCTTACAGGCCAAAGATGAACGGCGTTGTTGAGGCAGCAAATAAAAATATCAAGAAGATTGTGCAGAAGATGGTAGTCACATATAAAGACTGGCACGAAATGCTACCATTTGCCTTGCATGGGTACCGCACGTCAATCAGAACGTCTACTGGGGCAACACCGTATCAGCTTGTGTATGGTATGGAGGCAGTCCTACCTGTTGAAGTTGAATTACCCTCTCTGCGGGTACTAATGGATGTTAAACTGAGTGAAGCAGAATGGGTCAGGTCCCGATTTGAACAATTGAGTCTGATTGAAGAGAAAAGATTGGCTGCAATCTGTCATGGGCAGTTATATCAGAAGAGAATGAAGAAAGCCTTCGATCAGAAAGTCAGGCACCGAGAGTACCAAGTGGGAGATCTTGTGCTGAAGAGAATCCTCCCTCCTCATACAGACCACAGGGGCAAATGGACTCCAAATTATGAAGGACCATTCGTAGTAAAGAAAGTTTTCTCTGGTGGAGCACTGATGCTCAGCACCATGGATGGTGAAGATTTCCCGTCCCCTGTGAATTCAGATGCAGTTAAAAAATACTTCGCATAAAAATGACCCGCTGGACATAAAAACAGAATGTAAGTCCAGGCAAAAATAGGGCATCCCGGCGAGTCAAAAACAGAATAAAAGACTCAGGCAAAAATAAGGGAAAATAAATAAAAAATGTACACCCGCTGAGTTGAAAAGCCACATTGGACAACTCAGGCAAAAATGGGTATCCCGATGGATTGAAAACCCGAAAGGGCGATCCATGCAAAATAAGGGAATAAGCGAACAACCGCATTCTGAATTCGTCTGTATCACTTACAACTTGTTAAGCTTCGAGGATTAAGCTTCAATCAGAATCAACATTCTTCAGAAAGCAAGATGAGAAGAGCGTCAAAAGTCATACGGGTCATAGTGAAGAGGAAGCTCCTTTAAAGCGTCATCAACACTGCCAACATTTTGTTTCTCAATTTGTAACGATCTCCTCATTTCAGGGGATGTGTTCCTTTGACTGTATCTCGCCAATTCAGGGCATATGAATTAATAAAATCAGATTTTCAGTCATGTCTCGTTTTGTACGTTTTATTTGCAAAAAAATGTCTGATGTCTTAAAAAAAAAAAAAACCCTGATTGCATAAGAATACAGATGCTTATCTTCAAATAAAAACATGCTTACAGGAAACATGCTTACTCTCAGAAGTATCCTAACTCCTATGACGGAATCCAGTAAGGGATACCTCGGGATTATCTTGTGCGTTTTTCTATCTTTTTCAGGATTGCAGGTATCCAGGACGCAACTTGGGGCATGTAAGCCTCATCCCAGCAAGCTGACAAATCAACACTCAACTTTAGCACCCGAAGTGCTCTCTCCCCAGCTGAGTTGCCTCCCATGACTTCCCCCCGGTTGAGTTGGCCACTTATTACTTATCCCCATCAGAATGGGCAGATATCACAGGAGATGCCCATATCCCCGGTTGAGTCAAGAAACTACCATAACAGAATTTCTAGGGAGGTCTTTCAGTGATTCCTCTCTTTCTCCCCAGCCGAGTTGCCATCGCACCCTCAGCCGAGTGTGGAAGTCAGAGAGCCATTTCCCCACAGAGTTCCAGCCTCTATCCGGAAGAGCAGCGCATAGAAGATCACAACAGAGTGAAGAAAGTTTCTACCACCCCCAGCTGGGTCTTTTCATTTATTAGGACAGGTCTATCAGTGACCCGTATCCCTAAGCAGATATCATATCATCAGATCTACCAGTGATCTCCTCCCCAGCTGGGATGTATACTTCAAGCAGATCGATCGAAGATCTTCGCAGCAACGGGACCCGGATCCCGGTTTGATATCTTTGCACAATCATAACATTCACATCATATTCACCCACAAAGCGTAGCATTCCGTTTTAACACGGAGCATTACGGCAAAAAAAATCCAACTCATAGCATAATCATAAGCCATGTTATGAACCAACACTTGTGAATAATGACAGTCCATCAACGTACAAAAAAATCCCCCAAAGTCCCCAGCAAAAGCAGTTGCCTCACAAATCACAAACACCAGTATATACTCCTTTTGGCACCTGTCCGTGCCATCTTTCCCCAGTAAAGCCGCCTGAACACTCTTTACAACAATATCACCCGCATTACAGATACTTCCTGACACCCGTCCGTGTCATACCCCAGCAGAAAGCCAAAGACGTCCTCTTTGCACTCACATATACCTATATACACTTTCCTGACACCCGTCCGTGTCATTTCCCCAGCGCAGTCGCTTATGCTTTTACAACCCATGTACTTGTTAATATTATTATACTTTGACACTCGTCCGTGTCACCCTCCCCAGCAGATAGACACTCATTTATACAATACTACTCATACTACTCATACTTATACAGATACTCGTCCGTATCTTGTATATACACTGTTTATATCCCCACAGATTCAACAATAGTCCTTGTTCTTTGTTAACCAGTTGGTACTCGTCCGTACCATCATCTCAGAACATTGCGTCTAGTGTTTGTTTCTACATGATACTCGTCCGTATCATAGTCTTAAGGATGCTCGTCCGCATCTTTAATCCATACACCGTGTCAAACATTTGTGTCTTTTTGAATATAGATACTCGTCTGTGTCTACTATCCCCAGAAGAGTTCTTTCAGAATTCAACACTCGTCCGTGTTCTCTGTTAACCAGTTGATACTCGTCCGTATCATCATCTCTGAACATGTGTCAGTTTGTTTCTACCCGATACTCGTCCGTATCGTAGTCTTAAGGATGCTCGTCCGCATCTTTAATCTATACACAAACATCTAAACACTCATACCCTTTGTTTCTTGGATGTGAACACTCGTCCGTGTTTACTATTCCCCAGTAGATCGCAAACAAATTTTCCTTTTTATCTGACGCTCGTCCTGTGTCATGATAAACCTGAGAGCAGCCGTACCCTGCTAGGTGGTCGTCCTCCACCTCTTGATGGTCGTCCTCAATCATGCTCATCCGATGGCCGTCCCCATCGTTGATTTTAGCAGTCGTCCCCTGCTAGGTGGTCGTCCTCCACCTCGTGATGATTTTCCTTCATCATTTTATCCAATGGCCGTCCCCATTGTTGATTTTTGGTTATCTGGCATTCGTCCTATGTCATGAGAAACCTCGAGAGCAGCCGTACCCTGCTGAGTGGTCGTCCTCCACTTCTTGATGGTCGTCCTCCATCATGCTCGTCCGATGGCCGTCCCCATCGTTGACCCTTTTTATCCGGCATTCGTCCTATGTCGCGATATTTTCGGCATCCGTACCCTGCCAGGTCGTCGTCCTCCACCTTTGATGGCCGTCCCCATCATATTTCTTTTATCCCCAACAGAGCAGCCGTCCCCTGCTAGGTGATCGTCCTTCACCTTTGATGGCCGTACCCCATCATCTGTTTATTTCATTTATTCTTTAACCCGATGGCCGTCCCCGTCGTGGTCCCTTTTCCTTTTTAGCCCGATGGCCGTCCCCATCATTGGTTACTTTGCTTTATGAACTTGATGGCCGTCCCCGTCATGTTTCATTAATTCCCAGAGAATCTTACTTTATCTCGATGGCCGTCCCCATAATAATTTTATTTTTTCCCAGCTAGTCGGCCGTCCCCGTCTCAGCTTTACCTTTTATCCCCAGCATGTCGGCCGTCCCCGTCATCGCTTTATTGCCCACACTTTACAGTATACTTTATTTTCCTTTTACAATCTATATCCCTTTTCTTCTTCATTCTGTAAGTGCAAATTTTGGACTGTCTTTGGTATTCAACCACAAGTTATCTTGTTTGCCTGTTAAGCCGTCGCTTACACCCTGCACAGCTAACTCATGTTTGAATAGGGGCAGCTGTAAACACCCCAAATTTGCCCTCACTCATTCACACCATGGCTTGTGATCATTTCATATGCATAAACACAATCATATCATCTCATATCCCATTTTTGATTCACTGCATAGTTTCTAAGTCATCTGCACCTAGGGTTTGTGATCTGAGCAATCCAAGGGCCTCTTGAGCCACTCCAAGGGTCACCAATCACTTCAAAGGGATCCATGTGTGTTCATCTATCATATTACATCCTCTCAAGGTCAAGATTTCAAAAGAATCACAAGAACTGGGATTGGTGTGGATGCAGAGCCAAGTTTGACTGCACAGTTGACCTAAAATTAGGGTTTTGGTTTCAGAGGCCATAACTCCAATTTTTTTGGTCATTCTTGTTTCCATTGGTCTCTATATGGTATAAGGAGTATGCATATCAATTTTCATGAAGAAATTCCATGGGGAAGTCATCTGATCAAGGGTTGACTTTCTGGACAAGTCAGTGCAAAATCAGGGCATCTGAGGCCCCAAATGACCCAACCAATGGGTGATCTTCATCATTTTGAGTGTATATGATCTTTATTTTATCATGGAAGAAGGTTGAAGTTCACAAAAATCAAGAATTTGGAGTTTTTGCAAATGTTGACTTTTTGGGCATAGTTGACTTTTCAAGAATGCTTCATTTTAGGTCATTTTTTCAAGCCTTGATTCTTGGTCCAAAAATGCTTCAAATGGAAAAACTTTGGTCATGAAAGTTGTAGATTACATCTTTCCCTTTTCAAAAAGTACAAGAACATGATCAAACTCTTCTTGGATCAAAAGTTATGGTGTGACAAAGTTGGCAAAAATCATTGATTTTCAAGATGTGCACCAAATGTGAATTTTGCAAAACCATGAACCAAGGCTGTTTGTAACCACTAGTGACATCCAACCATGACACAAACATTCTATGTGACACAAAAATCAGAATTGAACCAAAGATCACATGTTCATGGTTCATGTAACAAGACTTTTTTCCATGTGAACCAAAAAGCAACAACTTGCAAAAGCTCATGATCATTCTTTCCACCACTTGCTACATTGGTTACTGCACTTTGCTAGCCCTTCCCCTCACCCTTGCTGCACAGCCCATGCCTTGTACTAAGCCTAGGACCAAGCCATACTTTCCTTACACAAAAATTGACTTTTTGCAAAAGTAAACTTACCAATCAAAAAAGCACATGTCATGTCATCTGACCAATGAGAGAGGTTTATGTGGACAGAGAGCAAGACATTTCATACATCAAGCAAGGCTGAAACTCTCTCAAGGATCACACACACAAACACACCTCATTTTGCAAATTGCTTCGAATCTGCCTCCACACTTCACAAACATGCCAACAAGTTTCATCAACCTTTTCACTATGTTTCATTGAGTAGAAACCAATAAGACTCAAGCCTGGAACCAGCCTGAACTGATCTGCACCATTTCTCATCCCTAAAACCAGAACTCTTCGAATCTCCACACACAGCCATCAAAATCCATTTTTTCTTTCACCAACAAGTCATAAACTGTCCCTGGAACCAAAATCACCCTTCAAAGCAGTTTGAAACATCACATACAAAGATCCCCATTTCTGCTACACCAGAGTTGGATCTTTCAAGCCAGCCACTCTCCAAGTTTTTTGAGCCTCATTTTGTCCTCAGGAGGTTCAAGGAAGTATGCCTGTGCAAAGAAAAAGTCCAGAGAGCTCATAAACAGAGAAGCTTCATCTCAGGTGAGCTTCATGAACATTTTTCCCAGAAACTGATTTTTAAGTTCTTTTATGATGCCTTGTGTTCCTCTGATCATGAATGTATGCTTACTTTTGCAAATAGTGTAGAAACCAGCATGTATGAAGCTTTTGAACATTTGCCCGTGTTTTACATTTTGTTTCGATTCAGGCTTATGGATGAAAATAAATGAATTTAGGTTGAGGGTTTAGGTTTAGATTGATGAGAGAGTCGTTTTGGTGGAAGAAATTTGTTGATTGGTGACCTGTAGAAGAACCTAGGGTTTTGGCTCGCCGGAGAAGACGACCGGAAGTCTTCTCCGGCCGCCTGTAAGTCATTAGCCCTAATCTGAGTGATTAATGAGGTTTGAATGAGGATCGTTGGATGGCCTCTCCCGCGCGTGAATGGATGGATGAGATGAGTCATTAGAAGCCCTAATCCCTGATTATCCATTTAATTTATGTTTAATTAATTCATAAGTTTAATTAGCCAGATTTGAATCTGGGCCCTTGGATCTGGCGCGCAGTCAACCAGACCAAGCCCAGATCAAATCCTGGCCTTCCCTTCTAATTACTTTCATTTTAGCCTATTTTATTTTTCATTTAATATCATTTCTTTTCTCTAATTTATTTAAAATAGTAAAAAATGTGTAAAAATTATGAAACTTTTTCTCATAAGTTTTATTAATTTTTATGACACAAAAATATTTTTATTTTTATTTTTATCATTAAAAAAGTATTTTAAAATATTTAAAAGATTATTTTTAATTGATTAATGGAAATTAATTTATTAAAAATACTTTTAGGTATTTAAAAATCACCAAAAAATTCATGAAATGTTCTAAGACATTTAGAAACATTGTCCAACCTTCAAACCAAATTTCTTTTTTGATCTTGATGCATTTTGAGAATTTTTCATTGAATAAAAATCATTTTTGTGCATTATTTTGATCATAAGTTCAAAAAATCATTTCTGCCTATCTATGAAGAGTTGGACATTGATTCTTTTTGCATTGCATTGTGTTTAGCATGTAGTTTCTAGGATTAAATGGCCTTGATTTGATTCCTCATTTTCATTTTGTTTGACATTTCTTTTGTTTAGGAACCCTAAAAACCCTAATAACTTGTAAAATTCATAACTTGAGATTGGTTAAGAGTTGAGATCTCCCCTTTGGGCATTGGTTTAGTATAGGTTTAGGGTTTCTTTGGGTGGCATTTTCCATTTTTTATCTTAGGGTTTGCTTCTGTTTTTGGTTTTTGTTTGGTGTTTGATTCATAAACCCTAATTTGGGCTTTCATTTGCATCCATCTTGCATTCTCTTGCATAACATGACTTGCCATGACATTTCAAGCATCCATTTGATTCATGTGACATCATAAGACATATTGCAAGCATGTTTGATCATTGCATCATGTATTTTCCATGTTGTATGCCATGTGCACTTCATAACTTTTCATGTATGTTCATGTTCTTTAACTTGCATCATTTGCATCCATGATCTTGTATGAACATCTCCATGCCTTGCCTCATGTTTGTAGCATCTCATTGCATCATTAGCATCATGTATTTGTTTCTGGTTTTGTTCCTCTTCATGTCATCTCATCCCATTTTGCATTGCATTGCATTTCTTTTCTAACATTTCAGGTGGTAAGTGAATTTGAGAAGTGAATTTGCCTTCACTTCTCATAACTTTTCTTTTCATCTCTCTTGCATCCATTGCTGCACTTTTCTTTGTGTTTGAGATTGAGCTTGCTCATTCTTCCTCTTCCCACTTTCTTTCTTCAAGTGACTTGACTTCTTGAATGAAGCAAGTTACTTTGCTTCTCTTGATCCTTTCATCTGCTTCCTGGTGGTTCCATTGAAGACTTCTCTTGAAAACCTCACAAACCTTAGGAACAACCAAGCATGACAATGATTAGGGTTTTGATTAGTCTCCCCTCTTAGTTTTACCTTTGTGTCTCTTTTGAGTCTTCTCTTCTCATCTCATAATCAGGGACTAAACCCTAAAGGCTTTAAGGCTTTGTGATTAAGCTTATGCCTGCATCCTACTCTTAGGATGGAGTGTATAACTTTAATCCTAAGTGTCAAACCCTTAATGTGTTTAAATCTCTTAACCAATTCACTTAATAAGTATCAAGACATCATACTTGTAACTTGGGCCTTGCATTAGGGTTCTAATTCTTCCTTAACTGGTTAAGAAGGACTAACCCTAGTGTTAATGGACAAGTCCCCCTCAAGTTGTCTTACAAATCATAAAATTCACTTCATCATCTTATCATTAAATAAAATTCACTTAATCAAAGGCTTGTTTTGTCATGAGTTTAATCCCTAATCATGGATTAAGTTGAGGAGCTTTCCTCATCTTAAACATTCTCATCTATTATCCTTCTATTAGGATGGTGTAATGGGTCTGTTTAATCCTTGATTATGGCTTAACCTCATTACTTAACACTAAACAAAAACACCAAAAACATCTAAATAATCACAAGTAGGTTAATGATCTTGATTCTACACCCGAGGTGATTAAGTGTGAGAAGCTGACTTCACACTTAAGGTATTCTCATTACCCCTAATCAGAGGGAAGATGTGATGAGTTTACTAAATCCATTGGTTTAGACTTAAGCTCATTAACTTATGACAAAATCCAAAAGCAATAAAAGACTGAAAACTCAAAAACAAACAATAATCGTCTCCTCCGGGATTCTTTTCTCATCTCATTCACTCACAAACGAGAACTTACTTCTTCCGCCTAATGCAAGACAGTTTGCACCTGAGCCAGACAGGTCATACACTTGAGCATAGACAAGTAAGCAGTTCACAAGTCAAGTCATCTTTCAGTCTCTTTGGGTCGAACTACGGTGTTCTGACTTCCTCATTGCACGAGAGGATACGTAGGCATAACTTAACAGTTATCGAACAAAAGTCTCTGTACATTCCCCCTCCTTCCAGCTTTATTCTTTTAGCCTCATGATCTTGAGCATCTCATTCCTCTTCCTTACACTGACACTTTCATACTTCATACCACTTGTACACTATACACTGACACCTGTACATCTTTTCCAGTTCTTTTATACACAGATTGCACTGACACTCCCCCTTTAAAACACAAATCTTGCAAGCGTGCATCCCGTCGAGTACGACGGACAATCTGGGTGCTAATACCTTCCCAGGTTGTAACCAACCCCCTTTCTCAGTCTCTCTGGTTCGCAACCGTCTTATCCATATCTTTCTAGGTCTATGCAGCATTGCCTTTCCTCCGGGATAAAAATGCCTAGCTGGCGACTCTATTCATTCTCCAGTGAGTTCACGGCTGTGTGTTCTCATTGTCCCTCTCGCCGACCGTTCGCGTCTGTACCTTTATTTGGGCCAGTCCCATCTATCGGGAGCGACAACCTCTAACTGTTGAGGTCCTCGTCTATCGACCACATCCTAATACCCAAGTGTAATTGAGCACACCCTGGTCAAGTTGATGACGAAAAATTCTTATAAGTCTCAATTTCCACCCCGTACATAGCCAACCACCCTTAAGTCATCACTTCTGCGACCAGAAGCAACAACTTAGGGGCTCCTGTTTCGGATTGGCCCAATGACTTGGCATGGTCCAATCCACTCTTGTTTCCAGGATGGCCCAATAACCCAATGTCAAAGGGACCCACTGGCTTTGTGCCCCTCAACCAAGGAGGATTTGTCGACCACAGTCACCCGTGCTCGGTTTCCTCTGCTCCTTTCAAACTTTTGCCCGACGCCCAAAGAAGTCACCTAGATCCAGCCAAGGGATAACTCCTTCTTAGATATCCATCTGCCCGACGTAGATCTCATCTAACCAAGTATGCTCGTTCCAATGGCTAGTTTCTGGCAATTGCCTATTTTCAGGGGGATCCATGATCCTGGCCCAAATTAGGGACCAATAGCCAAGCGCTGCGGGCTATATATAAACCCCCTCACTTGAGAGGACCAGGTATCCAATATTCACTCTCTTAACTCTTTTACTCGTACTTGCTCACTCTTCTTCCCTGTCTTACTTTGGCATCAGAGTTTCTTTCAGGTACACCCCCATCTCTACTCGACGATCGAGCATCATCGGCATCATCATCTTCATCAATGTCCATGACCCACTACAGATTCTGATCACTCAAAATGATCACCTACCATATATATAGTGCAAATTTATCCAACCACAAATTCTAAGCAAAGTTATATGAATTTTGATTTGTTTAGAAATCTAATGAGGTATCCCTTGGTATATATTCCCACATGCCAAACCTTTTAAGTGCTTTTTTGGTATAAATGTTTTGTGATAATCCTAGAAGACCCAGAGATCGGTCTCGATGTATTTGAATTCCTAATACAAAGGAGGTGTCACCAGGATCTTTCATTTCGAATTTTCTTGACTGAAATTTCTTGGTTTCGTGCATCATGCCTATATCATTAGCGACAAGTAGTATGTCATCGACATACAAGACAAGGAAAATGTACTTGTTCAAACTGAATTTATGATACACACAATCTTCAACAACATTCACCTCAAAACCAAATGAGAGAATTAATTCATTAAACTTATGGTACCACTGACGAGACGACTGCTTTAGTCCATTAATATTTTTTTTTTCAATTTGCATATCATATTCTTTGAGTCTCTCGACACCAAGTTTTCTGGATGCACCATATAGATTGATTCATCAAGTTTATATTTGAAGAATGCCATCTTGACATCCATTTGATGGAGTTCCAGAGCATAATGTACAACAAGAGCCATGATTATCCTAAAAGAGACTTTCAATGAAACTGGAGAGAAAGTCTCTTTAAAGTCAATCCCTTCCTTTTGAGTATAACCTATAATCCCTCTTTATTTTAAAAATCCATTTGCCACCTATGGGTTTCACGCCTTCAGGTAACGGGACAAGTTCCCAAACTTTATTGTCTTGCATGGATTTATACTCATCCTTCATTGCTTCAATCCACTTTTCTGAATTGAAATCCTGCACGACTTGACGGAATTTTATTGGATCATCTTCCATCATACCATTATTTTCCTCATGTTCTTGGAGAAAGACTATGTAATCATTTGGAATAACTTCTCCTTTCTCTAATGGATCTCCATAAAGATATTGATTCTTGTAACACTTGTTCTTGAGAATTTTGAGTTTGTTCTTCACGGATTACCAAATCAACATGAATAGGAGGAAAAACAACAATATCTTGTGGAGGTTCATACTTGCTTGATCAAAAGCAAATGTATGAATTAGTTCTAGAATTGTTATCGATTATTCGTCTAAAACAAATGCTTTAACCTTATTCCTCCCCCTTGTAAACACCCCAAATTTGCCCTCACTCGTTATCACACCTTGGCTTGTGATCTTTCATTTTTGCATAAGCATAAGCATACCATCTCATATTGCATTTTTGTTTCATCTGCATAGTTCAAGTTCATCTGCATCCAGGGTTTGTGATCTGAGCAATCCAAGAATTCATCTGAGCCATCCCAAAGGTCTCAAAGCTTTCCAAGAGGGTCCATGTATGTTCTATCATCATATTATGTCCCTCAAAGTTCATGGAAGTCAAGAGATCACAAGAATTGGCAAGGCATGGAAGCAGAGCTAGGGTTTTCACTACACAAATGGCCAAAATTAGGGTTTTGGTTTCAGAGGCCTTAACTCCAAATTTTTGGGCCATTCTTGTTTCTAATGTTCTTAATATGTCATAAGGATCATGTGTACCAAGTTTGATGAAGAAACTCATTGTGGAAGTCATCTGTTCACTGGGTAACTTCTTGAGCAAGTTAAGTCAAAATCAGGGCATCTGAGGCCCCCAACAATGGAACCAAAGGGGTATTTTCATCAAATTGAGGTTATATGATCTTTATTTAATCTTAGAAGAGGTTGTAAGTTCACAAGATTGAAGAATTTTGAGCCATTTGCAAACTTGCCAAAAATGGAAATGACTTGAAATGCAAACTTTCCATTTTGGGAAAGTTTTTCAACCTCCTCTTTCTTAACCAAAAAAGCTTCAAATGAAAAATTCTTGGTCATGAAAGTTGTAGATTGCATCTTTCCCTTTTCAAAAAGTATAAGAACATGTCTTGATTCATCCTAGAACTCAAGATATGGCCTTTCAAAGTTGGCAAAAATCCTAAAATTTCAAGTTTCATGTCAAAGAGGGATTTTGCAAATTGGCATATTCAAGCATTCTAATGACTTCAAATGGACACAAACATTTCACAATATGTCAATTGGACCTCTAAACATCAGAATTGAGCATTGAACCAAGTATTTTCATGGCTTAAACTTCAAGAAATCACATGACATAAGGATCATTTCCCACCCATCACCATAGCCTAAAACACAGCCAAACCAAAACACGATTTCTGGTGCAGCAGAGTTGAAACATCAAAACCAGCCATTGCAAGCTTGTTCTAAGCATCAAAGCATCCTCAAGAAGCTCATTGGAGTTGATTTGCACCAAGGAAAGATCCAGAAAGCCCAGAATCAGAAGGTTCAATCTCAGGTATAACTCAAGAACATTTTTTCCAGAACTTGTTTTTCTAGTTAAAATATGATTCCTCATGTTACACTGATCACCATGATATAATTAGTTTTGAAAATGCTTGAGAAATGACCATGTATGAAGCTTCTGAAACTTTTTGACCTAAGATGTTTTTGCTTCGATTCAACTTTATTACGAATGATAAATGTGTTTTGTTTGTGGATTCATGATATATGATGTGTGAGGATCATTTCTGGGCAAGAAATTTGGTGTTTAGTGACCTAGGGAAGGAGTTGACATTTTGACTCGCCGGAGAAGATGACCGGATCTAGCTCCGGTCACCTGAAAATAATTAGGGTTAGGCTCAGTTTAAATTTGGACCGTCTGATCTTGTGTTACTCGCGCGTGTGTGTGGCCAAGATCCTTTCATTAAGCCTTAATCTCCATTTAATTAATTTTAATTAGTTAATTAGGATAATTTAAATCTGAGTGAATCCTGACCTTCCATCTGCGCACCAGTCAACTCCCTCTATTTTCATTCAAACCTGGACCATTGAATACGCTGACTTTTTCATTTAAATCATTTTTATTTCATTTCAATTCATTTTTCTTGCATAATTTATTTAAAATACCAAAAAGCATCCAAAAAATATTTTCTTTTGCATTCTGACTTTAAATATTTTTCTCATTCCAAAAATGATTTTTATTTTATTTTTTGCATTAAAAAAGCACTTTTAAAATATTTAAATGTTATTTTTAATTAATTAAAGTATTTTAATTAATTAAAAATAAATTTAGGTTTCTAAAAATCACAAAAAAAATCATGAATCATCCCAATTCATTTAGAAACATTTTCCAACTCTTCACACAAATTTCTTGTTAGGTTTGATCATAGTTTGTGAATTTTCTTTGAATTAAGGGTCATAAAAATCATATTTTTGAACCCTAACTTTAAAAAATCATTTCTGCCTATCCAAGAAGAGTTTGAAGATTATTCTTTTTGCACTGTGTTACTGTAACACGGTGGGAGAACTGACTTTAAGTAATGTTGCGGATAGCAAGAGTCGCCACCGACTTTTATTTTATCCATAAGGAAAGGGTATAAAAGAACAGGAAAGACCTTAGAGATATTTTTGGGTCCGGGGGGTAGGTTATGTAAAGGGAAGGTGTTAGCACCCTTTACATCCATGGTTATCCATGGGCTCTTAGTTACTTAGCTCACTTTAAATTATTTTTTGAAAGTGTAGGGTGTGAATAGAAATTTTTTTCAGAATAGTTGATAATAATCCATGTACGGATGTGTAAAAACTTGTTTGAAAATTTGTTTGAAATTTGTTTAAGTGTTTGAAAAGTTTGAATAGTGAGCAAGCAACTAAGAGGTATCTACCATATTGTTTAAGGTTTTTCTTGTTCTTTTTCCTTTCCTTGGTAAGACTATCCCTACTATTAAGGAGTAGATAGTCATTACCTTGGATGTTAAGGGACATGTGAGGGACAATCTGGTTATGAAGGCAACTGTGGGGGTGTATTAAGCATACGGGAGGGACTATCATCATTTATTCGAAGGGACTCGATTCGTATAGGCAACCATGAGGGACTTGATGATTTATCTTTTGAAGGGACTTGCTTTATACACCCCACTTGACCATTATTCGTAGGCAACTTGAGGGATAACCTTAGGAATGTGAGACGGCGATTAAAAATCGACTTACGTGTGTGTGAATATTCATTTAATTATCTTTGATTAAAAAGTGATCTAAATTTATTTTAATATATCATACATGTTTTACACTCCCTAATTACTAACCATAAAAATAATTAAATAATTATAAATTTACATCCAGGAAACAATTACAAGAAATTATAATAATAAATAAATAGCAAATTAAATAATAAGCAATAAATAATAAAAAATAAATAATAAAGGGTTAGTAACAATAAAATAAAAATAATTTAGAAATAAGGTTAGAAACATAATAATAGAAATATAATAATAAATAATAATATTGTTAATAAATAATAAAAATTAATGAAATTAATAAAGCAAAATTAAATAATATGGTTAGTAATAATCAAGAATAAGTAAAAATAATAATAATATATCAACAATTATAAACAATTATATTTAGAAAGAAATATAGATAATCAATTATTTTAATTCTACAAGTTATCAAGTTATTATTATTTTTTATTATAACTACAAAATTTTAATTATTATAAACATATATTAACATTTATTTATTAAACAATATTTACATATTATAAGGAGAAAATAAGTTTTAAATATTATATCCATAAAATTAATCATATTTACAATATTAATCATATTTATAAAATTTAATTCTATTAATTATTATATTTACAAATTTTTAAACCAAATACAAAAATATAACTAGTATAAATTAAATTTGTTTCTAAACACTAAAAGAAAAAATAATCTGGATTATAAATATATTTACAAATAAATTAGAATTATTTTAAATATCACAAATTAGAAAATAAAAAAAAACAAATTAGGTTTTAATTGGTACTTAGAAAATAAATTAGGTTTTTTGTTAAAAAATGTTTTTTACGGGTTTAATTTATAATACAAAAATTATATACACATATTTATAATATAATTACAAGATACAAAAATTAAGATATTGTAGAAATAATAAAAAAACATGCCTTATTATTATTTTTTATTACTTAGAAACATTTATTCCTAAAATTATATTTAATTTAAGATTTATAATACATAAAACAAAAATAAGAAAAAGTATGAAAAAAACTTACCTGACTGGGGTTTGAACCCAGGTCAGTCTGCTTGCAGCAACAAACACCAACCACTAAGCCAGCCATACGCAGGTGACAAATAAGGAAGCTCACTTTGTTTTGTGCCTTGCATGAAGAAAATCCAGAAAATAATGAAAAAACCAAAAAGGCCTGGGGGAGGATTGAACCCAAGACCTTATAGTTACATACGCGCACGCTTTACCGCCTGGCTGGGAGAGCCTATCTGTTTACAAAACAACTACAAACTATAATATATTAAACAAGCAATTTAAATGGGAAAAAGATCAAAACATTGGTAGAGGCAGGATTCGATCCCCTCCCCCTTTTGTCAAACGCGCATGTGCTTTGCCACTGGACCAACCATCAGTTGGTGATATACAAACAGAGAGAGTGTATAATATTTTAAAACAAAATTTGAATTTTAAAACTGGCGCGCATGGCCTTCGTCTTCAACCTCCAGACCTTCAAAATTTGCTGCGAAATTTGATACAAACTTTCCTACGAAATAGAAACCCTAGCAAAACCTACGAAATTCAAATATTAACAAAGCAGTGAAATTTCATGAAATTGAGAACTCCATTGAATTCCTTAGGTCATTTGCAATCGTCCTGTGTTTTTGGAATTGATTTATATTTGTTAAATGCTAAAACCCTAAATGGTGCTTGAAACCCTAACAATGGCCGTTTGCTTGTTAGGTCACGAAACTTCAATTCTTTTATCCAGAATCAATCCTTAGATCATCACAAACAACAAAACACAACCAAAATTCATTAGCAATGCATAAAAAGTCAGAATCGAAAAAATGAATTTCAAGAACAAGAACCATTCGGTTTATGCAATATGGAGTGTTTTGGATGCAAATGAGTGATGGTTTCGCTTCAACAAGGTCCAATAAACCTCTCTATGTTCTTACTTTGCCTTCAAATGCCCTGGAATCAAAAATCCGAATCTCACTTTTGGAAGGATTTTTTGAGTTTTGAAACTTACTTTTTGCTGCTGGATTTCGTCCCCCTGTGATTGGTTTCTATTGTATACTTATATGAGATCAAATTTAGGTCAAAAGATGATGGATTTATGGGCCTTTTGGAAAACTTCATGGTGAAGGGATGTCATGATCTTAAAGTGTGAAAAAATCAAATATTTGCCTTCTAATTTGGTCTAGCACGAATTTGGACAAGATCAAATCATATTAAGCAGCATTGATTAATTTTTAAAAGAAGAATCATGTCCAAACTTTGATTTTTAGATTTTATTTTGATTTAATTTGATTTAAAATGAATAAAATTCAAATAAATATCAAATAAAAATATAAAAATCAGAATTTCTCACCATTGGGTCGTGCATGATGTTGTGACATGGATTGGGTCATAAATTGGGCAGCCCATTTGGAAAGAATTACTTCTAAGCCTCCATTTTCAACATAAACCATCACAAAATTGCCCAACTTTGCAAGGTCACATCTCCCTCAATTTTAAAGGTATGAGGGTGTTCTTGGACTTTTTGGAAAGCTTGAAGAGTCCTCTAAACAACCCCATTGGTTTCAGGTCCATACCATTTACCAATCTCAAGTTATGCCCTTTTGAAGCTGTTGACTTTTTGTTGACTTTTGAAATGACCTATAATGTCTTAGATCATATCTTCCAAATGAAGCATTTTTGGGCTTAACCTTCAACATCAAAGTTGTAGAGAATTCAATTTCCTTCAAAATGAGCTTTGGATGGAGACTTGGTGATGAAGTATGTGAAAGTTATGGCTGGTCAAAGTTCAGTTGACTTTTACTAAGGAAACCCTAATTTAGAAACTCCTGATTATTGATGATCTGGAATCTCCCTGATGAATCATGATCAACCCTTGATCAAATGATGAATTTTACTTCATATACTTGATGTTGGCAAAAAAATCATGAAGTTTGACTTTGGTTTGACCACAGTTGACCTCAGTTTGACTTTTTAACTGCACTGACTGATTTTGATTTAACTGATCATCTGACTGAGCAAACTTTTGAGAAAAGTCTTGAAACTTGACATGGGGGTTCTTACACACATATAGGATGTTATGAAGCTCACTTGAGGTATTGGAAATCCATTTAGCCTGATTAAAGTCAAAACCCTAGTTTTGGATGCACTGCTTAGGAGGTGCATTATTTGAGGGAATTGTCAACTTCTTTGACCAATTGTGAACTTTGTGAACCTTGTGAATCTTCATAAGATGTCTTGTGATACTCATGGGAGGTATTGTGAAGCTTGTGAACCTTGTGAACCTCATGAAGTGGCTTTGTAGACCTCATGAACCTCAGGAAAGCTCTATAATCATTGTGAATCTTGTGAACCTTGTGAACCTTCAAGAAGTAACTTGTGGACTTCATGAACCTCAAGAAAGGTCTTGTAAATGTAGAGAAACTTGTGAACCTCCAAGAAGTGACTTGTAGACCTCATGAACCTCATGAAAGGTTATGCAAGTGTTGGAGAACTTGTGAACCTTGTGAACCTTCTTAGAACACAAAGTCTTGTATTGTGAGGGCAAATTTTGGGGTGCAACAGCTGCCCCTGTTCAATTTTCTGAAACCTGAGGGGTTAGATTGGTATATTTTCCAGTCGTAACCTGGAAGGTTGAAGGGGATTGAACACAAAAACCCAAAAATTTGCACTCACCAGTGCATAGAGTGATATTGATGGTTGGTTGAATATGATTGAGTGGGCTTAAAGGTGCCACTTGGAGAAAAGTTCTTCAGATACATTTCTTAGGAGATAAGGCAGTCCAAAATATGGAGGTATAATGAAAGCTGTCAGGAGTCTGGAGCAGTCCTGAGGTATTGATGATATGCTTTCAGGATACTGGAGTAATACTGATGTAACAGCATGCCTTCATGAGGATAGAGCAATCAATAATGATAACCCTAAAGCAGTCTTGAAGTAATAATAGGATTTCAGGAGGATAGAGCAATGAATAGCTCTAAAGCAGTCTTGAAGTAGTAATATGATTTCAGGAGGATAGAGCAATGAATAGCTCTAAAGCAGTCTTGAAATAATAAGATGGCTTCAGGAGGATAGAGCAATCAATAGCTCTAAAGCAGTCTTGAAATAATAAAATGGCTTCAGGAGGATAGAGCAATCAATAGCTCTAAAGCAGTCTTGAAGTGATGATTTCAGGAGGATAGAGCAATCAATAGCTCTAAAGCAGTCTTGAAATAATAAGATGGCTTCAGGAGGATAGAGCAATCAATAGCTCTAAAGCAGTCTTGAAGTGATGATTTCAGGAGGATAAAGCAATCAATAGCTCTAAAGCAGTCTTGAAATAATAAGATGGCTTCAGGAGGATAGAGCAATCAATAGCTCTAAAGCAGTCTTGAAGTCATGAGAATTTATCAGGAGGATAAAGTAACCCTGAGGTGACAATAAAGCAGTCCCAAAATGATAAGAAGCTCATCAGGAGGATAAAATAACCCTGAGGTGACAATAAAGCAGTCCCAAAATGATAAGAAGCTCATCAGGAGGATAAAATAACCCTGAGGTTACAATAAAGCAGTCCCAAAGATCATTTGTTTGTTGGATAATTAACCTGAAAACAAGGTAGCTTTTGTATAATAACATTAGTTTATGCTTGATGTATGCATGTATGATATGATGCACTTAGGTAATGTACTATATGTCTATGGATATATATGTTATGGTATGATGTAAATGATGTATGTATGATATGATACTGCCAGAAGCATCTGGATATCTTTGTGTAACAACTGCTGGCCAGGGAAAATAAATCCCGATTCGCTGTTGAAGAACATATAACCCTCCGTCTGCTGGGGATAACAGGGTATAGATAACTTCCCGTATGCTGGGGATAGTAAGGATAGATATCACCTCCCGTATGCTGGGATAGTAAGGTATATATAACCTTCATCTTCGTTTGATGGTAGGGTAGATATAACCTCCCGTCTTTGTTTGATAGTAGGATAAGTATAACATCCCGTCTTCGTTCGTCGTACCCTTATTGGAAAGTAATTTCCCGTACATCCTTATGAGGATAAAAGAGATGGATATAAATTCCAGGGGAGATAAGACTTTATGAAGATGGATTCGTCCTACTGAGAGTTTGTAACTGTTTTGTAAAGGTGAACCGGCGAAGCTTCGTTGAAATCCTTCCCTCGTTCGTCCTTAGTAAATACTATTACTGCATTTTCATGCATTTCTGGTAAACATCAATCATATTAAAAAGCATACATGCCTTTTTGGTGAACATTAATCATATTCAAAAGCATACATACATTCAAACACAACCAATGGACGTTTCGCTCATGTAAATAGGGTAAAAGTAAATCTGGATTCAAAAGATGGAATTTATTTATATCAAAAAGTGACCCATACACGGGTAAGTTTGTACAAGGAGACATAAAACCTAGTAAGAGGATTTCGTCATGAGGTTTTACAAAAGAAAATCAGCTATGTGGGAAACAATCCTATTGAGTTTCAATTCTACTATTGCCCTTCAAGTATCTCATCTTCTTGCTGTTGAGACGGAAATGATTGGATTGAGCTTTATCTGTTCGAGCTTGAGTAAGTAGTACAACTGGTTGCAGTTTCATGGGTGATCCAAACGAGACATAGTCATACGCTTTAATCCCTAACTTTTGCCTGGATTGCCCTTTCAGGTTTTCAATCCACCGGGATACCCTTTTTTGCCCAAGCCGCCTTTTCAGGTTTTCAACTTGCCGGGTGTACATCTTTTTATATATATCCCTAATTTTTGCCCAAACCCTTTTGGTTTGCCGGGATGCCCTTATTTTTGCCTAGGCCTGTCAACCTAGCGGGTCTCTTTTTATGCGTAGTATTTTTTAACTATGTCTGCGTTTACAGGTTGTGGGAAGTCTTCACCATCCATTGTAGTCAGTATCATGGCACCTCCTGAGAACACTGTCTTGACTACAAATGGTCCTTCATATGTTGGAGTCCACTTTCCCCTAGGATCACCCTGCGGTAATATGATACGCTTGATTACCAAGTCACCAGCCTGATATACCTTTGGCTTAACCTTCTTGTTAAAAGCTTTGATCATTCGTTTTTGGTACATCTGGCCATGACAAACTGCTGCTAATCTCTTCTCATCAATCAAATTTATCTAGTCAAGTCGAGTCTGGATCCACTCATCTTCATTCAAGCCTGCATCCTTCATAATTCTCAAAGAGGGGATCTGAACTTCAATGGGCAGAACTGCTTCCATACCATAGACTAAGGAGAATGGGGTTGCCCCTGTTGAAGTACGTATTGTAGTACGATAACCATGAAGAGCAAATGGTAACATCTCATGCCAATCCTTGTAGGTAACAGTCATCTTTTGTACAATCTTCTTAATGTTCTTATTAGCAGCTTCAACTGCCCCATTCATCTTTGGACGATACGGAGAAGAGTTGTGATGCTTAATCTTGAACTGCGTGCAGAGATCAGTTATCATAGTGTTGTTCAGATTAGAGCCATTGTCAGTGATAATCCTTTCGGGGATACCATACCTACATATGAGATTGTTCTTAATGAATCGAGCCACAACATTCTTAGTAACAGATGCAAATGAAGCTGCCTCCACCCACTTCGTGAAGTAATCAATAGCAACCAGGATAAAACGATGCCCATTAGAAGCAGTAGGCTTGATCTCACCAATCATATCAATGCCCCACATGGCAAAGGGCCAAGGAGCAGTCAACACATTCAATGGTGATGGAGGTACATGAACTTTATCAGCATAGATTTGACATTTGTGACAAGTTCTGGAGTGTTGATAGCAATCAGCTTCCATGGTAGACCAATAGTAACCTGCTCTCAATATCTTCTTTGCCATAGTATGACCACTAGAATGAGTGCCAAAGGTCCCATCATGCATCTCTTCCATAATTTCTGTAGCTTCCTTCTTATCCACACAACGAAGCATAGTTGAATCATGATTGCGCTTATACAGAATGCCATGACTCAGAATGAACTTAGCAGAAAACCTTCTCAGGAACTTCCTATCTTTGACAGATGCCCCTTCAGGGAACTCCTGAGCTTCAAGATATCTTTTCACCTCATAGAACCAAGGCTTCTCCTCTGCCCCTTCAGTGTCAATCTCATTGCAGTATGCAGGCTTTTCAAATCTATCAATAGTAATTTTGGGAGCTTCATCATCCCAACTGATCTCAAACATAGATGCCATGGTGGCCAAAGCATCTGCCAACTGATTCTCTCTTCGTGGAATGTGCTCAAAGGTAATTTCTTTGAAATGTGGGATCAAAGACAACACATGCTCTCTGTAAGGAATGAGGTTATCATGCTTGGTATCCCAATCTCCTTTAATCTGACTAATTACCAGGGCTGAATCTCCATACACATCAAGGAACTGAATCTTCATATCAATAGCAGCTTTAATACCCAGGATACATGCCTCATACTCAGCCATGTTATTGGTACAATGGAAACAAAGTCTAGCAGTAATCGGGGTATGACAACCTTCAGGGGAACTAATCACAACACCAACACCATTACCAAGTGCATTAGAGGCACCATCAAAAACCATAGTCCATCGGGATCCTTGTTCAGGTCCGTCATATTGTCCAGGTTCTTTGGTAACAATCATAATATCTTCATCAGGGAACTCAAAATTCATTGACTGATAATCATCCACTGCTTGATGAGCCAAATGATCAGCAACAATACTTCCTTTAATGGCCTTCTGAGTAGTGTACTGTATATCATATTCTGTCAAGATCATTTGCCATCTTGCAATTCTTCCGGAGAGAGCAGGTTTCTCAAATATGTACTTGATTGGATCCATCTTGGAAATAAATAAGGTAGTATGGGTCAACATATACTGTCTTAGTCGGCGAGCAGCCCATGCCAAAGCGCAGCAAGTTTTCTCGAGTAGTGAATATCTTATTTCACAGTCGGTAAACTTTTTGTTAAGGTAGTATATTGCCTGCTCTTTTCGACCAGACTCGTCATGTTGCCCCAACACACACCCCATTGAGTTGTCCAACACTGTTAAGTACATAATCAAGGGTCTTCCATCAACTGGTGGCATCAAAATTGGTGGTTCTAGCAGGTATCTCTTAATTTCATCAAAGGCAGTCTGGCACTCATCATTCCATTCCATCACTTGATCTTTCTTCAACAACTTGAAGATTGGCTCACAGATGGTAGTTAACTGGGAAATAAATCTTGCAATGTAGTTCAGTCGTCCCAAGAAACCTCTAACCTCCTTCTCAGTACGGGGAGCTGGCATCTCTCGTATAGCTTTCACTTTTGCAGGATCCACTTCAATACCTTTTCCACTGACAATGAAACCCAGGAGCTTACCAGATCTAACTCCAAAAGTACACTTGCTTGGGTTCAACCTCAACTTGTATTTCTTCAACCTCTCAAACAACTTGTGCAGATGATCAAGATGTTGCTCTTCATTCTGAGACCTGGCTATCATATCATCTACATATACCTCTATCTCATGATGAATCATATCATGAAACAAAGCCACCATAGCACGCTGATATGTTGCCCCTGCATTCTTCAAACCAAATGGCATCACCTTATAGCAAAAGGTGCCCCACTGTGTCACAAATGTTGTCTTCTCCATATCTTCAGGTGCCATCTTGATTTGATTGTAACCAGAGAAACCATCCATAAAAGAGAATACCTTATGCTGAGCAGTGTTGTCTACCAGAATGTCAATATGAGGAAGTGGAAAGTCATCTTTAGGGCTAGCCTTGTTCAGATCTCTGTAGTCTACACACATACGCACCTTACCATCTTTCTTAGGAACTGGTACCACATTTGCAACCCACTGAGGATAAGAAGTTACTGCTAAGAACCCTGCATTGAACTGTTTCATTACCTCTGCCTTGATCTTTTCTGACATTTCAGGACGCATACGACGAACCTTCTGCTTCTTTGGACGACAATCTTCTTTCACTGGCAAACGGTGAACCACAATGTCTGTATCCAACCCTGGCATATCTTCATAAGACCAAGCAAAGATCTCCACATAGTCACGTAACATCTGAATCAACCTGCTCTTGACACTGTCCCCTAAATCAGCCCCTACCTTGACCTCTTTTCTGTCTTCTTCAGTTCCCAGATTCACAACTTCGACTGGCTCTTCATGTGGCTGTATAGCTTTCTCTTCTTGTTGTAACAACCTAGCAAGCTCTACAGGTATTTCACAATCGTCCTCATTTCCGTCTTCAGTTTGATAGATCGGATTCTCGAAATTATAATTGGCAATAGTAGAACTGTTATCAACAGGATCCAGAGTGGATGAGGATCTGCATTTAGTGATGTGGGTGTGTGTAAGAACACATAGCTGATAAAGCAAAAATAAAGAAAAGAAAGACAAGGAACACAATATTTACGAAAACGAAACGTTCACTGATTTTTATTGAATGAAGTATGCAAATGAAATGACAACCCGTAACAAGCGCACCATTGTGCCCCGGGTAAGGCACATGGCTTGAAAGTTTTAATTGTTCAAGAAATTACAAACTTAAAACATAACACAGTAATAGTATTTACTCCTGACTAAAGGAGATAGGGATAACATCTTCAGCTTTACAATTACTGAGTCCAGTACCCACAGTAGGAAAAATCCATGCATCCAAGTTGTAGTCTTCATCATAGTCTCCCACAGCATTGATAACCCCTTGATTGGTGATACGAGCAGCACGAGCACGACGAACAGCCTTCTGGGACTCTGCAGTGAAACCCAAACCAAACTTGTCAGACTTGTATGGAATATCAGGAAGCTGACCCCAAATAGTACAACCACCTTCATCCACCACAGCTCTTGCATCATTGAGGGAGGCCATTGCCATTGTTGGAGATTTTCTGGTGACCACAGGAACCTTCTTCACAGCAGGAGGAGCTACACAATCATTAACAACCCAAGGAACCACTTCAAATGACTGACACGGAGTCTCAATGTATTCACCTTCTACTTCCAGATACTTGAAAGTGTTTACATGGCTGACAAAGTATTCTTCCTCTCCATAGACAGTAACAACCTTTCCATTCACCGGATATCTCAACTTTTGGTGCAATGTAGAGGTCACAGCTCCTGCCCCATGGATCCAGGGACGACCAAGCAGACAAGAGTATGAAGGACGAATATCCATCACATAAAATGTAGCAGTAAACACCTGAGAACCAACTTGAATTGGAAGATCAATTTCCCCATGCACTACTCTTCTAGAACCATCAAAAGCCTTTACCACAATATTACTGGGCTTCAGCACATCATCTTCAGAACTCAACTTATTCAGGACTTCCTTGGGCAACACATTCAAAGAGGAACCATTGTCTATCAGCACATGAGACAGGGTAGTGCCCCTGCATTCAATTGAAATATGCAAGGCTCTGTTATGATCCCTCTTGGCAGGGGTCAAATCAGCAGCAGAAAATCCTAACCCATTGTCATAGGTCAGGTGGGCAACACAGTTTTCAAATTGGTCAACAGAAATTGCACTGGGTACATGAGCCATCTTCAGAAACTTGATCAATGACTTGGCATGAGCCTCAGAACATAACAACAAGGACAGCATAGAAATCTTTGAGGGAGTATGCCCCAACTGATCAACAATGTCATAATCACTCTTGCGAATGATTTTCAATACTTCTTCCATCTGCTTAGAGAGATCATCAGCAGCTGGCACATTAGTAGATACAGGCTCAATAACAGGATCTTTGCCCCGAGCATCAGTGGTGGTAGTAGCAGCAGGAGTAACTGCACTCTTAGAAGTAATTGGAGGAGAGAAGACTCTTCCACTACGAGTGATCTTGCTAGATCCAGCAACATTATCAATGTCAACAGGCACATCAGGTAAAGGCTCCTGCTTCACACCATGGATGTAAACGTCAGACCCATAGTGCCAAGGCACAGCTTTGTCAGATGTATAAGGAATAGGACCAGGAGTGGTAATGATCAGAGGAGCCACTCTGGCTTCAGCAACAACTTTCACAGGACCTTCAGCAGTAATCTTGATTGGGCCCTGATGAGTGATTTTAATGGGACCCTTTGAAGTGATTCTTACCGGTGCTTTGTCAACCATATCAACCTCTTCAATCTTCTTACCCCGAGTCAGATGATCCACCATACTTTCTACAGATGCTGGTCTTCTTTCAAACACTATAGTATACTTATCCATGAGACGTTGAATACCATCTCTCAAAATGAAGCAACTATCCGGCTTATAGGTACAATACAGACAATCTTCACGACAACCTGGAAAGATCCCAGCTTGTACTAACCTCTTTTTGATAACAGACAGTGGTGTGGTCAACTCCATAACTGAATAGACATGCAGGTCTTCATCAATGGCATTGACAGTCTTCTCGTGATTTGGCATTGGAGCTGTAATCACATTTGGAGTACCTGGTGGATCAAACTCGATTTCTCCAGCATCAATCATATCTTGAATTTTGTTCTTCAAGACCCAGCAGTTATTAGTATCATGTCCTGGACAGTTTGAATGATATGCACATCGTGCATTGGGATTGTACTTGGGAGAAGTAACATTGGGATTCTGAGGAGCCTCCCTCAGGGTAATAAGTTCAGCCTTCAACAAGTGTTGCAATGCCTGAGCCATTGACATGTTGATCTTCGTGAACTGTCTTCTAGCCCTCTGTTGGTTGCCTTGAGGCTGCTCTGTTGTTGCAGGAGTTGGATTTGAAATATGAACTGCACTGACAGACTGATGCCTTCTGTTACGATCAGGCTGACCATAAACAGCATTAGACTCTTTCTTTCCAGTGGGAGGCTTCTTTGCAGCACCTGATGAAGAAGTGCCCACTTGGATCTTACCACTCTTGATACCGTTCTCTACCCGTTCTCCTGTCATGATCAACTCAGTGAAGCCAGATGATGAGCTTCCAATGAGATGACTGTAAAATGGACCATTCAGCGTACACATGAACATATCAACCAATTCCCTGTCAGTCAAAGGGGGTTGAACTCTTCCAGCTAAATCTCTCCATTTCTGAGCATACTCCTTAAAACTTTCTTTGGCACCCATAGACATACTCTGAAGCTGCATGCGAGTGGGGGCTAAGTCAGCATTGTATTGATACTGCTTGTAGAAAGCTTCAGCAAGATCATTCCAGTCTTTGATGTTGACACTCTCCAACTGATAATACCACTCCAGCTGAGCTCCAGATAAGCTCTCTTGAAAGAAATGGATCCACAACTTCTTATCAGCAGTGTGGGGTTGAATTCTTCTAACATAGGACCTCAGATGCAGCTTGGGACAAGAGACCCCATCATAGACAACAAATGTAGGAACTTTGAACCCAATGGGTATCACAACCCCAGATATCAAACTTAAATCCTCAAAATCCAGCCCAGATGATTTCTGTAACTCCATAGCATCCATTCTATCCACCAGCATCTTGAATTTGTCTTCATTAAGCTCATGGTAGTAATTAGCCTCATAATCAGAGTCCCCCATAGTGTTGTGGAGACTGCCTCTCTCTTTCTCAGATTCCTCAGATTCATAGTCTTCAACCTCTTCCTTGGTCTTGACAGGACCTTTGAACCTTCTTCCCATGTTGAGCAACCCAGCATACCTTCTAGTCTTCTTAGTCTTCTTGGCCAGCAGTGCCTTCAACTCATCCTGCCCCTTGGACAGGTTCAAGATCAGCTCTTGGAACTGTGCATTCTGTGCCTGGAGATCCTTAACTGATTGTTCAAGAGCCATTGCTGAAATAAACAGCGAGAAGATGAGAAACCTGTGCACAATTATAAACCTGTGATGCAATGAAATGATATGGGAATGCATATGCAATGTTTTCAAGGACCGCAGGATTTACATTTGCTTAAACAAACAAGAAAGTAACTTTTTATTAGTAATAACTTGTTTTGCCTTTAAGGCTTACAAAAAATGAAAGTGAAATAAGTACAAAAGATGGGGTTTTAAGTCTCCCATGGACGTTTCCTCTTTGTATTGAGATATGAGTTGAGGTTTCGTTCCTCGTGAAGTTGCTTTGTTAGCTCCAGAATTCTTTCCTGACTTACTTTGTAATGAGTCTCTTACAAAGTTGGTCCTGATGGTGTTTCTACGAGTAGAAGCCATGACCCTGCAACAAAGAACAAAGATAAATCCTTTGGTCCTTGAAATGGTTAGGGAAAATGCTATGCTTATGATGCATGATGATGTCATGATGTTATGTTCAATCACAAACATGTGGCACACGCAAACAAGTCACACAGTTGCCCTAGGTTTAAAGGCTTGCATGAGGTTTAAGGTAAGTACCCTCCCCTGAAGTTAGATGGTTCATCCTGTCCTACAAAAGTAACCGGGTTCTAAGGGATCTCAATATCATTAATCCTTCACAAGGATGGTTGATCAGAAGGCAACTTACTTGCCAACCAAAACCCTCCAAGTTTAAGATCTCAATGAGCGTAGCATCGAGTGTCAACCAACTTCAGTCTGCACCAAAGCCGGTTACCTCACTACTTTCTAAAGGCCAAGATGAGTTGACTAGGGTTCTAAAAGTTAGTTAGTGCATTGACAACATATGGCAGCCTCAATATTATCCTCAACTTGACTTAAGGAATATAAGCACCAACCAAGAAGTCGCACTAACTATGGCCACCAGATCAACCGTATCGATATACGTCGTACAGTTTCCTTGGTCTATTGCCATTTACCTAAGGTACACTAGATCCGGGTTAGGACCTTTCACACATAAGAGCACCCCAACAAGTAATATAAAACAAACAAGGCAAACAATTTAAAGTGATCTTAATTCCTAAGGGTACCCCTCTTAAATAGATCCCCAGCAGAGTCGCCAGTTCTGTAACACGGTGGGAGAACTGACTTTAAGTAATGTTGCGGATAGCAAGAGTCGCCACCGACTTTTATTTTATCCATAAGGAAAGGGTATAAAAGAACAGGAAAGACCTTAGAGATATTTTTGGGTCCGGGGGGTAGGTTATGTAAAGGGAAGGTGTTAGCACCCTTTACATCCATGGTTATCCATGGGCTCTTAGTTACTTAGCTCACTTTAAATTATTTTTTGAAAGTGTAGGGTGTGAATAGAAATTTTTTTCAGAATAGTTGATAATAATCCATGTACGGATGTGTAAAAACTTGTTTGAAAATTTGTTTGAAATTTGTTTAAGTGTTTGAAAAGTTTGAATAGTGAGCAAGCAACTAAGATGTATCTACCATATTGTTTAAGGTTTTTCTTGTTCTTTTTCCTTTCCTTGGTAAGACTATCCCTACTATTAAGGAGTAGATAGTCATTACCTTGGATGTTAAGGGACATGTGAGGGACAATCTGGTTATGAAGGCAACTGTGGGGGTGTATTAAGCATACGGGAGGGACTATCATCATTTATTCGAAGGGACTCGATTCGTATAGGCAACCATGAGGGACTTGATGATTTATCTTTTGAAGGGACTTGCTTTATACACCCCACTTGACCATTATTCGTAGGCAACTTGAGGGATAACCTTAGGAATGTGAGACGGCGATTAAAAATCGACTTACGTGTGTGTGAATATTCATTTAATTATCTTTGATTAAAAAGTGATCTAAATTTATTTTAATATATCATACATGTTTTACACTCCCTAATTACTAACCATAAAAATAATTAAATAATTATAAATTTACATCCAGGAAACAATTACAAGAAATTATAATAATAAATAAATAGCAAATTAAATAATAAGCAATAAATAATAAAAAATAAATAATAAAGGGTTAGTAACAATAAAATAAAAATAATTTAGAAATAAGGTTAGAAACATAATAATAGAAATATAATAATAAATAATAATATTGTTAATAAATAATAAAAATTAATGAAATTAATAAAGCAAAATTAAATAATATGGTTAGTAATAATCAAGAATAAGTAAAAATAATAATAATATATCAACAATTATAAACAATTATATTTAGAAAGAAATATAGATAATCAATTATTTTAATTCTACAAGTTATCAAGTTATTATTATTTTTTATTATAACTACAAAATTTTAATTATTATAAACATATATTAACATTTATTTATTAAACAATATTTACATATTATAAGGAGAAAATAAGTTTTAAATATTATATCCATAAAATTAATCATATTTACAATATTAATCATATTTATAAAATTTAATTCTATTAATTATTATATTTACAAATTTTTAAACCAAATACAAAAATATAACTAGTATAAATTAAATTTGTTTCTAAACACTAAAAGAAAAAATAATCTGGATTATAAATATATTTACAAATAAATTAGAATTATTTTAAATATCACAAATTAGAAAATAAAAAAAAATAAATTAGGTTTTAATTGGTACTTAGAAAATAAATTAGGTTTTTTGTTAAAAAATGTTTTTTACGGGTTTAATTTATAATACAAAAATTATATACACATATTTATAATTTAATTACAAGATACAAAAATTAAGATATTGTAGAAATAATAAAAAAACATGCCTTATTATTATTTTTTATTACTTAGAAACATTTATTCCTAAAATTATATTTAATTTAAGATTTATAATACATAAAACAAAAATAAGAAAAAGTATGAAAAAAACTTACCTGACTGGGGTTTGAACCCAGGTCAGTCTGCTTGCAGCAACAAACACCAACCACTAAGCCAGCCATACGCAGGTGACAAATAAGGAAGCTCACTTTGTTTTGTGCCTTGCATGAAGAAAATCCAGAAAATAATGAAAAAACCAAAAAGGCCTGGGGGAGGATTGAACCCAGGACCTTATAGTTACATACGCGCACGCTTTACCGCCTGGCTGGGAGAGCCTATCTGTTTACAAAACAACTACAAACTATAATATATTAAACAAGCAATTTAAATGGGAAAAAGATCAAAACATTGGTAGAGGCAGGATTCGATCCCCTCCCCCTTTTGTCAAACGCGCATGTGCTTTGCCACTGGACCAACCATCAGTTGGTGATATACAAACAGAGAGAGTGTATAATATTTTAAAACAAAATTTGAATTTTAAAATTGGCGCGCATGGCCTTCGTCTTCAACCTCCAGACCTTCAAAATTTGCTGCGAAATTTGATACAAACTTTCCTGCGAAATAGAAACCCTAGCAAAACCTACGAAATTCAAATATTAACAAAGCAGTGAAATTTCATGAAATTGAGAACTCCATTGAATTCCTTAGGTCATTTGCAATCGTCCTGTGTTTTTGGAATTGATTTATATTTGTTAAATGCTAAAACCCTAAATGGTGCTTGAAACCCTAACAATGGCCGTTTGCTTGTTAGGTCACGAAACTTCAATTCTTTTATCCAGAATCAATCCTTAGATCATCACAAACAACAAAACACAACCAAAATTCATTAGCAATGCATAAAAAGTCAGAATCGAAAAAATGAATTTCAAGAACAAGAACCATTCGGTTTATGCAATATGGAGTGTTTTGGATGCAAATGAGTGATGGTTTCGCTTCAACAAGGTCCAATAAACCTCTCTATGTTCTTACTTTGCCTTCAAATGCCCTGGAATCAAAAATCCGAATCTCACTTTTGGAAGGATTTTTTGAGTTTTGAAACTTACTTTTTGCTGCTGGATTTCGTCCCCCTGTGATTGGTTTCTATTGTATACTTATATGAGATCAAATTTAGGTCAAAAGATGATGGATTTATGGGCCTTTTGGAAAACTTCATGGTGAAGGGATGTCATGATCTTAAAGTGTGAAAAAATCAAATATTTGCCTTCTAATTTGGTCTAGCACGAATTTGGACAAGATCAAATCATATTAAGCAGCATTGATTAATTTTTAAAAGAAGAATCATGTCCAAACTTTGATTTTTAGATTTTATTTTGATTTAATTTGATTTAAAATGAATAAAATTCAAATAAATATCAAATAAAAATATAAAAATCAGAATTTCTCACCATTGGGTCGTGCATGATGTTGTGACATGGATTGGGTCATAAATTGGGCAGCCCATTTGGAAAGAATTACTTCTAAGCCTCCATTTTCAACATAAACCATCACAAAATTGCCCAACTTTGCAAGGTCACATCTCCCTCAATTTTAAAGGTATGAGGGTGTTCTTGGACTTTTTGGAAAGATTGAAGAGTCCTCTAAACAACCCCATTGGTTTCAGGTCCATACCATTTACCAATCTCAAGTTATGCCCTTTTGAAGCTGTTGACTTTTTGTTGACTTTTGAAATGACCTATAATGTCTTAGATCATATCTTCCAAATGAAGCATTTTTGGGCTTAACCTTCAACATCAAAGTTGTAGAGAATTCAATTTCCTTCAAAATGAGCTTTGGATGGAGACTTGGTGATGAAGTATGTGAAAGTTATGGCTGGTCAAAGTTCAGTTGACTTTTACTGAGGAAACCCTAATTTAGAAACTCCTGATTATTGATGATCTGGAATCTCCCTGATGAATCATGATCAACCCTTGATCAAATGATGAATTTTACTTCATATACTTGATGTTGGAAAAAAAATCATGAAGTTTGACTTTGGTTTGACCACAGTTGACCTCAGTTTGACTTTTTAACTACACTGACTGATTTTGATTTAACTGATCATCTGACTGAGCAAACTTTTGAGAAAAGTCTTGAAACTTGACATGGGGGTTCTTACACACATATAGGATGTTATGAAGCTCACTTGAGGTATTGGAAATCCATTTAGCCTGATTAAAGTCAAAACCCTAGTTTTGGATGCACTGCTTAGGAGGTGCATTATTTGAGGGAATTGTCAACTTCTTTGACCAATTGTGAACTTTGTGAACCTTGTGAATCTTCATAAGATGTCTTGTGATACTCATGGGAGGTATTGTGAAGCTTGTGAACCTTGTGAACCTCATGAAGTGGCTTTGTAGACCTCATGAACCTCAGGAAAGCTCTATAATCATTGTGAATCTTGTGAACCTTGTGAACCTTCAAGAAGTAACTTGTGGACTTCATGAACCTCAAGAAAGGTCTTGTAAATGTAGAGAAACTTGTGAACCTCCAAGAAGTGACTTGTAGACCTCATGAACCTCATGAAAGGTTATGCAAGTGTTGGAGAACTTGTGAACCTTGTGAACCTTCTTAGAACACAAAGTCTTGTATTGTGAGGGCAAATTTTGGGGTGCAACAGCTGCCCCTGTTCAATTTTCTGAAACCTGAGGGGTTAGATTGGTATATTTTCCAGTCGTAACCTGGAAGGTTGAAGGGGATTGAACACAAAAACCCAAAAATTTGCACTCACCAGTGCATAGAGTGATATTGATGGTTGGTTGAATATGATTGAGTGGGCTTAAAGGTGCCACTTGGAGAAAAGTTCTTCAGATACATTTCTTAGGAGATAAGGCAGTCCAAAATATGGAGGTATAATGAAAGCTGTCAGGAGTCTGGAGCAGTCCTGAGGTATTGATGATATGCTTTCAGGATACTGGAGTAATACTGATGTAACAGCATGCCTTCATGAGGATAGAGCAATCAATAATGATAACCCTAAAGCAGTCTTGAAGTAATAATAGGATTTCAGGAGGATAGAGCAATGAATAGCTCTAAAGCAGTCTTGAAGTAGTAATATGATTTCAGGAGGATAGAGCAATGAATAGCTCTAAAGCAGTCTTGAAATAATAAGATGGCTTCAGGAGGATAGAGCAATCAATAGCTCTAAAGCAGTCTTGAAATAATAAAATGGCTTCAGGAGGATAGAGCAATCAATAGCTCTAAAGCAGTCTTGAAGTGATGATTTCAGGAGGATAGAGCAATCAATAGCTCTAAAGCAGTCTTGAAATAATAAGATGGCTTCAGGAGGATAGAGCAATCAATAGCTCTAAAGCAGTCTTGAAGTGATGATTTCAGGAGGATAGAGCAATCAATAGCTCTAAAGCAGTCTTGAAATAATAAGATGGCTTCAGGAGGATAGAGCAATCAATAGCTCTAAAGCAGTCTTGAAGTCATGAGAATTTATCAGGAGGATAAAGTAACCCTGAGGTGACAATAAAGCAGTCCCAAAATGATAAGAAGCTCATCAGGAGGATAAAATAACCCTGAGGTGACAATAAAGCAGTCCCAAAATGATAAGAAGCTCATCAGGAGGATAAAATAACCCTGAGGTTACAATAAAGCAGTCCCAAAGATCATTTGTTTGTTGGATAATTAACCTGAAAACAAGGTAGCTTTTGTATAATAACATTAGTTTATGCTTGATGTATGCATGTATGATATGATGCACTTAGGTAATGTACTATATGTCTATGGATATATATGTTATGGTATGATGTAAATGATGTATGTATGATATGATACTGCCAGAAGCATCTGGATATCTTTGTGTAACAACTGCTGGCCAGGGAAAATAAATCCCGATTCGCTGTTGAAGAACATATAACCCTCCGTCTGCTGGGGATAACAGGGTATAGATAACTTCCCGTATGCTGGGGATAGTAAGGATAGATATCACCTCCCGTATGCTGGGATAGTAAGGTATATATAACCTTCATCTTCGTTTGATGGTAGGGTAGATATAACCTCCCGTCTTTGTTTGATAGTAGGATAAGTATAACATCCCGTCTTCGTTCGTCGTACCCTTATTGGAAAGTAATTTCCCGTACATCCTTATGAGGATAAAAGAGATGGATATAAATTCCAGGGGAGATAAGACTTTATGAAGATGGATTCGTCCTACTGAGAGTTTGTAACTGTTTTGTAAAGGTGAACCGGCGAAGCTTCGTTAAAATCCTTCCCTCGTTCGTCCTTAGTAAATACTATTACTGCATTTTCATGCATTTCTGGTAAACATCAATCATATTAAAAAGCATACATGCCTTTTTGGTGAACATTAATCATATTCAAAAGCATACATACATTCAAACACAACCAATGGACGTTTCGCTCATGTAAATAGGGTAAAAGTAAATCTGGATTCAAAAGATGGAATTTATTTATATCAAAAAGTGACCCATACACGGGTAAGTTTGTACAAGGAGACATAAACCCTAGTAAGAGGATTTCATCATGAGGTTTTACAAAAGAAAATCAGCTATGTGGGAAACAATCCTATTGAGTTTCAATTCTACTATTGCCCTTCAAGTATCTCATCTTCTTGCTGTTGAGACGGAAATGATTGGATTGAGCTTTATCTGTTCGAGCTTGAGTAAGTAGTACAACTGGTTGCAGTTTCATGGGTGATCCAAACGAGACATAGTCATACGCTTTAATCCCTAACTTTTGCCTGGATTGCCCTTTCAGGTTTTCAATCCACCGGGATACCCTTTTTTGCCCAAGCCGCCTTTTCAGGTTTTCGACTTGCCGGGTGTACATCTTTTTATATATATCCCTAATTTTTGCCCAAACCCTTTTGGTTTGCCGGGATGCCCTTATTTTTGCCTAGGCCTGTCAACCTAGCGGGTCTCTTTTTATGCGTAGTATTTTTTAACTATGTCTGCGTTTACAGGTTGTGGGAAGTCTTCACCATCCATTGTAGTCAGTATCATGGCACCTCCTGAGAACACTGTCTTGACTACAAATGGTCCTTCATATGTTGGAGTCCACTTTCCCCTAGGATCACCCTGCGGTAATATGATACGCTTGATTACCAAGTCACCAGCCTGATATACCTTTGGCTTAACCTTCTTGTTAAAAGCTTTGATCATTCGTTTTTGGTACATCTGGCCATGACAAACTGCTGCTAATCTCTTCTCATCAATCAAATTTATCTGGTCAAGTCGAGTCTGGATCCACTCATCTTCATTCAAGCCTGCATCCTTCATAATTCTCAAAGAGGGGATCTGAACTTCAATGGGCAGAACTGCTTCCATACCATAGACTAAGGAGAATGGGGTTGCCCCTGTTGAAGTACGTATTGTAGTACGATAACCATGAAGAGCAAATGGTAACATCTCATGCCAATCCTTGTAGGTAACAGTCATCTTCTGTACAATCTTCTTAATGTTCTTATTAGCAGCTTCAACTGCCCCATTCATCTTTGGACGATACGGAGAAGAGTTGTGATGCTTAATCTTGAACTGCGTGCAGAGATCAGTTATCATAGTGTTGTTCAGATTAGAGCCATTGTCAGTGATAATCCTTTCGGGGATACCATACCTACATATGAGATTGTTCTTAATGAATCGAGCCACAACATTCTTAGTAACAGATGCAAATGAAGCTGCCTCCACCCACTTCGTGAAGTAATCAATAGCAACCAGGATAAAACGATGCCCATTAGAAGCAGTAGGCTTGATCTCACCAATCATATCAATGCCCCACATGGCAAAGGGCCAAGGAGCAGTCAACACATTCAATGGTGATGGAGGTACATGAACTTTATCAGCATAGATTTGACATTTGTGACAAGTTCTGGAGTGTTGATAGCAATCAGCTTCCATGGTAGACCAATAGTAACCTGCTCTCAATATCTTCTTTGCCATAGTATGACCACTAGAATGAGTGCCAAAGGTCCCATCATGCATCTCTTCCATAATTTCTGTAGCTTCCTTCTTATCCACACAACGAAGCATAGTTGAATCATGATTGCGCTTATACAGAATGCCATGACTCAGAATGAACTTAGCAGAAAACCTTCTCAGGAACTTCCTATCTTTGACAGATGCCCCTTCAGGGAACTCCTGAGCTTCAAGATATCTTTTCACCTCATAGAACCAAGGCTTCTCCTCTGCCCCTTCAGTGTCAATCTCATTGCAGTATGTAGGCTTTTCAAATCTATCAATAGTAATTTTGGGAGCTTCATCATCCCAACTGATCTCAAACATAGATGCCATGGTGGCCAAAGCAACTGCCAACTGATTCTCTCTTCGTGGAATGTGCTCAAAGGTAATTTCTTTGAAATGTGGGATCAAAGACAACACATGCTCTCTGTAAGGAATGAGGTTATCATGCTTGGTATCCCAATCTCCTTTAATCTGACTAATTACCAGGGCTGAATCTCCATACACATCAAGGAACTGAATCTTCATATCAATAGCAGCTTTAATACCCAGGATACATGCCTCATACTCAGCCATGTTATTGGTACAATGGAAACAAAGTCTAGCAGTAATCGGGGTATGACAACCTTCAGGGGAACTAATCACAACACCAACACCATTACCAAGTGCATTAGAGGCACCATCAAAAACCATAGTCCATCGGGATCCTTGTTCAGGTCCGTCATATTGTCCAGGTTCTTTGGTAACAATCATAATATCTTCATCAGGGAACTCAAAATTCATTGACTGATAATCATCCACTGCTTGATGAGCCAAATGATCAGCAACAATACTTCCTTTAATGGCCTTCTGAGTAGTGTACTGTATATCATATTCTGTCAAGATCATTTGCCATCTTGCAATTCTTCCGGAGAGAGCAGGTTTCTCAAATATGTACTTGATTGGATCCATCTTGGAAATAAATAAGGTAGTATGGGTCAACATATACTGTCTTAGTCGGCGAGCAGCCCATGCCAAAGCGCAACAAGTTTTCTCGAGTAGTGAATATCTTATTTCACAGTCGGTAAACTTTTTGCTAAGGTAGTATATTGCCTGCTCTTTTCGACCAGACTCGTCATGTTGCCCCAACACACACCCCATTGAGTTGTCCAACACTGTTAAGTACATAATCAAGGGTCTTCCATCAACTGGTGGCATCAAAATTGGTGGTTCTAGCAGGTATCTCTTAATTTCATCAAAGGCAGTCTGGCACTCATCATTCCATTCCATCACTTGATCTTTCTTCAACAACTTGAAGATTGGCTCACAGATGGTAGTTAACTGGGAAATAAATCTTGCAATGTAGTTCAGTCGTCCCAAGAAACCTCTAACCTCCTTCTCAGTACGGGGAGCTGGCATCTCTCGTATAGCTTTCACTTTTGCAGGATCCACTTCAATACCTTTTCCACTGACAATGAAACCCAGGAGCTTACCAGATCTAACTCCAAAAGTACACTTGCTTGGGTTCAACCTCAACTTGTATTTCTTCAACCTCTCAAACAACTTGTGCAGATGATCAAGATGTTGCTCTTCATTCTGAGACCTGGCTATCATATCATCTACATATACCTCTATCTCATGATGAATCATATCATGAAACAAAGCCACCATAGCACGCTGATATGTTGCCCCTGCATTCTTCAAACCAAATGGCATCACCTTATAGCAAAAGGTGCCCCACTGTGTCACAAATGTTGTCTTCTCCATATCTTCAGGTGCCATCTTGATTTGATTGTAACCAGAGAAACCATCCATAAAAGAGAATACCTTATGTTGAGCAGTGTTGTCTACCAGAATGTCAATATGAGGAAGTGGAAAGTCATCTTTAGGGCTAGCCTTGTTCAGATCTCTGTAGTCTACACACATACGCACCTTACCATCTTTCTTAGGAACTGGTACCACATTTGCAACCCACTGAGGATAAGAAGTTACTGCTAAGAACCCTGCATTGAACTGTTTCATTACCTCTGCCTTGATCTTTTCTGACATTTCAGGACGCATACGACGAACCTTCTGCTTCTTTGGACGACAATCTTCTTTCACTGGCAAACGGTGAACCACAATGTCTGTATCCAACCCTGGCATATCTTCATAAGACCAAGCAAAGATCTCCACATAGTCACGTAACATCTGAATCAACCTGCTCTTGACACTGTCCCCTAAATCAGCCCCTACCTTGACCTCTTTTCTGTCTTCTTCAGTTCCCAGATTCACAACTTCGACTGGCTCTTCATGTGGCTGTATAGCTTTCTCTTCTTGTTGTAACAACCTAGCAAGCTCTACAGGTATTTCACAATCGTCCTCATTTCCGTCTTCAGTTTGATAGATCGGATTCTCGAAATTATAATTGGCAATAGTAGAACTGTTATCAACAGGATCCAGAGTGGATGAGGATCTGCATTTAGTGATGTGGGTGTGTGTAAGAACACATAGCTGATAAAGCAAAAATAAAGAAAAGAAAGACAAGGAACACAATATTTACGAAAACGAAACGTTCACTGATTTTTATTGAATGAAGTATGCAAATGAAATGACAACCCGTAACAAGCGCACCATTGTGCCCCGGGTAAGGCACATGGCTTGAAAGTTTTAATTGTTCAAGAAATTACAAACTTAAAACATAACACAGTAATAGTATTTACTCCTGACTAAAGGAGATAGGGATAACATCTTCAGCTTTACAATTACTGAGTCCAGTACCCACAGTAGGAAAAATCCATGCATCCAAGTTGTAGTCTTCATCATAGTCTCCCACAGCATTGATAACCCCTTGATTGGTGATACGAGCAGCACGAGCACGACGAACAGCCTTCTGGGACTCTGCAGTGAAACCCAAACCAAACTTGTCAGACTTGTATGGAATATCAGGAAGCTGACCCCAAATAGTACAACCACCTTCATCCACCACAGCTCTTGCATCATTGAGGGAGGCCATTGCCATTGTTGGAGATTTTCTGGTGACCACAGGAACCTTCTTCACAGCAGGAGGAGCTACACAATCATTAACAACCCAAGGAACCACTTCAAATGACTGACACGGAGTCTCAATGTATTCACCTTCTACTTCCAGATACTTGAAAGTGTTTACATGGCTGACAAAGTATTCTTCCTCTCCATAGACAGTAACAACCTTTCCATTCACCGGATATCTCAACTTTTGGTGCAATGTAGAGGTCACAGCTCCTGCCCCATGGATCCAGGGACGACCAAGCAGACAAGAGTATGAAGGACGAATATCCATCACATAAAATGTAGCAGTAAACACCTGAGAACCAACTTGAATTGGAAGATCAATTTCCCCATGCACTACTCTTCTAGAACCATCAAAAGCCTTTACCACAATATTACTGGGCTTCAGCACAGCATCTTCAGAACTCAACTTATTCAGGACTTCCTTGGGCAACACATTCAAAGAGGAACCATTGTCTATCAGCACATGAGACAGGGTAGTGCCCCTGCATTCAATTGAAATATGCAAGGCTCTGTTATGATCCCTCTTGGCAGGGGTCAAATCAGCATCAGAAAATCCTAACCCATTGTCATAGGTCAGGTGGGCAACACAGTTTTCAAATTGGTCAACAGAAATTGCACTGGGTACATGAGCCATCTTCAGAAACTTGATCAATGACTTGGCATGAGCCTCAGAACATAACAACAAGGACAGCATAGAAATCTTTGAGGGAGTATGCCCCAACTGATCAACAATGTCATAATCACTCTTGCGAATGATTTTCAATACTTCTTCCATCTGCTTAGAGAGATCATCAGCAGCTGGCACATTAGTAGATACAGGCTCAATAACAGGATCTTTGCCCCGAGCATCAGTGGTGGTAGTAGCAGCAGGAGTAACTGCACTCTTAGAAGTAATTGGAGGAGAGAAGACTCTTCCACTACGAGTGATCTTGCTAGATCCAGCAATATTATCAATGTCAACAGGCACATCAGGTAAAGGCTCCTGCTTCACACCATGGATGTAAACGTCAGACCCATAGTGCCAAGGCACAGCTTTGTCAGATGTATAAGGAATAGGACCAGGAGTGGTAATGATCAGAGGAGCCACTCTGGCTTCAGCAACAACTTTCACAGGACCTTCAGCAGTAATCTTGATTGGGCCCTGATGAGTGATTTTAATGGGACCCTTTGAAGTGATTCTTACCGGTGCTTTGTCAACCATATCAACCTCTTCAATCTTCTTACCCCGAGTCAGATGATCCACCATACTTTCTACAGATGTTGGTCTTCTTTCAAACACTATAGTATACTTATCCATGAGACGTTGAATACCATCTCTCAAAATGAAGCAACTATCCGGCTTATAGGTACAATACAGACAATCTTCACGACAACCTGGAAAGATCCCAGCTTGTACTAACCTCTTTTTGATAACAGACAGTGGTGTGGTCAACTCCATAACTGAATAGACATGCAGGTCTTCATCAATGGCATTGACAGTCTTCTCGTGATTTGGCATTGGAGCTGTAATCACATTTGGAGTACCTGGTGGATCAAACTCGATTTCTCCAGCATCAATCATATCTTGAATTTTGTTCTTCAAGACCCAGCAGTTATTAGTATCATGTCCTGGACAGTTTGAATGATATGCACATCGTGCATTGGGATTGTACTTGGGAGAAGTAACATTGGGATTCTGAGGAGCCTCCCTCAGGGTAATAAGTTCAGCCTTCAACAAGTGTTGCAATGCCTGAGCCATTGACATGTTGATCTTCGTGAACTGTCTTCTAGCCCTCTGTTGGTTGCCTTGAGGCTGCTCTGTTGTTGCAGGAGTTGGATTTGAAATATGAACTGCACTGACAGACTGATGCCTTCTGTTACGATCAGGCTGACCATAAACAGCATTAGACTCTTTCTTTCCAGTGGGAGGCTTCTTTGCAGCACCTGATGAAGAAGTGCCCACTTGGATCTTACCACTCTTGATACCGTTCTCTACCCGTTCTCCTGTCATGATCAACTCAGTGAAGCCAGATGATGAGCTTCCAATGAGATGACTGTAAAATGGACCATTCAGCGTACACATGAACATATCAACCAATTCCCTGTCAGTCAAAGGGGGTTGAACTCTTCCAGCTAAATCTCTCCATTTCTGAGCATACTCCTTAAAACTTTCTTTGGCACCCATAGACATACTCTGAAGCTGCATGCGAGTGGGGGCTAAGTCAGCATTGTATTGATACTGCTTGTAGAAAGCTTCAGCAAGATCATTCCAGTCTTTGATGTTGACACTCTCCAACTGATAATACCACTCCAGCTGAGCTCCAGATAAGCTCTCTTGAAAGAAATGGATCCACAACTTCTTATCAGCAGTGTGGGGTTGAATTCTTCTGACATAGGACCTCAGATGCAGCTTGGGACAAGAGACCCCATCATAGACAACAAATGTAGGAACTTTGAACCCAATGGGTATCACAACCCCAGATATCAAACTTAAATCCTCAAAATCCAGCCCAGATGATTTCTGTAACTCCATAGCATCCATTCTATCCACCAGCATCTTGAATTTGTCTTCATTAAGCTCATGGTAGTAATTAGCCTCAGAATCAGAGTCCCCCATAGTGTTGTGGAGACTGCCTCTCTCTTTCTCAGATTCCTCAGATTCATAGTCTTCAACCTCTTCCTTGGTCTTGACAGGACCTTTGAACCTTCTTCCCATGTTGAGCAACCCAGCATACCTTCTAGTCTTCTTAGTCTTCTTGGCCAGCAGTGCCTTCAACTCATCCTGCCCCTTGGACAGGTTCAAGATCAGCTCTTGGAACTGTGCATTCTGTGCCTGGAGATCCTTAACTGATTGTTCAAGAGCCATTGCTGAAATAAACAGCGAGAAGATGAGAAACCTGTGCACAATTATAAACCTGTGATGCAATGAAATGATATGGGAATGCATATGCAATGTTTTCAAGGACCGCAGGATTTACATTTGCTTAAACAAACAAGAAAGTAACTTTTTATTAGTAATAACTTGTTTTGCCTTTAAGGCTTACAAAAAATGAAAGTGAAATAAGTACAAAAGATGGGGTTTTAAGTCTCCCATGGACGTTTCCTCTTTGTATTGAGATATGAGTTGAGGTTTCGTTCCTCGTGAAGTTGCTTTGTTAGCTCCAGAATTCTTTCCTGACTTACTTTGTAATGAGTCTCTTACAAAGTTGGTCCTGATGGTGTTTCTACGAGTAGAAGCCATGACCCTGCAACAAAGAACAAAGATAAATCCTTTGGTCCTTGAAATGGTTAGGGAAAATGCTATGCTTATGATGCATGATGATGTCATGATGTTATGTTCAATCACAAACATGTGGCACACGCAAACAAGTCACACAGTTGCCCTAGGTTTAAAGGCTTGCATGAGGTTTAAGGTAAGTACCCTCCCCTGAAGTTAGATGGTTCATCCTGTCCTACAAAAGTAACCGGGTTCTAAGGGATCTCAATATCATTAATCCTTCACAAGGATGGTTGATCAGAAGGCAACTTACTTGCCAACCAAAACCCTCCAAGTTTAAGATCTCAATGAGCGTAGCATCGAGTGTCAACCAACTTCAGTCTGCACCAAAGCCGGTTACCTCACTACTTTCTAAAGGCCAAGATGAGTTGACTAGGGTTCTAAAAGTTAGTTAGTGCATTGACAACATATGGCAGCCTCAATATTATCCTCAACTTGACTTAAGGAATATAAGCACCAACCAAGAAGTCGCACTAACTATGGCCACCAGATCAACCGTATCGATATACGTCGTACAGTTTCCTTGGTCTATTGCCATTTACCTAAGGTACACTAGATCCGGGTTAGGACCTTTCACACATAAGAGCACCCCAACAAGTAATATAAAACAAACAAGGCAAACAATTTAAAGTGATCTTAATTCCTAAGGGTACCCCTCTTAAATAGATCCCCAGCAGAGTCGCCAGTTCTGTAACACGGTGGGAGAACTGACTTTAAGTAATGTTGCGGATAGCAAGAGTCGCCACCGACTTTTATTTTATCCATAAGGAAAGGGTATAAAAGAACAGGAAAGACCTTAGAGATATTTTTGGGTCCGGGGGGTAGGTTATGTAAAGGGAAGGTGTTAGCACCCTTTACATCCATGGTTATCCATGGGCTCTTAGTTACTTAGCTCACTTTAAATTATTTTTTGAAAGTGTAGGGTGTGAATAGAAATTTTTTTCAGAATAGTTGATAATAATCCATGTACGGATGTGTAAAAACTTGTTTGAAAATTTGTTTGAAATTTGTTTAAGTGTTTGAAAAGTTTGAATAGTGAGCAAGCAACTAAGAGGTATCTACCATATTGTTTAAGGTTTTTCTTGTTCTTTTTCCTTTCCTTGGTAAGACTATCCCTACTATTAAGGAGTAGATAGTCATTACCTTGGATGTTAAGGGACATGTGAGGGACAATCTGGTTATGAAGGCAACTGTGGGGGTGTATTAAGCATACGGGAGGGACTATCATCATTTATTCGAAGGGACTCGATTCGTATAGGCAACCATGAGGGACTTGATGATTTATCTTTTGAAGGGACTTGCTTTATACACCCCACTTGACCATTATTCGTAGGCAACTTGAGGGATAACCTTAGGAATGTGAGACGGCGATTAAAAATCGACTTACGTGTGTGTGAATATTCATTTAATTATCTTTGATTAAAAAGTGATCTAAATTTATTTTAATATATCATACATGTTTTACACTCCCTAATTACTAACCATAAAAATAATTAAATAATTATAAATTTACATCCAGGAAACAATTACAAGAAATTATAATAATAAATAAATAGCAAATTAAATAATAAGCAATAAATAATAAAAAATAAATAATAAAGGGTTAGTAACAATAAAATAAAAATAATTTAGAAATAAGGTTAGAAACATAATAATAGAAATATAATAATAAATAATAATATTGTTAATAAATAATAAAAATTAATGAAATTAATAAAGCAAAATTAAATAATATGGTTAGTAATAATCAAGAATAAGTAAAAATAATAATAATATATCAACAATTATAAACAATTATATTTAGAAAGAAATATAGATAATCAATTATTTTAATTCTACAAGTTATCAAGTTATTATTATTTTTTATTATAACTACAAAATTTTAATTATTATAAACATATATTAACATTTATTTATTAAACAATATTTACATATTATAAGGAGAAAATAAGTTTCAAATATTATATCCATAAAATTAATCATATTTACAATATTAATCATATTTATAAAATTTAATTCTATTAATTATTATATTTACAAATTTTTAAACCAAATACAAAAATATAACTAGTATAAATTAAATTTGTTTCTAAACACTAAAAGAAAAAATAATCTGGATTATAAATATATTTACAAATAAATTAGAATTATTTTAAATATCACAAATTAGAAAATAAAAAAAAACAAATTAGGTTTTAATTGGTACTTAGAAAATAAATTAGGTTTTTTGTTAAAAAGTGTTTTTTACGGGTTTAATTTATAATACAAAAATTATATACACATATTTATAATTTAATTACAAGATACAAAAATTAAGATATTGTAGAAATAATAAAAAAACATGCCTTATTATTATTTTTTATTACTTAGAAACATTTATTCCTAAAATTATATTTAATTTAAGATTTATAATACATAAAACAAAAATAAGAAAAAGTATGAAAAAAACTTACCTGACTGGGGTTTGAACCCAGGTCAGTCTGCTTGCAGCAACAAACACCAACCACTAAGCCAGCCATACGCAGGTGACAAATAAGGAAGCTCACTTTGTTTTGTGCCTTGCATGAAGAAAATCCAGAAAATAATGAAAAAACCAAAAAGGCCTGGGGGAGGATTGAACCCAGGACCTTATAGTTACATACGCGCACGCTTTACCGCCTGGCTGGGAGAGCCTATCTGTTTACAAAACAACTACAAACTATAATATATTAAACAAGCAATTTAAATGGGAAAAAGATCAAAACATTGGTAGAGGCAGGATTCGATCCCCTCCCCCTTTTGTCAAACGCGCATGTGCTTTGCCACTGGACCAACCATCAGTTGGTGATATACAAACAGAGAGAGTGTATAATATTTTAAAACAAAATTTGAATTTTAAAACTGGCGCGCATGGCCTTCGTCTTCAACCTCCAGACCTTCAAAATTTGCTGCGAAATTTGATACAAACTTTCCTGCGAAATAGAAACCCTAGCAAAACCTACGAAATTCAAATATTAACAAAGCAGTGAAATTTCATGAAATTGAGAACTCCATTGAATTCCTTAGGTCATTTGCAATCGTCCTGTGTTTTTGGAATTGATTTATATTTGTTAAATGCTAAAACCCTAAATGGTGCTTGAAACCCTAACAATGGCCGTTTGCTTGTTAGGTCACGAAACTTCAATTCTTTTATCCAGAATCAATCCTTAGATCATCACAAACAACAAAACACAACCAAAATTCATTAGCAATGCATAAAAAGTCAGAATCGAAAAAATGAATTTCAAGAACAAGAACCATTCGGTTTATGCAATATGGAGTGTTTTGGATGCAAATGAGTGATGGTTTCGCTTCAACAAGGTCCAATAAACCTCTCTATGTTCTTACTTTGCCTTCAAATGCCCTGGAATCAAAAATCCGAATCTCACTTTTGGAAGGATTTTTTGAGTTTTGAAACTTACTTTTTGCTGCTGGATTTCGTCCCCCTGTGATTGGTTTCTATTGTATACTTATATGAGATCAAATTTAGGTCAAAAGATGATGGATTTATGGGCCTTTTGGAAAACTTCATGGTGAAGGGATGTCATGATCTTAAAGTGTGAAAAAATCAAATATTTGCCTTCTAATTTGGTCTAGCACGAATTTGGACAAGATCAAATCATATTAAGCAGCATTGATTAATTTTTAAAAGAAGAATCATGTCCAAACTTTGATTTTTAGATTTTATTTTGATTTAATTTGATTTAAAATGAATAAAATTCAAATAAATATCAAATAAAAATATAAAAATCAGAATTTCTCACCATTGGGTCGTGCATGATGTTGTGACATGGATTGGGTCATAAATTGGGCAGCCCATTTGGAAAGAATTACTTCTAAGCCTCCATTTTCAACATAAACCATCACAAAATTGCCCAACTTTGCAAGGTCACATCTCCCTCAATTTTAAAGGTATGAGGGTGTTCTTGGACTTTTTGGAAAGCTTGAAGAGTCCTCTAAACAACCCCATTGGTTTCAGGTCCATACCATTTACCAATCTCAAGTTATGCCCTTTTGAAGCTGTTGACTTTTTGTTGACTTTTGAAATGACCTATAATGTCTTAGATCATATCTTCCAAATGAAGCATTTTTGGGCTTAACCTTCAACATCAAAGTTGTAGAGAATTCAATTTCCTTCAAAATGAGCTTTGGATGGAGACTTGGTGATGAAGTATGTGAAAGTTATGGCTGGTCAAAGTTCAGTTGACTTTTACTGAGGAAACCCTAATTTAGAAACTCCTGATTATTGATGATCTGGAATCTCCCTGATGAATCATGATCAACCCTTGATCAAATGATGAATTTTACTTCATATACTTGATGTTGGCAAAAAAATCATGAAGTTTGACTTTGGTTTGACCACAGTTGACCTCAGTTTGACTTTTTAACTGCACTGACTGATTTTGATTTAACTGATCATCTGACTGAGCAAACTTTTGAGAAAAGTCTTGAAACTTGACATGGGGGTTCTTACACACATATAGGATGTTATGAAGCTCACTTGAGGTATTGGAAATCCATTTAGCCTGATTAAAGTCAAAACCCTAGTTTTGGATGCACTGCTTAGGAGGTGCATTATTTGAGGGAATTGTCAACTTCTTTGACCAATTGTGAACTTTGTGAACCTTGTGAATCTTCATAAGATGTCTTGTGATACTCATGGGAGGTATTGTGAAGCTTGTGAACCTTGTGAACCTCATGAAGTGGCTTTGTAGACCTCATGAACCTCAGGAAAGCTCTATAATCATTGTGAATCCTGTGAACCTTGTGAACCTTCAAGAAGTAACTTGTGGACTTCATGAACCTCAAGAAAGGTCTTGTAAATGTAGAGAAACTTGTGAACCTCCAAGAAGTGACTTGTAGACCTCATGAACCTCATGAAAGGTTATGCAAGTGTTGGAGAACTTGTGAACCTTGTGAACCTTCTTAGAACACAAAGTCTTGTATTGTGAGGGCAAATTTTGGGGTGCAACAGTTACATATTACATGTAGTTTATAGGACATTTTCCTCATGAATTTATCTTGCATTTTCAATTTGATTTGCATTTTTCCCTTTGAATCACCCAAAAAACCCTAGAAAACTTAGGAAAATCATAACTTTTGATAGGTTAGGCTTTTGACCTTCTCCTTTGGGGTGTAACCTTGTATGGGATTAGGGTTTGTTTGAGCTTGGTTTCAATTTTTTATCATGTCATATGCTTCTGTTTTGTTCATTTGCATCTTGCTTGTCCATAAAACCCTAATTTCATGTGTTAATTTGCATTCATCTTGCATATGCATCCTTACATGAATTTTCCATGACATTTCTTGAACTCATATGTCATCTTAGACATATTAGGACATGTTAGAACCATGCTTGATCATTTCTTCATTCATTTTCCATGATTAACATTCATTTCATTTCATAGACTTTCATGTGTTTTCAAACTTCAAAGCATGCTTCCATTGGCATCTCATCTTTGTATGATCACACATATGTATTTTGTATAACTTTGCATCATCTTACATGACATTTACATTGCATAAACACTTCTGAATTTGGTCATTTCATCTCATTTCACTTCATTTCTTTATGCTTTATACTTTATGCATCCATGCTAACTTTTCAGGTTTGGTAAGTTATTTTGGGAGGTGGATTTGCCTTCACCTCTCACTCCTTCTTATCTCTTTCATATGCATTATTACTTGTATTTGAAGTGAACTTGTTCACTTTTGTTCCATCTCTCTCACTTTCTTTCTTTAAGTTACTTATCTTCTTCAATGAAGTAAGTAACTTATTCTTCTACTTCATCCTCCTTTCATCCGCTTCTTCCATTGGTGGCTTCCTTGAAGATCTTTCTTAAGCCTCACAAACCATAGGAACATCCAAGCATGATAATAATTACGGTTGTGATTAGTCCCCCTTAGCTTTTACCTGTGAGTCTCCTTGAGTCTCTATTCTCATCTCAATAATCAGAGACTAAACTCTTAAAGTTTTAGGACTTTGGAATTAGGGTTATGCCTGCATCATTCTCTTAGGATGAAGTGTATGACTTTAATCCTAAGTGTTAAACCTTTAATTTGTTTAAACCTCTTAATAAAATCATCTTAATAATCACTAAGACTTTATCTTGTAACTTGGGCCTTACATTAGGGTTCTAATTCTTCCTTATGGTTAAGAAGGACTAACCCTAGTGTTTAATGGACAAGTCCCTCTCAAGTTGTCTTACAAACCATAGAATTCACTTCTTAATCTCACCCCTTAATTAAAATCCACTCAATAAAGGCTTTGTTTATAATGAATTTAATCCCTAACCATGGATTAAGTTGAGGTATCTTCCTCAGCTTAAGTGTTCTAATCTATCATCCTTCTATTAGGATGGTGTAATGAGCTCACTAATCCGTGATTAGAGATTAAACTCATTACTTAACACTAAACAAAAACCAAAAAAATCTAAATAATCACAAGTAGGTTAATGATCTTAATCCTACATCATCATGGAAATTAAGTTGAGATGCTTATCTCATACTTAAGTAGGCTCATTGTCCCTAATCAGGGAGGATATAATGAGTTTACAAACCCTTGATTTAGACTTAATCTCATTAACTTATGCAAAACACCAAAAACAATAACAAAATTGCAAACACAAAAACAAACAATAATCGTCTCCTTCGGGATTCTTTTCTCATCACACTCATTCACAAACAAGAACTTGCTTCTTCCGTCTAATGTAAGACAGATAGCACTCAAGCCAGACGAGTCATACACTTGAGCATAGACAAGCAAGCAGTTCACAGTCAATTCATTTTCAGTCTCTTTGAGTCGAACTACAGTGTTCTAACTTCCTCATTGCACGAGAGGATACGTAGGCATAACTTAACTGTTATCAAACAAAAGTCTCCTTGTCTTCCCCCTCTTTCATCATTCTTTTCCAAGCCTCAGTTCCCGAGCATTCACCCTTTTGTACTGACACTTGTATATTTCTTTTCTAGCTTTTGCACACAGATAACACATTCACTACCCCTTTAAACACAAACTTTTAAGCGTGGATCCCGTCGAGTACGACGGACAACCTGGGTGCTAATACCTTCCCAGGTTGTAACCAACCCCCTTTCTCAGTTTCTATGGTTCGAAACCGTCTTATCCATCTTTTTCTAGGTTTATGCAGCATTACTTTTCCTTCGGGATAAAAATGCCTAGCTGGCGACTCTATTCACGTCATTTCATTTTCTCTCTTCGCCGACCGTTCGCGCTTGTATCGGGATGCAAATCTTCGGGAGCGACACCCCCAAACTCAATATCCACAAATAATGTGGTTGTTCCCATATCAAAAAATGAATTTAATTTGGGATCATAAAATTTGTAGCCCTTAGATCTTTCAAAATAGCCAATAAAGTAATTGCTCACTGTTCGGGAGTCCAATTTATTTTCATTTGGCCTATAACTCCTTGCCTCAGTTGGAAATCCACACACATGAAAAAAAAATTAGACTAGGCTTTCGCCCAATCCAAAGTTCATAAGGTAGTTTAGCAGTTGCCTTTGTTGGTACTCTATTTAGAATCTAAGTTATGGTCTTTAGTGTCTCTCCCTAAAGTTGTGATCTTTTGTCTTTCAACAACACCATTTATGCTAGGTGATCTTAGCATGGTGTATTGTGGGACAATTCCACATTCCTCCAAGTATTTGGCAAAAGGCCCCGGACCTTGTTCACCTGAACCGTCATATCTACCATAATATTCACCGCCATTGTCAGATTTGACTTTCTTAATTCTTTTATTAAGTTGATCCTAAACTTCAACCTTAAACAATTTGAACACATTCAATGAATGAGACTTTTGATGTATAAGAAATACGTAAGAATATCTAGAATAATCGTCTATGAGTGATATAAAATATTGTCGACCATTCCAAGAAGGTGTCGGAAATGGTCTACAAATGTTTGTATGTTTCAATTGTAAGACATTTGTAGCTCTATATGCACCAGATTTATTTGTTTTGGTATGTTTTCCTTTATTACATTAAACACAAACATCAAAGTTCATTAAGTCAATGGAATCTAAAATTCCATCATACACCAGTCGCTCAACTTTATTTATAGAGATGTGACTAAGGTGTTTGTGCCATAACGCTCTTGAATTATTATTATCAATTTTACGCTTAGTACCACGTGTTTCCACATTTAAGGATTCCTCATAGGTAGCTATTTTTTCAAGCAAATATAGATTATCATGATTCATAAGTGAACTAGTTCCAAAAATATTTGAATTAAAAGACAACTTAAACATATTATTCCCAAATGAACACAAATAACCTGATTTGTCCAAATAAGAAACTGAAACAAAAATATTTGAATTAAAAGACAACTTAAACATATTATTCCCAAATGAACACAAATAACCTTATTTGTCCAAATAAGAAACTGAAACTAAATTTTGTCTAAATGGTGACACAACAAAAGTGTATTTTAAATCCAAATAAAATCCAATACATAATAATAATCTAAAATTCCCAATAGCTTCCACCTCCACTGACTTGCCATCTCCAACATAGATGTATCTTTCAAGATAATTTGGATTTCGGTAGTTCAAGCATCCCTGCATTGAAACACTGAAATTAGTAGTTGCAATTGAGTCCAACCACCAAGTGTTTCTAGGTACTGAAGCTAAATTGACCTCAGAATAGACCAAGGTTAGAAATGTACCTTTATTTACACGCCAAGCATGGTATTTGAGACATTTCTTCTTCATATGTCCATACTTTTTGAAAAAGAAACAATTATCATCTTGTTTTTGTTTCTTTTGTGCTAGAATACTTGCAGCTTCATTCTTGGGCTCATAAGTTTTATTTTATTTACCTTTGTCTTTAGAGGTGCTAACAAATGAGTACTTTATGTCTTATCGTATTTCATCCTTTCCTCTTCTTTCACACAAAATGAAATGAGTTAACTAAGAGTCCATTTCTCCTTCTGACAGTTATAAGATATCTTAAACAGGTCAAATTGTGAAGCAAGAGAAAGTAATTCTAAATGAATGAGCAAGTCTTCAGACAACTCAAGCTTTAGTGCCTTAAGTTTAGAAAAAATGTTTGGCATGCTCATAATGTATTCCCATATATTTCCTTTGCCTTGATACTTCATGGAAATCAAGTTTCGAAGAAGAGTACTTGTTTCCACCTTATCGCTTTTCTTAAAGCGTTTCAATCTCAACAAGAAAATCTTTGGCATTAGTTATATCTTCCGATATAGTACCCCTAAAGACCTCATAAATGATGCGTGGAGGTTATTTGAATTTGCTAAATTTTGGTAAAACACGATGTTGAGCAAGATGTCATAACATCTTGTTTCGAAATCTAGTTATGTTACTGCAGGATTCTTGAAGATGAGTTTCAAGATTTAAGGAGATATGTTCTACAGCAATAATCGCATGGATCAAGGAATAATTGGTTGTTATATTCGAAGCTCATGGATAGCAGAAGATTGTAAAAATAAGACCAAGACCTAGGGAAAAATAGTGGATGAATTATTATTAGTTCTTTTGTTAAAAATAAGGGTTTAGGGTTTGAGAGTCTCCCGTATATCTTGTATTGTAAGTTACCATTTGTACTAGTTTGATACACTGTGGTAAACATAGTTTTTCATATTCAGAAACCTGTAGGTAATGAATTGTATATTGTTCTCGGATGAAGCTTTCACTATGCCAAACAAGGGCTAAGACAACGCTTTTTTTGACCTTTAACAGTGTTTAAAAACGCTGTCTAAGGTGGCGTTGTCGTAAGAAAAGATAACGTTTTTTTAAGGAAAAAGCTCTGCTAAAGGCCTACTTTAGAAAGCGCTTTTAAAGGTAAAACGCTTTCTAAAGTAGGCCTTTAGCAACACTTTTTCCTTTAAAAGTGCTCTTTAAAGTGGGCCTTTAGACAACGCTTTTAAAAACGCTGTCTAATGTATACGTATAAATTTTTTTATATACCTTTAGAGAACGCTTTTTGAGTAAAAAGCGCTTTCTTTTGTCCCTCTTTAGACAGCGCTTTTGAAAGTGCTCTCTAATGTATACCTATAATTTTAATGAAATTTTTTCTATACCTATAGAGAGCACTTTTTATAGAAAGCGCTTTCTTTTGTGGACTATAGAGAGCGTTTTTTCTTAAAAGCGTTGTCTTTTCTATGCATATAATTTTAATGATTTTAGAAAAAATCTCATTTTAACCATTTTTTATGCAGAAACCTGTATAATTCAATCCATTTCAATAAACCTGTATAATTCACATTTCAATAAACCTGTATAAACCACAAATACCATTATAAACCATTTCAATCCAAAACTATACAATTCAATTCATTTACATCTCAAAACTAATATCATTTCACTAATACCATTTCAATCCAAAACTATACAATTCAAGTCATTTTATTTACATGAACCACAAGTCATTTACATAAACCACAAGTCAATAACATTCACATAATCCCACAATCATATACCTTAAACTATTCTTTTTTCAATAATATATTCGCACAATTCCTCCATAATTTCACCTACTTTTGAGGGCGTGTAATGAGAACACGTGAATTCATCAAAGTACTACATAATAAAATAAAATATGCATTAGTTAGTTTAAAATAATAAATTATGACATATTCGATAAATATTAAAATAAATCCTAAGTTATAAATCCATGCATACCTGAATAGGAATCTCTAATCGATCCAGTTGAAGGATTTCTCTCGTAAACCTCAAAACGTAATACCCGTAGTCTATACCATTTTTCTGTTGAGGATACTATACATAGACAAACAAATAAAAATTAATATATAGTTATTTTTTGTTATCAAGTAGCATCACTAATAAGCAATATTATGAAAATTAAATTAATCTACCTGCACATGGATCCATGGAATAGTGCTTGCTTTAGCCTGTGCTACTCGTACATCTCTTTGTGCTCGATATACTAGTATAGATCTATAAAAGTAAAACATAAATTTATAACAATATCATAGAAATAATTAAATATACAAATACACATGAATATTTCAAACAATCTCACTTACGTATCAACCACTTTCTTCATACTCAAATATGTTGACCAATCATGCTCAATGAATTCATATAATAGACCATTTCTTTTGTAGGATTAGTGGCAACCAACAACCAATGCCAATTGTAAAATATAACAAAATTTTAGATGGATAATTTCTACACAAAAAATTACAAAGATTAGAATGAAAATCTTACTCGTTTCTAGTATTATACGGTAAAAAAACAGTTTTTGTATTGGCCACCATAAATCTCTCAATGAAGTGGTCTCTTATTGAAACCGAATTCAAACCAATTGTCTTTGCATTGACACGAGTGGAAGCAAAGAAACAGAATTTGTTTGACAATTGCGTCCTGCGCATGATTTTGTCATACAAGAACCTTAAATAAAAACATATATAATAAACATTAGACTATTTTCATTAAATGTGCAAATAAATTGTTCAACTAAATAAATAATAGATTTATCGGAGTACTAGATGTATGCATGCATAACATCGATGCCTAATTCAAGATGCCTGAAAATCTGCTCCATGTCCTCTCTTCCAATTATCTTGGCATGAGGAAAACCAAAAACACCATCTTCCATGTCTATTTGACGAATAAAACCTTGCATCACATCTGATATTGACACAAGTATCTCAAAACACAACCGAAAGCAATTTGCAGGAGCTCTTTTTGCCTACATGGTTCTTGGAGGAACCTTTTTCTTGCTCATGACCTGTTGTAAAGCTTGATAAGGAACCTAATAATCATATAATTTAGGTAAAGTAGAAAATCATGAAACTTTTGAATTCGGATCATAGAATAACACTTTGAATGTACCTCTCTTTGTGATGCAACAAACTCTTTTTTCTGGCAAAATCCATTTATCCTTAGATGCGGGTTTTGTAGGAGTCTAACATTACCATATTGTAAAAAAAATGCACGTAATAGTTCAAAATAATTTTCATAATGGTTCAGAATTGATATTTGAATACTAAGAGATTCATAATGGTTTTAAACTTACCTCATCATCCATGAAAATAAGGTCTGACGGTCATGCAACAAACGTGCTTATTGCATCTCCCACCAATGTTATCTCTGAAACCAAGTCAGGTATAGGTAGTATCGCATCCCTATCTATAACAATATCAACGGACACTTTCAGATATCCATGAGGGAGCGGACTATGGTGAAATAACTCTCCCACCCTGTTATTCACTTTTCCCATGTCAACCATGCGATAAGTCGGCAACGAAAAATATAGTCGACAAGATGAAATGCCCTAAAGCAATAGTGAATGCATAACTGTTAATGTGTATAAAGGTCAATTAAAATAAATGTGTAGATTTAATTAAAATAAATATGTGCTAGTTACCTCGGGAATTTTATTTTCACAATTGATACTAGCTTTGTCACTAGTATCTTTCAACCCGGAACCGCGCTTTTCCGTCTCATATCTCTCTTTATCCTTTTGCAATTCACAGACTTGCACTTTTAGTTCCTCCAATGATTGCATCACTTCTTGATTGCTAGGATTTTTTTTATCTTTGGTTGCTTATACAAGGAAGATGGAGTAACACCAAATCCTTTAACCCTCATCCGACCAAAATACTCAGGAACATTTATTACTCAACTAAGAATGCTCATGTAATCCTCTGAAGGGGCGTAAAACACAAGGAAGGGGGTTGGAATTGGGTTTTCTTAACAACTTAAAAATAACTTCTATGACAAGTTGATTTATCCTGTTTTGTTTGAACTCAAACTACATCCAGTCCACCCGCCAAGGTGATTTTGCCTCTATCACAGAGGTCTTAATCCACTATTCAATATTTAGATACAATTACAATGACCTACTGTCAAAGTCTTCTTGAGTCTACTGACTAACTAGTCACTCAAGAAAAATCACTTTTATAATAAACAATAATGTAACTAGTATGCTTCTAATAAGCTTTTGATTGTTACAAAGTTTTGGCGCAATAATACAATATATGAAAAAGTAATTCGTCAGCGTCTTTTTCAGTCTTCAAAATCATTCCTTTATATAGGCTTGAATAAAGTGACCGTTGGGAACAACTTGAGCCTGTTTTGGATATAAATTATTATCATAAATTCCTTCCAAAACGAGAGATACTTGTCTTCACCATTAATTGATATATTCTTTAATTAATGCCTTTAATATGAGAATCATCATCTTCTAGACATAAATCAGAGAGAATTAAATCTTGATATGCAGCCAATAAATCACGTCTTTAATGATGGATTCTTCAATAAAGTATCTTCTATATAGGGCGCAATGTTTCTTCTAATTAAGCACGTCTTCCTTTCAATAACTTCCTTTTCTACAACTTCTACACATATAACAAAGAAAGTTATTTTCAGTATGTATTAGAACTTCTATTCTTGCATAATAATAATTGTTATCATCAAAACTCTTAGAGGTTTAGAACCAGAATTGTTCTAACAATATCCCCCTTTTTGATGATGACAAAACATTTATTTAGATTTTAAGAATAGAGTTTAATAGGATTAGAAGAACTCCCTTTAATTAATTTAATTCAGAGATTTCCATTAGAGGTTCCTTCAGAAGTTTTATCAGCTTTAGCTCCCCCTGAATTGGTTACTTGACCTGTTTCTATTTTAGAATCACAACTCAAATAGTTTTATTAGAATATATATGTTAGAGGTTAATCTTAATAACTTCTATAGATCAAAATCTTCTACGTTTCTCCCCCTTTTTGTCATAATCAAAAAGTAAAGATGCAGAAGGAAAAACAAAAAGAGTGAAAAAGCAAAACGAAACAAGTTTTCATTAATCAGGGGCATAGCCAAAAAGAAACAAACAGTAGTAATTAAACAGATAAGATAATTAGAAGATAAAACTAAAGGTTAACAGAAAATCAGGGTAGGGGATTCATCTTAGTAACTAATGCTTCCAGAAGAGACTTGATTTCAGAAGAAGATTCCACTTGCTTGCCAATCATAGTCTTCAGTTCAACATTAGTTTCATCCTGTTTGTCTAATCTTTGCTTGACCATTTCATTCTCCTCTTTCAATTCTTCTAGAGTCTTCAGCATAAGAGATGTTGGTAGAGGTTCTTCAGTTGTTGTAGCAGCTTGATTTCCAGAATTTGCTGTAGTTGATGGTGGTGGAACAGAGTCAACTTCCTGAGCTTCATCAGAAGGAGCTAAAACCATCTGAAGTTCAGAGTATGATTCCAGAGGTTCTGGTTCAGTCCAGGGTTTGTTATCCAGAAGTAATGGCTTGTGCTTTTCAATGTTGGAGACGACTGCTTTGAGGTATTCACAGAAGTTCTGATGAGCGATATCATAGCAGATATCCTTCAGCCTTTTGGTCTCAACATTGAACCATTTTCTGAATGTAGCCCAAAGAAAATCAGAAGCTGCTGGATCAGGAAGCTCTGAGCAAGCAACTTTCAGATCCTCTAACTTGATTTTCATTTCTGCTTCAAAGGCAAGCAGTAGTGCATCAATGTCTGTTTTGGTTGGTTTTGGTTTTGGGGCCGAAATGGCAGTTTTGTTGGAAACAGAAGAAAGTTTTTGGAGAGCTTCTATGTTAATGGATGTTCTAAGAGGATTTTCTGGCTCAGATTCTTCTGGAGGTGTGTCTGGTATTGATATGGATGTTGGTGAGTTTGGTGGGGTTGATTCATAAGAGGACATAAAGCTTTCTCTAATGGGTGAAAGGTCAAAAACTAGTGCATGGCCATCAACATTCAGAGGATGGAAATTGCTAGGTGGGTTTGTTTCAAAAATTTGAATAGGTGGAATTTGTTGGGATTCAGGAGGTTGGAATGCGTCAATATCAGAAAGAATGATTTGGAGAGCAGTGTGTGTTTCAATGAATTGGGAACAGTCTATATCAGAGAGTGGTGTTAGATCAATGGGTATATCAAAATCAGATAGAGTTTGTGGTTGATGAGTTTCATGTTCAGGTGGATTTAGTGAAGTTAAGATAGAGGAAACAACAGAAGTTGTGGGTATCACAAAGGGAACTTGGTTAGAAACAGTTATGGGTACAGAAGGTGGGATTGGTTCAGAAGGAATTGGGTCAGAAGGAGGTGGGTCAGAAGAAGTTGGTTCAGACATGACCACTTTTACTGCTTCTACCACAGAAACAAAATCAGAAGTAGAGGAAGAAGTGTTACCTGTCTTTTTGATCGTTTTAGAAACCTTCTGAGAAGTTCCTTCCCCAGCTTTCCTTTTCTTTCTCTTTTTTAATACAACTTCTGGAGCTGGTTGTTTGAGTTCCTCTGGGTTGAACATGGGATCCACACCATCTTGTTTGCAAGATTCTAAATATCTGACCACAACCTCTGGAGGTGTGTCAGCAGAAAATAATGGGAAGTTCTGTAGAGGAATCTTCCTTGTTGTGATAACCTCCCTGGAGTACAAGATTGGGTCCTTCTTGATAGAGGTGATGAATTTCATTTTCTTGAGATTCTTAGCGTTGAGGGGCTTTCCAGCATCAGGTTCTAGAAGTTCTACCTGCTTAGCTTCAATCAGATAATCCACCAATTTGTTTTCATTGAGGATATCAGAAATTAAGCGTCCTAGAGGTATCCAGTCCCTCTTGGTCTTTTCTCCTTCTCTTGTTTCTTTGAAACTGTTCTTCAGATGATTGATAATGAATGGGCTAGGTTTACCTTCTTCTTCTTGGCAATGAAATAAAGCAAGAACTGATGAACCATGTTGATGTAGTCAGGGGAGTTGGTTGCTTTTCTATGACAAATGCTACCAAGGATGATCTTAGCCCATATTCTGAGATGATCCTTCAGATCCTTAATTTTGTTAGAGGGTTGCCCATTTGAGAACAATTCTTTTGCTATCAGTTTTGTGTCTGATAGTTTATCCATCTCACTGCACTTTATCCCGTTTCCATCAGATTCAATAAGTCTTGCAATATGGTCTTCTGAGATGATTATTCTCTTCCCTAGAACATAAGAAGTAACGTGGGAATTTGTGGCGCTTGCAAAAACCCAGAATTCTTTAACCAGCTTGGGGAAGACTGGTCCCATAAGGCGATCAAAGTATTTTTCCCAGCCTTGAGCTTTGACGGCGGGAAGCAAATCGAAACCGTTCTCTTTCAAACTAGCAAAGTCCACGAACAGTTCACACAAGACTTCAAGCTTTTCAGTGGGTGTGAGAAGAGTTTTCACTGGAGAAACATGTAGCACATATGTTGATGAATCCTTTGGTGGTTGAGAGGTGGAAGACATAGTTACTAATATGAGGGTTTAAGGTTTCTAAAAAGTTTCAGAGAAGAAGAATAGATGAAGGTGAAAAAAATAGAGAGTAAAAGAACGATGATGGTAAAAGAGAAAAGTGAATGTAAAAGAGTGTTTATATACGGAAAAAATTTCATTTAAGACAACGAGCAATTAGTGGAAAATTTTAATTTAAAAAACATAATGATTGGAAAGTAATAAATGCAACTGACAAAAGGGAAGGCGTAAAGATCTTGGAACAGTTACCAAAAAGATTTTTGCCTCTATTGTGTCAAGTCAGCCTTTTCAGTTTCCCAGAATTTGAACAGGTGTCCTTCTGTAGAGGACAGTTGTCCAATTGCATGTTCTGTCACTTTTCAGAGTTTGGACACGTATTCTGATTCTGATAGGATTCCTTAGAGCTTTGTTGACACGTGTTGATGTAAAGATCTGCATGTTATTCTCTTGAACAAAAGTTCTCAGAATTAAACAGTTAGAATAAAAGAAATTATAACTTCTGAAAGAATAAAACAGAGGTTTTAGTTCAGAACTTCTGAGAGATAAAAACATACAATTAAAGCATTTTCATTCTGGACATAATTCCATACTAAGGCTGGTTAGAATGAAATTAAATCTATCTTCAGGAAGGGGTTTTGTAAAAATGTCAGCCCATTGGTGATTTGTGTCTATGAATTTTAAAATTAAGATTCCCTTCTGAGTATAGTCCCTAATGAAATGATGTTTAACTTCTGTGTTTAGCTCTAGAGTGTAAAATTGGATTTTTAGAGAGACAAATAGCAGAAGTATTATCACAGAGGATGGGAATGTTACTCTCATAAATATTGAAATCCTCAAGCTGATTTTTCATCCAGAGCATCTGAGTACTGCATCCAGCTGCTGCAATGTATTCAGCTTCTGCAGTTGATAATGCTATGGTTGACTGCCTTTTGCTAGACCAAGAAATTAGATTATCTCCCAGAAATTGACAACTTCCAGAAGTATTTTTTCTTTCTGTTCTGTCTCCAGTAAAATCAGCATCACAGTATCCTACAAGTTTGTAATCTTTGGATCTTCTGTAGCATAGACCAAGATTAGTAGTACCTTTCAGATACCTAAAAATTCTCTTAACTGTTGTTAAGTGAGTTTCTCTAGGATCTGATTGGAATCTAGCACATAAACAAACATTGTATAGAATATCTGGTCTAGAAACAGTTAGATAGAGGAGAGAGCCAATCATACCTCTGTAGATTTTCTGATCTACTTTCTTACTTACCTCTTCTTTCTCCAGAATACATGTAGGATGCATAGGAGTTTTAGAGATGGTACTTTCTGATAAATCAAATTTCTTCAGAAGTTCTTTGACATATTTGCTTTGATGAATATATGTTCCTTCTGATGTTTGATTGATTTGGATTCCCAGAAAGAACTTTAATTCTCCCATCATGCTCATTTCAAATTCTGCCTGCATAGACTTAGCAAACTCCTTTCCCATAGCACTTTTAGTAGAACCAAATATTATATCGTCTACATAAATTTGGCATATCAGAATGCCATTTTTAATGTTTTTACTGAAGAGTGTTGTATCCACTTTCCCTCTGATGAAATCATTCTCCAGAAGAAAATTGCTTAGTCTTTCATACCAAGCTCTGGGAGCTTGCTTCAGACCATATAAATATTTTTTGAGTTTGAAGACATGTTCTGGAAATTTTGTATTTTCAAAACCAGGGGGTTGGTGCACATACACGTTTTCATCAATATAACCATTTAAAAATGCACTCTTGACATCCATTTGATATAGAATGATATTATGGTTTACAACAAATGAAATTAGAAGTCTAATAGATTCTAACCTGGCGACTGGGGCATATGTTTCTGTGTAGTCAATTCCTTCCTATTGAATATAACCTTGTGCAACCAGTCGTGCTTTGTTTCTGACAACTTCTCCTTGCTCATTTTGCTTGTTTCTAAATACCCACTTGCTGCCAATGATGTTGAATCCTCTGGGCCTAGGAACTAGATCCCATACATCATTTCTGGTGAAATGATTAAGTTCATCTTGCATAGCCAGAATCCAATCGTTTTCTGAGAGAGCTTCTTCTACAGAAGTTGGTTCAATCAGGGAGACTAGTCCCATTAGAGATTCTTCAGAGTTTCTGAATGATGATCTTGTTCTGATTGGTTCATCCTTCTTTCCCAAGATTTTGTCTTCTGGGTGATTCAGCTTGCTTCTGGATAGTTTCTTCTGAGTGGATTCTTCAGAGCTTGTTGGAGTGATTGTCTTGTTTTGTTATGTAGGTGATTGTTCTTCAGATGTTCTGTTTGTAGTGATTTCAACTTCTATATCTGCAAGAGATTCATTCTGCTTTGGTTTTTCAGAACCAAGCTTATCATCAAATCTGACATAAATAGACTCTATGACTATTCGTGTTTCTGTGTTGTATACTCTGTATCCCTTTGAATGTTCAGAGTATCCTAACATATAACACTTATGTGCCTTAGAGTCAAACTTATTCAGAGGATCATTAGTATTCAGAATAAAACACTTGCACCCAAAAGGATGAAAATATGAAATGTTGGGCTTTCTGTTCTTCCACAATTCATAAGGAGTCTTTTCAAGAATAGGTCTTATAGAGATTCTATTCTAAATATAGCATGTTGTATTTACTGCTTCTGCCCAAAAATGTTTAGCCATGTTAGTCTCATTGATCATGGTTCTGGCCATCTCTTGCAATGTTCTATTCTTATGTTCTACAACCCCATTTTGTTGTGGATTTCTAGGACAAGAAAAGTCATGAGAGATGCCATTTTCATTAAAGAATGATTCTAATTTTTTGTTTTCAAATTCTCCACCATGATCACTTCTGACTTTAAAAATTCTAAACTCTTTTTCATTTTGAACTTGTTTGCAGAAGTTAGAGAATACAGCAATTGACTCATCCTTGTGTCTAAGGAACTTTACCCATGTCCATCTGCTGAAGTCATCTACGATCACCAATCCATACTTCTTGCCACTGACTGAAGCAGTCTTCACTGGTCCAAACAAATCAATGTGCAGAAGTTCTAGTGGTCTAGAGGAAGATACAACATTTTTAGCTTTAAAGGCGGGTTTTGAAAATTTCCCTTTCTGACATGCTTCACACAGAGCTTCTGAGTTGAACTTCAAGTTTGGAAGTCCTCTGACCAGATTGAGTTTGTTAAGTTGAGATAATCTTCTCATATTAACATGTCCCAATCTTCTGTGCCAGACCCATTGCTCAGTTTCCACATACATTAGACATTTTACATTCTGATTTTTTAATTCATAAATTTTTATTTTATATATGTTGTTCTTTCTCTTTCCACTGAAGAGGATTGTTCCATCTTTCTGACTAACAGCTTTACAGAACTTTTGATTGAAGATTATGTCATAGCCATTATCACTTAATTTACTTATGGATAATAGATTATGCATTAATCCTTCTACCAATAGAACATTAGAGATAGAGGGAAGATTTCCATTACCAATAGTTCCAGAGCCAATTATTTTTCCTTTTTGGTTGCCTCCAAAATCTACGTGGCCTCCAACTTTTAATTCAAGACTTTAGAACATATGCTTTCTTCCCGTCATGTGTCGTGAGCATCCAGAGTCCAGGTACCAGGATTGGTGTTTCAGTTTTGTTGTTAAAGACATCTGCAACATACACAATCTTATCTTTGGGTACCCATATTTGTCTGGGTCCTTGTTTGTTAGTTTTCACAATCTTCTGATTTATTTTAGGTTTCAAATCAGAACTTGTGGAACAAGATGACTCACTAGTATATATTAGGTCATGATTATGACCATATGTAAAATGAGAACTTAGAGGAGTATTAACTTTTATGATAACGTCATCAATCTTTTTAAACTTCAGAGTTTCCTCTTCTTTAGTTTTCACATAGCCTATGCCTCTTCTATAATTTCTGCTAACTCCATAGATCATAGATGCAATTTTGCTTCTATCTATGCTTTTAGTTAGAAATTTTTGAAAGCTATAGTCATATTGCTTTATGATACTACTAGAATTGAGTAGATCTTCTAATTCAGATTCCTTATGAGCTTTAAGTTTTTCAAGAGAGTTTTTGCATTCAAAAATATTTTCTTTCAGCTCAGAGTTTTCTGTTTTTAGTTTTCTAACTTCTTCTAATTCAGATACCAGACTTTGTTTCATGTCTTTGTATTTGAATTGAAGCTTCTGATATTTTTCAAGAATTTCTGAGAGGCTATCTTCTAATTGAGATCTAGAAAGTTTAGAGAATACCTCTTCTGTGTCTGAGTCTGATTCTGATTCTGATGAGTGATCTTCTTCTGGTATTTTTGCCATTAGTACAATGTTAGCATGTTCATCTTCTGAATCCGACTCTGCTTCAGATGATTCAGAATCATCCCATGTTGCCATGAGACTCTTTTTCTTTTCTCTGTTGAATTTCTTTCTGGGTTTCTCTTTCTGGAGTTTTGGACATTCACTCTTGTAATGTCCTGGTTCTTTGTACTCGTAGCACACTACTTCTTTGCTTCTGAGTTTCCTGTGGCCAGATGTTGCTTCAGAGTGATTTCTTGTTCTTCTGGTATTTCTGAACTTCTTCTGACGATGCTTCCAAAGTTGTTGGACTCTTCTGGATAAAAGAGATAGTTCATCTTCTTCTGATGAGCATCCAGAAATTTCTTCTTCTTCTGCCTGTAAAGCTTTAGAATCAAATTTGTTAGATTTAAGAGCTACAAACTTACCTTTCTTCTGGAGTTCATCTTCTTCTAGTTCTATCTCATGACTTCTCAAGGAGCTGATCAGTTCTTCTAAAGATATTTCGTTCAGATTTTTTGATAGCTTTAGAGCAGTGACCATGGGCCTCCAAGCCTTTGGCAAACTTCTGATGATCTTCTTTACATGATCTGCTGTTGAGTAGCCTTTGTCTAGAACTTTCAGTCCAGCTACCAGAATTTGGAACCTTGAGAACATTTTTTCAATTGTCTCATCTTCTTCCATTTTGAATGCTCCATACTTTTGGATGAGGGCCAGAGCTTTTGTCTCCTTGACTTGAGTGTTGCCTTCATGTGTCATCCTTAGGGAATCAAACATGTGTTTGGCTGAGTCTCTGTTTGTAATTTTCTCATATTCTGTATATGAGATAGCACTCAAAAGTATGGTTCTAGCTTTGTGATGATTTCTGAACTCCTTCATCTGTTGAGCTGTCATATTTTTTCTTTCAATCTTCTGACCATCTGCTCCAACAGGATGAGTGTATCCATCTGTCACCATGTCCCAAAGATCTCCATCCAGAGCTAGAAAGAAATTTTCCAGAACATCCTTCCAGTAGTCAAAGTTGTCACCATTGAACACCGGAGGTTTTGCATTGATCTTGTCATTTTGGTAGTCATTGTTGTTGTTGCCAGCGTCTGCCATGTGTTTTAACTTCTGGATCTTTTACTGACACGGTTAAGTGTATTTCTCAGAACCTAGCGCTCTGGTACCAATTGAAGGGGCGTAAAACACAAGAAAGAGGGGTTGGAATTGGGTTTTCTTAACAACTTAAAAATAACTTCTATGACAAGTTGATTTATCCTGGTTCGTTTGAACTCAAACTACATCCAGTCCACCCGCCAAGGTGATTTTGCCTCTATCACAGAGGTCTTAATCTACTATTCAATATTTAGATACAATCACAATGACCTACTGTCAAAGTCTTCTTGAGTCTACTGACTAACTAGTCACTCAAGGAAAATCACTTTTATAATAAACAATAATGTAACTAGTATGCTTCTAATAAGCTTTTGATTGTTACAAAGTTTTGGCGCAATAATACAATATATGAAAAAGTAATTCGTCAGCATCTTTTTCAATCTTCAAAATCATTCCTTTATATAGGCTTGAATAAAGTGATCGTTGGGAACAACTTGAGCCTGTTTTGGATATAAATTATTATCATAAATTCCTTCCAAAACGAGAGATACTTGACTTCACCATTAATTGATATATTCTTTAATTAATGCCTTTAATATGAGAATCATCATCTTCTAGACATAAATCAGAGAGAATTAAATCTTGATATGCAACCAATAAATCACGTCTTTAATGATGGATTCTTCAATAAAGTATCTTCTATATAGGGCGCAATGTTTCTTCTAATTAAGCACGTCTTCCTTTCAATAACTTCCTTTTCTACAACTTCTACTCATATAACAAAGAAAGTTATTTTCAGTATGTATTAGAACTTCTATTCTTGCATAATAATAATTGTTATCATCAAAACTCTTAGAGGTTTAGAACCAGAATTGTTCTAACATCCTCCTCACCGGTGGTTAATGATTTAGATAGAGTCTCCTGAAATTCAATGACAAATCGAAAATTATTAGTGGGGATTAAAAATTAATTATATTTTAAAGACATAATCTTATACTTACACATTCCTGATAAACATGTTGAACATCTTCACTAGCAACTCCACTCTTGCCCACACGAGCAACCTTCCACAAAATATGTTCTGGAAGAGATTTTTCTTCATTTTTCTCCTCTTCCAACTACACATTGAGACAAATAATAAGATTATCAATTATAACATATTGAGAGAATTAATAAGATCATATCATTTATATATAGTTACCATTTGTTGTTGTAAGTGTGCATATTCCAAACACCTTTTTTTGTATGGATATGCAGGTTTTGATGCTCCTTGGCAATTAATGGCACTTAAATCCTGGATAAACAAGTTTAAGTCATATCAGAACAAACTAATGTAACAAGTATATAATACAATTAATAGACATGAAAATATAACATTATATTGAATTTTCCGGTTTTCCGTTTGGCTACAAAAGCGCCCTATTCTTCCAGTGTAATCAAATCTGCATACAAGTGTAGAAGTTCTGCTTCAAACAATTTTTTTCATCATCCCTCAGATATTTGTTTAATAATAAGGCTCAAAACCCCCTATGTCTCTTTCCAGCCAATTAGAGACAATACTTCTTTCGTCTTTCATCAATATTAAAGGACCTCTACAAAAAACATACACATATAAACATAAAGTATGTTAGTATAAGTAAAAAAAAACACATTAATCATGTCTAGTAAGTACCTGTATCTCACTCCATATCTTATCTTTACCAGCTTTCAACAATGGATTCCTCCAATTATCACTGGTAATTAGAATATGTTGGCGGATAAGTGAATCAATGTATGAAGACAACATTGAACCGTTATGCTCAATTAGTTGGTTCTTATCACTCAAATGTACATCGAATTTCACCCTTTTGTCTCTAGCATTGACAATTGACTTCATAATTGTTATTCCACATTTTATTTCACTTTCTACCTTCAAAGCTTCATTTTGAGCTTCATTTGTATCATGTGTCTCATGTGTGTCTTCCTCATTACTAGCCATTAGACCTGTAAGAAAGAAAAAACAAAAATTAAATGACAAGTAATTTCATTCAAACATGTTCAAGCATATCATTCATTCACAGATATTTTGATTCAAATTCAATCTATTAGTTGCACATTCATATTTAAATTATTAGTCTCCTCCCATGAAATTGTGTCTCATCAACCAATTCAACCCAGAGATTCCAGTCCAATTCAATGATCTAACTCTGGTCAATCCAGTGACATAAACCCTGCTAAACCAAGTACTACTTTTGAGTCCTCTAGCACTGCTTCCTCTTTACCTAGTCTTATGCCTATTCCACCTAAATCTATATTTGTTCTATATAAACCTGTCAACACACATTCTATACAAACTAGAGCCAAAACTGACTTCTCTCAACCAAGGCTTAAACCTAAACTCCTTGCCAAATATGAGCCTAAAATTGTCAAACAAACCCTTATCTTATGTGGTCAAACCCATTACTATCAAAATCATCTTATCCATTGACATTACCTACAAGTGGTCCATTCAACAACAACAGAACACTACAATAGAACACTACAACAACAATGGGAATGCAACAACAACGACAACAATGTCAATGGCAACAACACTAGAACAACAATGGCAATGACAACAACGCTACAACAAACAATGGCAGCAACTACATAACAACAACAGAACAACAACTACAATGGCAATAACGAACGAAGAACGTACCTGATTTTCTTCTTCACGAACGAAGAATGAAGAACGAAGAACGGTTGAAAGCACTGAGAATGTAGAACGATTGAATGCAAGATAAGCAAGAAAGATTGAAAGCACTGAGAATGAAATGCAAGAGAAAAAGCAAGAAAATGATTAGAAATGAATAGTAGGGTTTCTGAAAGTTTATATTTTAATTAATAATTGACCTTAGAAATCGTTTTTTTTAGAGGGCGCTTTCTTAGGGTTTCTGAAATTTTGACCTTAGAAAGCGCTTTCATTAGAAAGTAGAGAAAAACATTGTATACACGCATTAACAACTGGGATGATGATACATCCATGAATTAATCTGCAAAGATAACTATATATTGGTTCCTGAAAAGAAAATTATTAATTTTAATATTTTTTTAATATTATTTTTCACTTAATTACTTAAACACTCAAAATAAATCATTTTTGAATAATTTTTTGCACATAATTTATTCATACATTCAAAATATTTTGAAGAATTTTAAAACATAATAATATTTGATTAATTTTAAATATTTTGAAGAATTTTAAAGAAAATATTTGATAAATTTTTTTAAAATACTTAAAATTAATCAAATAATAATATTTTTTTAAAGAAAATATTTGATTAATTTCCTTAAAATATTTTATTAATTTATTTGATTAATTTCTTTAAAATATTTCAAAGAATTTTAAATAATATTATTATTTGATTAATTTTAATTATTTTAAATAATTTTAAATAATAATAATATTTGATTAATTTCTTTAAAATATAATAAATAATTTTAAATAATTTTATTATTTTTAATATTTTTATTTATTTTAATTAATAATTGACCTTAGAAAGTGATTTTTAAAATTATTATTTGATTAATTTTAATTATTTTAAAGAATTTTAAATAATAATAATATTTGATTAATTTATTTAAAATATTTGATTAATTTCTTTAAAATGTTTAAATAAAAATTAAATCATAATAATATTTGATTAATTTTAAATATTTTAAATAATTTTAAAGAAAATATTTGATTAATTTCTTTAGAATATTTTAAATTAATCAAATAATAATATTTTTGTAAAGAAAATATTTGATTAATTTATTTAACGAATTTTAAATAATGATAATATTTGATTATTTTTTAATATTTTAAATAATTTAAATAATAATAATATTTGATTAATTTTGTTAAAACATTTTATTAATTTCTTTAAAATATAATAAAGAATTTGAAAGAATATTATTATTTTTAATATTTATTATTATTTAATAATATTTTTTGTTATTTTTGTGAAAATAATATTTTGAATGTATGAATGAATTATGTATAAAAAATTGTTCACAAATGATTTATTTTGAGTGTTTAAATAATTAATTGAAAAATAATATAAAAATATATCATCACACCGCTTCTACAACCATATATATATATATATATATATATATATATATATATATATATATATATATATATATATATATATATATATATATATATATATGTAGAACCGGAGGAATCTACCTGACACTCCAATCGTATCTGACATTCCTCAAATTTTCATAATTTTGACATTACTTCTGAAAAATTTGGGTGAAAAGTGAAAAAAAATTATCTACCGAGATTTTCAAATTTTCGGTATTGAATGAAATTTCGGGGATTTGAAATTCCTAGTAATGTAAAATTTTTAATTATTTTTTGAAATTTTTTTATACTACTGGGAATTTAAAATTCTCAAAAATTTTCTATAAATTTCAGGTATTTGAAATTTTTGATAGTGTAAAAATTTTCAAAAAAAAAAGTGAATTTTTACACTATCGGGAATTTGAAATTACCGGTATCGTATAAAATTTTCCAGGGTTTACCAGAGATTTCGAAATCTCCCATATTTTTTACTGGGAATTTTAAAATCCCCGGTATTTTTTAAAATATCCGATCCACCCCCTCAAATTTCATTATTTTCAAAGGATAAATATGATATTTCGCTACAAATAGGGGGTGACAGATAATTCCTTGTAGAGCTGTCAAATAAACCCAATATTTAAAGGCCCTAATTATTTAGCCGACCATAATATATCAAACCCTCTACTCATATGGTTTTTTTAGGTTTCATTATTTTAGGTCCCTTGATTATTATATTATTTTTGAACCCTATTAAGAAAGGTCTTATTTTATTCAAAAATATTTCACTTTCTGTATTTTTTTTTCTTCCCGTTTAATCACGTTCATTGCAACTAATCTCACGTTAACATTCACCATTTGTGCCGCCGTACGGTCGCTGCCGCCATCCAATTTGTTGCGCAACCACCATCTTATTTCCACTCTTCTCTCTTTTCTTCCTTAATTCTCCTTTTGAGGTATTTATCTCTCTCCATTTCTCTCCATCTCTATAACTCAATCTATTTGTGAAAATGCTTCTATGACAGCTAAATTGACACGTGAAAACAAGATAAAAGTAGGGTCAAATTCTTATCTTCATAAATAATTCCTCTATAATTGGCTATGACACAGACCTTAGCAATTTCTCTAAATGATAATGCAGCAAAATAATTGGTCCACTCAAAATTATTCCATGTTTATGATAAGAATAAAGTAGGGAAAGTGGTTTGGGAACACAAGAACAAGAACAAAAATGATAAGGCTTTCGTATTACAGTTCCAATACATCTATCTTTCTACTTGCATTTCTTCTGTTACACAATTCAGCTACCTACTTTCTCCTTGCAACTTCTACTTCCAACGTCAAGTTTCTTCCTGGTTTTCAAGGACCTCTTCCTTTTCTACTAGAAACCGGCTACATTCAAGTTGGTGAAACCGATGACACTGCTGAACTCTTCTACTACTTTATAGAATCTGAGAACAATCCTAAGGAAGATCCTCTCTTGCTTTGGCTGAGCGGCGGTCCTGGTTGCTCCTCTCTCACCGGTCTAGCATTTGAAATAGGTATCTAATCATCTGACACAGAACACGACACTGACATAGAGTTAGACACGCATGTATTATAACTACTTGGTGTAACCGGTGTTGTAGGTCCAATAACATTTAAAAATGAGGAATACAATGGAAGGTTACCAAATTTGGTATTGAAGCCTCATTCATGGACAAAGGTAAGTAGTATTATATTTTTAGATTTGCCTGTTGGTACTGGATTCTCTTATCCCAATACACAAAATGCTGCTCCACAAACCACATCCAAGTTAGTTCACAATGCTCATCAATTTCTTAGAAAGGTACTATTAGTTTTCATCTATCAAAATATCATTCTGCAGATTACTAGATTGGAATAAATAAGCTGTACGTGATATTATGTATGCAGTGGCTGATTGACCATCCAGAATTTATCTCAAATCAAGTGTACATTGCTGGTGACTCATATTCTGGCATTCCTGTCCCAATTATTGTTCAAGAAATTTCATATGGTAGTACCAACATTCAAATTAGGACAATATGTAGTAGAGACTTATACGTGTATGCTAAAGATTTGCTTCTTCTTTAAATTTCTTTTCCTATAGGAAATGAAGGTGGTCTCCAACCATGGATTAACCTTCAAGGATACATACTGGGAAATCCTTTAACAACATCATACTTAAAAAATTACGAAATAGCATTTAATCATGGCATGGCAATTATTTCTGATGAACTTTACGAGGTGATTTTTTTTTTTTTTTTATGAATCAATAATCATAATTATTCTGATAGATTTCTTTTGTTGATGAATTCCCAATAGTGAATAATATTAACAAGAAATATTTTGTTGATAATAACAGTCACTTAAGAAGAACTGTGGAGGCGAGTATAATGAAATAGATCCTCAAAACGTGCTTTGTTTAAAAGATATTCAATCTTACGAAGAGGTAAGTTGCATGTAAAGATTGTGTTGTTTCTTTCATCTGATTTTAGAATAATAAAAATGTGGTATGCCCGTAATACTCCATTGAACTATTCAAATCATTCCCCATTTGTAAAATCTATAGTCTCTTTCTTAATAGGATGAGGATTATGGGTTTAGATAAATTAAACCCTCGTATTATATATATGACTTGTAACACTGAAATCTATATGCAATTCATAAGTAATTCATAAGACATAAATAAAATGAACTATAGCTACTCTATAGTTGCGGACGTAGGTAATCATGTCGAACTGCATGAACAAAGCTTTTGTGTGTTTCTCTTTACTCTGATTTGTATTCGTATTTCGGTTCTAACAATTGGTATCGGGTGACACTTAATCCGGAAGGTGTGAAATTCAAAGTGACTCGGTTTGACGGATTAGACAATTTCGGTTTATGGCAAATGAGGGTTAAGGATTTGTTGGCTCAACAAGATTTACAGAAGGTGCTTCATGATTAGAAACCGGCAAACATCACAACTATTGATTAGAACGAGATAAAAGAGAATGTTGCAGGTTTGATAAGACTTTGTGTTTCTGATGACGTGATGGCTCATATCCTGGACCTCACAACTTCGAAAGATGTCTGGGAAAAAATTGGAAAATCAATACATGTCCAAGAAGCTCATGAACAAATTATTCGCAAATCAGTGTCTCTATAGTCTGAAGATGCAGGAAGGAGGCGATTTACAGACTCTTTTCAATGCTTTCAACAACATCCTCGCTGATTTGACATAGCTTGGTGCGAAAGTTGACAATGAGGATAAAGCCATTATTTTAATGTGCTATTTATCAAGCTATTATGATTACTTGGTGATCACTCTCACATACGGAAAGGAAACTCAGACGCAAGAGCAAGGCAGTGTGTTCTGGAAAGAAAAAGAGGTTCAAGTTCAAGGACAAAAAACATCATAATATATGGTTGTAAGCAAAATAACCATTAGAAGAAGGATTGTGCAAACAAGTCAGGACATAGTAGTTTAGCAAATGTAGTTCAATCTGATGGCCCATGTAGTGAATAGCATTTGCTATGCATTTCATCTATAAAGTGCACTGATGCATGGATTCTTGATTCTGGACGCTCCTACCATATGACACCGCACCAAGAATGGTTCAACTCATTTAAATCAGATGATTTTGGTTTTGTCTATTTTAGTGATGATAAAACTTGTACCATCATTGGAAAGGAAAAATTAAAATTGCTTTGCACACATTGAATGAGGTGCGTTATGTTCCAGAATTGAGGAAGAATTTCATTTTTCTGGGTACTCTTCAAGAAAATGGTTATTCATTTCAGTCAGATGGAGATATAGACATCATGAAGGTTAGCAAGGTTGCAATGATAGTGATGAAGACAAAAAGAACTGAACGAAACATTTATAAGTTGTTAGGAGGCACGATTATGAATGATGTAGCATATATATGTTGAAATTGATACTGATACAACCAAATTGTGGCACATGCGCTCGGGTCATCTCAGTGAATCTGGGATGATGGAACTACATAAGAGGAATTTGCTGAAGAGTGTTTGTAGTTGTATAATTGGATTCTGCAAGCATTGTTTTCTTGGGAAACAATGTATAGTTCATTTCAAGACCAGACAACACAAGACCAATGGAATCTTAGACTATGTTCATTATGATGTCTAGGGGCCTATAAATGTTGCAAGTTGAACTTGAGATGAAAGTTGAAGTTAGAAGATTGTGGGTTGATCCTATGTTAAAATCTGTGGAATATCCTTGAGGACTATACGTTGTCCTTGTGGTGTTGGTCTGAACTTGGATAAATATAGTTTTCTCCTTTCTTATTCCTTATCCCTTATCTTTTATCGTTTCGCTATATTTTTATTCTAATGATACTTTTTTAAAATAATTTTAAAAATCACTATAAATTGTTTTTTTATTTAATTCATTTATCTCAATTCATCCCTTCTTGTGTTTGAAGTCACATAACAAACCTTTTTGTGTAGTGAATATGATTGGTCCATAAGCCAATGACATATTTCACATTTTTTTCTTCTATTTCTACATAGTCCTCCTTCACATTTGGAAAATAGTACCCAAACATGAGTACATTTAAGGCCAACGTCCTTGCTTCATAATGGTTTATGTATATGTCTTCATGAACTTGTGCATTTATACTCAACTTATTTATCCTCTATGAAAAAACAAGAGAGTTGGGATAAACCTGTCATATAAAGCTTCTAAACTATGATATATAATAGGAAACAATTATTCTGACTCTTCAACTTCCTTTTTTCTTGAAATAGGATTGTCTCATGAAGAAGGTAGTTCTTCATATCCTTTGTACCTTATGGAACTATATTCATGTCAAATCTGCCTCTTCCCCTAAATATTACACATTAATTATACATTTACAATCTATTTGTAAGTTTATCAATATAAGTGTGAGTGTATAATCTCACATAAAGTATTTCTATATCAAATGATAAAATAGTGTTAAATTGTTTTTATTTATTCAATAACTTATTTCTAAAATATCTTATTTAACTACTTTACAAACCTAACAAGCATATTTAATCTGAGTTATTTTTTGTTGTTGTGATTCCTCAGACTATTTCAGGAGTGAATAAAGCTCATATTTTGGAACCAAATTGTAAGGATGATTGGCATGATTCACGTGAACTTTCTAGAAAAATGCTTATTATTAACAATGCTTCTCTCACACTGCCACCTTTAAGTTGTCGGGTAACTTCTCAAAACTAATTTATTGTTAATGTTAAGAGTCTCACAATATAAACAAAATATAAACTAATTTATTGATAGAAAAATAATAGTATAACCAAAATTATAGATATGATTGTAGGGCATATTATGATATGAATAATGAAATAAACATGTATCTGTCATAATTGAATTTAAACTGAGAAAATTGTTGTCATCTTTCTAATGAAACAGTTACGCTTAATATCTAACCTAATGGGATAGTCAGAATATATAACCATCAGATGAGGAAAGAGACCTCTCAGTGGGCTATCCAAAAGAATGACCCAACCCATCACAGGTCATTCAACAATTAAGCTTAATACAATATTCATTTATAATTATAATAATAATTGATATAATAATAATAATACTTTATATATAATTAATTAATAGAAATCCAATATATATTTAACATTCTCCCACTTGGATGACTTTAATTAATTATTAAAATACAACAATTATAATGAATAAATATATCAATCATTTATCATCAAATCAATGTGAGAAAACACAAAATTTTAACAATGCATAGATTGTATCCGATAGGGAAACAAATCACGTTTGTCAAATACTCACATTTCACATAATGATAATGAATATGGATTAACATAACACAATGAAGAAATATGTAATCCAATAATGGTCCAAGCATCTCAAATACTATAAGAGATATGATTATTAAATTGACGTCATCTTACACATATCCCATTACAATAATTAGACTCCCACTAACCCAAAATGTCAAATGACTTAACTATACCCATGTTGGTTGCATGCCTTTGAAAAACACTAACAATTAAGCCTCTGGTCAGTGGATCTGCCAACGTGTTCTTTGTGGCAAAATATTCAATTCGAGTATGATATTCAAGAATTTTCTCCCTGACAAATAGATACTTAATATCAAAATGTTTTGAGCGAGAATAACTCTTCGTGTTCTGAGAGAAATATACAACATCAGAATTGTCGTAATATATCACAAGTGGCCTAAATATGCTTTCAACAACTTTGAAGTGAGATATTAAGTTTATCAGCCACATAGCTTGGCAAGTAGCTTCATAGCAAGCTACATATTCTTCCTCCATGGTTGAAGTAGTTGTAAGAGTCTGTTTAACACTCTTCCACGAAATAGCTCCTCCTGCCATCATAAAAAATTAAGCCGGAAGTAGACTTTCGGTGGTCAGGAAAACCTGCAAAATCAGAATCAGAATAACCAATGACCTGAAGTTGATCAGAATTCTTATAGGTCAACATGTAATTCTTGGTTCCCTGCAAATATCGCATGACCTTTTTAACGGCTTTCTACTGACTTAATCATGGGTTACTCAAGTATCTCCCTAAAACATTAACTGCATAAGCAATATCGAGACGAGTACAAACTTGAGCATACATCAAACTGCCAACAGCAGAAGCATATGGGACTCTTTCCATTTCAACAGTTTCTTTGTCATTTTGAGGACATCCAGATTTAGATATCTTATCACCCTTTTGGACAAAAGAACAATGCACGGGGAGCAAGACTGCATGTTAAATCGCTTAAGGATTCTTTCAATATATCCTTTCTGAGACAAACCAAGAACACCATGTGACCTATCACAAAATATTTGGATGCCTAAAACAACAGAAGCATCACCTAGGTCCTTAATATCAAAGTGGTTACTTAACATTGTTTTTGTCTCATTCAAAAGACTAATACTGCTGCTAGCAAGAAGGATATCTTCGACATACAACACTAAGATTATAAAATCTCTCCCACTGTTCTTTAAATAAATGCACTGATCTGAAGCATTTTCATTGAAACCAAAAGAAGTGACAACTTTATCAAACTTTAAATACCATTGTCTAGATGCTTGTTTTAACCCATAGATGAATTTCTTCAATTTGCATACTAATTTCTCTTTTTCCGCTTCAATAAAACCTTCAGGTTGAATCATATAAACATCTTCAACAAGTTCTCCATTCAGAAAAGATGTTTTCACATCCATCTGGTGAAGTTCCAAATTAAAGTGTGCAACCAAAGCCATAACCACTCAAAAAGCACCTTTAGTAGAGACAAGTGAGAAAGTCGCTTTGCAGTCAATCCATTCTCTTTGACTATAGCCTTTTGCCACTAGTCTGACTTTGTATTTGTCCATTTTACCCTCAGGATTACGTTTAGTTTTGAAAACCCATTTGCATCCAATGGTCTTGCAACCAACTGGAAAATCCGTGAGATCCCAAACACCATTATGAGACATATAATTTAATTCATCATGCATAGCAGTCAACCAATCAGAAGCATGAGAACAAGAAATTGCTTCTTTAAAAGTGGTAGGATCATCATCATCTTGAATATTAAATGCATGCTCTTAGAGATACACGACAAAGTCATTTGCTATTGTATGCTTTCAAGCTCTCTGAGATCATCTCAATTGAATAACTTCAACAATGTTACTTGGTTCAACAACACCGATAAGATCTAGGGTATCAGTTTGTTCATGCTCATCTATTTATGGTGCCACAACTTGATCATTATTTTGAATTACTGGAATCACAACCTCATTAGGGAAAGGAAAAGTTGGGATAGGGAGAAAAGTACAGTCTTCTTCAAGAGTAACTGGTCGTGGCATAGAGAATCCACTATCCAAATCACCCTAAAAAAAACCGCTCTATCAGATTCAATGGCTTGTGTAGAATGGGAAGGACAATAAAATCTACAACCTCTAGATCCAATACTATATTCGATGAAGAAACCACTAACAGTCTTCATATCAAGTTTCTTTTGTTGGGGATTGTAATGTTTTACTTCAGCCTTACAACCCCAAACATGAAATGTCTCAAACTCGACTTCCTTCCTGTTAATTGTTCATAAGGAGTCTTCGATACTGATTTACTTGGAACCTGATTAAGAATGTAGACAACAGTCCTCAAGGAATCACCCTAAAGAAAATCAGGCAATGAGGAATGACTCATCATGAACCTAACCATGTCCATAAGTGTCCGATTACGTCTCTCTGCAACTTCATTCTGTTAAGGGGTTCCTGGCATAGTGTATTGAGCCTCAATACCACATTCTTCCAGAAATCTAGAAAACGGTCCTGGATTTCTTCCAGTCTCATCATATCTACCATAATATTCTTCTCCTCTATCAGACCTCACACATTTGACAATTTTTTCCTGATTTCAATTCAATGGCAACTTTAAAATATTTAAAGCCATCTAATGAGCTAGACTTGTCTTGGAGAAGTTATATCCATCCAAACCTGGAGAAGTCATCTATGAAGGTGATAAAGTACTTGTATCCACCCATAACATTGGGTGTAATAGGTCTACATTTGTCTGTGTGAATCAATTGCAATATATCTTCACATTTATTTGCTTTTGTATTCCTGGTTTTGGCAGTGAACTTTCCTTTGAGGCAATCAACACAAGTTTCAAAATCAGAGAAGTCGAGATTAGGAAGAATACCCTTACTAACCAGTCTTTCAATACGAGGTATAGAAATGTGCCCTGAATATCTATGCCACAATATTGAAGAATTATTATCTTTCCTATTGCGTTTTTTTCCTAACAACAGAATTTACAGACATCTCATTCACATTCAACATATATGAAACATCACACAAATTTCCAGAACCAACAATAGCAGAACTAAAACAAACATTAAGTTTTCCATTACCAAAAACAAAAGAGTGACCACATTTATCCAAAGCTGAAATAGAAATCAAATTTCTTCTCATTGAAGGTACATAAACTGCATCTTTTAAAATCAAAATGTGTCCAGAAGGTAAAAACAAGGAAACAACTCCTATCTCCATCACCGATACTCTAGCTCCATCTCCCACAATGACCTTCGCCTCAACATCACTTGGTCTCCTCAGGCTTGTGAACCCCTGCAAAGAACTCACGACATGAATAGTGGCACCTGAGTCCAACCACCAAGTATCGGAAGGAACATCTACTATATTTGATTCAAAACAAGCTAGAGCTAGGAGTGTACCTTGCTTTTCAAGTTTCTTTTTCAAGATAAAACAATTGTCTGCCTTATGTCTATACTTCTTGCAGTACATGCACTCTCCTTAAAGAATTTTTTCTTAAAAGACTTCTCTTTAGGCTCCAGATATTATGTTGTCCTTTTTCCTTTCTTATCATCAAAATGGCGTTTTCCCTTGTGAAAGTTTTTCTTGAAATCCTTTGTTCCTGAAGTAGAAGTAACAAACTGAACACTTTGAGCTTTTTCCTTTTTTAGAGAATCTTCCTCTTGAGTTAATATGTCTATCATGTCATCCACAAACCATTCAACTTTTTGGGTATTATAGGAGGTCCTCAAAACATCAAATTGGAGAGGTAGAGACTCAAGAACTCTCCAAATTAAAGTGCTCTCACCAATTTCAACTTTGAGAGTTTTAAGCTTATTGTAATAGTGGATCAACTTCATAATATGCTCATGCACACCACTAACACCATCATACTTAGTTTTGTCAAACAAAGAGAGATACTCACACTTTTTAGCCTTATCAAAACGAGTGAACTTCTCACCAACAAACTTTAGGTAATCTTTAGCACTCTCACTTTCGGGTATGTTTTATCTAATGAATTTTTCCATAGTGTAAGATATCACCTTAAGGCACAATCTATTGGAGTGTTCCCATTTTTCATAAAGAGTCTTCTGAGCTTCAGTAGACGCATCAGTAATAGTGCCAGGCTATTCAGTTCTCAGAGCTAAATCAAGGTTGGCTATAGCCAAATAAAGGTCGAGAGACTCTTTCCAGTCCTCATAATTGGTCTCACTCAGAGTTTTGACAGAGTTAGGAAAAGAGGTTGTCATATAGAAAAATGATTCCACATATATCAACCAAATATTTCCTAATAAACTATATTTCATTATGATCTTACATCATAAATACAAAAAATAAACAGAAACTTATATTACCAAAATTTCAATATCGATAGGATATTTAAACGTGATAAAATAAATATAAAATACCAACAATATTTTGTATCATTACAAAATTATGCTAATAATAATACATCGATAGAATACAATTATTATCAGTATAATACATATCATAATTTACTAATAAATTTTATTTATTCAGAATTTATATCAATAACAATATATCGATAAGATATAATCATCAATAATTTAAATAATTTAAATTATGCAATTAACACACAAAATTTGTATAATTAAATTCATGATAGACAAAATTTTAATCATACGAATAAAAAATATTTATGTTTAACAAATATTGCAAAGAATCATTCAACAACGAGAATTTGCCCATTGTGCCACAAAACTAAAAAGTATTTCCTGATATGCCACCCCTTCAAAATTAAGTCCCAAAATGCCACAAAATTTGTCATGTTCTGTAATTTTTTAATATTTTTTGTACATCCTCCAACCAAGATGGAGGATGGGCCCCACCTGCTGTAGTGGTCCGCCATCTTGGAAGGAGTCCCTTTTTTTTCGTTTTATATTTTTAATTAGTTAAAAAACTAATTTTTATTATATATAAATTATATTTAATAATATAATAATATAAAATATTATATTTTAATTAATTTTTTTTTTCGTTTTTAATTAATATTAATTTTTTTTTCTAATTCTATATTAAAATATTTCCATAATATTGTTAATAGAATACATAAAAAAAACAATAGAATAAAAGGATATTGTCATTAATATAATAAATATAATTACAAGAAATTGAAAATTATACAATTTATTGAAATTCATCTTCGTCATCTATATCTGGTAAACAGCTACCGGTTCCACATCTTATTGGTCGTCGAATCCGTCGTTGTCGACCTAATTCTTGTGTAGGAGCAGGTGGAATGTTAGGATTTTGGACAACAGGTGTTTGGTTTGGAAAAATTTCAAATGGGTTGAAATTTTCAAAAAATTCTGGCGATGGAAATTCGTGTGAGGTTTGGGTGAATTGGGTGGGGTTTGGCGCCGATGGTGCGACGGTCGCGACGTAATAGTCCGACACATCGAGGGATGATGAAGGTTGGTTTGTTTGTGTGTAGTCAAAGTTTGGTGGTGGGATAGGGGTGTGATGTCGTGGTGGGCGGATGTAAGTTTGATGTTGTGTTTGGTAAGTGTAATGGTAAGGTTGTTGGGGGGTTTGGTATGTATATTGGTGAGGTTTTTGGGGGGTTTGGTATGTGTATTGGTGAGGTTGTTGGTAAGAGGATTGTTGTTGATGAAATTGAGTGGATGTGTTTGATTGTGTGTATTGGGTATGAGTGTATTGTGTAGTGGATGTGTTTGGTTGTGAGTATTGGGTTCTCGGGTTTCGTTGACGGGGGTCTGCCAAGAATTGTTCTGTTGATGCAAATTGATACGGTAGCCTATGGAACCAATATAAGTATTCTTGCGTAGGCTTATTTTCTCCGTCAAAATGCACCCCAGTCAAACACAGTTGTTGTCTGTTTGCCCAAAGTTCTTGATCGGCACGATACAAATTTGTGAAAGCATAATTCCATGATGTTTGCATTTGCATTAGGTGTTGTTCTTCTAGACACCTTGGTGTGCCGGGTATTTCCTGCTCATACCCGAACTGCAGTTTGACCCGATCGGATTGATGCATTTCAACAATCCAGAAGCAAAATATGGGTGTGGTAGCGCTCCAGATAAGGTGATCGTCATTTTGCGGTTCTTGCAATCCTAGATATGGCCGCCATATAAACTGGAAAAATGTAAATTACAATTATTAGTACAATGCATAAATCTATAGTATTAAAGTAAAAGAAAATATTAATGGTGGAAACTTTACATTTGTTGCAACCATGTGATCAATTAAACCACGATACCCCTTGAGAAAATGTCTAGGATTATTGTGGCAATTTTTCTTCATTCGTGGGTCCGTACACCATCTGGTATAAAAAAAAATTAAGTTATTATAATTTAAAAAGTTAGTAACAAAGAAAAACAAAATATATAGAAAAATACTAACCTTGATGCATATGGAAAGGTTACTTCTAGTTGACTGATTGGTGCCAAAAAGGGCATATGTGTGAACCCCCAAGCCTGGAGTAGTATAACACAACCCCCATTCCATCAACACCGATTTCAGCTGCTTTGCACAGTTCCCTGTACAAAAATGCTAACACAGCAGATCCCCAGCTATATTTGTTACATTCTGAAAATTTTTGAACAAAAGGTATCCACATACTATGCACCTGTTTTCCTCATTCTGGCATAATAAATTAACTGATCATTTGTGGAATGTTCGTCAATGACATTCCCTTGTATAATGTTCTTTAACCAACTTAAATATACCCGTCTACCCACTATTTGGTCTCCAGGAGGTTGGTGACCCAAAAAATCAGTCCATTCGGATACAGCTATTTCAGTGGACCCTATGATGGGTCTACCATCGACGCGGAGACCCAACAACATACTAACGTCTTGTAACGTTATTGTGCATTCCCCAGTGGGGAAATGAAACGTGTGTGTTTCTGGTCTGCGTATGAATACTACAGAGCAGAACTATGTAAAGCTAACATACAAGCATTACATTGGGTTGATAATATCCCCAGAGATAAATGGACAAGGGCGTTTGATGGAGGAAAAAGATGGGGGCATATGACTACCAACCTCGCTGAATCAATGAACTCGGTTTTGAAGGCCACTAGAAATCTACCGATTACAGCTTTGGTAAAGTCAACATATTATAGGTTGGGCACAGTTTTTGGTAAAAGAGGACATGAATGGACTAGAAAGTTGACAACTGGACAAGTCTTTACTGCTAATTGCATGAAGGGTATCGAGGAAGAGGCCTTCAAATCAAACAGCCACATTGTTAGACAGTTTGATCGACAAATGTTTCGCTTTTTGGTACAAGAAACAGTGAATCATGATGGTAGACCAACAACACACTTCAACGTCGATCTCCAAAATCAAACATGTGAATGTGGAAAATTTCAAACTTTTCATGTCCCTTGCTCACATGCTATTGCGGCGTGTTCAAGCATTAGCAAGACTATATTGTTCATATAGCAGACGTTTTTAAAGTACAAAGTGTTTTTAAAGTTTACGAGGAAAGCTTCCTCGGGGTTCCTACGGAGTCAGCTTGGCCACAATATACAGGTGACATTCTATGCCACAACGACACCATGCGACGAAAAAAGAAAGGTCGTCCAAATAGTACTAGGATTCAGACTGAAATGGACACAACTGAGAAGGAAAAACGAAGGTGTGGCATATGCCGAGAAGTCGGCCATATGCGCAAAAAATGTCCTAACAAGGCTGGGCCTTCTAGTTAGTTTTATTTCTGCAAGTATTGTCTTTTTTAGCGGGAATAATTAAATAAATACTTTTTTCCGAAAAACATTTTATTATAGTTTAATATAGAATTAGAATTAGAAAAAAAAAATTAATATTAATTAAAAACGAAAAAAATTAATTAAAATATAATATTTTATATTATTATATTATTAAATATAATTTATATATAATAAAAATCAATTTTTTAACTAATTAAAAATATAAAACGAAAAAAAAAAAAAAAGGACTCCTTCCAAGATGGCGGACCCCTACAGCAGGTGGGGCCCATCCGCCATCTTGGTTGGAGGATGTACAAAAAATATTAAAAAAATATTAAAAAAATACATGACAAATTTTGTGGTATTTTGGGATTTAATTTTGAAGGGGTGACATATCAGAAAATACTTTTCAGTTTTGTGGCACAATGGACAAAAAACTCTTCGACAACATACAGTAATAAAAGAAGAGTATCCAAAAATATATACTCTATTATTAATCATTAATTATTAATTAATACTATTATTAATATTTTATTTTAAAAATTGGTGTGATGTGATTAATACTCCACGTGATGAATTTCTTTCAATATTATTAATATTTTAATTCTTAATGGATCTTGCATTTCACGCGCCAACCAGAGGATGAGGTGATAGGACTTATTTCATCTCTTTCACCCGAATTCACAGAAAGACGGGTCGTTTGACCTGGTTTATTGACCCGGTTAATTTTAGATCGATTTTCAATGCAAAATAATAAAATTTATACCTATTTTAATCGCTTTAAAAGTTAGAGTGATTCCACAAATTAATTTTAAGAAACGTTGATAAAACATTGCAAATCGAAAATTTTGAAGTTAATAAAACTTTAATCCATAGATGATGTCATATGCAGGTAAGATAAAACAAGTTTATGAATGATTGAATAAAGAAAAATACATTTTAACCATTAACAATATCAATTAATCACACACAGTACACATAACACATTAAATGCAATTTTCATAATCACACATCAATAAATTATTAAAAAAATAACCATACAAAATATCTATTTGGCTCTGATACCATTTGATAGAAAAATATTTGATGAACAAGATTATTATCAATATTTGAAACAAAATATTTATTTAGCTCTGATACCATTTGATAGAAAGATATTTGATGAACAAGATTATTATCAATATTTCATTCTAGTTATCTAATTAAAATATTTAATTTTTTTTGGAAATCCACCACAACTTATGGAAAATTTCTATCAATTTTGATGAACAAGATTATTATCAATACACAATAGTAATGAAAATAAAGAGAATCGTAAAAGAAAGAAAATTAAAGTTTGATAAAATATGGAAGAAGATGGTGATATTTGCAGAGTAACTCTCTATCCATAAACCGCGGAAATCTTATTCACTTTGCAATTGCAAAATTATGTGAATTCAAATTGATACAGGAATAAGAGTTACTCTCTCTATTTATAGTTTTAGGTTAGCTTGTTCCCTAAGTCAAAGCGCAAAACACAAAAGCCCAAAATATTTATTTTAGCTAACACTACTAAAATAGATTTAATTTGAAATTCTGTCAAGCAACCTGCTTCGATATTTCGACACATATACTAGATTATTTCGACACATTCTTGTTTCTGTCGAGCTACACCTGCTTTAACACAAGGAATTACATTCTCAACAATTTTCTTCTTCTTTTTCTATTGACAGAGTTATGGATATTTTCTCAGTGACTATTGGATTAACAATGACAATGTTCGCAATGCACTATACATTCGAAAGGTATATATATATATATATATATATATATATATATATATATATATATATATATATATATATATGTGTGTGTGTGTGTGTGTGTGTGTGTGTGTTTTCTTGAAAAAATGTATTTATTTATTTATAATAGTAATATTTGTGCAATTCAGGGAAGTATAAGAAAATGGAATCGATGTGCTTTTGACATTCCTTTTAATCACGAAACCATTAACAGCTTCCCGTATCATATAAATCTTAGTAGAAAAGGCTATCGTTCATTAATATACAGGTTAGTATTTTTTATTAATAACATGTCTATATTGTTTTTTATTTCTTAATATTTTTGGTATTGAACTTGAACATGATATAAATTGGTTAATTGTATTTTGTTTAAAGTTTCTGTTTGGGATGTCGATGACATTTTCAATCTTATTGTTTCTATTTCTTGGAGATGCTTGGGACTAGGTCGTAGGAATTGTTTTTTTAAGGTAAAGAGCAACAATAATTCTGGAGCAATCTTCGCCTCAAAGAAAGTATGATCCATCAAAAATCTCGCTCTAAATGGTTGAAGGAGGGAGATATCAACAACATGTTTTTTCATAATTCCCTCAAAGCTAGAAACAGGTTGAACTACATTTCTTATGTTCTTTTTCAGGGCAAAAATGTGAGGATAGTGCCAAGATTAAAGAGGCTGCTTTGTTATTTTTCAAGGCAAAGTTCAGAAAGGAAGAGAGTTATAAGCATATGCTGAATCTTCAGGATATCAGTAAGCTTAGTATGGAGGATAACTGCAATTTGGATGCACCCTTCACATCAACTGAAATTGGAACAACTGTGTTTGACTGTGATGGAAATAAAGCCCCTGGTCAGGGTGGTTTTTCGTTCAAGTTTATTAAAGATTGTTGGGATTTCATTAGAACAGATTTCGTAAATTGTATTCTTCATTTTTCAGAGACAAAAAGACTTCTGAAGGTTTTCACTTCCTCCTTCATGGCGTTGGTCCTCAAATTAGATAGTCCTCAACACTTTGGTGATTTTAGGCCTATAAGTTTGGTTAGTTGTGTTTCTAAAGTCATTTCCAAACTTATGGCTTCTAGGCTGCTGCTATCATCCAGAATTTGGTATCCCCGGTCCAAACTGCCTTTATATTTGGTCGTAATTTGTTAGATGGAGTTTTGTTAGCCAATGAAATGTTAGATTCGACTAAAAGAGATAAGAGGAAATACCTTCTGTTTAAGGTCGATTTAGAACAAGCTTATGATTGCGTTGATTGGGGTTTCTTGATTTATGTCCTTAGAGCAATGAACTTTGGCTCTAATTGGATTAAATGGATTGAAGGTAATGTATGCACTAGTTCTGTTTCTGTTTTAATCAATGTTTCTCCAACTAAAGATTTTGTCGCTACGAGAGACCTTAAGCAGGGTGATCCGCTTGCACCGCTTCTATTCACCTTAGTTGATAAAGCGCTTGCTCTTTTGGTTAAAGAGCTTCAAATCTCAATCTGTTTTTAGGCTTTGGTATTGATGGTCAAAATTCTATCGATCTTCTTCAATTTGCCGATGATACATTGTTGTTTTGTGATGGAGGTTATCAAAATATTTGGGCTATGAAGTCTATCCTTGGAGGATTTGAAATGGTTTCAGGTCTTAAAATTAATTTCTCTAAAAGTTGCTTTTATAGAGTAGGCTTAGAAGATGAGTTTTTGCAAGCTGCTAAAGTTTTTCTTTGCTACAAATCAGGTTCTTTACCTTTTAAATTTTTGGGGGTTACAATTGGAGTAAATCATCGGAGAATTTCGTTTTGGTATCCTGTTTGGATTGTTTGAAAGCTAGATTAAATTCTTGGGTTGGAAGGAATATGTCCATGGGAGGTAGAGTTTCCTAGATAAACTTTGTTCTTGTTAATTTGTTGATTCATTACCTTGCCTTTTTCAAAGCTCCTTCGAAAATTGTTAAGCAAATTATAACAATTCAACGTCGGTTCTTGTGGTCGGGGACGGCGGATAAAAGTTCTATAACTTGGGTCAAATGGAGTTCTTTGTGTAAATCCAAAGAGCATAGTGGTATCGGTATTAAGCATATAGGAATCTTTAATAACTCTTTGTTATCAAAATGGCTTTGGAGGTTCTTATCCAGAGGTGATGAATGGAGACATTTTCTGACTAATCGATACAAGAACCTTTATTATTGGATCATGGAAACAGATCCGGTTTCGTAACCTAAGAAAGCTTTTTATGGATGCGGGATTTGCTTAAAATTAAGTTTTGTTGTGATGCTCCTTGTTTCACATCTCTAGTTAAACCTGTTCTTGGTTGTGGTACTAAGATTCCCTTTTGGAATTCGTCTTGGAGCGGGGACAATAAGTTGAAAATCATCTTTTCCAATCTTTTCCTAGCGGCTACAAACAAAGACTGTCTTTTGTCAGATTGTTATTTTTGGACTCAGGATTATTGGACCTGGAACTTTGATAACAATTGGCTTCCAGGTTTCAATATTGTGCAGTCTGATATTGTTGGTTTGCTGAATGTTGTTAATGGTGTTCAGATTTTGCGTAACAATCAGGATCGCTGGGATTGAAGCTTGGAAGTTAATAATGACTTCTCGGTTAAAAGTCTTCACAATCACTTTATGAATGATGTGCCCGGTTTTATATTTCAAGAAGCTGGAAAAAAAAATTTGAAGTTGGTTTGGAAGACTAAAGTTCCTCTTAAGCTGAAGATCTTTTCTTGGAGGTTGATATGCAATAGATTGCCGACCCGTCTAAATCTAGCTGCCAGAGGTATTGTAGCTTCTCCTCATGACAAGGTTTGTATGTTATGTTTCCAAGAGGAAGAAGATGCTTCTCACTTATTTCCTTTTTGTTCTAAGGTTCAGATTTTGTGGAATAAATTAATTGATTGGTTAGGCATCCAACCGATTGTTGCCAATACTTTTTGTAATCATGCTTTGTTGAAGTTCCTTGCTTCTTTTTCCAAGGTCAATGAGGATATGAGCTGTTATGTTTGGATCATTTCGTCTTTGGTGCATTTGGAATTACCATAATAGTATTTTGTTTAAAGGTTCTGTTTGGGATGTCGATGACATTTTCAACGTATTGTTTCTATTTCTTAGAGATGGTTGGGACTAGGTCGTAGGAATTGTATTTTTTTTAATGGATGCACCATCCCTTAGATTTTTTATAATAAGATCTTGGATGGTTTCCATTTGCTTTTTGATTGACCTTTTATAAAGGTTGGAGAATCTTTTTTTCTCCCTTCAATACATATTGCTTATAAAAAAAAATTATTTTATAAAAAAAATAATCTTAGAAATGTAAAAGCTATAAAGACTAGTTGCTTCAAAATCAAATTTATGTTATCTTATACGTTGTACCAAACACTCATTACATGATTTAAATTGTGTAATTCTAAGTCATATTTTGATAACAGTGGGGATCATGACATGATCGTTCCTTTCTTGGATACTCAAGCATGGATAGCATCTTTAAACTACTCCATAGTCGATGATTGGAGGCAATGGTATTTAGATGGACAAGTAGCAGGGTATATATCTGGCAAAATTATAAATTAATAATTTATATAATACTACTATACTTTTATGAAATTTTACATTAGTATTTTTAATATTTAATTATTATGGATAGATACACAAGAGCTTACGCGAATCGAATGACATTTGCGACTATAAAGGTAATAATTTATCATACACTTTTATATATATATATATATATATATATATATATATATATATATATATATATATATATATATATATATATATATATATATATAATGCTAATTTTCATATGAATATATTTGTAGGGAGGAGGACATACAGCTCCAGAGTACAAGCCTAAAGAATGCTTCACCATGTTGAGTAGGTGGTTATCAAATAAAAAACTCTAAAAGTTATATAATATTCACGTGAGTTTAAATTTTATATTCCACGAGAATTATTTTTTTAAAGTATAAAATTCTATGTGAATTCTATCTGGTGTTATAGTTTTACATCATTATGAATGATTGTTAATGTCTTCCAAAGTAAGTTTATAAGAGAGTTAAATTTGTATGAGTTATAGTATCTATATGAATATTATATTGCCAAGAGAAGACTTTAGTATCTAAACCTAAATTTTCCAACTTATATCTATGTATTATTTCTTTCCCTAAGAATGTGAGTAGCTATAAAACTCATGGACTTTATGATCTTCAAACAATTAAACTATCAAGGTTTGATAAAGGCTCAAGCAACTAGTTTAGAATAAGTCCCTGTCCATATTTTCAATCAATTCTTTGATGTAAGTTCTAATGTCACATTCCACCCATGAGATCAACTTAAGGCATTACTAGCACCAATATTATAAGCCAAAATTCTTAAATTATTAGCTTTATAATTTTGGAATATTCTTTCATTATTAGATATATTCCGGTTTTTATTATAAGAGAAAATTTAATTTTTAGATTCAAAGAAAATTTAATTTTTAGATTCATTCAATAATTAATGTATCTTATTTATATATAGATCAAATATATCATTAATTTTATGAATATAAAAAATGAAATTTCTTTTATAATATATATTAAAGGGAGTACCACAAATACCATTTTTATTCCATTTTATCCAATCAAACATAGAGGATGCAACATAACCTCCTTAATGATGTGACCTCTTTAACAATGTGAAAATGTTTCAATTTTAGATTGAAAGTTTTCAGGATAGTAAAATCATACATAGATGTAGTTGAGACTTTGGTTGTTTCATTTTAATAAAGAACTACCTCTTACCACTACAAGAAAAACCTTGTTTAGTCGTGAGGTGTTTTTTCTAAGGGTAAGATGTAAGACTTTATTTCTCCGACTCAACACTTAATTAAGTAATTTAATATAACTTAACAAATAAAGTGTCACTTATACTTCATCATAGCATAAAAGAATCATAAATAAAACTTTTAGAAATAAGTAGTGAAAAATCAATAAGTTTAACATATGAATCTCAATAACAATGATAAAGTGATTCAACAATTCTCAAAGGAAATAAGACATGCAACACAAGAAAACATAGAATAACTTGTTCCCTAGTATTACATATCAGAGTGACTCCACTAAGAACCGAACAATAAATAAATAAAGAAGCACTAAAATATTCCTTTGGCATCAAGTATCTACTCTTGCACCTGATCGTCTGTATCCTAGAGGAGCACAGACCCAACAACAAACAGAAAGGGGTGAAAATATGCTCAAATAAATTAACAGTGCAAAACATAGCACGGGTACACTACTACAAAATACACTTTCGGTAACATAATACTACTATGATTGTGCTTTTCACCGTTGTAATATCGCAAACTGTATATGCCCGGTATATTTATTATTTTGAAAGTTATTTAATCATGGTGGAGATAAACAATCGTGGTGATAAAGTAAGTATTACAAGCTTCAAATCCTAGCAACTACATTTTATCCTTTTTTCCTATTACAAAAAGTGAGTGTCACTTAAGTTCATAAAAAAATAAAAAAATAAAAAATTATTTAACCACGGTTTTACCATTCAGCCGTTGTACTAAGGTTTTCCTTGTCAACCGTGGTGAAAAGTGATATTTTTTAATATATAAGAAAAAGTGTTTGTCGTTCAATACATAACAAATGTTTCTCTCAAAAGAAAATCCTAACATATTTCACTCTTCTCTCTCATAACATAACCCTAACATCCATGTCACTCTTTAAACATACTTCAACCTTCAGATTCGTCTTCACCAATCTCTACCTTGAGGTTCGTTCATTAAACTTATGCTTCTATTTCGTTTACTTTTCTTGTTAAAATGGATTCTCATTTTTTTTTCATTTGGTGAATGCTCATTTTTTAAGATTCGTCTTCACCACCTTAACAAAATACATATTTTGGCTATGGTACATATGGTTTGTGTTGCTTCAAAAAAATACAAGAAGTATGAAGTTATTGTGTAAACTTCATTCACCTTGTACTTCTTTTTCATAGCATCATAAACTATATGAACTTCATAATTTGTTCCAGTTCCACGATTAGTTTCAAAAAATATGCGTTCTAGAAATATTTTATTATATCTTATATTGTTGTTGTAGTATGTTGTTGTTGATTAATGTTCTCAGAACTTCATAATTTGTTTTTGTTATTATTGTTGTTGTTTATTATATATTGTGTTCTTGAACCTTATTTTTTTTATTTATTTTGTTATATGTTATTGTGTTGTTGCTAAATGTTGTTGTATGTTGTTGTTGTTGATTAATGTTTTCAGAAGAACAAAACATTGCTAAGTCGCAAGAAAGAGGCTTCTTGTGACTGAGCAATGTTTTGTTCTTTAAATTCTTATGCAGGTTGCGCAATAAATGAAGTTGAGTTTATTATATGCTATGTAGATTGTTTGTTTCACTAACTTTTCACTAAAAATAGATTTCATTTAAATTGACATAGATAATCTGAAAATTAATTTGTATTTGAAAATCAACTTATATCAATGTGTTTGGTTTCAACAAGACGTTGCATACAATGGAAAAACTTATATCAACATACAGTGGAAAAACTTGCAATTGGGAAACGTCTTGGTGATCATATCAGCAACATTATGATATGTCAAAACCTTCAGCACTTGGATTTCTCCACGCTCGATTACTCCTCTAACGAAATGCAGTCTCACATCAATGTATTTGGTTTGCTTATGATAGGCTGAGTTTTTAGACAGGTGTATTGCACTATGACTATCACATTTAACAGTGATACTTCGACCTTGAAGTTTCAGCTCCTTTGCAAAACCATCAAGCCACAATGCTTCCTTTACAACTTCAGTTAGGGCGATATATTCTGCGTCAGTGGTTGATAAGGAAACAATCTTCTGAAGTGTTGATTTCCAACTAATTGTTGTTCCAAACATAGTAAAAACATATCCAGAAATAGATTTTCTAGAATCCATACAATCTGCATAATCAGAGTCGACATATCCTTCGATTGCTACTTTACTATCTCTCCGGATGTCAATCCCAAGAATCCTGGATGCAGCTCCCAAATCCTTCATATCGAACTCCATATTGAGTTCAACCTTTCCCTTATTACATCTTCAAAATTGTTGCTTGCTATTAGAATACCATCCACATAAAGCAACAAAATAACAAATGAATTACCAGGTCAAAATCTGAAGTAAACACAGTGGTCGAACTGACTTCTGATGAAACTTATGCGTGCCATGAACTTGTTGAATCTCCTATTCCACTGTCGATTAGATTGTTTCATCCCATATAAATATCTATTCAGTTTGCACACATATTATTCTTTCCCCTCTTAGACATACCTTTCATGTTGCCTCATTATGATTGTTTCATCAAGATCACCATACAAGAATGCAATCTTCACATCCATTTGTTCTAGTTCAAGGTCGAATTGTGCCACCATGGCTAGCAACATTCAAATGGACATGTGCTTCACAATAGGAGAGAACATATCATTTAAGTCGAAACCTTATTTCTGAGTGAAACCCCTTGCAACCAACCTTTCTTGTATCTCTCTGATGCCACTCCTTTAATTCCTTCCTTAACCTTGAAAATCCATTTATAGCTGACAGACTTGGCTCCAACAGGTTTCTTGATCAATTCCTAAGTATTATTATCATGAAGATATTTCATCTCATCATCCATGGCCTTCAGCCATTGATTCTTATTTCGAATCCTCATAACTTCCTTATAGTCTCTAGGTTCTTTGTCTAGAACCTCACTTGCAGAGATTAAGGCATAAGATATAAGATTTGCATACCCAAGTCTCTGAGGTGGCTTGATGAATTTTCTCGATTTGTCTCTTGCCATCAGGTAGTCATTATCAGTTTCCTCATCTTTGACGGCAGTTTCTGCTTCTTCTTCGACTTCATCTGGGTTATGCAATTTAACATCACTATGCTCCACCTCAACAGAAATTTCTCCATGTTCCGGCTTTTCGTTAACATCATCAATTTTCTTAAAATTCATCTCAACTTCATTAAAAACTACATCTCGACTGGTGATACACCTCCTATGACCTGGCTCTAGGCACCATAGCCTATAAGCTTTGACTCCTTCAGGGTATCCAATAAACATGCATTTCAAAGCTCTAGGTTCGACCTTGTCTTTCCTAATATGAGCATTGGCTACACAATTAAATAATCTTCGTTTGTCGAGATCTGGTGGATGTCCCGACCAAACTTCTTTAGGTGTCTTCATATATTATCTAACGCGGGGGAATTACATCTACTTATCAGATATGTTGTTGGCGAAACAACCACAACCCAAAACACCTTCTTCAATCCAACACTAACCAACATGCATCTAACCCTTTCGAGGATTATTCGATTGAATCTCTCAGCTAGATCATTTTGCTGAAGAGTACATGCTATAGTCTTATGCCTTGCAATCCCATACTCGACACAATATTTTTCGAAAGTTTCGTTGCATAATTCAAGACCATTATCAGTTCTCAACCTCTTGACCTTTCTGCTAGTTTGAGTTTCGACCAGAACCTTCCAACTCTTGAAATTCTCAAAAGTTTCATCCTTAGTCTTTGGAATGAATACCCATAACTTTCTGGAATAATCATCAAATATGGATAGAAAATACCTTGCACCTGAATGTGAAGGATTCCTTGCAGACCCCCAAATATCAGCATGGATGTAATCAAGAGATCCATGTGTTATTTATTTACCATTGTTAAACTTCACCCTACAAGATTTAACAAATACACAAGGTTCACAAAACTCCAACTTCTCAACTTTGTCACCACCTAACAGGTTCTATTTCCCCAGTTCGACCAGACCTCTTTCGCTGACACGAACTAATCTCATGTGCCATAATTTGTCTTCGACAACAGTTTCGTGGATGCAACATTTGTTGAACCACTTACAACTTCAGCCTCAAGGATATACAAGCCTTGTTTCTTCACGCCTCTCAAGACTTCCTTCGACCCCTTCATGACTCTTAGAATACTTTTCCCTTCTTGAAAAACAATTCCCTTCTTGTCGAATTCACCAAGAGAAATCAAATTTCTCTTTAAGTCAGGTACATGCCTAACTTCAGTCAATAACCTTATTGACTTATCATGGAGCATGAATCTCATAGATCCAATACCTGCAATTTTGGAGGCTTTGTTGTTTCCCAGCAGCACTGATCCACCATCTTGATCACATAATTCTTTGAACAAATCTTTGTTTGGAGTCATGTGCCAAGTACAACCTGAATCCATAATCCACTATTTTCTTGAGTCGTCGCTTGAAACCACAAGAACATTAGATGAGTCGAAATCATCTTGAACAATGGATGCGTTCCTATTATCCTTACCTCCATGATCTTTCAGGCATCCATGTCACACCATTCGAATGTGACCCTCCTTCTTACAATGATAGCATCGAACACCAGATGCTTCACCACCATAAGACTTCTACTGACTTTTACCCTTCTTCTTGTTGAACTTACCATCCTTTCGCAAGAATTTCGCCTTAACGGCCAAACCTTCACCGATCGTCGAAGTTTTATGCTCATTTCCTTTGTTCAATTCCTTAGAGTACAAGGAAGATTGAACATCTTCAAAGGTCAAGGATTCTCTTCCATGTATGAGGGTTTCTTTGAAGTGAGCATGTGTTCTGGACAAAGCGCATAACAACAATAGCGCTCGATCTTCATCATCGATATTCACATCAATATTTTCAAGATCAAGAATCAGCTTGTGTAACATATCAAAATGCTCAGCCAATACTTTGTTTTCACTCATCTTGAATGAATACAAGGCTTGCTTCAGGTATAGTCGATTCACCAACAATTTGGTCATGTACAAACCTTCAAGTTTCAACCATAACCCTGATGTTGTTATCTCCTTTGATACCTGTCAAAGAACCTTATCACCAAGGTGCAATAATATTGCGTTGTTGTTGGCTGGAGATTTCGACCTGTTCAGAAAAGGAGCAAAATTTGATAAGGCCAGAAGGAAAGGGTTCGACCCAGCCAAAGAGAAGGAAAGTTAGCTATGGGTCGACACTTAAAAGCCAGAAGCCAGAAAGGATGTTGAAGAGTTTCAACGTACCCACAAAGACCATCATATCGAAGACATTTCAACAAGACCATTCAGGAAGACATGGAAAAGAAACTGCTCCAAGTAGTGGGACAAAATAATGGTGGTTAGTAGAAGAATGGGTTGGCAGTTGTCAAAGCCTGATTTGTTGGCAAAGGGTCCGACAATTATTTTATTTGTCTATATAAGTAAATTTCATTTTCAGTACTAGAGGTCGCATTTCTTCACGTTGTAAAGGGACACACTCAAAGTACCGAGTGTTAGAGAAACAAGTTAACCCCCTACTCAAATATATGATAGCGTCCAAAAAAACCTTTGTATTTCTAGTCATTTTAATTCCAAGTTAATTTAAAATACTTTCCTTTTATTTGTATCTTTTTATCTTTATTTTACTCACTTTTAATGTCCTTTCGTTCAAGCATTCCACGTGTGTTTTCTATAAACACAAAAAATACCAAAAAGATACACAAGAAACTCTCATTACCATTCTACATTACAAGAGTTCGCAACATAACTAATCGGACAAGAGCAGTCCTGGGACTTGCTTGGCAGGTCCCGCAAGTAAACCTCGTGCGCAGGAGGCTAGAAGAACGTTCGCGCGAAATCCACGTGCAAACAAATTGGCATGCCCAGTGGGACCCGTTGGGTTATTTATATGCACTTACGCAGTGGCAGAATGGTAACGCCATGTCCAAATGAAGAACCGTCTTCGACAAGAAGTCCAGTTATTACGAACATAACTGAATCCGTTACTACAGCAATACTGACTGCTACCAGTGGATCGGCCACTTCTCCGATTTGACCTGAACCTATCAGGCCGAATGTGGGTGGAACTTCAGGGCCACCGCGACCCAATTTCCCAATGCCATTTTCTAGAACCTTTGGCATGCCTCCCGAATTCATGCCAAGTTTCCACAATCATGGCTTGACATTTGTAGATAGTTTGTCAGGAGCTTTTTCTCCTTACCAAGGGTTAGGGCCTTTGACGAACCAATTGGTCGAACGACTGGTTACAATTATTTATCTCAATCGATGCCAACTTTTACTTCAAACATTGTGGCCATCATAAGGCAGTAGATAGATGAGAGTAACCATGAGATGGTCCATTTGTTGTCACAATAAATTAGGACCATTTTAAGACCTTTAATACAAGATTCGACATAAAGTTACCAACAGTTGGGAACCCAGATGACTCGAATAGGATATTTTTTGGGGGCACCAACTGCCCCACGACGTCGAACCACACCTCCTCGTCCTGAGACACCAGTCCAACAGTAAAAGGAATATGAAGAGATTTTAGAACAACCTTACGAAGAGGTTGAACAAATACCCAGGGTGGCTCAGAGTCGTGATGTTACATCGACATCAAGACAAAGGAGATGTGTTAGGACAGGTTCGTCAGGATGCCATGGACGGAGAGCCAAACCTTGAAACTATAGTAGAGAGGATTATGGTCTGAAATGGTGCCAACCCATGGGTTGGAAAGTCCCAAAGTTCACCAAATTCGCTGGTGAGATCGAAGAGTCCATAGTCGAACATGTGGCACGTTACCAGACAGAGGTTAGGGATATAGCCAATGATGAGGATTTAAAAAATGAAGTATATCCCTAGTTCCCTCACTAAGATAGTGTTTACCTGGTTTATAATGCTTCCTCCTCAGTCCATTCGCGCATGGACTCAACTCAAAAGATTGTTCCACGAACAATTTTATATGGGACAATCCAAGATCAGCCTAAAGGAATTGGCTAGCGTGAAGTGAAAGACGAGTGATTCCATCGAACAATATCTAAACATGTTCAGACTTCTAAAAGTATGCTTTACTCAAGTCCCTGAACATGAGTTATTCGAAATGTTCGCAAGAGGATTTGACTATTCGATTAGAAAGAAGTTACACACTCAATACCTTAGGGATATCGCTCAATTAGCGAATAGGGTTCGACAGGTCGAAAGCTTAAAAGCAGAAAAGTATAAGGTTGGTCGATTCCACAAGAAAGTTGCCTATTTAGCAACCGACGAGTTCTCCTCCAACGAAAGAGAGTTCCTCGACGAAAGTAAGGTCAATGTGGCTGAACTTAAGCCAGTGCCTCCCTACAAGTGCAAAGTATTGAAACCATCGAACGAAAAAGAACCAGTTGAAACAGGGAAATCTGACAAATATGTTACTAAGACATATACTTTTGATATATCTAAATGCAATGAAATTTTTATTTTCTAGTAAAAGATGGTCAAATTTTTGTTCCACCTGGTTTAAAGGATCCTCCTCTAGATCAAAAGAAAAAGAGGGGATTTTGTAAATTTCATAATTACCTTGGTCATAAAACTTCTCATTGTGTTCTTTTTAGGGATTTGGTGCAAAAAGCCCTGAAGGATGGGAGGCTTCAATTTGGTGAAAGTCCAAAGATGCAGGTTGACACCGACCCGCTGAAAGTTGAAGAAGTGCTTTATTCAAAGCTGAATGACTGCCTGATGGCGGAAGTTACTGAAGGTTTCCCCAACACACCTCATGTCGAGAACATGGAGTGCATAATGGTCGACACTACTAAAGGCGACGACAAAAACACTGAGGAAAAACTGGAAGTAGTTTACCCAATGGTTGATGAAAGCTTGGATGAATTCCAAAAGAAATGCCAAGTGGGTGGATCAAGGGAAATATTATGCCCAAGGTGAAATGTTGTGTTTGAAGAGAATAACTATAAGAGACTTAATTCCAAGACCTCCATCCTTAATATCTTTGCAACAGTGTTTCCAAGCTACCGTCACAAGTTTTCGCTTTTGAACATCTGCACTCCAAATGAAGTTTCTGCACCATCTTTCCATCATTTGAATTTTGCTAACATGCCAAGAATACACCATCATAATGTATATCGTCAAGCTTTGAATAACCAAAATCACCAGCTGAACACGGCCAGCAATAGAGAGTAAATTATTTTTCTAGGAAGCGAGTTTGCACTTGATTTTGTCAGCCACCGGAAGGAAGTAACTAGCTTTGGGCCTGCCCTTTAAAATAGGGAGTCCCAAGTAAATAAAAGGCAATTGTCTCTTAGAGAAACCAATAAGATTCGAAAGCATAGAATGCCTTTCTCTACTCATCGAGCCGGCATACATGATGGACTTACTAAGGCTGCACACTTGACCTGAACAGGCTGCATTATTACGGAACATGTCAGTTACAACTTCAACGGAGGACGAGCAACCGCGAGAAAAAAGAATAATATCATTAGCATATAGCGTGTGAGATGGCACTTTACAATTTCTGGTAGCATTAATAAGCTTTAGTTTGTTATCAATAACAAGCTTTGAAAGACCCCTTCTAAGGACATCCTCCATTATACAAAACCGAAGAGGATACAGCGGATCCCCTTACCAAACACCACGCTGACACTTGAAGAACCCATAATATTGACCATTAATAGAAACCAAAATATTCGTCGATGAAAGAATGGTTTTAATCCACGCATAGAAAGTGACATTGAAGCCAAAATGATGAAGAAATTTAAGTATAAAATCCCAACTCAAAGTGTCGAACGCTTTAGCGATATCAACTTTCATGATGATATTCCCTCCAAGAGACTTCCTATGAAGCAAATTAGCCATTTCAGAAGTTAAACCAATACAGTCCTTAATATTTCTACCACAAATGAACCATTTCTGCTTTTTGGAAATGATTTGAGGCAACACCTTAACAAGCCATTCCGCGAGAATCTTAGTGATAATTTTGAACTTGAAGTTTGCTAACGCAATGGGCCTGAAATTCTCTATGCACTCGGCCTCATTTAACTTAGGAATAAGAACATGTGTATTAGAATTGTAGCTCGGAGTAATCCAACCTTCAGTGGAAAATTGAAAAGTAACCTTCATAACATCCTCTTTAATAATCTTCCAAAAATGCTGATAAAAAATGGGGCCAAAATCGTCCGGACGAGTAGCACTGTCTCTACGAAGGTTGAAAATGGCGCTGGAAATTTCATCCTCAGAGGGTAGCACAATAAGAAGAATTTAGTTTGATCATTCACAAGCTTCGAGATGACGCTTCCAAAGAGATTATTATCCTGCAAAACATAAACATTGACATATAAATCCCTAAAATGATGAACAATGTTCTCGGTAATTTTTTCCTGGTTGTCGTAATTAACGCCGTCAAACTTCATGGAATGAATATATTTCGACGCATTTCTGATTTTAGTAACTGTGTGGAAGTACTTAGTGTTGCGGTCTCCCTCGTCATGCCACTGCGCTCTAGCTTTTTCCTTCCAAAAAACCTCCTCATAATTAAGGTCCATGTCCAATAAAGCTTGAGCCTCTCTTTGGAAGCCAAATCGTCATTGTAGCGATGTCGCGCAATATCATCCTGAATGCACCCCCAAAGCTTTCTCGGTTGAAATAACCTGCTCTTGGACATTACCAAAAACATTCTTATTCCAAGATTTGAGAATAACTTTGAGGATTTGAAGCTTCCTCGACAACACAAACATAGGACAACCCACCACTTTAACCTTTCAAGCTTACTCTACCACTCTACTACAGTCATTATGTAAAGTCCACGCAAGGAGACATTTGAACGAGGACTTGAATCTATCTTCATAACAGTCGAAACTAATAAAGAAAGGATAATGATCCGACCTATTGCGAACTAACATGGAGCAAACAGTTTGGGAGCATATGTCCAGCTAGAGTTGATTGCAGATAGCTATATCCAACCGTTTCTGCATATGCCGATCATTGCCTCTGCCATTAGAGCGTGTGAACTTACCACCACGGCTTGGAATACGCACTAACTGATTACTGTCATACCAGTATCTAAACTCCTCCAAGGGACCTATGGATGGGGAGCTGGAACCACTATATTCATGAGCTCCAATGATGGAGTTGGAGTCACCAATTATACACCAAGGAAGGCAATCTTTATTCAAGACTCTATGTAAGCCACTCCATAAATTTCGCCTAGCCACATAACAAGTAGAAGCATACATCACTGTAACACCCAATGTTTGATCGTTCGATTTGAAAGTGAAAGAGATGTGTTGATCTCATATATCAACAATGACAGGGTCAATGTCTTTAGCACACAAACACGATAAGAAACAAGAAAATAATTAATCTCCATCCAAGGATCCACTATGAAGATAAATCAGGGATGATTAGATTGAACTAACCGTTTTAAAGCCAATTTTGTTGGAGAGTTGGAAATACCTCTCACGTTCCAAAATATGCAGTTCATGGAGAATTTTAAGCGCAATCGGGCATAGACCTTGAAACATAATTTCTCCTAGAAGTTTGCTTCTAGTTAGACTTGTTTCTAGCCTTAGCTTTGATCAATTAAAAACCATCACTATCCACCCTTTTAACATCACCTATGCCTTGTCTTCCATGCTCCAAATCAACCATATTTACCTAGGAGGTATGTAAGAATTCCACATCCTTGGCACCCTGAGTGTTGACAGTTTCAGGAACTTCCTCATCAATCATATATTGGGATGCATCGATGAAACTAGAGCCCCCTCCGGGACTTTCAGCATCATTAGAATCAATAAAGTTTTGTTGTGGGACTATAACACCGACAAGACCACGAGCCAAGTCTAATATGTCATCTTCAAGCCTAGTATCAGCATCAGTATAACCTATAAAGTTTTGTTGATGAACCAAATCACCAGCAGGACCATTAGCTATGTGATCATCCTCAAGCCGGGTCTGCACAGCTAAAACAATTCCCTCAACGTGATTAATTGCAGTTGGCATCGCATCATCCGACCGCTGAGAAGTTTCGCCTCCTTGACCATTATCCATGCCTTTGTTTATATCCTCAACTTTCTCCTTGGTGTTAACCTTCCTATACACCTTTCTTCCATATTTTTTAGGAACCAATACGTCATCCTCCGCCGTACTATCCCTTTGCCGCTTGCAACTACTAATACTATGACCAATAGTATTGCAAGTAGTACAGAACTCAGGTAAGTTTTCATACTCCAATTCCACACAAAAAAAAACATATCATTTTCTCTCCACCAAGATTTTGTATCGCAATTCCTTGGTTAAGTCCATATCAACTAACACTCGGATAAAATGCCCAAAAGGACGCTCAAAAGAACAATTGTTGGAAGCAGAATACGTGCACAAAGGTGTTCCCACACTACTTGTAATAGCGAAAGTAATGTGTGTCCTCCAATATTCTTGAGCTAAACCATGTATTCTTACCCAAACCTGAGCAGAGATTTGTTTTAACTATGCTGGATTGAAATCCCTACTCCAATTGAAAAGTTTTAAGATGCCTGAACCAAGATTCCATGAAGCAGTAGATCTTACCCTTCGCATATCTTCCAAACATGAAAACGGAAATTCATAATAACCTTTCCCCAAAGAGGTGATACCCCACTTGCCAATCGACTTCCATAGCCCTAGAAGCTTCGACTTGATACATTAGATTGTTAAAGGAGAAGTTCCTTTTGCCCATATTACTCTACCGTGCAAATTATGTTTGCAGGCTTCGACTCCCTTGTGATACTCTTCCTCTGGTATCACAATAGCCAACTGATCCCCTTTGACACAATACTACAAAAAAACGTGGGAATTCATCTGATCCTCTTCCTCTGATACCAGAGAAATGTCACAAACATTCTTCATTGCTTTTACAAAAAACTTAGGTTGCTTTGGATTTCCATTCGATTCTGGTTTTTGTTCACTATTAGGAGATGCTAGTATATTTGACTTTGAAGGTTGAAAGTAACTATCCATAACAATTTCAGGAAATAGGTCCTCCATGGATGCAAAGACACTTACCTTTCACTTTATTTTTCTTAAGAATCGTTTCTATCATTTGTTTTGAAAATTTAAACAAGTTGTAACTCAAAATTCTGTATCTTTATTTAAGAGTGTGCTAGGTGATAGTCTAACTACAATACAGTACTTGCTTCTACTCCAGAAGAATTATGAATTGAAAATAGTATTTTAAAATTTTGACCAATGATCAAAGTTAAACTATTAAATGACTAAAATAATGGATTAATTGATAGGCACTGACAGTATAAAATATTTTACAAGATCAATTCATAGTCATCTTGTTATAGTTTTTAAAATAAAAGTCAAATTTATTATAACATTTGAAGGTTATGATTTATTAGTAGTGTAAAACTTTTTTTTGTTATCAATGCAATTAAATCCTTAGAATAATAGTAGAAAATAGTGATCGTTGGTCGAGAAATATGATTATTGAACCAAACAATATTAAATCAATCTTGAAAAAATTATTAAATTAAATTAAATTTAAGGATTTGAAACTATAAAAAATTCATTCTTAATCTTGTGTAATAGAAAAATAAAATATCTTTTATTTTTAATTTATTTGAATTATATTTTTTTAAGCAAAAACGAAAAATATCTTCTATTTTTAATTTATTTGAATTATATATTTTTTAATTTATTTGAATTATATTTTTTTAGGCAAAATACACCACTCATAATAGAGCAAAAACGAAACAATACAAATAAAGTATGGGAGACTAATGTCTAATCCAATTAAAATGATAAGCAAACAAAAGAATAAAGTAAGTTTGGATACAAAAACATACACTCACATGTATAATTTTAAAACCAAATTGAAAAAAAAATGTAAAAATTGAAATGTTAAGCACCAAACTCAAAATTTAAAAATAGAAAATAAATTTGAATACCAACAAGATAACAAATTTATTAACCAACAATTCATTCTATCAAATAATCACGAACATTATATTCAAATAGATTAGAACATCAAAATTCAAGATGAAGGGAAAATCATTATTTATTTTTTATTAATATATGTATTAATTTATTATTTATTGATTTTAACAAAATAAATCAATTTTTTTTACGAAAATTTATTTATAATAGAGAAGAGGATAAATAAATAAATGAACAGATTAAACATATCTATAAATCAAAAATAATTACTCGTTTCAAAATAATTGTTATATTTAATTATTTCACACGGATTAAAAAAACATAATAAATAAAAGGAAAAATAGTAATTTTATCAAATTATCACTGTTTACTCAATAGGTGAGAGAATAATAAACTAAAAATATTAATTAAAAGACATAATTGAACATAATAAATATTAAAATTGTATTGAAAATTAAAAACGATATTTATTTTAAAACAAATAATTTAATAAGATGTGACAGTTATTTTTGAGACATAGTGTATTCCTACACGAAACATAATAATTAATTACATTACAAAATGTTTTTAAGTATTCATAAAATATGTTGTAAGATTTTATATATAGAAATATAAAGAAAATAACATATTTTATACTTTTTTTTATTTGTATTTGACAATTTAAAACATATTAAGGAAAATAAAAAGGACAGTAATGCTTTAACAGATTTACCTTTTTTAACTATTAATGCAATCTTATCGCAATAAATCTAAAATGAAAATAATAACTTTGGAGTTGTATACATAGACTGTATTAATTATACATAGTTAGAAAAAGATATTTAAACATAAATTTAAAATTAATTTTTTTATTAAACAACCGGTAAGAAATTCATGTGATATGTCTGAATTTATATCACATGTCTATCAAACCTTTATAAAATTTGAATTCATTTTTCAATTGGTTAATATTAATATAGTTACAATATATGTTTACATCTACTTGTGAATCAAGATGAATTAATAAAATTCATTTGAATTCAAACGAGTTAGTTTTAAAATTACACCTAATTTTTCAATTCAAAATACATAATATTATTATGTAGATATAAGTAAATTTAATTTTTCTAAACCTTAAATTTATAATAGTTTCGCAATATTAAATTCTTATTATTATATCATATATTTAAAATATTTACAAATCTATAATATATATATATATATATATATATATATATATATATATATATATATATATATATATATATATATATATATATATATATATATATATATAACAACTCCATCAAATTCCAATTCTAAATTAATAACTACACTTCATAATATCTTAAAAATAAAAATAAATTGATATGTTTAATAATATTAAATATATTTATAATTGACAATTTAAAACATATTAAGGAAAATAAAATAATGGTTTAACAGATTTACCTTTTTTTAACTATTAATGCAATCTAATCACACTAAATATAAAATAAAAATAATAACTTTGGAGCTGTATACATAGACTGTATTAATTATACATAATTAGGAAAAGATATTTAAAGATAAATTAAAATCAAAAATTTTATTAAACAATTATATTTTTTACAAATAGGACAAACTTTAGTAGAGGCAATAATTAATTTAATTTATTTTTATGGCCGAGTAAGCTGTACCTATTTCTATCATCGAATTTTAAAATAAAAACACTGTATGCTTACTTTTGAGTGTTTTTCCTTACCATAGAATCTGTCCTAAAATAGCCATCGATTCTGAGCGCTCACTCGTTATCCTCCTCCTTTCAGTTCAGTGCATTGCACTCTCCCCAACATTGAAAATTGATGTCATTTTCAAATAATTATTATAAGACAAAATATAAATAAAATATTTATTATTTATATACGATATTTATTCTCATTTGACTAGTATTTTATATTTAATTTTATAAAGTTGTAAAAATAAAATAAAAAATTGTCAACAAATTTAATGATATGGTCGAGTATTTAAATTCACCTATATACGAATTCACGTAATTTAAAAAGAGATATTAATACACAGTACTAAACTGCGTCTGTACCCATTCACAATTTCACATGCTTCCAACTTCAATTTCAATCGACCACTCTCTCTGTCTCTCTAAATGGTGACAAACAACCACCGCCACCACATGGCTCCTTCACCTTCATTCTTCAAAACTCTCATTCTATTACTATTACTATCGCAACACTTTTTAACCCTTGTTATTGCTTTTACGCAGAACATCACAGAAACTAGTCCACCTCCGTCTCCCGTTCCCCATGACGCCGCCACCAATTCTCAACCTCAACGAGTTAAACCAAGCATCGCTATTCTCATTTGCGTTTTCACCGTTCTGTTTTCTCTCACCTCCGTCCTCCTTCTCTACGTGAAACACGTTAATTACATCGCTACTCCCGGCGAGATAGCTAATATTGAAAACGGCGGAAGTTCGTATTTTAACAGCGGGAGAAAAAACTCCGGGATAGACCGTTCGGTAGTTGAATCGCTACCGATTTTCAGATTCGGATCACTTACAGGTCAAAAGGACGGTCTAGATTGTGCGGTTTGTCTCTGTAAATTTGAATCCTCGCAAGTTTTACGGTTATTGCCGAAATGCAAACACGCTTTTCATGTAGAGTGTGTTGATACGTGGTTGGATGCACATTCGACTTGTCCACTTTGCCGTTCTAGAGTCGATCCTGAAGATATTCTTCTCGTAGTGGAAGATTCTTCGTCGGCATCATCATCAACACTGCGCGAGATTCACAATCATAATCAGAAGGAAGAAGAAAATGAACATGCGATGGAAATTGAAATTGAAAGAGGAAGAACGTGGAGAGACGAAATTGTAGAGAATTATCGAAAGAGGCATTCGTCGGTGGGGGAAAAGGAATGGGAACGAGAACGAGAAAGGAAGAAAACGGCGTCGTTTAGATGGTCTCTGGATAGTTCTAGAAAGAAGAGCGAGAGTAGCATTGGGCTTGGGCTTGGTTGTTTTGCTGGGCCGAGAAAAGACGGGATGTTATTAACGAAAGAAGAGAGTAGCGTGGAGCGGAGAAAAAGGTTGGAGCACCGGATAATTGTGTCACCGAAGGTGAGAAGTGGGCTCCAGCAGAATCAACGGTGGAGTGATGTGCAACCGTGTGATATGTTGTATCTAACGTCAGAGATGATGATAATGAGTGGAGTAAAGAATGTGAATAGGAGGAATAATGGAAGTAGTTGGAATGGCAGGGGAGTAATTAATTCGAGAAGTGTGTCTGAAATCACGGGACTCAGCAGGTTCCAAAGCAACTACACACAGCAATAATTATTAGTATTTCTCTAATAACATTGAAATTCATTAGTAATGGCAGTGTTATGATTTGGTTATTTATAGTCGCTATCTGATTTACTTAGAGGGAGAACCTACTACTGTGTGTTCTGACTCAACAATGTACTATTCCAGGCCACTCCCTGAACTCGACCTGCCACCTTGTTGGTGCATTTGTATCTTACCGTAGCGTAGCATAGCATTGCCATTTCTTATTGAGAACCTAACAGCAGAATATAAAAGTACCGGTACTTTTTATAATTAATATTTTTATGTTTTTTTATTTTTTGTGTCTATGATTTTGAAAATGGCGACGTTTGTTGGATTTATTTGGGTGGAATAGAAGCGGGGATATGGAAGGGATGGATAGGTGGGGTAAGCTAGAGAGACATAACTGCGGATACCGAAGCGTAGTGTGGGGTAGGGGATTTGTGGTGCGTGGAAAAGCACGTGATGTTAAATGGAGATCCCTTTGTCCTGTCTTTCGCAGTGATCAATTATTTTTTACCTTTCTCTATTTCTATCCCTCCATGCATCGCATTCATCATCAACACACCATAGGTACAAACTGTACGGTGGTTAAGGCTAAAGTTAAGAATTAGAATTCGTGTTTCTATTGTAGAGCTCGAGGGAATATGTATATGGCAACATCCTTAGATTTGAAGTTGATAGAAAATGGACCCAACGATTACAAGCTTTTACATTTTATATTATAGTTCAACATAACTAGTGTCTTTCATTCTATAGTAAACAACTACTACTCCATGAAATACAATCCAAAAACTAAGCAAAATACTCGGATGGTAAAAATGAAATATTCATCCAAATTTTGAGAAATTAAAATCACACATCAATATGTTACGGTATGTTATTTTACTATTGCAAGAGACTACTCTAATACTATGTTTGGATATTATAAAATGAATTGAACGGAGGAAAATGAAACGGAGCGGAACAAATATTTTATTCTATTATTTGGATATTTTAGAAACGGACAAGACAAGTTTTTCATTTCTCCCAAATGGGAGGGGAAGAAATATTGTAATAAATGATGAAATGGAACGAAATTCATATCACTTCATTCTGCCCAATGATAGATAGAATATCATTTCATCTCATTCTGTTTCGCTTCATCCGATTCTATCATTTAAAAACAGTAAATTTAACAACTTATTCTTTAAATGAGTAACATATTTATTTTGATTTGTTTAATTATAATGTAAAGAGTGAAAGTTTATATCAAAAATATATATATAGCTTCAACATTGTATTATGATAAACTAAATAAAATTTGTGGACATAAATGAAATAGTAAGTAAAAATTAATTGTCACAAATTATCAACATGATAAACATAAGGATATAAAACTAAAAAAAAATAAAGTTTAGTATAAATTTGTCTACAGTACATATTAGCACATGCTCCACCCTTGATATCTTCACGAGTTTCTGTACTTTTTATTATTTCATTGATATTTTTTATTTTGTCTGTGGCAGCTTTGGTTTGATGCCTTTTATTAGTGGGCGACCTATAGGGTGCATTTTCAACTTAGGCTGTGTACATTTTCATCTTACACTTTGGTTCCACCCCTAAAAAGCCTTCAGTTTCCCCTTAAAAGTTTCACTTTCACAAGCAAACCCAGAAGCAACCATTATAGAAAACATATAACATGAAGCTCAGGGTGCAAGAAATGGAGGAGGATGAATTTGAACGGTTTTTATCCTTTAAAAAAATTACTACTATTAGTAGTATCTAAAGTCGCAGATATTTTCCCAACCTAACAAGTACCAACGATATGCACATATTACAAGAGTAAACAAATGAACAATTTTAAAACTAAGTTTTAAGAGCCCTATTCATACACATATCTACAAAATAGATTTCGGGATAATTCCTTCACTTCTTCATTGCGGTGGCATAACCCGTCTCCTCTTTGCAGCTTGTTCCTCACAAATATCATCATCACATGCGGCCTCCTCATCTAGTGCATCAGAAACTTGATGGAACCCTATTGTGGGAGCTTCCTGAGAGGGAGAGTGAATTTCTCCATTCTTGTAACCCTCACAATTCATGGAGTCTTGAGAAATTCCCATGACCGAGGAGGGTATTGATAAATTGTTGCTAGCAGAACCACAGATATCTATAAAATGCTTGGTATTTTCTATGGGTGAACAATTTTTTTCACCTTTTTCTGCCTCATATGATACGGGTTCATTCCCATCGTCTGGACAGTTTTCAGTGACAGTGACCCCTATGTCTTCTGTATCTTCGGAAATGCTTGGAGTTGACACATCCTCTTGCAGAGAGATTTCTAGTATGTGATTAGTCCTATTTCCACAATCCCTAGGAAGGTAAGGCAAAGAACATGCTGGAGGTGTAACTTCGGCCACTTGCTGGAAGTTGGTATCTGTGGCTACGTTGGTGTCTGGGGCTAAGTTGGTATCTGTGGCTAAATACATAAATTGTTCCCCAAGATCGGAGCTTTCCTATTAAATAGAACAAAAAGATGAGGGTATTAGCTTCAGAATGAGTAAAATGAGGGATACGACCTAAAACATTCAGTCTACTCAGAATGTAGAAATTTGTGCATCACTGAATAACTATGTGGAATAATATGGCCCTGGAGAGGGTAGGCCCCAAGCTAATGTAATTGGATAAAATGCAAAGCACAATTAAAATTTTACTATAGGAGCCTTGTTTGGAACCAGGACTTAAATCTCAGCAAGTGAAATGAGGGGTCTGGGAAATCTCAGCAAGTGAAATGAGGGGTCTGGTCATGCCCGTAAAACATGATGAAAAAGGAATATTCTACAGGCCCAAGGGACAAATTCAAATGATATCCGAAAAAACAAAATGCATGTGCAGACAGATAAAAGTGCATACCTCCATCGAAAATATCGAATTATTGAAACGACAATCAGACGATCGCTGGTCAAAAGAATGGCACTGTGCCGATGTTGCCGCTGAAGCACCTGGCTCAAAGAGATCCTTAAGAACCATGCCTGAGTTATTAAAAGACGGAGGATCCAATGTCGATGATCCAGATAATAGAGTCATTTCTATTCCCTGCCCATCAAAGGAAGTTTTTGACTCCCTATTGACTTCAGAATGCTCAATGCAGATTCTGTTTTCATTATTTTCTATGTACTGGGGGTTATCACTACAGTCCGAGGACGAGATTTCACGTGAACCATGGTTTTCCACAAGTTCGGAAATCAACTTCTGGATCAGTGTTCGCTTGAGATATGCCTCGGCAGGCAGAAACCAATCCGCATTGAGCTGGAAAAATACTAGCTATGTCAGGCCAGATCCATATAAGAAACCGTACAAATCAATAATAAATTTGTTACTGTTACCCTTAGAATGTTATATCATGTAGATATAAAACAACTAGGCAAGAACTACAAAAATTGGGAGATGTAATATTCAATAGGCATGATCATAGCTCAGATAATGATAACCCAAGTTGAAAAAATAGCAATAAGGAACCATATGAATCATTTATGAAGTTGCCTGCTGCCCTTGTAATATTAAAACAGATAACATAAAGACAACAAGGCAAGGAACTCCAAAACATACGTGATGTTATACTAATAGTAATATTGGAATGATCAACGGCTCAGATAAAGATAAGCCAAATATAGTAAATTGAAACAGAAGAATTATAGACAAAAGTCAAATGGTGATAATACATCAAGTGGTTAATTAAGTAGAATCAGTGGCTAATCATTATCCGATCTTTGAATATTGATAATCAGGCAATGTTTTTTCCAATGACCTTTTATGACTCCCTAAAAAAGATTGACATAAGCCAAAACTAAGTTAAGAAAACCACTTACAAAATTGGAAAACTTGGTTAGTTTGAATGGATTGAAAGTAAGAGGAGCTTCGGCAAGGAAGAGCTCTAGGTAGTGCAGTAGAAAGAGGCCACAATCATATGAGTTATCCTGCTGTGGCAACTGTCGTGAAGAGAGAGTGTGATCATAAAACAATAGTGAAACCAAGCATAAGAACAGATAAATAAAAGGCGGCCAATGTTCTCGGCAACCCACAATAAGCACGGTATATTCCTGCCTGTTTTTTGACATCATATGAAGGGGAAAATCAAAATTATCAAGTGATGGGATTTTCCTTTTCAAGTGTACCGACAAAATTGGTTTGCACAAAATTTCCTAGCATATGATGGATTGAACCAAATACACCTATATATTTTATAAGAACAGTACAAACTCATTTCAACAGTGAATACAAGTATTTTTATACTCGTCAATATCGTTATCTAAAAGATTTTTTTATGTGGAGACACCGCTTTCTTTAGCAGTTCCCTGAACCGTGTAGAATCTACTTATGTGCAATATAACTAAAACTTCTTTCCTTCAACTTAAGAATAATTAATATGAATTGATAAAAGAATAATTATCCTTGTGCTTCTTATTTGAGAGTCATCAATATATCAGCAGACAGTACCGTAAGGGGGAGAAAACGCAAATTTGAAAATAATGCTGAAAGGTCTTCTTCCGGTGCATCTTTATGTCTCTCTTTCCATTCTTCCCACAAGTAACTGTCAAAATCAGATGAGAAGGGATTAATGAATAGAACTTCGACTTCAACTTATAAAATGAGATTACAAAAAAATACAGGGAATATGCTGAGAAGTAGCTATAGAAATAAAAATGCATAATATATAGACATTAATTTGGAACTTAGAGCAAGGTAACAAAATACAGAAACAGAAAGATACTAATGAAATAGAAACTGCTAATGCATACTCTTAGAATGTGAGTTGGGTCTAACTCATCCCCACAAAACCAGATTTTAAGGTGAGGATTGTCTCAACTTATAAACACAACACAGGCCATATCTCTAAGCAATGTGGAACTAAATCCACCCCTTCAAACCCAACATAATGAAGGTGATGAAGGCTGCAATGAAGGCAAGCCAAATGCAGCAATTTTAGGCGACTAGGAGCGGGCTGCAATGAAGGCAAGCCAAATGCAACAATTTTAGGCGACTAGGGGCGGACTACAATGAAGGCGGAAATTCCAACACACTCCCTCACACTCGGGCCTCAATGAGGCAAGCGCGGACGATGCGAGAAGCCCAACAAGTGATCTAGGATAGGCTTTGATACCACCTTAGAATGTGTGGGTTGGGTCATTACTCATCCCCACAAAGGGATGAGCATAGCGAATGTAAGCTAATTGATTCAAATCAGTAAGTTACATACAGTAACATAATCTTATAACAGAAAACTGATTCTGTTATGAACTACGCCATCAGTTCCTTTTTAGTTATCGTTTTAGGGTTATTTACACATACCAAGGAAACTAATAACCCTTTGTTACTTTTGATTGAATTAAATGTTTTTGAATATATATATTACCTTTAATTTAACTATTTATCATCTCATTCCACTTCTCTCTCTTTGCAATAAATTATGGGTATTCTTGACCAAATAATAATTAATTTTGCATTAAACTTAGAAAACAATAATAAATAGGAACAAAATTTTACTGCAAAAGTGATAAGTAAAAAGAAACTGAGGGATTGTACCCAAAAAAAAAAAAACTGAGGGATACCTTTGCAGCAGGTTTTTCAGACAACTATGATTTCCTTTTATAGAATCCATATGTAATATGGATATTATTGACAAAACAATAATTAGTTTTTCAGACCACTGTGATTGCATATATTACCTTTAACTATTTATCATCTCATTCCACTTCTTTTTCACTTTGCAATAAATTATGGGTATTATTGACAAAACAATAATTAATTTTGCATTAAACTTAGAAAACAATAATAAAGTGGAACAAAATTTTACTGCAAAAGTGATAAGTAAAAAGAAACGGAGGAATACCTTTGCAGCAGGTTTTTCAGACCACTATGATTTCCTTTTATAGAATCCATATGTAATATGCAGGGTACCCTAAGCGAGTTGGCCAACTCTTTATCTGAAATATGCATGTCGCAAAACATCAATATATGAAAAGAATGTTCCATACGAAATATCACAAATCGAGACCTCACCATTGAAATTAACCACTTCACCAGGATGACATATGACTATTAAGCTCCAATGAAGACTGCCAGAATTTAACACTAATCAGAACTTGAACACAAATAGAGACAATAAGAGAAGCCAAACTGTGATGGAATCGTACTTGAAGTTCACAGGAATGAAGATGTAATCCTTTTCAAATAAATTTACTTTTCTTGTCCATTTACGAACACGTAGAAATGCTGCTTTTCCATCCGAAGCACTAGATGGATTTTTGTCCAAATCAGCCAGCTTTCGAAAGAAAAAACTATTAAAAAAATGAAATCTAGGTTTTTCCTCCTCTTGTATCTGATTCTTCAGATACCTGCCAAATTAGAGATTTTCAGATCTGTTAAAAACCATCATCAAGAATCAGAGTGTAGATCATGAGTCCTACAATACAACTTTCTTTTATTAATATTTTCCTTTTTAACCTAATCCTGCAATCGTCAATCCATTTAAGTTTTATTATTCTTTCAACATGCATATGAGTATGACATATATTCCTGTTCTTCTGCCCATAAGTACTTACATACATGATTATATATTTTCAATTAAAAAATGCATGCACATAAATTATGTAAAAACACGTAACGTTGGCGCAAGCACACATACACACAAACTTACTGGATGTAAAAGTCAATTATTGTGTCATTAATGAAAGTGTCAGGTTGTAATAGATCAAAGTCTCTCTTGCCTAGAGAAACAGCATCGGGGTCCCCTTCAGGATATATGACTTCATCAAAAGGCTCCTCAAAACTGTTTCAGATCATCAATTCTCAGAATTAGCAACCATAAGGTATTTGGAGCACCCCCAAACCACACAGAATAAGAAGACAAGAGCATATGAGGTTGAAAGGAATAGGTTGTAATGAAAATGAATAAGATAACATGCTCTTTTATATGCAATTTAACAGAAACATTAAAAAGGATTGAGGATTAGAGAAATTATGGATTTTGTCATAAATATAACAGAAACCGTGTAAGCAGAGTTATTAATCCCGGATAGCGGAACGGAGCGGTAGACTCTAAAAATGGGATAACAGGATAGCGGATAGCGGGATAATTATATGAATAATTATATAAAAAAATTTATATATAAAAATATATATAAGTAATATTTATACATAAAAATATGAAAATTATACATATAAAAAATTATTATTATTTTTATTATTGTTATAATTTAATTTTTTCAACCCACAATTCACAATCCCGGAGAAATCGCCTGCGATTTGTATCTGGAAAACGCTCCTCTCTTTGTGCGCGGCTGGTGGCCGCCCTGGCCGGATCGCCCGGGATAGCGGCGATTGCAGCCGGGATTGATAACTCTGCGAGTAAGTCTCTACCTAAAGACATGGCAATCAAGAAATAGAATATACAAACCGAACCAAGGACTCCAAGAAACAAATCAACAAAGGATCTCTGCAACATCCTAAGCCAAATATCTCAGAAGCACACATAAAAACATTGAATAGGCCAAGGAACTTGAAAAGAAGAAAGACAAAATATACAAGATATACAATGTAAAAGCAAAAGGAATAGGTTACCAGAAAGCACTAAAGAAAACAACATTTTTAAAACAAGACAATGACATCAATACTTCAAAGTAAACTCGCCTAAAAAGGGAAATTAACAATTCTTACTCACTTGGGAAAGTAGCATCTTGATCCACCCGATTTAGTTTCATTATTTTCTACATCCATACTACAAGAGAAAAGTTTAATTGCAAATATATCATGCCGGATAAATTGTACAAAACAGCATTTAGAGCACAAAACATATCCACTTCAAATCAGTTTTAGCCCAAAAATAAATTTTACTACAATAAATAGAAACAAGTATTATATTTATGAGTATATGCAAAACACAAATATTATAATCAACTGAGTCTTATCAAGACTAGTGCTTTGCAAACTACCCAACAACTATAGTTGATGGATACCAAAAGCCAGCAGTTGCATACCTGAAATCTCTGCAACATTTTATAGAACAGTTGATGATTCACTTACCAAGGAAAAAGGTAATAAACATATACAATTGTATGACTTACTTAAGCATTACGTTCCAAATAGCCATGTATTTTACATTAAGAGATGTGATCTGTTTATGTATCAGGGACCAATTGGAATCAACAACTGCAATCTCCAATTCCTCAATGCCTAAAATAAATATATGCATATAATACATTTATAATCAGTAAAAGAGAAGCTATCTGCAAAGTGCAAACACTAAAATCAAAATGCTAGAAATTACTCCCAAGTGTACAGTTGAAATTTAAATAACAATGTCAAGTATGCCAAGGTGTAATGAAGAAGAAAACCATCCCGCATTGATCAACTAAATTAGCTACACTCACCTGAAGTGTCGCTTACATGATCTAACGGATTTGCATTCCTTGATATTACATTAATCTTTACGATGACAGTTTCACTCTGAAGAAAAGGATACATCAAGAATTATAAAACTCACAAAAACAAAAACAAAAACAAAAAAAATGCTAGCAACAAAACTATAAGACTCACACTTTGAAACAACTGACACTTAATATCAATGAGATCATCAAGTCCCCATTCAAGATCAAAGGCCCCTTGATTCATACTTGCTGTTGAAACATTGATCTTGATGCAACGATGTGAAAAGGTTAACATTGGCCCCAAATAATAATTATCCTGATAAACTATATAATCAGGACGGAGAACAACTTCTGTTGTGTCATCCTGAAGATTGCATGAAAGGAAATAATAGTTAATACAAAAACAAAATGAATCAATGCAATATACTACAACAAAAAAAATGGTGAATGAAACATGGTAGAAAATATATATATGAAGTTTGAAGCTTCAATGAGTTTTACATTGACGTATATTCTAAGATCAGTTCGTAAAAAATGGCCGGGGGGAGAAATTTCCACATCCCTTAATATAAAACACATTCATACATTTACCTAATTCACATATATTAAGAAAAGTGGTTAATATGGTTGATTGTAGTAAATTTGTCAATAACGTGTATTAATTTTTCAAAATCTCCCTTATACTATCTTACTTTTTGAACTCTTTAAACCAATCCTCACGAGAGATATTAATATTTCCTGTGTGTAAAATAAATGGGGGCATTTTTGCACAGAAATATTTAATGTGATGAACAGCTTGAAAGGAAACTTAAGAAAAGGAGTACTAAACAAGTCTCAAAAAAAGAGTCCAATAAAACATGGGAGCATGGAGTAGTAGACAAAAAGGCGTAAAATACATGTAATATAAATTTACTCTTAACATTAAAAAGTACCATGTCATAAGTGTGTGCACCATTCAATCCACAACCATTCAGTGAAACTGAAATTATGAAAACTAAGTTGTGAGTAAGCTGAAAAATAATATTTAAAATCAAATGTGGTAGATTTGACAAGTAGCAGGGATCTAGGATTACGATGAAATACTCCATTCTCTACAATATCAGAAGCAGCACCTGTTGGAGCACTCTCATGGTTCATGCAATCATCAGCATCAGAACTAACATCAACAGATTCTTTCTGCACAAAAAAAAAAATTAAATATAAGTCTCGCAATCAAATTGTTTCCTTAAGCTGTAATCATGCAAACAAAAGTTACACTACACTGAATTGAGATCCTGAAGGACCAATCTGACTCGTCCCGGGTGTAGATGCACCGCCACTTGTATCCCTATTCTTTTGTCCGTCAAGGTAATCAACATTTATTTTAAAATGACAGAGATTTTCCTGACTAATGGAATTTCTTTGTTTGCCAGCACCTAACTCGGAATTCTTCACTTTGCTATCAAATGTATCTTCCATTGTTTTGAAAGAGGGGTTTAAACAACCTGTTTCCACATCTGAAATACCCCCCATTACATCAACATCAACACAAGAATTACCGGGGACATTCTTGACACCAACCTCTTTGATCTGACCATCTGGAAATATATTATGTGAGCTATGAACATTCAATAAAAATAAAAATAAAAATAAAAACTAGCTTAGGGATGGATGGAAACAACACAAGAACATTTATGTCAAGGAAACCACTCAGATTTGAAAAAGTTGTATAATATTTGAAAGAACAAAGGGAAATGAGATACACGTAACGACACACTGGCAGATCTTTGTTGTGAGAGTGAGGTCATTGCCACCCCCAAAAGCGTCTTTCTTCTTAATAGGTATATTCATATAGTTACACTTTTTTTATAAGTAATATGTTTCGTTTTTTCCATGTTATTTCACTTGTGTCCCAGCGGTAAAACGCTATTCAGACTCCAAAAGTCTCACGAATTGACTCCTATACGCTCCTTTTTTGAATATATGATGAGATCTTCCATTCTGTAGAACAGTGATCGGTCAATCTTAAATATTGATGGCTGTTTCATAATGCAATTAAGACGCCAGATCTTCATCCGGATCGAGCGCATGGGTATTAGTCTTTTGTTGGCTATTAATATGTCTTTTGTTATCTTTAATTCTTTTCCATTTCACGCTAAACATCCTTCACTATTCATCTACTCAATAATCTAAACTCTTAAGTTATGTTCTAATTCACAGACACTCAACAAATTCAACAGCCAAGTCATGGACTATACAATAACACTGCCGGTGTTAATGTTTACAGTTTACTTAATAAAGACAATCAACTATCATTACGATATCATAAGCTCCTAAGTTCCTAGTTCTGAACCCTAAGGGTAAGCAAATATATAGTAGATCCTCTCCTTTTAGAATTCCATGACCAACTCAAATCAACAGATTGTATTCAATTAATATTCATAACTTCATTTATATTGAGAGTGGAATAGACACAACTATCACTATACAAAATCATGTAAAATCTCAACATGAGAAAAAGAGTAAAGAGTATCCAAGTTTCGATCATTCAATTTTGCATGTATTAAGTCTTAAGCTCACACTACTCTTGAAAATCGAAATTACAAATACCCAAATCTAACACAATGGCTACACCTATAATTCACACACGGAAAATTGATCAAAAACACAAAATCTAACAAAATGAGTACTAAATACGAATGATTCCAGCTAAGAATCTAGCTTATAAGGTAGAATTGCGAATTTCTGTGAAATCATCTTACCGTAAGCGAGAGAATCGTTGATAGGGATTTTGCTGAATTTGTTGAACATGAGTTTGTCGGAGTTAATCGCATCCTCTTCGTTGAAATCGAAGACTTGTAGATCTCTTCGCGGAGACTCGCTCATCGTCCCCAATAAACAAGGGTTTTTGAAATTCCGTATACTCGGACTCTGTGAGACCTTGTTTGTTAGAGCGCGAAATCGGTGCTAGCTGTAAGAGACGAAACTTGGATTTGATGGTGCGTTGAAGAATGCGCAGTGCCCTAAATACTAGTTGGCCTCACCAATTAGAAGAAGCCACGTGTGCTACACCACAGTTAAGATGACAAATTTTAGAATATTATTAAATGTGTGATTTTAATTATAAAATTAATTTTATTAGAATACATTTATGAATTATAGTTTAAAAAGTAATTAAGTAAATTAATAAAAAGAGGTATAATATTTATATTTTAAAAGGGTAATTATTTTAAGATAGAAAAAAATTATATTTTTTATGAAATGGAAGAAATACTATATAAGAGGGAAAGAAAAGATAAAGATTAAAAAATTTAAAAACTAAAAAATTTGTTTGGTTTATATTTTTCAAAAATTGTTTTAAATAATGTTATTTTTGAAACTAAAAAACCAAAATAGTTAGGGTATGTTTGAATCACTTTTAATTTTTAGTTCTCAAAATTTGTTTTATAAATTCATTTTGAAAGTAAATTTGTTTTAGAAATGAAAAGATAGAAAATTAGTTTGGTAGTTTATGCTTTTAAATCTAGTTTTGAGAAAAGAAAGTATAATATATATATATATATATATATATATATATATATATATATATATATATATATATATATATATATATATATATATATATATATATATATATATATATATATATATATATAAAAGATTAATTATTATGCATTGTCAGTGTAAAAAAATTTACACCATCAATCCATCACAATTATTCATAATCATTACTTTAAATATAATTAAAATAAAAGTCAAATATAATTTTGGATCTGACGGTTACCATTCACTGACGGTGACGGTGTAAAACTGTTTTACACTGTCAGTGCATTTCAATTAAATTTTATATATATATATATATATATATATATATATATATATATATATATATATATAATTTAATTGGAATGCACTGACAGTGTAAAACAGTTTTACACTGACACTGACAATGCATAATCATTACTTTAAATATAATTAAAATAAAAGTCAAATATAATTTTGGATCTGACGGTTACCATTCACTGACGGTGACGGTGTAAAACTGTTTTACACTGTCAGTGCATTCCAATTAAATTATATATATATATTTATATAATTTAAATCCTTTAACTATTTTTTAGTGAGATCTCTAAACTATTATACTTTTTAACTATTTCTTGTGACTGCTATGAGGATTAGAGAATTGCAATTGACCTAGTAGTTCAGATACTTGTGTCTGGTATGCGAGTAATCAGAGTAGAGGCGATGTTGGGTATATTAAAAATGAACAATAAGTTTTGGTGATTTTTAGAAAGAGTCAGAAGTTGGATGTGATCTTGGTGGAATTGATAGTTGCGAATAATCAGAGTGCGCAGTGAAAGTGTGAGGTGGCACTGTTTGTTCATACGTGTGTGACTCGTATTAGTTCAAAGGTCGAGCGATGAACCTACGGGAATAATGAGACCATTGAGCGTTCTATAATGGAAGTGGGATGGTGAAAAGTGTAACTATTAAGCATGTACTACTAGGTAGATGGAGGTATGAGTTGCATGTTCGACTGATAAATCGTAGGATTGTCGTCTTCACATTGTGCGACCATGAGGTGGGTAGTCTGGCTATGTCGATGTGGTTGGGGCAATGTGGTGTCGTGGAACTTTCTGTTTTTATCTTTGTTGTTGCCTCGTTACCTAAGGTGATGGTTCGAGTGCGAGTAGTTAATTATTAGGATGGGGAATTAGGGGAGTGTTGTCTATGGTGATGGTGACAGTTGTCGCTCCCGGGATTTTCATCCTAGTACAAACGCGAAAGTGGCGCGGAAAAGGTAGAGTCGTCAGCCAGACATTTTTATCCAAAAAGAATGGGAAAGGTAATGTTGCACAAACCTGAGGAAGAAGGAAAGGACAAGGTCCTGCGAACCAAAGATCTGGATACGGGAGTCGGTTACGAATTGAGAAGGTATTAGCACTCCAATCCGTCTGCCGTACCCGACGGGATCCACGCTTGCTTGTTTTGTTTCAAAGGGAGAGAAATAATATGTTGCTGAACAAATGAACCGCTAACTGGAATAGAAAATGAAATGAGAAAGGAACTGAAATAAGAAAATGGAAATAAAAGGGGAAATATAGGGAAAATAAAGATTGTGCTCGAACGGGCCCTACCCCGCTGCCTACGTACCTCATCGGGATAATGAGGATCAGAGTCGACGTAGTTCGCCTAACCTAGGCGGGAACTTTTTGTTTGTGTTTTTTATGCTGGAACTGCGTATGTCTATGCTCAGGTGTTGCAGGCTCGTCTGGTACGAGTGTGTTTACCGTCTTGCATGCGAGATAAGTCGTCGCGAGTTCGCGTTGTGAGTGAATGAGATGAGAAAAGAAGTTCCCGTAGGATAGTCGCTTGTTATTTGTTTTTGTCTTTTAAAAGAAGTGTTTTGAATTTGTTTGTGAACGTTCTCATACTAAGACCTGTCCATCGCGGGAAGTATTTACACCTCGCCCCGAAACAGGACGCGTATAAGCACTCCGCAACAAAGTCTCGTGTCGTACAAGATTGTTCGGCTTTTATTCTTAAATGTTTTATTGTTTTTCTTCATGAGATGAGAAAGAATGACTCAAATTGGAAAAGGGAAAATCTAATGGGAACTAAGACACACCCTAATTTTATTTATTTATTTACAAGAGATCCTATGGTTAATGGAGTTTTCTAATCATAATGAAAAAACTAGAAACTAATAGAATTCAACTTACTTCCTAATGAAGTTAAGTTGATTCTAAGGACAATGGGGAAACCTATACAAGTTATAAAATCAAATGATAAGGCAAAAACAATAAAATTGAATTAAGAAATAAAATTCTAAAAAAATTCATTTAAAGGCATGAACTAAAAAATAGTCCTATTTTATTTATTCTAATCCTAATTAAAAGGGAACTTTAATCTACATTCTAAATCAAAGTTAAGCCTAATATTTTCATTCTAAAAATCAATTTAAACTAACCTAAGTCTATATTAGATTCTAGGATTAAATCTAGTCTAAACTATATTTTTTTTACTTTATTTTTAATAGCCTAAACTAATGAGAATTACACATAACTAAGCCTAAGAACTAATATTCTAAAAAATATTAAAAGTTCTGGAAAAATTATGGAATTTATTCTATAGGGTCCTAATATTATCTATAATATTGTACTAAAAGGAATCCTACAAAATCAAAATTTAACTAAGTCTAAAAAATGATTATTTTCAGCTATGAATTAATCCTTAATTTCTAAAGAAATGGCCTCTAAAATCTAAGATAAAATCTACAAAAAATATCCTAAGTACTATTATGGATCTTCTAATTACAGTAAAAAGAATGGTCAAAAAAAGTTACTGGAAAGTTAGGAACTAAAATCCACAAAATTATGTACAATTAAAGAAAATTCCTTAAGAACTATTTACATGAAAAATCAACATAAAATCAAAATTACAGCAAAAATAGAAAAATAAAGTGCCCAATATTTCTAATGTGAATTAAAAATCTATCTAAAATTTTTATGGAATTTTTCTATTATGTTTACTATTTTTATGGAATTATTTTCTAAACTATGTAAAACTGAAATAAATTCTAAAAGAAAATAATGGGGGAGGTTCATTTAGTATATTTTTTAGTTGTTTCTATTGACTGGGCCTAAATCAGGTGGTGGAAATAGCAAGAAAAAGCAGGCCCATGCACAGGATTAGCCTAGGGGTGCAGGAAGCGTTATTTTTGAGTTCATTTTATTAGTGGGCTTAAGATGGGAGGTGTGAGTAGCCGCAATGAAGGCCCATTTTCGTATGGAGGCCAGGGGGAGGTGTAGACAGCATGCTTATTCAGTTGTTTTTATTGATATGGGCCTAAGGAGGGGTATGAGTAGCAAAAGAATAGACCCAATTCAGTAACCAAGGAGATTAATGGGGATTAATGCAGTTTATTATGGATTAATGGCGCTTAATTCGTCTTAATTTTCTCAACAATTTCTTGAAAATCCTCCTAATCCTTCCATTAATTACCTATTATGATTAACATTAAAATGAAAATTAAAATTAAAATAAAATGAGGAAACAAAAGGGCTGAAGAATTTCATGAACCCTAATCCCCTTCTTCTCAACATCCCGCGCCGCCACTTCTCTTCTCTCCTTCTTCCTCTCCTCTTCCTCTCTTCTTCCTTCTCCTCTCTCACAACCATGCTCTTCCCCTTTCAAAACCCTAACGTTGCCGCCGCGGCAATCTCATCCGGTAACCTCTCTCAGACTTCAACAGTAACAAAACTCTCGCCTCTTCTCCACGTCTAAACCAAATCATCCAACAATTTCTCCTAACTTTCCTAAAAATATCAAATCGAACCATCCTTGGAAACAAAGTGAAATGGAATCATAAACAAAGCCTGACCTTGATTCTTTCTCGTTTCGGCACGCGCAACAATGAAGCGTCGTTAATTGATGTCGACGGAGAGATTGGAGATGGTTGATGGTTGAGCAGGAGATTGAAAAGTGGTGAAGGTGTTGATCCTTTGTTGAAGTTTTAAGAAGGTGGTTGAAGGAGAAGGACGCTGAATCGTTACCATCGTCATTGGTTTTGCGGAAGTGGTTGATTGAAGATACGGATTTGTCACCGAGGTAATGTCATCTATGACGATTTCTCCTACTCCTTCATTCGGAAATTGCTCTTTCTTCTTTTAGAATTTCTCACGATTCGTTACGGTTCTTGACTTTCAGGTTCAAGATTATTGTGAGATTATGGATGAATCCGTGACGATGATGATAATCATGTGAAATAATCGTCGAATAATAGGGAGCAAGAAGATGCGGATCGGTGGAAATGCATTTTTAGAAGTTGAAATTTTTTGAAGAGTTTTTAAGGTGATGCAGTTTCAGTGACACTAAAGGTAAGGTCGATGAAGAGTGGTAAGGATGAATTCAGGTAAGGTTAAAGCTATATGGCATGAAGATTTTGAGAAAGAGAGAAAGATTCGGATTGAAGAAGATGTGTGAGAGAGGTTGGGGAAGAATGGTGGAAAAAAAAGTGGAGATTGAAGAAGAATTAGAAATCGAAAATTACAAAAAAATGGAGAGATTGAAGAATCAGCCAACCTGGTGAATGATCGAGAATCCTGATTTATAGAGGATCCCGGATGAAGTTTCCAGAAGAAAAGTCGGTTAGAAAAGTTAGTTCTTTCAGTTATGAAATCCTGAATTAACACTTTTCTGTTATGAACTTTTTGAATTAGCTCGATTCTGTTACTGGTTTTGTGATTTTAGTTAGGGTCAGTTAGACTCTTATTTTTCTGTTATGGCTTTCTCAAATTCAGCTTTATTGGTTTCTCTAACAACTAGTCATTTGCTTCTTCTTGTATGACAGAATTCAATGCTTCAAATCTGTCCTTACAACGTATACGCCGGATTTCAAATGGCAAGCAGTTGATTGTCAAGCAATGAGAGAACGGAGCAATGGCCACAACATCATAACTCTGTATACCGCCTTGCGATAGCTTAACCTGGTGCTGTTTTAATTCCATGAGCTTAATTATATTTTGTAAAAGTAGTGGCTACATTCTGACATGTCTTCTATGCAGGCTTCAGCAACTAGTGGAACACGTTCAACCATAAAGTTTCCTTCGACTTCTTTGCAGCTAATTCCTCCACCGAGGGTGTTATCTAGAAAACCCTTCTTCATTGAGCATATCCCGAGTATTCTGACCACCATCAATAATGCTAGTATTACTCCCATTTGATCTACCCAAATCACTAATTTTGGTTGCAAATTTCAGGATTTCGGAAGCTTTACTCTCTGAGTCTTCTATTTCTCGGGCAAGGTGGGAATTGGAAGTGCGAGAAATGGCATGGAGTGTTGTGCAACCAACAGCCAAGAGCTTTCCTCTCTTTGATGCAAAGGTTGGTAGCATACTGATTTTCTTTTGCCACTCTTTCCTGTGTTCCTTTTTTTACTAAGCCCTGCTGTCAATTTCTGCAGCTTTCTGAACTGAGATCGATGGAGGATATTAAAGGTTGATGAAGAGTGTCCTTTGGAATATTCTTGCAATTGTTGACGGACAGTTGACGAAGAGGCGGGCGGAGTTAAAGGTGAAGAGATGTGAAGAGTGAAGATTCTCATTTGAAGAACGGTGAAGACGAAGAGAACGGCGGAGATTGTTATTTCATTTTATACTATCTGGTTTCTGAGCTTTTCTCTTGTATAACTACTTTCACATACTTTCCTTTGCGATTGATTTTCTGTTGCGCTTTATGTGAATCTTTTCTTCCTGTTACATAATTTTCTTGCTAGCTAGGAATTTTTATTCTCCTCGTATTGTTATTGAACTTTCCATCATATCAGTTTCTTCCACAACTGATTCTTTTTTCCATTTTGTATCAAATCTATTAATTTTTCTCTGGATTTCTCATGAGTTTCTTTTCTCAAGATTTTGACTTTTCCAGCAACTGTCTTGCGTATTTTTGGTGAAATTGGTTGCAGCTTTTGCCCATGAAAAATTGAAAGGGTTATGTGATGAATTGCATAGTGTAATACCCATTGACTCATGATATACCAGGGCCTTAAAAGTAACTGAAATAAAAATAACAATAATGGGCTTGGGTTTTAGAAAATAAAGTCACATGGGCATGGTTTAAAACAAATTGGAGACTAAAATGGGTGGATAAAACGAAATTAAAAGGGGACTATGGACAAGCGAATGGGCTTTGGACAATAGGTTAGAAATGCATCAATTGGAATGTGGACAATATTGCGACAAATGGAATGAACCTCGACATAGATTAAAAATGAAATGAACTTTATTTATAAAATTGGACATAGAAAACAAAAGGAAAGGTGAATGAAAAGAGATCGAAAGTGGATTAACAAAAACATAGAGAACAACGGAAACTAAAAAAAAGAAAGAGGAATAGAATAAACGGGAATGGTCTATGCAAAGGAAAACAAAAGCAATGAATGGATATGAAAACTCGGTTTCAGCCCAAAGCCTATTTTGCATTCTTTCCACAAGTCTATAAACACAACCACTTCTGAGCCTCTGAATATTTTCGGATTAGTCATAACTCTTTGAATCGTCCGAAACGTGCCGTGACCATTCAAATCCAGATGAATCATTGATAAACTGCAAATTCGAGCCGAACTTCCCACAAAACACTGCTCAGTAAACTGATAAACTTCCACATGACAACATGATCCTTGAATAAGCACTGTCTAAGAAACAGTCCAGTGGTCCAAACTAATCTTGCAATTGCAGCGATCTTTTGACAGTTTGACCAAAACTAGGTCAAGCTCCTATCCGGATCGAAACATAACTGAACAACCACATTTGAAATGGAAATGTTGTCGCATGAACATCCTCCATCATTTCAATCCCTGACATATACGGATAAGGTATGAAACTCTAATCCCATATGGCCTCAATCACATGCCCTATGAAACAATGAAATGCACTAGTATGCTGTTAATGAACTGATGAAAAATGTAGATGAACACGAAGCATAAGCCAGTATAGGGAATAAATATGAGGGCAAATTTTGAGGTATTACAGCTGCCCCTATTCAATCATCTGCAAACTTGAATGAATAATTGCAACGGCTTTTAGACATTCAAGGTATGGAGTGATTGAATACTCGAATAAAACCTGAAAATTTGCACACTGAGGGTAATGGAAATGCCACCTACCCATTTATTTACTTATAATTTTTGTTTTGACCTCTGAATAGGTAACGGGGAAAGAACTAGGTGGAATAAAATCAATGCAATCACTGCGACTGCTGAACGAACCGAAGCCACAACGAGGGCGCCTGTTGGCGAAACAGGGCTTAACGAAACCATCAACGAAATGGAACTCAAATCAATATGACTGCTGGGCAGGACCAAGCCATAAAGAAAACACACGTGACTACTGGGCAAGACCAAGCCACGGAAGATGCCTGTTATCGGAACAGGACTTAACGCAACATCAACCGATTTGCGACTCAAATAAGATCAATCGATCTAACATAGAGATGGTATCAACCGATCCACCCTGGAAAGCGAGAATGTAATATCATCCGATTTACAACTCGAAGAGGAATGATATGAATCGATTCATAACTCAAATATGATCAACCGATCTAACACGGAAATGGTATCAACCGATCCACCCCAGAAAGCGAGAATGTAATATCATCCGATTTACAACTCGAAGAGAAATGATATCAATCGATTCATAACTCAAATAAGATCAACCGATCTAACATGGAGATGGTATCAACCGATCCATAGCCAAGGAAACGAGAATGTAATATCATTCGATTTACAACTCGAAGAGAAATGATATCAACCGATTCATAACTCAAATAAGATCAACCAATCTAACATGGAGATGGTATCAACCGATCCATAGCCAAGGAAACGAGAATGTAATATCATCCGATTTACAACTCAAATAGAAACGATATCGACCGATTCATAACTCAAATAAGATCAACCGATCTAACACGGAAATGGTATCAACCGATCCATTATCTTCGCACTGAGACGAGACCATTGTACTTAAATGGAGACTCGAAAGGAACGGGATCATTGTACTTAAACGAGATCCCAAGACGTGACCGTTGTACTGAAACGGAGACGCGAAAAAATGAGACTGTTGTACTGAAACAAGACTCAAAGACGAGGCCATTGTACTTAAATGGAGACTCGAAAGGAACGGGATCGTTGTACTTAAACGAGAGCCCAAGACGCGATCGTTGTACTGAAACGGAGACGCGAAAAAATGAGATTGTTGTACTGAAACAAGACTCAAAGACGAGACCATTGTACTTAAATGGAGACTCGAAAGGAACGGGATCGTTGTACTTAAACGAGAGCCCAAGACGCGACCGTTGTACTGAAACGGAAACGCGAAAAAGTGAGACTGTTGTACTGAAACAAGACTCAACTACGAGACTATTGTACTTAAATGGAGACTCGAAAGGAACGGGATCGTTGTACTTAAACGAGAGCCCAAGACGCGACCGTTGTACTGAAACGGAAACGCGAAAAAGTGAGACTGTTGTACTGAAACAAGACTCAACTACGAGACCATTGTACTTAAATGGAGACTCGAAAGGAACGGGGTCGTTGTACTTAAACGAGAGCCCAAGACGCGACCGTTATACTGAAATGGAGACGCGTAAAGGTGAGACTGTTGTACTGAAACAAGACTCAACTGGGGATATCAACAAGACTCGGTAGAAGTAACCACCCTGGGAAACGGAGTTGCATTTTGTGGGGAATACTTCAATCTGATTGGAAATGTAACGGGTCTTATGTAATATACCTCAAAACTGGCCCATGCTGGTATGCATATGTTTGGATTTATGGCGTAATGCTCCATGACGATGGAAATACTACGCTTTGGAGGATGAAAATGTAATGATGATTACTAGATGCAAATGCAAAGAGATCTCCTGATAAGGAGACTGCAAGCATCCCAGATAGCTTGACTGGGAGGAACTGATGATCACTGCACTGATCTGGTTCATCTTGATGAGGAAGAGACAACTCTACGGGGAATGTTGTCAATAATACACCGACTTCGAACAGCCGCCACTGCCAAAAATAAATTGGACTTTGAGATTGGAGCGCCAAGACCCTGCTGGAGATGGACCCTTCTTGAACTCTGGTGGGAAACCAAAGGCATGATACTGCTGAGGAAGCAACTGCTGGGGAGGCAAAACACTCCTTATACTGCTGAGAATTGCCCCTGTCTGAAGGGAAACTTCTGCTCGGGGATGGCACCAACCTTCTGCTGCCTTGCTGGGGGGAGATTTCAACTTCCAACTCTACTGGGGATGATGGAGGATGTCAATGATGAAGCTTCCTACTGAAGATAAGAGTTTAAGTTGCCACTTGCTGGGGATAATAGATAAATCCTCTCATGTTGGGAATGAAAGATGTAAGGCGTCTCATGCGGGTGATGAGAGACGATGATACCTTTATGCTCAAGAAGTATCCTTCCCTTTGCCGCACTACTGGAGAAGGAATTGTCTAATGAGACTTGCTAAGGATTTTTGATCAATGAAGCATGCTGATGAAACAACTCTTGAAGTACTGTGCCGACACTGGCTTTGCCCCTAGCCCTGGGTTGATAGGTTGCCGACTAATCATGAGTGAACAATGGTTATTTGCAATTTTCGACTCGCCTCAAATTAAGGTCCATCAGAAGTAAATGTCTCAAGAGGATTTTACAGAAAACATGGCATATGAAATGCCTCAGTATCTTCAAACTCTTGGAGAGATTCGTCGGATCTCGAAATAACTGCCTCTGACTGTATGGTATGGGCAAGAATTTGCCTCGCAAGGATTCGTGAAAAACCTCATATCACCGTGAAATATTCTGCCCCAGTATTTTGAACTTTGGATAGGTGCTTCTGATAAGCCGCCTTCGGGAGAGAGTACTTCTCATGCTTCTGGGATGACCTGCCCCGGTACGAGCCTTGAAGTGATCACCTCTGACTGACTCGTGCTTTGAAGAAAATATCCATACTACATACTCCTGGAGAGATTTGAATCTCGAGGTGATTGCTCCAGATTGGCTAAAATTTGAATGAATGCCTCCGACTAATGGCTCTTTGAGAGATTTGGATCTCGAAGCTATTGCCCCAGATTGGTCGGCTCTTACTGCGACCGTTGGGAAAAGTCCCTATTCAACGGAGCTTCTTGGAAAAGTGCATCTCAAAAGATTGACCTTCGGAAGTTTTAGACTTCTCACCTTGGTAAGATTAAGCTTCTGGACTGAGATTCCATATGTAAACTTTTACGATGCCAAACAAATGTATGCAAGCAGAAAATGTTTATTTTTTAGAATGAAAATTCTAATGCAACACACATGTTAATTTTGAAGTTTTACTGAAAAAGATGTCGCAAACCTTTGTGAGCGGATCACTGGTTAAGATACAATATTATTTTTTTGAATAATAGAAAACATGCACATGCAACACCATCAAAGATCTTTCAGCACCACTCATAGGAGTCAGGAACGCGATATCATGGTAGTATGCTCTCAAAAATAACCCTGTTTCAGTTAGGACTTTTGAGGGTTGTATCGTGGCCTGGTTCACGGTTATAGAAACAAAATATATAGGCTCGAAATTTATTTGTGCCCACCCCTCTTCATGATGTTCTCCATTCCTATGTTCAGCTAGCTTTCACAAGTGCTCACTTCTCAAAGAGGGTTTTGCGATGGTTGAGGAACCAATTACACTAACGATTTAAGCACCAATTAGGTTGTCATTTGAAGTCAGTCACCCCTCCTATCTTTGGTGTCTGTGCCACACGACTTTGTTCTTGTTTAAGGATCTTTCTTGTGTAATCCTTTTCTTCTTTCGTTTTTGCATTATTTTTCTTATCCCTAATTTTTGTCTGGACTGATTCTTGTGAATCTTTGATTGCGAAGTCCAGCGGGATGCCCTAATTTTTGCCTAAGTCACTTGTTTTCAAGTTTCGACTTAGCGGGCTTATCATTTTTTTTTGAACAAATCGCGTGACACTGTTTGTCTTGATTGCTTTGCGAGAGCTGTGACTGCCTCATTCTTTGGTCGACGAAGGATAACCCTTGTGGTTTTCAATCTTTGGACCTTTTGACTTGGACAACCATTGTGTTTTTGGGTCTTTGGACCTTTTGATTAGCATAGTAGAATGCCATGGATCTTCAAATACATTCCTTTATGAAAGCCCGAACGCTCGGTCCGACTAGCTGACATCTACCCTGCCCCTGGGTTACATGTGAGGTTTTTTTTTTTTTTTTGCGAAAAGAAACTCCTACTTCAAGGCTCAAAGGGGTTGGCGAGGGTCTATCTTCCTTATATCTCCGGTGTTTAGGGATTTGAAACAAAGCCTGTACATCGTCAACAAGGCCTTACTCGAGAGCACACAATTTTGCGTTTTTGTTTCGTCATTCTCCCTCATAGAGTTTAAGCATGACGATTGGTATTGCAATGTACATATGCAAGATTATAAGTGAATGCGAATGAATTACTTCAAGAAAAACATGTGAGTTTTATTATTGCTACATTCAAAAGTAAACAAATTTCATACAAGTAGACAAATGTTTAGCATATAAAAGAAACTACAAATGGAAATGCAGTAAAGAAACTGAATCTTGTCGTAGTTGAGGAAGCTTGGCTCCGTCTGGACCTGTCAGTCTTGGATACTTTCAGCGATCGACAACTCTTTCAAGGACTTGTAGTCTTCAATTTTTCTAGTTATTCTGACTCCGACACGAGACATCTGAAGAGGAAAGTGAAGCTGAGGAGTAAAGTTGCCCCATAAGGTTGCTCGGAAAGACCTGAAGACCTTCTGCCTACGTATCTCCATTGACCCAAGACCAATGAAGAATCAGAGCGACGTAGTTCCCCCCAATAGGGATGAAATTGTACTGCAAAGACACATCATTACCAAAACAAGAGTATCCGGAATACTTCTGGCTTCAAGACTCCCAATCAAAGAAAGTGTCCTCTCTCTTATATGTTTGGTGCAAAGTTGATAGCTTTCGAGTCGATTAAGTCCTGCACTGTGTGGTGAAAAGCTTTACACGAATCAATATGATGCCCTGGCGCTCCAGAATGAAAATCACAGTTGACATTGGCATCCCATCCATTCGTTAGTGGAAAAGGGGGTGGAGACAGCTTGCGAAGCCCAACCAAATTCAACTGAAGCAAATGCTGGAGAAGATCAGTGTAAGATATTGGCAAAGGGTCAAAAAATCTTTCTCTCCTTTGTTGCCGACCCTGTTGAGGATTATGCTGACGACGACTTTGCTGTTGTGAACGTGTGGCACTTGGGATGATCATAGATGCTGTCTGGTAATGTGAACCTTGATTTCTCTTCTTTCGCTGGACACAAACTACCCCTGCTTCTTCGTACTGCTTCTTTTTCTCATTGGACAACGACTTCTTAGTTCCAGAAGTGGAGGCACCGTTGACCTGAATCTTTCCTCGCTTCATCCAATTTTCAATTCTTTCACCAGTCAAGACGATATCAGAAAAATCGTTAGCTGAACAGCCTGCCAAACGTTCTATGAAGTGCCCCGGGAGGGTATCCATGAATAGGTCTACCATTTCTCTCTCCTGCAATGATGGTTGTACTCTGGCTGCGACCTCGCGCCACCTCTGCGCGTACTCCTTAAAGCTCTCGGAGTTCTTTTGTGACATGCTCTGAAGCTGGGTTCGGTTGGGAGCCATGTCAATATTATACTGGTACTGCTTGAGAAAGGCTTCCCCAAGTTCCTTCCAATTACGGACATAGTTCTTTTCCAGCTTTGTGTACCATTCTAACGAACCCCCGGAAAGGCTGTCTTGGAAGTGGTACATCCAAAGCTTCTCATCTTTCGTATGTGCAGCGATTTTGCGATGGAAGGCCTGCAAGTGCATTTTCGGGCAAGATCTACCATTGTACTTGTCGAAAATGGGAGGTCTGAACTTTGGAGGGATCACCAACCCTGAAACCAGCCCCATATCAGCAACATCAATGCCAAGGGTGTCTTTGCATTCTAAAGCCTTTACCTTCTCGGTTAGCATCTGAAAGTCCTGGTTATTGGCCCCAGAACCAAATCCCATATCTTCATTGAGAAAAGTAAATTGATCTTCCTGTCGGTCTGCTACACGAACATGAATTGGACTAACGCCTTCAGGGATAGGAGGCCTATTATCAGTAGATGGGATGACTGTGTTGTTGATCGGATTGCCTTCGGCGTCCAAGGTAATCATTGGAGGATCAACCTGTGGACGATTAAGCCTCAGCATGGCGGTTCTCATTTCTTGTTGCCCCTGCACTATACTCTGCATTGTTACCATGAACTCCCCCATCCGAGTGCGAAACTCGTTCAACTCGGCTTGTACGGTATTCATGATTTAACTCGGGTAACGTACTGGTATGGCCGATACTTCTCCTGAAATGGTCAAATAAGTTAGGACATCCAGATAACTCGTTAGTATGCAAAAATGATATGCGTGAAAATGCCATGTCACTGATTCCACTTCATTCAGATCAGGGGACAGATACCCACGGAGTGCCACATCACAAGATAAACTCTGCGAGTGTGCAGGGAGAAAGTGATGTGTATCGGGAATTCAAAATAAAATTGCCAGGATAAAAGAGTTGCAACAATGGTACCGACACGCTTCCATAAAGCAAAGAATACACCAACATGCGAAACCTCATACAATTATTTGCCAATAATACTGAAATACAGGAAAATGTCACAATTCACAACAGAAAAATAAAAGATTCCTTCAACAGCTCTGAAGGTAATCTAGAAACAAAATAAAGCAAAAGACATGTATCAAAGAAATATACATCTCCTGATTTGAGCTTCGTGCAGTCAGCATGGCCAGCTGGATCAAAGGCTTCAGCTCCTGAGGTACCCTTCTGGTGTAATGATCCCTGAATCAATTAGATATTGGACATTTTGCTTGAAGGCTTTGCACTCGTCGATGGTATGCCCAAATGTTCCGGAGTGGAATTCACACCTAACATCCATATTGTAATCTGGGGGAATGGGGTAGGGCATTGGCAAGACATTCCCTGGCTGAATCAAAGAATTCTCGAGCAAACGGGCAAACACTTGACTAGGAGTAAACACTTCTTCAACCTGCTTGAGCTTGAGTCTCCCATGTTGTTGATAATTCTGATGCTGAGATGAATTCGAACACCTAAAGTTCTTCTGCACTTTCTTCTTTATGTCGGATCGATGAATGGGTAAAGGTGACTGGCACGATGTCTTTAAAACCCATATCGGAGGCACACACCCCTGATTGGGGATAATTCTTGTGGTAAGGAAAGGAGAAGTTCCTCCTAGTGATATGAAATCCTTTGACACATCCCCGTTGATCGGTGCGAACTCGATTACTTTTGCATCAATGAGCTCTTGAACTTGATGCTTAAGCCTTTTGCAGTTTTCCACATGATGACCAGGTGCCCCAGAATGGAAAACACATCTGGCACTGGCGTCAAAATCTGGAGGAAGCTTTTTGGGTGTGGCTGTCACGGTGACAAGTTCAACCAGATTAAGCTCGAGCAAACAAACGAGCAACTGTGCATATGACACCGGGATCAAATCAAACTTGGCTTCAGACCTCTTTGGCATTTGTCTGCGGATTTTGTCTCTATCTTCCCTTTGATGAACTGGAATAGTCTGCAAATTGTGAGGCTTAGGATCCCAAAGTTGAGGAGAATTTCCGCGAAACGCTTCCTGATCTTGGAACAAAATCACTGGACTGGGATGATCACTAACTTCAGCAGCAATAAAGGGGAGATGGTGCCCTTCTTGGAGCTTTGGGGCTTCACTGGTCTGGTTCTCTTGTTTCTTCAGTTGGTAGAATTTCTCCATCAATAGCGTGTGGTCATGGCACAAGGTCTGCATGTCCTCCGAAAGTTGGTCCATTCGGACTTTCATTTCAGCTATTTCTGCTCGACATTGTTCCATATCCATCTCTTGATAACTGTGATTCAAATTGGCCACTCTGAAGAGTAAACGAATCAGGATGAGAATCTGTCCCCGGACACCTGTAATGAGAGTAAGGATGCATGCAAATGCCATGTTCGATTATTTCCAAGGGATCCATCCGCTTTAATGCCAGTTGGGATACATGAACATATAATGACATGGTTCAAACATAGGATCTTTGGAAATAGCCGAACATGTATGATAGAATGCTATGATGTTATGTATGCAATAGACATGTGATCAGTGAAGTGTCTGCGATGTGCCAATCATATAATCAGGTGTCGGTGCAAGGTCTCAAAATCCAGATATCACAATAATCATCCCTCTGATCCGGAATCCATATCTTAAGAACGGAAATCCAGATCACAAAACTGAACCAAAGGCAAAATGGGTATGCTGAAGGTATTAGGGTTCCTGCAAACCTGTAAACCCCTCCCAATCTCACGGGTGTGCTACTCGGGTCAACATCACGGACTCTCAAAGCCGAATAGCAATAATACGTTCACCATTTCCGAGAAATGGCTCATGACCAAATCAGGGAATCGGTTTGGCATTATGTACTACTCATGGAGGTCTCAGTTGAGTCCAGAAAAACAAGCATCCCTCACAATCTCCAGATTCAAGCACTGAATCGAGAAACAATAGTACATTCATCCCGAAGGGTACAATACTATCATCATACGAACAGTTTTGCTTTAACTGAATTCCTGTGAAAGAACCAGGCCATCCTATGCGAGTTCCCAATGGACCCTCGGATGCGAGTGGGTTTGCCAACAAATGTGGTCTGCCACTGTCATCACTGGAGAGGGTTGTTTCCATTAAGGTTCTCAATGATCGGTCCCCAGCTGCACATAACTATTAAGGTTGTATCCTGCAGTGGGGAAGAACCCCCACACAAGATAGTTCCAAGACAGTCGCAACCTGGGTGTGGAACACATCACCACTCATCATGTAACCATGCGAGCACAACGTGTCCACGCTAATCCTATAGTGCACTCAAGCCGGGTATTTAGCTTATCTCACAGTAACTCCCAACCCACAGAAAAAACGAAAACCAACACAGCCAGACAGTCAAGTATAATATGATGCATGGAAAATAAATACTGAAAGCGGTAAATAAATGCGATAAAGTAAAGCTGTAAAGTAAAACTGTAAATGAAAAAAATAAAGCTAAACTAAAGCACACAGCAATAAACAAATATACACCCAAAGAAACAAAATCAAACATGCGCTAGGATTGACTCTACAAGGGAAACCGGAAGAATCAGGTTAGTCCCCAGCAGAGTCGCCAGCTGTCGCTCCCGGGATTTTCATCCTAGTACAAAAGCGAAAGTGGCGCGGAAAAGGTAGAGTCGCCAGCCAGACATTTTTATCCCAAAAGAATGGGAAAGGTAATGTTGCACAAACCTGAGGAAGAAGGAAAGGACAAGGTCCTGCGAACCAAAGATCTGGATACGGGAGTCGGTTACGAATTGAGAAGGTATTAGCACCCCAATCCGTCCGCCGTACCTGACGGGATCCACGCTTGCTTGTTTTGTTTCAAAGGGTGAGAAATAATATGTTGCTGAACAAATGAACCGCTAACTGGAATAGAAAATGAAATGAGAAAGGAACTGAAATAAGAAAATGGAAATAAAAGGGGAAATGTAGGGAAAATAAAGATTGTGCTCGAACGGGCCCTACCCCGCTGCCTACGTACCTCATCGGGATAATGAGGATCAGAGTCGACGTAGTTCGCCTAACCTAGGCGGGAACTTTTTGTTTGTGTTTTTTATGCTGGAACTGCGTATGTCTATGCTCAGGTGTTGCAGGCTCTTCTGGTACGAGTGCGTTTACCGTCTTGCATGCGAGACAAGTCGTCGCGAGTTCGCGTTGTGAGTGAATGAGATGAGAAAAGAAGTTCCAGCAGGATAGTCGCTTGTTATTTGTTTTTGTCTTTTAAAAGAAGTGTTTTGAATTTGTTTGTGAACGTTCTCATACTAAGACCTATCCATCGCGGGAAGTATTTACACCTCGCCCCGAAACAGGACGCGTATAAGCACTCCGCAACAAAGTCTCGTGTCGTACAAGATTGTTCGGCTTTTATTCTTAAATGTTTTATTGCTTTTCTTCATGAGATGAGAAAGAATGACTCAAATTGGAAAAGGGAAAATCTAATGGGAACTAAGACACACCCTAATTTTATTTATTTATTTACAAGAGATCCTATGGTTAATGGAGTTTTCTAATCCTAATGAAAAAACTAGAAACTAATAGAATTCAACTTACTTCCTAATGAAGTTAAGTTGATTCTAAGGACAATGGGGAAACCTATACAAGTTATAAAATCAAATGATAAGGCAAAAACAATAAAATTGAATTAAGAAATAAAATTCTAAAAAAATGCATTTAAAGGCATGAACTAAAAAATAGTCCTATTTTATTTATTCTAATCCTAATTAAAAGGGAACTTTAATCTACATTCTAAATCAAAGTTAAGCCTAATATTTTCATTCTAAAACTCAATTTAAACTAACCTAAGTCTATATTAGATTCTAGGATTAAATCTAGTCTAAACTATATTTTTTTTACTTTATTTTTAATGGCCTAAACTAATGGGAATTACACATAACTAAGCCTAAGAACTAATATTCTAAAAAATATTAAAAGTTCTGGAAAAATTATGGAATTTATTCTATAGGGTCCTAATATTATCTATAATATTGTACTAAAAGGAATCCTACAAAATCAAAATTTAACTAAGTCTAAAAAATGATTATTTTCAGCTATGAATTAATCCTTAATTTCTAAAGAAATGGCCTCTAAAATCTAAGATAAAATATTCTAAAAAATCTACAAAAAATATCCTAAGTACTATTATGGATCTTCTAATTACAGTAAAAAGAATGGTCAAAAAAAGTTACTGGAAAGTTAGGAACTAAAATCCACAAAATTATGTACAATTAAAGAAAATTCCTTAAGAACTATTTACATGAAAAATCAACATAAAATCAAAATTACAGCAAAAATAGAAAAACAAAGTGCCCAATATTTCTAATGTGAATTAAAAATCTATCTAAAATTTTTATGGAATTTTTCTATTATGTTTACTATTTTTATGGAATTATTTTCTAAACTATGTAAAACTGAAATAAATTCTAAAAGAAAATAATGGGGGAGGTTCATTTAGTATATTTTTTAGTTGTTTCTATTGACTGGGCCTAAATCAGGTGGTGGAAATAGCAAGAAAAAGCAGGCCCATGCACAGGATTAGCCTAGGGGTGCAGGAAGCGTTATTTTTGAGTTCATTTTATTAGTGGGCTTAAGATGGGAGGTGTGAGTAGCCGCAATGAAGGCCCATTTTCGTATGGAGGCCAGGGGGAGGTGTAGACAGCATGCTTATTCAGTTGTTTTTATTGATATGGGCCTAAGGAGGGGTGTGAGTAGCAAAAGAATAGACCCAATTCAGTAACCAAGGAGATTAATGGGGATTAATGCAGTTTATTATGGATTAATGGCGCTTAATTCGTCTTAATTTTCTCAACAATTTCTTGAAAATCCTCCTAATCCTTCCATTAATTACCTATTATGATTAACATTAAAATTAAAATTAAAATTAAAATAAAATGAGGAAACAAAAGGGCTGAAGAATTTCATGAACCTTAATCCCCTTCTTCTCAACATCCCGCGCCGCCACTTCTCTTCTCTCCTTCTTCCTCTCCTCTTCCTCTCTTCTTCCTTCTCCTCTCTCACAACCATGCTCTTCCCCTTTCAAAACCCTAACGTTGCCGCCGCGGCAATCTCATCCGGTAACCTCTCTCAGACTTCAACAGTAACAAAACTCTCGCCTCTTCTCCACGTCTAAACCAAATCATCCAACAATTTCTCCTAACTTTCCTAAAAATATCAAATCGAACCATCCTTGGAAACAAAGTGAAATGGAATCATAAACAAAGCCTGACCTTGATTCTTTCTCGTTTCGGCACGCGCAACAATGAAGCGTCGTTAATTGATGTCGACGGAGAGATTGGAGATGGTTGATGGTTGAGCAGGAGATTGAAAAGCGGTGAAGGTGTTGATCCTTTGTTGAAGTTTTAAGAAGGTGATTTAAGGAGAAGGACGCTGAATCGTTACCATCGTCATTGGTTTTGCGGAAGTGGTTGATTGAATATACGGATTTGTCACCGAGGTAATGTCATCTATGACGATTTCTCCTACTCCTTCATTCGGAAATTGCTCTTTCTTCTTTTAGAATTTCTCACGATTCGTTACGGTTCTTGACTTTCAGGTTCAAGATTATTGTGAGATTATGGATGAATCCGTGATGATGATGATAATCATGTGAAATAATCGTCGAATAATAGGGAGCAAGAAGATGCGGATCGGTGGAAATGCATTTTTAGAAGTTGAAATTTTTTGAAGAGTTTTTAAGGTGATGCAGTTTCAGTGACACTAAAGGTAAGGTCGATGAAGAGTGGTAAGGATGAATTTAGGTAAGGTTAAAGCTATATGGCATGAAGATTTTGAGAAAGAGAGAAAGATTCGGATTGAAGAAGATGTGTGAGAGAGGTTGGGGAAGAATGGTGGAAAAAAAAGTGGAGATTGAAGAAGAATTAGAAATCGAAAATTACAAAAAAATGGAGAGATTGAAGAATCAGCCAACCTGGTGAATGATCGAGAATCCTGATTTATAGAGGATCCCGGATGAAGTTTCCAGAAGAAAAGTCGGTTAGAAACGTTAGTTCTTTCAGTTATGAAATCCTGAATTAACACTTTTCTGTTATGAACTTTTTGAATTAGCTCGATTCTGTTACTGGTTTTGTGATTTTAGTTAGGGTCAGTTAGACTCTTATTTTTCTGTTATGGCTTTCTCAAATTCAGCTTTATTGGTTTCTCTAAAAACTAGTCATTTGCTTCTTCTTGTATGACAGAAGTCAATGCTTCAAATCTGTCCTTACAACGTATACGCCGAATTTCAAATGGCAAGCAGTTGATTGTCAAGCGATGAGAGAACGGAGCAATGGCCACAACATCATAACTCTGTATACCGCCTTGCGATAGCTTAACCTGGTGCTGTTTTAATTCCATGAGCTTAATTATATTTTGTAAAAGTAGTGGCTACATTCTGACATGTCTTCTATGCAGGCTTCAGCAACTAGTGGAACACGTTCAACCATAAAGTTTCCTTCGACTTCTTTGCAGCTAATTCCTCCACCGAGGGAGTTATCTAGAAAACCCTTCTTCATTGAGCATATCCCGAGTATTCTGACCACCATCAATAATGCTAGTATTACTCCCATTTGATCTACCCAAATCACTAATTTTGGTTGCAAATTTCAGGATTTCGGAAGCTTTACTCTCTGAGTCTTCTATTTCTCGGGCAAGGTGGGAATTGGAAGTGCGAGAAATGGCGTGGAGTGCTGTGCAACCAACAGCCAAGAGCTTTCCTCTCTTTGATGCAAAGGTTGGTAGCATACTGATTTTCTTTTGCCACTCTTTCCTGTGTTCCTTTTTTTACTAAGCCCTGCTGTCAATTTCTGCAGCTTTCTGAACTGAGATCGATGGAGGATATTAAAGGTTGATGAAGAGTGTCCTTTGGAATATTCTTGCAATTGTTGACGGACAGTTGACGAAGAGGCGGGCGGAGTTGAAGGTGAAGAGATGTGAAGAGTGAAGATTCTCATTTGAAGAACGATGAAGACGAAGAGAACGGCGGAGATTGTTATTTCATTTTATACTATCTGGTTTCTGAGCTTTTCTCTTGTATAACTACTTTCACATACTTTCCTTTGCGATTGATTTTCTGTTGCGCTTTATGTGAATCTTTTCTTCCTGTTACATAATTTTCTTGCTAGCTAGGAATTTTTATTCTCCTCGTATTGTTATTGAACTTTCCATCATATCAGTTTCTTCCACAACTGATTCTTTTTTCCATTTTGTATCAAATCTATTAATTTTTCTCTGGATTTCTCATGAGTTTCTTTTCTCAAGATTTTGAGTTTTCCAGCAACTGTCTTGCGTATTTTTGGTGAAATTGGTTGCAGCTTTTGCCCATGAAAAATTGAAAGGGTTATGTGATGAATTGCATAGTGTAATACCCATTGACTCATGATATACCAGGGCCTTAAAAGTAACTGAAATAAAAATAACAATAATGGGCTTGGGTTTTAGAAAATAAAGTCACATGGGCATGGTTTAAAACAAATTGGAGACTAAAATGGGTGGATAAAACGAAATTAAAAGGGGACTATGGACAAGCGAATGGGCTTTGGACAATAGGTTAGAAATGCATCAATTGGAATGTGGACAATATTGCGACAAATGGAATGAACCTCGACATAGATTAAAAATGAAATGAACTTTATTTATAAAATTGGACATAGAAAACAAAAGGAAAGGTGAATGAAAAGGGATCGAAAGTGGATTAACAAAAACATAGAGAACAACGGAAACTAAAAAAAAAAGAAAGAGGAATAGAATAAACGGGAATGGTCTATGCAAAGGAAAACAAAAGCAATGAATGGATATGAAAACTCGGTTTCAGCCCAAAGCCTATTTTGCATTCTTTCCACAAGTCTATAAACACAACCACTTCTGAGCCTCTGAATATTTTCGGATTAGTCACAACTCTCTGAATCGTCTGAAACGTGTCGTGACCATTCAAATCCAGATGAATCATTGATAAACTGCAAATTCGAGCCGAACTTCCCACAAAACACTGCTCAGTAAACTGATAAACTTCCACATGACAACATGATCCTTGAATAAGCACTGTCTAAGAAACAGTCCAGTGGTCCAAACTAATCTTGCAATTGCAGCGATCTTTTGACAGTTTGACCAAAACTAGGTCAAGCTCCTATCCGGATCGAAACATAACTGAACAACCACATTTGAAATGGAAATGTTGTCGCATGAACATCCTCCATCATTTCAATCCCTGACAGATACGAATAAGGTATGAAACCCTAATCCCGTATTGTAATACCTCAAAATTTGCCCTCTCATTTCCTTAAACATTTTGCATAGCATTTTGCATATATGGATTCATAAAATAACCAAAAACATTGCATCATATATAGCATAGCCGAGGCGTGGGTATGTGATCAATGATCGGAGCAACTGAAAGTTATGAAGAGGCTACCGAAGGGCCACAAAGCTTCTCAACCTTGTGCAAAGGGTTCACAATATCCCACAAGTCTTCACTTGAAGCCACAAGTCATGGAAAGTTCTGGTTTGATTGAAGGAGGCAAGCGGTGCAATACTTCTCGAGGGAAAAGGGCCGAATTAGGGTTTCATTTCTACAGGGCTTCTACATAAATTTTTGAGTCGAAGTGGATTTCTTTGACTTATATACGATGTCAAGTGCCTAGGGTTCAAATCTCGTCCACAAGTTCATTTTGGAAGGGGTTCGACTGGCCGGATGACGGAAAATCGAGGAATCGGGGAAAAGGCGACCGAGCTAGGTAAAAAGGGTCGACTCCGGACTTTTAAGATCGAGATCGTGAAATTAGGGTTACAATGATCCTATGGTTCATATTTGGTCGATAAACGATGGAGGAATCATGAAAAAAATCAAAGAAAAATCATTTGAAAGTTAGTTGGTTTTGCATTTCCCTCCACCTTTCCTTCCACTTTCTTTCCACTCTTCCTTTCATTTTTTCCATCTCATTTTTCCATCTCAATTCCACTCCATTTCCCTTGGAAACTTCCACCACCTTCCACCTCCTTCTACCATCTTCTAGAATACTCCAAGGAAGGTTCCAAGGAATATTCCAAGGAATATTCTCTTTTTCCAACCCTAACCCTAACTAACTACCAAACCTAATTTTGGATCCCAAACCTAATTTTTGGGCCCCAAACCCAAACCTAGCTCCTAGCCTAGTCTCTATTTAAGCCATTTTCATCCAAACCAAAAGGGGTTCCCACCATTTTTCAATTTTTCACTTCCATAATCACTTTTTCTCTCTCACTTTTCCTCTCCCTTTCACCAAAGCTTTTTCAAATAAGCTCTTCAAGTTTCACATTGAAACTTGAAGATCTTGAAGCTTAAGCCTCAACCTCCATTGATATTGTGGATTATAGAAGAAGAAGCTAGTGATTTTGTTGAGGATTATCGACTTATCGGAAGCGCACGAAGATCCAATCTCAAGAACGCATTTATTTTGCGGTTTTCGGTTTTCGGTTTTCTCTTCGATTCAAGCTCCGATTCTTGCAACAATCACCGAAGCAATCCTCCGCTTCGTAGGTTGGTGATCTTAATCACTTCTTCTTTAAGTTATTCTCTTCATCTCGCCGTTTCGGCATTCTTTAAGTGCTTTTCGCTTTGCTTGAATTAATTTCGTTCGATTATGTGTTGTTTGCATTTTTGTGATTTTTGTTGAATTAGTATTTTTAATGTGTTAATAGATATAGGTTTTACCATGTGTAAATAAGCTCCGAATAAGTAGAAATTAGTGGTAGCATGTCCCTAGGTATGTTAGGATTGTCAAGAAGTGAGTTTGTGGCCAAAAGCACTTTTTTCAAAAGCTTTTTTTCAACTCTGGTCAGTGTTAACCGGTTAACGCATGGGGTTAACCGGTTAACACCTGCGTTTTGCCACAAACTGCCTCTGTTTTGGGTCTGTTAACCGGTTAACCTATATGGTTAACCGGTTAACGCTGTCAAATTTTGGATTCTTAGTTTAGTTGATTGATCAATCTTGCTTTCTAGTGCCTCTAATGTTCATACTTGTTTAGGTAGTGATTTTAGGGAATTTTTGAGTCCATTTCCAGTAGCTAGTTCCCCCATTTCGAGTCGTTTCGACACGATTCCGTTTATGTTGCGTTTTGTGCGGTTTTTGTGTTTTTGTGCATACTTTGATCTCTTGCATTTTTGTTGCTATGTTCAATTATCATTAGGCACATAATAATCATGTTGCATTCTGTTTTTACATGTTTGCATTGCATTAAATCATTTTGCATTATGTTGATGTATGTTGCATTTTGCATAATCATGTGTATGTGCATTTGATGGCATTTGATGTATGCTTGATCATAGCATTTGCATAAGTTTAATTCTGAATTTTGCATTGGGTTCATTATGTTTGTTGAGTAATCGTGTTGCATATTCATAATCAAAGATCATCATGTTCATATGCATGTTCATGTGATTCATTTTTGCATTACTTGTTGCATAATCCATGTGGTGTATTCTTGCATAATCATCAAAAATGTTCATGTTCTTGCATTGGCATATGTTGATCCATGTTTAAATGCATGTTTGTGATGTGTTTAGTGCATTTTAATTGAGTTTGTGCATCAAAAAATGAAGATAATCAATTCTGGATTTTGCTTTTCATAGCTGTTGTTTTGCATAAGTGCTGTAAAATGTGTGCTGTTTGTTATGTGTACATGCTGCATTTGATCTTTTACACCTTCTTTTTCATGCTGCATGCTGGCTGTAAAAAGCTGGTTTTGTTTTTGTGTTATTTTCATGGCTGTTTGTATTTTAGGGGGTGTAATAGGTGCTGTATTTTGCATTGCATTAGTTCTAGTTCCTTTAGGATTAGAATAGGGTCTAGTTTAGGTCCAAGTTTAATTAGGATTTAATTAATGTGTGTTTGCTTTATTCTTTAATATAAAATGCACACTAACCATTTGTTTTGTAGTGGGGAAGATTGAGGTAAGTTTACTTCACCTTATCCTTTATTTTTTATGCATTTCTTTTATGCATTTTATTCATTTTTCCTTCCATATTTGTGTTTGGTAGGATCCCCCCCTTTGTTAGGATCAACTTACCTTCCTTAGGAAGTAAGTTGTATCCTATTTCTTCTTTTTCTTTTCCTTTTTCCATTAGGATTAGAAACCTCACAAACCATAGGATTTCCCTTGTAAATAAATCAATAAAATTAGGGTGTGTCTTAGTTCCCCTTAGATTTTCCCTTTTCCCACTTGAGTCATTCTCTTTCTCATCTCAAAAGAAAGCAATAAAACACTTAAGAATAAAAACCGAACATTCTTGTACGACACGAGACTTTGTTGCGGAGTGTTTATACGCGTCCTGTTTCGGGGCGAGGTGTAAATACTTCCCGCGATGGATAGGTCTTAGTACAAGACCGTTCACAAACAAATTCAAAACACTTCTCTTAAAAGACCAAAAACAAACAATAATAACCGACTATCCTGCGGGAACTTCTTCTCTCATCTCATTCACTCACATCGCGAACTCGCGGCGACTTGTCTCGCATGCAAGACGGTTAACGCACTCGTACCAGACGAGCCTGCAATACCTGAGCATAGACATACGCAGTTCCAGCTGTAAAAAACACAAACAAACAGTTCCCGCCTAGGTTAGGCGAACTACGTCGACTCTGATCCTCATTATCCCGATGAGGTACGTAGGCAGCGGGGTAGGGCCCGTTCGAGCACATTCTTTATTTTCCCTACATTTCCCCCTTTTATTCTCATTTTCTTATTTCAGTTCTTTTCTCATTTCTCATTCCCTTTATTCCAGTAGCGGTTTTATTCAGCAGTATTCGTATTTTCTCACCCTTTGAAACAAACAAGCAAGCGTGGATCCCGTCGGGTACGACGGACGATCTGGGGTGCTAATACCTTCCCAGGTCGTAACCGACTCCCGAACTCAGATCTTTGGTTCGCAAGGCCTTGTCCTTTCCTTCTTCCTCAGGTTTGTGCAACATTACCTTTCCCATTCTTTCGGGATAAAAATGTCTGGCTGGCGACTCTACCTTTTCCGCGCCACTTTCGCGTTTGTACTAGGATGAAAATCCCGGGAGCGACAGCTGGCGACTCTGCTGGGGACTTAACCTGATTCTTCCGGTTTCCTTTGTAGAGTCAATCCTAGCGCCTGTTTGGTTTTGTTCTTTGGGTGTATATGTGTTTGTTGCTGAGTGCTTTAGTTTAGCTTTACTGTTTTCATTTACAGTTTTATTTTACAGCTTTACTTTATCGCATTTATTTATCGCTTTCAGTATTTTATTTTCCATGCATCATATTATACTGGACTGTCTGGCTGTGCTGGTTTTCATTTTTTCTGTGGGTTGGGAGTTACTGTGAGATAAGCCAAATACCCGGCTTGAGTGCACCATAGGATTAGCGTGGACATGTTGTGCTCGCATGGTTACATGATGAGTGGTGATGTGTTCCACACCCAGGTTGCGACTGTCTTGGGACTATTCTGTGTGGGGGTTCTTCCCCACTTCAGGGTACAACCTTGATAGTTATGTGCAGCTGGGGACCGATCATTGAGAACCTTAATGGAAACAACCCTCTCCAGTGATGACAGTGGCAGACCACATTTGTTGGCAAACCCACTCGCATCCGAGGGTCCATTGGGAACTCGCATAGGATGGCCTGGTTCTCTCATAGGAATTCAGTTAAAGCAAACTGTTCGTATGACGATAGTATTGTACCCTTCGGGATGAATGTACTATTGTTTCTCGATTCAGTGCTTGAAGCTGGAAACTTGTGAGGGATGCTTGTTTTTCCGGACTCAACTGAGACCTCCCTGAGTAGTACATAATGCCAAACCGATTCCCTGATTTGGTTGTGAGCCATTTCTCGGAAATGGTGAACGTATTATTGCTATTCGGCTTTGAGAGTCCGTGATGTTGACCCGAGTAGCATACCCGTGAGATTGGGAGGGGTTTACAGGTTTGCAGGAACCCTGGTACCTTCAGCATACCCACTTTGCCTTTGGTTCAGTTTTGTGATCTGGATTTCTGTTCTTAAGTTATGGACCCCGGATCAGAGGGATGATTATTGTGATATCCGGATTTTGAGACCGTGCACCGACACCTGATTATATGATTGGCACATCACAGACACTTCACTGATCACATGCCTTGTCTTGCATAAGCATCATATCATCATTAATCATTTGTGTTTCTTTTATTCTCAGGGTCTACATTTATTCCCGGTTCCTGGCCATATTATTGTTTCAGAATGGAAGACGTCAAAAAGAGAACTGTGCACTACAAATTCTTCGATACTAAGATGGATCTGATCAACCAATTGGTGTCTCTGATTACCCCGGGTCATTTGGGCTACTTCAAGGAAACGTATGGAGATATTTTGGATCTGGTATTCAACTTGGATAGTTCTCAGAGGAGTGCCATTCACACTTTATTGCAGTATTATGATCCACGGCTTAGGTGCTTCACATTTCATGACTTTCAGTTGGGTCCTTTGCTGGAAGAATATGCTGAGATTATGGGAGTTTCAATCAAGGATCAGCTTCCTTTTAACTCGGAGATGACAAGACCAACTCACGATGATATTGCTAAGGCTCTTTATTTGAGCCCGTCAGAGGTGTCTTCTAATCTGGTTTCCACTAAAGCAGGAGTACTTGGTTTTTCCTTAGAGTTTCTGGTCAAGAGAGCTGAAGAACGTGCCGTGGAGAAGAAGTGGGATTCAGTTTGTGCTATCTTGGCGTTATCTGCGTATGGGATAGTTTTATTTGCTGACATGGACAAGTTTGTGGACATGAATGCCATTCATTTGTTTGTGTTGAAGAATCCGGTGCCCACTCTCTTGGGTGATCTGTATTATTCTGTGCATTACAAGAATGAGAAGAGGCGAGGAGGTCTTGTTAAATGTTGTGCTCCTTTATTCTACAAATGGGTTATGAGACACTTGCCTTCTACTGAGAGTTTTGCGGATCCTAATTCTACTTGGGCTCAGAAGCTGAGTACTTTGTCTGCTGGAAATATCAGGTGGTTTACTTTGAAGTTGAAGGGAAAGAATTTCATTACTAGTTGTGGTAATTACCCTAATGTGCCTTTGTTAGGAGTATCAGGATGTATTAACTACAATCCCATCCTATTGAGAAGACAGTTAGGGTATGCGCTCAAGGAGGTTCCTGATGAGTCTGAATTATTCCAAACTTTCTATTTTCCGGTGAAAGACAATCTTCCTTTGGTTCAAAAAGCTGCAGGGTCCTGGAAGGTGATTAAGAGGAAAGGTATAGCATGTCTGGGCAAGAGCAACAATCGAATGTTTCCTGAATTTGAAGCCTGGATAAAGAATGAGGTTCAAGCGGCTCCAGTTCCTTTTTCTGTGCCAACTCCACCACCTGCTACGGTACCTTTGGAGGAATATCAGAAGTTAGAGGCTTTGGTTAAGCAACTGAGGGTTGAAAATCAAGAGGCTCTTAATTCTTGTCAAGCGCTGATGATCCAGAACCGTCGATTGAAAGAGAGAGCTGTGCAAGCCGAGGAGATAGTCCGTCTCAAGCAGAAGGACTTTGAAGATAGAGAGCTCTATTTCCGAAAGAAAGGTTTAGCTGAGACTCATATGACGGCCCAGCGCCGAAGAGAGAAGAAGGATCTTAGTGAAGCCAATGAAGCTGTTACTTTATGGCAGGAGAAATGGGACGAGAATCTGAAGAAACAAAAGGAGTTGGACGCCAAGCACAAACAGGAAGTCAAAAGCCTTCAGGATTCTTTAGATGGGCAGAAAGAACTTCTCAGGAAAGCTTATTATCAAGAGGAGGATCGTATCCGGCGCGTAACAGAGAGTCAACGGGCGCTGAAGGAAGCTCAAAAGGAGATTGAAGACTTGAAGTTGAAAGCTGATGTGAAAAGGTCGAAAGCCGAGTCGAGTCAAAGCAAGGAGAATGAAGCAGCATTTCTACAGCAGATCGAGGAGTTACATGCTTCTTCTGATACGAGGGACCTCCTTATTCAGAAGCTTATCCAGGAACCCGGTCATCCAGATGTGGTTCAGCTGTTCCAGAGCGTCCAACGCCTTAGTTGGAGATTGAAAGATATAGAGTTCCCTAGGGTTTAATTTCATTTTGTTGTATTTGGATTACCCACAGGCTTGTTGTGGGGTTCCTTATATGTGATGTACTTTTGTTATCATGATTGGCACCCTTCGGGGACTTTGTATTTTCAAACTCCAGTTTATATGATTGATTTGTTCCGGATTTCTTGTTTGTTATTTGCACCGACACGGGGTAATGAGCACCAGTTTTTCACAGCCGTCATTATGTCCGAATATTATTTGGGTCTTCTTCCCAATCCTTATCTTCTTAATGCCAGGACCGGACACAGTAAAATACTCGGGAATAAAAGGAACACATTGCATTGCATACGCATCATTTGCATTTTGTCTTTGTCTTTGCAGGTTTTTCTTCGAGAGGTCTAATTTATCTGTGTTCATCAGGCAAAGATTGCGAGGGCCGCCAAGACCCGGTACATTCGACAGAATATTCCTCATCGGTACGCGACACGCAGTAATCAAAGAACAGCGATGGACGTCGTGCAGACAGAACTCAACGATGTCCGGACCAAGATGGCAGAATTTATGACTCTGATGCAGGGGATGGCCCAGGGGCAGCAGGAGCTGAGAAATGCAATTCAAGGGTTGACTCCTCCTAACACTAATGTTCAGGCAAATACTTCCGGCGAACAAGGAGGTCCTCCCAACACTAACAACGGTACAGGTGGACCTCATGTTCCAGATCCAGCTATGGCTACGTATGTTCCTGTGCAGGACAGGCAGGAAGACCAATTCCAGTACTTCAACAATGATATGGGTTTCGGCGGTGACGGAAATCTCAACGACTTCTTGGTGCTTGCAGAGAAGGTCAAGGCCTTAGAGTGCAAGGATACTTTGGGAATTGACGTGTCAGATATGGGTTTAGTACCTGGGGTGGTCATTCCACACAAGTTCAGGCCACCAGCATTCGATAAATACAATGGCAACTCTTGCCCGAAAACTCACCTACAGGCTTTCTACAGGAAGATTGCGGCTCACACGCGAGACGAGAAACTATGGATGTACTATTTCCAGGATAGCCTTTCTGGAGGGTCCTTGGAGTGGTACATGAAGTTGGAAAGAAGTTCTATCAGAAGCTGGAAGGATTTGGGAGAGGCCTTCCTCAGACAATATCAATACAACATTGACATGGCACCTAGCCGTACTCAGCTTCAAAGCTTGGCACAGAAGAGCTCGGAGAGCTTCAAAGACTATGCACAGAGGTGGCGTGAGGTGGCCGCCCGAGTGCAACCACCTTTACTGGAAAGAGAGATGGTTGATCTTTTCCTGAATACCCTCCCAGGGCATTTCATGGAAAGGTTGGCTGGTTGTTCCTCAAGTGGTTTTTCGGACATTATTCTGACTGGAGAAAGAATTGAAAGCTGGCTCAAGCAGGGGAAGATTCAAAATGGAAGCGCTTCAGCGTCTGGTATCAAGAAACCCTTTGTGAAAAGGAGGGAAGGAGAAACAGGAGCAGTATACGCGCAGAGAGGAATGATGCACCAAGGATATTATCAACAAGTGGCCCCCGTCACTATTTCAACTCCTCCAGTTCAACAACAGGTTCAGCCTCCGCAGCCGCAACGCTCACAGGGGTATCAGCCAAGACCCCCTCGTCCGTACTACCCTCAGAAGCCGAGGGATAGACATTTTGAAGCTCCACCAATGTCTTACTCCCAACTGTTGAAGAATCTCCTGCAGCTTCAAATGATTCAGCTCCGTACCTTGCAACCTCCGAGGCCAGGCCAAATTCCTGAAGGTTATGATTCGAATGCTAGATGCGAGTTTCATTCTGGAGCTCCCGGCCATAGTACTGAAAATTGTAAAGCGTTGAAACATGTCGTTCAGGATTTGTTGGATTCTAAAGCGATCAATTTCGCTCCCTCTCCTAATGTGCTGGAAAATCCCATGCCTCCTCACAGGGGCACGGTTGGTGCAATTGGTGAAGGGGAGAAGTTGAATCTGGTGGATGATGTAGATGACTTGAAGACTTCTTTGGTTGCTATCAAGGTTTGTTTGTTGAAGAAAGGCATTTTCCCCGGATGCGAGGATGATTGTTCAGAATGCACAGAAGCTACCAACGGTTGTAAAAGATTGAAGGCCGGAATTCAAGGAATGATTGATGAAGGAGTGCTGCAATTTGACAAGATTGTGAAAGAAAGTGAAGTATCTACAGTGACTATCTTTTATGATCCATCCCAAGTTCCCTCGCGTGCCAGAGCGGCACCAATAACTATTACTACTGCTGGACCCATAATGTACCAAAGTGACAAAGCAGTTCCTTGGCATTACGGTGGTGAAGTGTATTACAATGGCCAGAGGCAAGAATTGGCCACGACTAGTATAACCCCAGCTCAAGTAGAGAATGTTGGAGTAGGGGGTTTTACTCGGAGTGGAAGATTGTTTGCGCCTGAAGCATTGAGAAACGATGTGATACCACCTAGAGATACTGCCGAAGCCCAAGCAAGAGCCAGAGGGAAGCAACCTGTAGCTGCCAATGATCCAACTCCATCAGCTGATCCAGATCTCACCTTTGACAAAGAAGCCGAAGAATTCTTGAGGATCATCAAGAAGAGTGACTATAAGATTATAGATCACTTGCAGCAGACGCCGTCAAAGATCTCCATCTTATCATTACTCATGTGCTCGGATTCTCACAGGAAGGCCCTTTTGAATATTCTGAACAAGGCATACGTGCCTCAGGATATTTCTGTGAACCAGCTAGAAACGGTGGTGTCCAGCGTTAACGCCAGTCATGGATTGGGTTTCACGGACTTGGACTTAACTTCTGATGGGCGTGCTCACAATCGGGCATTGCATATTTCTCTGGAATGCAAGGGTGCAGTGCTCTCCCACGTGCTGGTGGATACCGGATCATCTCTGAATGTCTTGCCTAAGAAGGCATTGATGAAGCTAGACTATGATGGAGTGGTGCTAAGGCCCAGTGATTTAGTAGTCCGAGCATTTGATGGATCAAGAAGATCGGTATTTGGAGAGGTGGAATTACCCATCAAGGTGGGTCCACAAGTCTTCAATACCACGTTTTACGTGATGGATATCCAGCCGGCATATAGTTGTTTACTTGGAAGGCCTTGGATACACTCGGCAGGAGCGGTTTCTTCTACACTTCATCAAAAATTAAAGTTTGTCTGGGAAGGTCAAGTTGTGACGGTCAGCGGGGAAGAAGATATTTTCGTTAGTCATCTCGTCTCATTCAAATATGTGGAGATGGATGGCGAAATAGTCGAGACCCCTTGTCAAGCTTTTGAGCCCTTGTCTGAGCAAGCATCTGCAGTAGCAACTTCTCCTGAAGAACCGAAGAAGGTAGTTTCCATAGCTTCCTATAAACAAGCGCGTGAATTGGTAGAATCCGGGATCCGGGAAGGCTGGGGCAGCCCGGTAGAAGTGTCGGAGAAGAAAGACATGTTTGGGATTGGCTATCACCCTGGAAGATCTCCGTCTGAATCAAGTACAGAAGGTTGTCAGAGCCCAGTTACTTTCACAAGTGCGGGAATGGTAAACTACGAGAACATCAGTGCTGTGCAGGATGAAGCTGTTGATAGTGACTGTGACTTGGATGAATGGATTAGGCCTGCCGTCCCAGGAGCTCAACTTAGCAACTGGACATCGGAAAGGCTTATTTCAGTCACTTCCTTCGAAGAGTAATAATGTCTTGTTTCTATTTTTCCTGTACTAAAGCACTATGTCTTACCCCGGGGCATAGTGTCTCTTTGTAAGAGTTCATTTGTTCATTAACGCAATCATTAATAAAACTGACGTTTCACATTCATTTCATGATGTTCTCTGTCCTTCGTTTTTTACTTTTGTTTTTCAAAAAGAAAGAAAAGTTTTAAAAATGGCAATGTTTCCCATTTTCTCAAGTTGTTGCTAAAGCCTTGCATGAATCATCATTCATGCAGGTGCTCGTCACCGGATCTTATCAATGACGACCCTGTTATGGCTAAGTATGACTTCGACAATCCAATTTATCAAGCCGATGAGGAAGGTGAAGAGGATTGTGATTTACCCGAAGAATTGGCCAGACTGCTCAAACAGGAAGAGAAGATGATTCAGCCGCATGAGGAAGATGTTGAGGTGATAAACTTGGGTACTGAAGAGGACAAGAAAGAAGTCAAGATCGGAGCTGCATTAGAAGAATCTGTCAAGACTCGTTTGATGGCTATGCTTCAAGAATACGTTGACGTCTTTGCATGGTCCTACCAAGATATGCCTGGTTTAGACACTGACATTGTGGTACACAAGCTACCCCTCAGAGAAGGTTGTCCTCCGGTAAAGCAGAAGTTGAGGCGCACACGTCCAGACATGGCAATCAAAATAAAAGAAGAAGTGCAAAAACAGTTTGATGCTGGCTTCTTGGCCGTGACTAGTTATCCTCCATGGGTTGCTAACGTCGTGCCGGTTCCTAAAAAAGATGGCAAAGTCAGAATGTGTGTGGATTACAGGGATTTGAATAAGGCTAGCCCCAAAGATGATTTCCCTCTACCTCACATAGATGTACTTGTCGACAATACTGCTCAGTTTTCCGTGTTCTCCTTCATGGATGGATTCTCAGGCTATAATCAAATTAAGATGGCTCCCGAGGATATGGAAAAGACAACTTTCATCACTCCTTGGGGCACCTTTTGTTACAAGGTCATGCCGTTTGGTTTAAAGAATGCAGGAGCTACCTACCAACGGGCAATGGTGACGTTGTTTCACGACATGATCCATCATGAAATTGAGGTTTATGTTGATGACATGATAGCAAAGTCCCAGACGGAAGAAGAACACTTGGTCAATCTAGCAAAATTATTTGACAGGCTTCGAAAGTTCAGACTGAGGTTAAATCCGAATAAGTGCACCTTCGGGGTTCGTTCTGGCAAGTTGCTCGGCTTCATTGTTAGTGAACGAGGAATTGAGGTCGATCCGGCCAAAGTGAAAGCAATCCAGGAAATGCCTGAGCCAAAGACTGAAAAGCAAGTGCGTGGTTTCTTGGGGAGATTAAACTACATTGCACGGTTTATTTCTCACCTGACGGCCACGTGCGAGCCCATCTTCAAGCTTCTGAGGAAGAATCAGGCCATTAAATGGAATGAAGACTGTCAGCGGGCCTTCGACCGAATTAAAGAATATTTGTTGGAGCCACCAATTCTTATGCCTCCAGTGCCAGGGAGACCTCTGATCATGTATCTTACTGTGCTGGAAGGATCGATGGGATGTGTACTGGGTCAGCAAGACGAGTCTGGTCGAAAAGAGCATGCCATTTATTACCTTAGCAAAAAGTTTACCGATTGTGAGACACGATACTCACTACTCGAGAAAACTTGCTGCGCTTTGGCATGGGCTGCTCGCCGACTAAGACAGTACATGCTGACTCACACTACCCTCCTAATTTCCAAGATGGATCCTGTAAAATACATCTTTGAGAAGCCGGCTTTGACAGGAAGAGTGGCCCGTTGGCAAATGATACTCACGGAGTATGACATACAATACACTTCACAAAAAGCAATCAAGGGGAGTGTGTTGTCAGAATACTTGGCCCAGCAGCCGATTGATGATTATCAACCCATGAGGTTTGAGTTTCCGGATGAGGACATCATGTTCCTCAAGTCGAAAGACCATGAAGAACCACTTCCGGAGGAGGGGCCTGACCCTGAATCCAGATGGAAGTTGATGTTTGACGGAGCTGTAAACATGAATGGGAGTGGAGTAGGTGCTGTTATTATCTCACCAGAAGGAGTCCACACACCTCTTGCTGCTCGTTTGACCTTCGAGTGTACTAACAACGAAGCAGAGTATGAAGCTTGCATCATGGGGATCGAAGAGGCAATAGACCTGCGAGTCAAGAACCTTGAGATCTTCGGAGATTCTGCTTTGGTAGTAAATCAAGTCAATGGCAAATGGCTAGTTCATCAAGCTCGTTTGATTCCTTACCGAGACTACGTCAGGAGGCTGTTAACTTTCTTTACCAAAGTAAAGCTGAGCTATGTTCCTAGGGACGAAAACCAGTTCGCCGATGCTCTTGCAACTTTATCATCCATGATTAAAGTATGCCAAGAGAATTTCGTGCCACGAATTTCGATCTCTCGCCTTGAAAGACCGGCTTATGTCTTCGCTGTGGGTGATGGGGAAGATGACAAGCCTTGGTACCACGACATCAAACAATTCCTGAAAGCTCAAGAATACCCGGCTGGGGCATCCAGTAAAGATAAGAAAGCTCTTAGGAGACTGGCAGGAGGTTTCTTCTTGAATCAGGATGGTGTGTTGTACAAACGGAACTTTGACATGGTGCTGCTCAGGTGTGTAGACAGACACGAGGCAAACCTGTTAATGCAGGAGGTCCACGAAGGCTCCTTTGGTACCCATGCTAGAGGACATGCCATGGCCAAGAAATTATTGAGATCGGGATACTATTGGATTACCATGGAATCTGATTGTTGCAAATATTCCCGTAAATGCCATAAGTGTCAAATTTATGCCGACAAGGTCCATGTGCCTCCGAATCCGTTGAGTGTCATGTCTTCACCGTGGCCATTCGCTATGTGGGGCATCGATATGATTGGAAAGATTGAGCCAACAGCTTCTAATGGGCATCGCTTCATTCTAGTTGCTATTGATTATTTCACGAAGTGGGTCGAAGCTGCTTCCTATGCTAATGTCACCAAACAAGTGGTCGCTCGATTTATTAAACGGGACATCATCTGCCGGTATGGAGTCCCTGAAAGGATCATTACTGATAATGGTTCTAATCTCAACAACAAGATGATGGCTGACTTGTGTCGAGACTTCAAAATAGAACATCACAACTCTTCTCCATACCGGCCGAAGATGAATGGCGCCGTCGAGGCGGCTAATAAAAATATCAAGAAGATTGTTCAAAAGATGGTTGTGACGTACAAAGACTGGCACGAGATGTTACCATTCGCGTTGCATGGGTATAGAACATCAGTACGCACTTCAACTGGGGCAACTCCATTCTCATTGGTGTATGGTATGGAGGCAGTCTTACCAATCGAAGTGGAAATCCCTTCCTTGAGGCTGATGATGGACATCAAGCTAGATGAAGCTGAATGGCTCCGATCCAGATATAATCAATTGAGCCTCATTGAAGAGAAGCGTCTAGCAGCTGTATGCCATGGACAGTTGTATCAGCGACGAATGAAGCAAGCTTTTGACAAGAAGGTGCGACCCCAGAGGTACATGCCAGGAGACTTAGTGCTGAAAAGGATTCTTCCTCCTCTCAACGATCACAGGGGCAAGTGGACACCCAATTATGAAGGACCGTTCGTGGTTAAAAGGGTTTTCTCAGGCGGAGCCTTAATGCTGACAACCATGGACGGAGAAGACTTTCCATCCCCTGTCAACGCAGACGCAGTAAGAAAATACTTCGTGTAAAAAGGACCCGCTGGATAAAAACAGAATAAAGATCCAGGCAAAAATGGGCATCCCGGCGAGCCAAAAACAGAATAAAAGGCTCGGGCAAAAGTTAGGGAAATATTGAAAAAAATGTACACCCGCTGAGTTGAAAAGCCACATCGGACAACTCAGGCAAAAAAGGGTATCCCGGTGGATTGAAAACCTGAAAGGGCGATCCACGCAAAAGAGGGATTAACACGAACGACTGCGATCTGCGAGATCCATGACATACTTACAGTTGAGGCTATCCTAAGGGTTGAAGATCAGTCCATTTACTTTTTCTCAGGAGGCGGAGCGAGCGGAACGTCTTGAAGACATACGAGTCATAACGGGGTTGAAACTTGATGAGATTCATTTTTCACATTGCCAATAGGGTAGTTTGTTTTTCTTTTAGTTGTTCCCTCATTCCAGGGAACCGCTTCCTTCGTATTGCCTATTCAGGGCCACCTGTCAAAATCAATAAAAATTCAACTTCAGTCAATTGACCATTTCAGTTTTTTGTTTTTTAATTTTTCATCTAGCATTGATTGATTGTGAAAACGTCTAGCAAATGGTAACTTGCATTGTGTTATGAACATTTGAATGCTTTTCTAACTCGTGCAGGAGAATAGAAACATTTAATTCAACTCTGAAAGGGTGCTGAGATACCTAGATAATGATTCATGCTATGATCCTGGGGGCAAGCAGGTCCCAAACTAATTCTCTATGTTGCAGGTATTATCGATTGTGTTCATGCAGGTACAGGTACTGGTGTTGCTAACAGAGCTAAAAGATCACTATCCAGGATGGGCATTCCCTTTTGTTTGAGCAGAAACAAATGTCTCCTAGGGTGTCTCCAATCATCCCCAGCCATGTGCAAATGGAAAGTTCACCTTGCCAGACAGCAGAGAGTGGGTGCAATTCCCAAGCAGAAGTCTCCGTGCAGACAGGGGCAATTCTTAACAGTGTAAAGAGTATTTTGCCTCCCCAGCAGTTGCTTCCTCAGCAGTGTCATGCCTTGGGTTCCCAGGAAGTCCTCACTTCCCCATCAGAGTTCAAGAAGGGTCCACCTCCAGCAGGGTCTTGGCGCTCCAATCTCAAAGTCCAATTTATTTTTGGCAGTGGCGGCTATTCAGAGCCAGTGAATTATTAACAACTTTCCCCGCAGAGTTGTTTCCTCCTCATCAGGACGAGCCAGATCAATGCAGTGATCATCGTTTCCTTCCAACCAAGTTATATGGAATTACTTGCAGTCCCCTTGTTAGGAGATCTTCTTTGCATTGTCATTCGCATAATCATCATTGCATTTGCATCTTCCAAAGCGTAGCATTTCCATCATCATGGAGCATTACGCCATAAATTCAAACATATGCATGCCAGCATGGGCCAGTTTTGAGGTATATCACGTACGACTTATAACATCTTCTCAACCTGAAGTACTCCGCACAGAGGATACCAATATCATTTTTCAGACATCCTTGTCTTTTCAGGTCAATGTTGGTCACTTATTCCGCGTCTTGTTTGGTACAACATTCGCGTCGCAGGTTCCCGTTTTGTACAACGGTCCTGTTTGCTTGGGCTCTCGTTTGTGTACAACGATCCCGTTCCATCTTGTCCAATTTTATTGGTGTTTGGTTATCAGTCGAGGCTGGTATACCTTTGCGTCTCCATTTGAGGATGGTTTCGTTTTAGATCCGAGGATCTTTTTGATTTGTCATTCGAGGATGGCATTTCTTTTCTTCAAGTCCTTCCGAGGTTGGTCTTGTTGTTGTGGCTATTATTCGAGGATAGTAGTTCACTTTTTGAGCTTATTGATCGAGGTCAGTTTGTCTCTTTTGCAAAGTCTGTCTGAGGTCAGCTTTGTGTTTGGTTATCAGTCGAGGCTGGTATACCTTTGCGTCTCTATTCGAGGATGGTTTCGTGTTAGATCCGAGGATCTTTTGATTTGTCATTCGAGGATGGCATTTCTTTTCTTCAAGTCCTTCTGCGGTTGGTCTTGTTGTTGTGGCTATTATTCGAGGATAGTAGTTCACATTTTGAGCTTATTGATTGAGGTCAGTTTGTCTCCTTTGCAAAGTCTGTCCGAGGTCAGCTTTGTGTGCGGTTATCAGTCGAGGCTGGTATACCTTTGCGTCTCCATTCGAGGATGGTTTCGTGTTAGATCCGAGGATCTTATGATTTGTCATTCGAGGATGGCATTTCTTTTCTTCAAGTCCTTCTGCGGTTGGTCTTGTTGTTGTGGCTATTATTCGAGGATAGTAGTTCACATTTTGAGCTTATTGATTGAGGTCAGTTTGTCTCCTTTGCAAAGTCTGTCCGAGGTCAGCTTTGTGTGCGGTTATCAGTCGAGGCTGGTATACCTTTGCGTCTCCATTCGAGGATGGTTTCGTGTTAGATCCGAGGATCTTATGATTTGTCATTCGAGGATGGCATTTCTTTTCTTCAAGTCCTTCTGCGGTTGGTCTTGTTGTTGTGGCTATTATTCGAGGATAGTAGTTCACATTTTGAGCTTATTGATCGAGGTCAGTTTGTCTCTTTTGCAAAGTCTGTCTGAGGTCAGCTTTGTGTTTGGTTATCAGTCGAGGCTGGTATACCTTCGCGTCTCCATTCGAGGATGGTTTCGTGTCAGATCCGAGGATCTTTTGATTTGTCATTCGAGGATGGCATTTCTTTTATTCAAGTCCTTCTGCGGTTGGTCTTGTTGTTGTGGCTATTATTCGAGGATAGTAGTTCACATTTTGAGCTTATTGATTGAGGTCAGTTTGTCTCCTTTGCAAAGTCTGTCCGAGGTCAGCTTTGTGTGCGGTTATCAGTCGAGGCTGGTATACCTTTGCGTCTCCATTCGAGGATGGTTTCGTGTTAGATCCGAGGATCTTATGATTTGTCATTCGAGGATGGCATTTCTTTTCTTCAAGTCCTTCTGCGGTTGGTCTTGTTGTTGTGGCTATTATTCGAGGATAGTAGTTCACATTTTGAGCTTATTGATTGAGGTCAGTTTGTCTCCTTTGCAAAGTCTGTCCGAGGTCAGCTTTGTGTGCGGTTATCAGTCGAGGCTGGTATACCTTTGCGTCTCCATTCGAGGATGGTTTCGTGTTAGATCCGAGGATCTTATGATTTGTCATTCGAGGATGGCATTTCTTTTCTTCAAGTCCTTCTGCGGTTGGTCTTGTTGTTGTGGCTATTATTCGAGGATAGTAGTTCACATTTTGAGCTTATTGATCGAGGTCAGTTTGTCTCTTTTGCAAAGTCTGTCTGAGGTCAGCTTTGTGTTTGGTTATCAGTCGGGGCTGGTATACCTTTGCGTCTCCATTTGAGGATGGTTTCGTTTTAGATCCGAGGATCTTTTGGATTGTCATTCGAGGATGGCATTTCTTTTCTTCAAGTCCTTCTGCGGTTGGTCTTGTTGTTGTGGCTATTATTCGAGGATAGTAGTTCACATTTTGAGCTTATTGATTGAGGTCAGTTTGTCTCTTTTGCAAAGTCTATCTGAGGTCAGCTTTGTGTTTGGTTATCAGTCGAGGCTGGTATACCTTTGCGTCTCCATTCGAGGATGGTTTCGTGTTAGATCCGAGGATCTTTTGATTTGTCGTTCGAGGATGGCATTCTTCCCAGCATATTTCCACCTGGTTCTATTTTCGCTACCTATTCAGAGGTCAAAAACGAAAAAAGATATATAAATAAATGGGCAGATGGCATTTCTGTTGCTCTCGGTGTACAAATTTTCAGGTTTTATTCGAGTATTCAATCACTCCATACCTTGAACGTCTAAAAGCTGTTGCAATTATCCGTTCAGGTCTGCAGTTGATTGAATAGGGGCAGCTGTAATACCTCAAAATTTGCCCTCTCATTTCCTTAAACATTTTGCATAGCATTTTGCATATATGGATTCATAAAATAACCAAAAACATTGCATCATATATAGCATAGCCGAGGCGTGGGTATGTGATCAATGATCGGAGCAACTGAAAGTTATGAAGAGGCTACCGAAGGGCCACAAAGCTTCTCAACCTTGTGCAAAGGGTTCACAATATCCCACAAGTCTTCACTTGAAGCCACAAGTCATGGAAAGTTCTGGTTTGATTGAAGGAGGCAAGCGGTGCAATACTTCTCGAGGGAAAAGGGCCGAATTAGGGTTTCATTTCTACAGGGCTTCTACATAAATTTTTGAGTCGAAGTGGATTTCTTTGACTTATATACGATGTCAAGTGCCTAGGGTTCAAATCTCGTCCACAAGTTCATTTTGGAAGGGGTTCGACTGGCCGGATGACGGAAAATCGAGGAATCGGGGAAAAGGCGACCGAGCTAGGTAAAAAGGGTCGACTCCGGACTTTTAAGATCGAGATCGTGAAATTAGGGTTACAATGATCCTATGGTTCATATTTGGTCGATAAACGATGGAGGAATCATGAAAAAAATCAAAGAAAAATCATTTGAAAGTTAGTTGGTTTTGCATTTCCCTCCACCTTTCCTTCCACTTTCTTTCCACTCTTCCTTTCATTTTTTCCATCTCATTTTTCCATCTCAATTCCACTCCATTTCCCTTGGAAACTTCCACCACCTTCCACCTCCTTCTACCATCTTCTAGAATACTCCAAGGAAGGTTCCAAGGAATATTCCAAGGAATATTCTCTTTTTCCAACCCTAACCCTAACTAACTACCAAACCTAATTTTGGATCCCAAACCTAATTTTTGGGCCCCAAACCCAAACCTAGCTCCTAGCCTAGTCTCTATTTAAGCCATTTTCATCCAAACCAAAAGGGGTTCCCACCATTTTTCAATTTTTCACTTCCATAATCACTTTTTCTCTCTCACTTTTCCTCTCCCTTTCACCAAAGCTTTTTCAAATAAGCTCTTCAAGTTTCACATTGAAACTTGAAGATCTTGAAGCTTAAGCCTCAACCTCCATTGATATTGTGGATTATAGAAGAAGAAGCTAGTGATTTTGTTGAGGATTATCGACTTATCGGAAGCGCACGAAGATCCAATCTCAAGAACGCATTTATTTTGCGGTTTTCGGTTTTCGGTTTTCTCTTCGATTCAAGCTCCGATTCTTGCAACAATCACCGAAGCAATCCTCCGCTTCGTAGGTTGGTGATCTTAATCACTTCTTCTTTAAGTTATTCTCTTCATCTCGCCGTTTCGGCATTCTTTAAGTGCTTTTCGCTTTGCTTGAATTAATTTCGTTCGATTATGTGTTGTTTGCATTTTTGTGATTTTTGTTGAATTAGTATTTTTAATGTGTTAATAGATATAGGTTTTACCATGTGTAAATAAGCTCCGAATAAGTAGAAATTAGTGGTAGCATGTCCCTAGGTATGTTAGGATTGTCAAGAAGTGAGTTTGTGGCCAAAAGCACTTTTTTCAAAAGCTTTTTTTCAACTCTGGTCAGTGTTAACCGGTTAACGCATGGGGTTAACCGGTTAACACCTGCGTTTTGCCACAAACTGCCTCTGTTTTGGGTCTGTTAACCGGTTAACCTATATGGTTAACCGGTTAACGCTGTCAAATTTTGGATTCTTAGTTTAGTTGATTGATCAATCTTGCTTTCTAGTGCCTCTAATGTTCATACTTGTTTAGGTAGTGATTTTAGGGAATTTTTGAGTCCATTTCCAGTAGCTAGTTCCCCCATTTCGAGTCGTTTCGACACGATTCCGTTTATGTTGCGTTTTGTGCGGTTTTTGTGTTTTTGTGCATACTTTGATCTCTTGCATTTTTGTTGCTATGTTCAATTATCATTAGGCACATAATAATCATGTTGCATTCTGTTTTTACATGTTTGCATTGCATTAAATCATTTTGCATTATGTTGATGTATGTTGCATTTTGCATAATCATGTGTATGTGCATTTGATGGCATTTGATGTATGCTTGATCATAGCATTTGCATAAGTTTAATTCTGAATTTTGCATTGGGTTCATTATGTTTGTTGAGTAATCGTGTTGCATATTCATAATCAAAGATCATCATGTTCATATGCATGTTCATGTGATTCATTTTTGCATTACTTGTTGCATAATCCATGTGGTGTATTCTTGCATAATCATCAAAAATGTTCATGTTCTTGCATTGGCATATGTTGATCCATGTTTAAATGCATGTTTGTGATGTGTTTAGTGCATTTTAATTGAGTTTGTGCATCAAAAAATGAAGATAATCAATTCTGGATTTTGCTTTTCATAGCTGTTGTTTTGCATAAGTGCTGTAAAATGTGTGCTGTTTGTTATGTGTACATGCTGCATTTGATCTTTTACACCTTCTTTTTCATGCTGCATGCTGGCTGTAAAAAGCTGGTTTTGTTTTTGTGTTATTTTCATGGCTGTTTGTATTTTAGGGGGTGTAATAGGTGCTGTATTTTGCATTGCATTAGTTCTAGTTCCTTTAGGATTAGAATAGGGTCTAGTTTAGGTCCAAGTTTAATTAGGATTTAATTAATGTGTGTTTGCTTTATTCTTTAATATAAAATGCACACTAACCATTTGTTTTGTAGTGGGGAAGATTGAGGTAAGTTTACTTCACCTTATCCTTTATTTTTTATGCATTTCTTTTATGCATTTTATTCATTTTTCCTTCCATATTTGTGTTTGGTAGGATCCCCCCCTTTGTTAGGATCAACTTACCTTCCTTAGGAAGTAAGTTGTATCCTATTTCTTCTTTTTCTTTTCCTTTTTCCATTAGGATTAGAAACCTCACAAACCATAGGATTTCCCTTGTAAATAAATCAATAAAATTAGGGTGTGTCTTAGTTCCCCTTAGATTTTCCCTTTTCCCACTTGAGTCATTCTCTTTCTCATCTCAAAAGAAAGCAATAAAACACTTAAGAATAAAAACCGAACATTCTTGTACGACACGAGACTTTGTTGCGGAGTGTTTATACGCGTCCTGTTTCGGGGCGAGGTGTAAATACTTCCCGCGATGGATAGGTCTTAGTACAAGACCGTTCACAAACAAATTCAAAACACTTCTCTTAAAAGACCAAAAACAAACAATAATAACCGACTATCCTGCGGGAACTTCTTCTCTCATCTCATTCACTCACATCGCGAACTCGCGGCGACTTGTCTCGCATGCAAGACGGTTAACGCACTCGTACCAGACGAGCCTGCAATACCTGAGCATAGACATACGCAGTTCCAGCTGTAAAAAACACAAACAAACAGTTCCCGCCTAGGTTAGGCGAACTACGTCGACTCTGATCCTCATTATCCCGATGAGGTACGTAGGCAGCGGGGTAGGGCCCGTTCGAGCACATTCTTTATTTTCCCTACATTTCCCCCTTTTATTCTCATTTTCTTATTTCAGTTCTTTTCTCATTTCTCATTCCCTTTATTCCAGTAGCGGTTTTATTCAGCAGTATTCGTATTTTCTCACCCTTTGAAACAAACAAGCAAGCGTGGATCCCGTCGGGTACGACGGACGATCTGGGGTGCTAATACCTTCCCAGGTCGTAACCGACTCCCGAACTCAGATCTTTGGTTCGCAAGGCCTTGTCCTTTCCTTCTTCCTCAGGTTTGTGCAACATTACCTTTCCCATTCTTTCGGGATAAAAATGTCTGGCTGGCGACTCTACCTTTTCCGCGCCACTTTCGCGTTTGTACTAGGATGAAAATCCCGGGAGCGACACGTATGACCTCAATCACATGCCCTATGAAACAATGAAATGCACTAGTATGCTGTTAATGAACTGATGAAAAATGTAGATGAACACGAAGCATAAGCCAGTATAGGGAATAAATATGAGGGCAAATTTTGAGGTATTACAACAGTCATGTTGTGTTCTGGCTCGTAATGAACCTGTGTGTTCTCGAGTTGGTCGTCGAATGCATTGTGTGATCATCGCATCTTGTTGTTGTTGTAGTTGATGAGATAGTTTGTTATTTTGTGATTTTCGTGGTATTGCCTTTCATGGCATGGGAGTTGGCTATTTCGATGCAAGAGTGTGTCCGGGGTAGTTCGTATCTGGTAAATTTTCGAGGGCGAAAATATTCTAAGTGCGGGAAAGTTGTAATGCCCTGTTTTCCTTTTAATTATTATTTGTGAATAATTGGGAATTGTTATGATTGATGGTGTGTTTGTTGTGCGTTGGTTATATTGGTGTGCCAATGTTGAAGGGTAGTGACCTTATGAAGTGAATCTTGGGGGGTAGTAGGGGTGTGTGACCAATAATGTAGAAATCGGTGGTGAATGGAGTCAAAATTAATTCTACTATTATAATTTAATATTTGTTGACCATGGTGTAGAATAAATATTTAAATTAAATTATAGAGAAAGTTGTTATTTATTTATTTCATTAGTTGGGTGATAATGAAAATATATTGGAATAAATAAAATAATTAGACGTATAAGGAGTAAGGGGTAATACGGTAATTGAATGAGGAGTTAGTGAAGGCATATCAGGGATTCCAATATTAGGGGTCCAAGGGTTATGTTGGGGATTTGAGGAAAAGAATAAGGGATTCGTAGAAAGAGATCGTGAAAAGTTGTGAAGAACGTGAAGAGAAGACAAGAGGAGGAGGAGCTAGGGTAAGAGGAAGGAAGAAGGATAACTCATTAAAGATAAGGAAAGTTCATCACTATAATGTAAGGGTGGGATTTATTAAATCACTCAAGGGTTAGATGATGTAGATATGTAGGTATAAATCATTAGGTTGATGCCATGAAATTGTTGTTTGTCGGTGACTGGGGATTTGGGGTTTTGGGAGAAAACTCAGGGATAATGAGATTATGAATGATGAGTTGTGATGAATTGATGTGTTGTGATTGTTGTTATTGATATATGTGTGTTAGATATAGGTGTTGTGAATCAGATACCTTAGAAATAAAGTATAATGGGTTTCTCAAGAAACCCACAAGGGTTAGGGTTTAGGGTTACCAAAGATAACAACAAGAATTGGTTATAAACTGATATTCTTTCCTTTCTCTTTAAACAAGATTACAAGTATACAAGAATAACAAATAACCTCTCTCACTTTTGAATTGGGGTTTTATCTTCCTATTTTCCCTTATACAAAATATGAGAGACTAGTATGTTATTTATAATAAAACTAACATACTAACCTAATGGGATTTTTAATAATTACTCATTACAAGCTAACTTATGGTACAAGCTAACTTAGGGTACAAGCTAACTTAAACAATTGGATCCATGACACAAGGTCAAATTATACAATAACATGTGAGAAGACTTCGACGACATGCTATTCGTACTAGGGTTTGTTCCAATATTCCACAAATCTCCACCTTGGAACACACCTTATACCAACAAGAAACAAACTAGCTTTCTTCATGCAGCTTTATCAGCTGCATACAGTGGAAAAACTTGCAATTGGGCAACATCTTGGTGATCATATCAGCAATATTATGATATGTCGAAACCTTCAGCACTTGGAGTTCTCCATGCTCGATTACCCCTCTGACGAAATGCAATCTTACATCAATGTGCTTGGTTCGTTCATAACAGGTTGAGTTCTTTGACAGGTGTATTACACTTTGGCTATCACATTTAACAGTGATACTTCAACCTTGAATTTTCAGCTCCTTTGCAAAACATTCAAGCCATAATTCTTCCTTTACAGCTTCAGTTAGGGCGATATATTCCGCTTTAGTGGTTGATAAGGCAACAACCTTCTGAAGTGTAGCTTTCCAACTAATTGTTATGCCAAACATAGTGAAAACATATCCACAAATAGATTTTCTAGAATCCATACAACCTTCATAATCAGAGTCGACATATCCTTTGATTGTTGCTTTACTATCTTCACCCAAGGCTCCACCACAAATTAGGACTCTATTCAGAGACCCATTTATGTACCTTAACATCCACTTCAATGCTTGTCAGTGAGACTTTCCAGGATTCGACATGTACCTGCTTACAAGACTTACTGCATATGTTATGTCGGGTCTAGTACAAACCATAACATACATCAGAGAACCTACTATATTAGCATATGGAATGTTATTCATATGAGCTCTTTTGACATCAGTATTAGGATACTGATTTATACTCAGCTTGAATTGAGGGTTTGTTAGAGTCACAACAGGCTTTGAATTCGACATACCAAACTTATCAAGATTCTTCTTCAAGTATTCCTCTTGATAAAAGCATAATCTCGATTGCTTTCTATCTCTCCAGATGTCAATCCCAAGAATCTTGGACGCAACTCCCAAATCCTTCATATCGAACTCCTTATTAAGTTCAGCCTTCACTCTCATTACATCTTCGACATTGTTGTTTGCTATTAGAATATCATCCACATAAAGAAATAAAATATCAAACGAATTACTAGGTCGAAATTTGAAGTAAACACAGTGGTCGAATTGACTTCTGATGAAACTTATGCGAGCCGCGAACTTGTCGAATCTCCTATTCCACTTTCAAGGAGATTGTTCCAGGCCATATAAAGATCTCTTCAACCTGCATACATACTTTTCTTTCCCCTCTTCGACATACCCTTCAGGTTTCCTCATTAGGATTGTTTCATCAAGATCACCATACAAGAACGCAGTCTTCACATCCATTTGTTCCAGTTCAAGGTCGAACTGTGCCACCATGGCAAGCAACATTCGAATGGACATGTGCTTCACAACAGGAGAGAACACATCATTGAAGTTGACACCTTCTTTCTTAGTGAACCCCCTTGCAACCAACCTTGCCTTGTATCTCTTCAATGTCACTCCTTTTATTCCTTCCTTAACTTTGAAAATCCATTTACAGCTGACTAACCTGGCTCCAGCAGGTTTCTTGATCAGTTATCAAGTATTTTTATCATGAAGAGATTTCATCTCATCATCTATAGCCTTCAACCATTCAGTATCTCCTCATAACTTCCTTATAGTCTTTAGGTTCTTCGTCTAGAACCTCACTTGCAGAGATTTAGGCATAAGCTATAAGATATGCATACCCAAGTCTCTAAGGTGGTTTAATGACTCTTCTAGACCCGTCTCTTGCCCACAGGTAGTCATTATCAGTCTCCTCATCTTCGACAGTAGTTTCTGCTTCGTCGACTTCATATGGGTCATGCAATTCAGCATCACTATGCTTCACCTAAACAGTAATTTTTCCATGTTCCAGCTCTTCGACAACATCCTCGGTTTTCTTGAAATCCATCTCAGCTTCATTGAAAACTACATCTCGACTGGTGATACACCTCCTGTGACCTGGCTCTAGGCACCATAGCCTATAAGCTTTGACTCCTTCAGGATATCCCATGAACATGCATTTTAGAGCTCTAGGTTTGACCTTGTCTTGCCTAATGTGAGCATAGACTACACAGCCAAATACTCTCAGTTTATCGAGATCTGGTGGATGTCCCGACCAAACTTCTTTAGGTGTCTTCATATATAACGCATTCGAATGACATCTATTTATCAGATATGTTACTGTCGAAATAGCCTCAGGCCAAAACACCTTCTTCAATCCAGCACTAACCGACATGCATCTAACCATTTCGACGATTGTTCGATTGAATCTCTCAGCTAGACCATTTTACTGAGGAGTACCTGCTACAGTCTTATACCTTACAATCCCAAACTTGACACAATAACTGTCGAAAGCTTCATTGCAGAATTCAAGGCCATTATCAGTTCTCAACCTCTTGACTTTTCTGCCAGTTTGAGTCTCGACCAGAACCTTCCAACTCTTGAAATTCTCAAAAGTTTCATCCTTCATCTTCTTAATGATTACCCGTAACTTTGTGGAATAGTCATCAACTTTGGATGGAAAATATCTTGAACCTGAATGTGAAGGATTCCTTACAGGCCCCCAAAGATCAGCATGGATGTAATCAAGAGATCCATGTGTTCTTTGTTTACCTTTGTTAAACTTCACCCTACAAAATTTACCGAATACACAAGGTTCACAAAACTGCAACTTCTCGACTTTGTCACCACCTAGCAGGTTTTGTTTCCCCAGTTCGACCAGGCCTCTTTCGCTGACATGGCCCAATCTCATGTACCATAATTTTGTCTTCAACAACAGTTTTGTGGATGCAACATTTTTCGAACCACTTACAACTTCAGCCTCAAGGATATACAAGCCTGGTTTCTTCACGCCTCTCAAGACTTCCTTTGACCCCTTCATGACTCTTAGAATACTTTTATCTCCTTGAAAAACATATCCCTTCTTGTCGAATTCACCAAGAGAAATCAAATTTCTTTTCAAGTCAGGTACATACCTAACTTCGGTCAATAACCTTATTGACTCATCATGGAGCTTGAATCTCACAGATCCAATACCTGCAATTTTGAAAGCTTTGTAGTTTCCCAATAACACTGATCCACCATCCTGATCACATAATTCCTTGAACAAATCTTTTTTTGGAGTCATGTGCCAAGTACAACCTGAATCCATAATCCACTCTTTTCTTGAGTCGTCGCTTGAAACTACAAGAACATCAGGTGATTCAAAATCATCTAGAATAATGGCCGCGTTGCCATTTTCCTTACCTCCATGATCTTTCAGGCGTTCAAGGCACATCTTTCAAATGTGACCCTCCTTCTTACAATGATAGCATCGAACACCAGATGATTCACCACCATAAGACTTCTGCTGACTTTTGCCCTTCTTCTTGTCGAACTTACCATCCGTTCGCAAGAATTTTTCCTTAACGGCCAAACATTCACCAATCGTCTAAGATTTATGCTCCTTTCGTTCATTCAAGTCCTTAGAGTATAAGGCAGATTGAACATCTTCAAAGGTCAGAGACTTTCTTCCATACAAGAGGGTTTCTTTGAAGTGAGCATGTGTTCTGGGAAAAATGCATAACAACAACAACGCTTGATCTTCGTCATCGATCTTCACATCAATATTTTCAAGATCAAGAATCAGCTTGTTGAACATATCCAACTGCTCAGCCAACACTTTGTCTTCACTCATCTTGAATGAATACAAGGCTTGCTTCAGTTAGAGTTGATTCACCAACGATTTGGTCATGTACAAACCTTCAAGTTTCAACCATAACCCTGATGTCGTTGTCTTGTTTGATATATGTCGAAGAACCTTATCATCAAGGCTCAACAATATTGCACTATGTGTTTTCTCAATCATGGTCGTCTTTTCAACTGCCATCAACGCAACATTCATGGTCGTCTCTCCCTTCAACGCTTCCAAACAACCCTGCTGAACTAGTAGGGATTTCATTTTCAAGTGCCACAGAACGAAAGCGTTCACTCCAGTGAACTTTTCAATCTCATACTTTATTGAAGGCATCTTCTTCATGCTCACCGCACCAATTTGTTGTGAATCGGATACCTTAGAAACAAAGTATAATAGGTTTCTCAAGAAACTCACAAGGGTTAGGGTTTAGAGTTACCAAAGATAACAACAAGGATTGGTTATAAAATGTTATTCTTTCCTTTCTCTTTAAACAAGATTACAAGTATACAAGAATAACAAATAATTTCTCTCACTTTTGAATTAGGGTTTTATCTTCCTATTTTCCCTTATACAAAATATGAGAGACTAATATGCTATTTATAATAAAACTAACATACTAACCTAATGGGCTTTTTAACAATTACCCATTACAAGCTAACTTAGGGTACAAGCTAACTTAAATAATTTGATCCATAACACAAGGTCCAATTAAACAATAACATGTGAGCAGACTTCGACGACATGCTATTCGTACTAGTGTTTGTTCCAATAGTCCACAGTATGTTATATTGCCTTAATTTGGGTCAATAGAGGTAAAAAAAATGCAGTTTAAGGGTGTAGAATCGAAGGGAAGAAGTGTTGTCATCACAGGAACCTCTGGCAAGTTCGCAGACAACGAGTATCTCGCTAAGCGAGGTCCCAGCGAGCGGCTCCTGGCAGTTTTGTTCCAAAACTTGAAAAATTCATATCTTGAGCTTTGAGTGTCCGATTTGTGCGTCGTTTGAAACTGTGTAGCGAAGACAATGTACTTTAATTTAAAAATAGTCTCATGTTTATAGAAACAATTTAAATAATATGAATTGATGTTGGAAGGTGAGTCAGTGTATATTGAACTAAAGACATGTTGTTATAAATGATGAATCTTGTTCTAAATGGGAGAATGGTGATGTCCCATGACTAGGGATGGTGAAAAAGATGTGTAGGAATTAGTTATATTGATGTAGAGGTGTAGGTAATGCGATAAGGTTGTTTGTAGTGGAGTCCAATGAATAGACGATGATAATTAAGTGCTAACGACTTTGTGATGTTAATATTGTGTTGAAGGGTAAATGATGCTTACATTGAGCTAGAATATAATGATAGAGTTTTGATGTTTATGATATGATAATACTTATATGATGATAATGATGTATTGATATTTCATGTATGTATTTTCATCGATGCTTTAACATGATATATTGTGTTTGTTAAGTTGTTGTAATACGTGGTATTTGTTTTTGTTTTTGTTGTTATTGTTGTTGTTGGGTTGTGATGATATGTCATTGTTGTTGAATTGTGATGATATGTCGTTGTTGATAAATTGTTGCAATATGATGTTGTTCTTGTTAAGTCGTTATAGTATGTTGTTGTTGATAAGTTGTTGTAATATGTGGTTGTTGTTGTTGTTGAGTTGTGATGATATGTCATTATTGTTGAATTGTGATGATATGTCATTGTTGTTGAATTGTGATGATATGTTGTTGTTGTTGAGTTGTGATGACTAGTTGTGTTGTGGTCTAAAGTTGTATGATACACTGATTTCATGAGAGTCATTGTATGTTGTTGCATGTCGCCCTCGTTGTTGTGTGTGGTCGTTGTTGGTGAGGTGATTGCATCCAATCACGATTGAGGGCGTGATCATGAAATATGCGTTCACATTGTGTAAACACCCCAAATTTTCCCTCACTAAGTTCACACCATGGCTTGTGATCTTTTCATTTGCATAAGTTCAATCATATCATCTCATATTGCATTTTTTGCTTCACTGCATTGGTTCAAAATCATATGCATCTAGGGTTTGTGATCTGAGCAATCCCTGAGCTATCTGAGCCACTCCAAAGGTCTTCAATCGTCTCAAGAGGGTCCATGTATGTTCAATCATCATATTATATCCTCCTAAGATCAAAGAAGTCAGAAAATCACAAGAACTGAGAAAGGCATGGAAGCAGAGCCAAGCTTAACTGCACAAATGACCTAAAATTAGGGTTTTGGTTTCAGAGGCCATAACTCCAAATTTTTTGGTCATTCTTGTTTCTATTGGTCTCTATATGTTATAAGGATCCTACACACCAATTTTCACGAAGAAATTCAATGGGGAAGGCATCTGATCAATAGATGACTTCTTGAGCAAGTCAGTGCAAAATCAGGGCATCTGAGGCCCCCATCATCCAACCAAAGGGTCTTCTCCATCATTTTGGATGTATATGATCTTTATTTGATCTTATAAGAGTTTATAAGTTCACAAAATTGAAGAATTTCAAGCCATTTGCAAAGTTGCCATTCTGGGAAAGTGACTTGTAATGCAAAATTGCCATTTTGGGAAAGTTTTTCAACCTCCTCTTTTTGATTAAAAAATGCTTCAAATGAAAAATTCTTGGTCATGAAAGTTGTAGATTGAATCATTCCCTTTTCAAAAAGTACAAGAACTTGATCTAATTCATCATAGAACTCAAGTTATGGCATTGCAAAGTTGGGAAAAATCATTAAATTTCACTTATGCACCAAAGAGGGAAACTTGCAAAAACTCATGTCAAGGCAAAATGTGACCTCTAATTGACTTCTAACCATTACACAAACCTGATACATGACCTAAAATTCAGAATGGCCCAAGGAATCACTCATTTTCATGCCTTGATCATCAAGTATTTCAAAAGGGGCCAAAACCTTCACAAATTGCAAAATGCCCCAAATTTTGACATCCACTTGCGCCAGCTCCTCAAATCAGTTTCCATGGACCTCCCTAAAGCCAGCTGACTCAAGCCATGCCTCACAACCAGCCTGCCATGAGCCCATACCTCAAAGGACAACTTTCTTGACTTTATGCAATTTGAGCCATACCAATCAAACTGCTCCATAACAACTCTCTGACCTATCAAGGATTGATACATGGACCAAAAGCAACTCAACACACACAACAGGCAAGGCTGAATCCTCCCACAACTCAGCATACACCAAAACTCCCCCTTATGCATTTTTCTTCGAAACTCAACACTCAAGCCACAAACCTTCAAACAAATTTCATAGAACAACTCACCATGAACCTCTGATCATTTCCCACCCTTCATCTTGCCCTAAACACAGCCACATCAAAAATACGATTTTCACCTCTCTTGACCTGAGCTTCAGCAAACTTCACATAGAGGTCATATAAACTCCAACCAAGCATTGCAAACTCTTCAGGGGGATCATTGGAGGTGATTTGAAGCAAAGAACTGGTCAGAAAGCTCCAAAGGTGAAAGCTCCAGTTCAGGTATCACCAAGAACATTTTTTCCAGAAATCTTTTTTTATGCCATAAAAATGTTGCTTATGCTTCACTGATCATGCTGTGCTTGTTGGTTTTGAAAATGGTTGAGTTTTGAGCCTGAACCATGTCTCTGAAAGTTTGACCTGAAAAATTGTTTGATTCGATTCTTGTTTATGTTGAAATATAAATGAGTTTTTGTGCTTGATTCTTGCTTAGGGTGATTAGAAGATGTGATCTGGAGTTTTAGAGGGTTTAAAATTGCCTAGGGAAGAAGTTAGCTTTTTGAACTCGCCTAGTTTCATGATTTGTGCCCTAATCCTGGTTAATTAGGTTAATAAAGATTAGTGAAATTCAAATTCCCAGTTTAAACCTCAGTCGTCCAGATGCGCGCAAGTCAGCTCCCGCGTGTTTAATTTAAATGTTGGCCCTTTGATCTGTTGACTTTCCATTAAATCCAATTTTAATTCATATTTTTCTTATTTGTTTTGCATATTTATTTAAAAATAGCTAGAAAATCTCAAAAATATTTATTTTTTGCATGCTGACTTTAATTATTTTTCTTGACATAAAAAAAAATTATTTTATTTTTTGAATTTTAAAAACATTTTAAAAATAATTTAAATGTTTATTTTAATTGATTAATGAAGATTAATTAATTAAAATAGCATTTAGGTTTCCAAAAATCACAAAAAAATTCAGAGAGCATTTTAAAACATTTACAAACATTTACAAACTCACAAGACAAATTTCGTTTTGGTTTTGATCATATGTTGCCAATTTTCATTTGAATTAGGGTTCTTTAATTTGAATATTTTTAACCCTAACTTCAAAAATTCATAACTTTTGATCCAAGTTGAGTTTGTGAATGGTTCTTTTTGCATTGTGTTGTGCATACTTTCAAGCATCCAAGAACATTTTTATTTCATTTTTACCTTTCATTTTCAATTTGTTTGGTATTTTCCCTTTAGGATCACCCTTAAAACCCTAGAAACTTAGGAAAATCATAAGTCCTTTAGGGTTTAGCTTCTGACCTTCCCCTTTGGGCAGTGAGTTTGTATAGGTTTAAGGTCCCTTTGATCCCATTTTCAATTTTTTTATCTTACCATTTGCTTCTGATTTTGAATTTTGCATCTCATGTTGTACATAAACCCTAATTTGCATCTTCATTTACATCCACCTTACATAAGCTTGCATACATGAACTTGCCATGATATTTTGTGCATCCACATGACATATAAGACATCTTAGGACATGTTGAAATCATGTTTGGTCATTACATCATCCATTTGCCATGCTTTTGCTTTCATTTGATGTCATATGCATTCATAAACTTTCATGCTTCTTATATGCTTCATTTGTATTCCTATCTCTTGTATGAACATTCATATCACTTGGCATGCTTTCATACCATCTCATAACATCATTTGCATCATGAATATGCTTCTGACTTTGGTTTTCATCTTTGCATTTCATCTCATTTTCATTTCATTTCATTTTCTTTTTGCTAACTTTTCAGGTGGTAAGTGTTTGAGAAGTGAATTTGCTTTCACTTATCATGATCTTTCCTCATCTCTCTTATGCATCATTGCTGCATTTTACTTGTGAATTAGAGTGAGCTTGCTCATTCATGTTTTCTCTTCACTTTCTTTCTTCAAGCAACTTATCTTCTTAAGTGAAGTAAGTTGTCTTGCTTCTTTCTGCTTCTCTTCCTTTCATCCTGTTTCTTCCATGGTGTTTCTCTTGAAGATCTTCTTGCAAGCCTCATAAACCCTAGGAACTCCCAAGCATGATCACAATTAGGGTTTGATTAGTCCCCCCATTAGTTTTACCTTTGTGTCTTCTCTTCTTATCTCTTAATCAAGGGCTAAACCTTAAAGGTTTTAAGGCTTTGTGATTAGGGTTATGCCTGTATCCTTCTATTAGGATGGAGTGTATAACTTTAACCCTAAGTGTTAAACCCTTAATGTGTTTAAATCCTTTAATCAATTCATCTAATAATCACTAAGACATCAAGCTTGTAACTTGGGCCTTGCATTAGGGTTCTAATTCTTCCTTAATTGGTTAAGAAGGACTAACCCTAGTATTAATGGACAAGTCCCCCTCAAGTTGTCTTACAAACCCTAAAATCCACTTCTTAATCTTACCATTAACTAAAATACACTTTAATAAAGGCTTTATTTTGTCATGAGGTTAATCCCTAATCATGGATTAAGTTGAGGAGTCTTCCTCAGTTTAAATGTTCTCATCTATTATCCTTCTATTAGGATGGTGTAATGGGTTCATTAAATCTCTGATTATGGCTTAAACTCATTACTTAACACAAAACAAAAATTCAAAAAAATATCTAAATAAATGTAAGTAGGTTAATGATCTTAATCCTACATCATGGTGATTAAGTGTGGGGTGTTTACTTCATACTTAAGGTATTCTCATTACCCCTAATCAGAGGGAAGATGTGATGAGTTAACTAACCCTTGGTTTAGGCTTAAGCTCATTTTCTTATGACAAACTCCAAAGACAAAAACAAAACTGAAAACACAAAAACAAACAATAATCGTCTCCTTCGGGATTCTTTTCTCATCACACTCATTCATGAACGAGAACTAGCTTCTCCCGTCTAATGCAAGACAGTTAGCACCTGAGCCAGACACGTCATACACTTGAGCATAGGTAAGCAAGCAATTCACAGTCAATCTACCTTTCATTCTCTTTGAGTCGAACTACGGTGTTCTGACTTCCTCATTGCACGAGAGGATACGTAGGCATAACTTAACAGTTATCGAACAAAAGTCTCTGTACATCCCCCCTCTTCCAGCATTACTCTTGAGCCTCATAGTCTTGAGCTTCACATTCTTTCCTTACACTGACACTTTTTCATTTCACTTCACACTTCTTGTACACTGACACTTGTACCTTTTTCTAGCTTCTTGCACACAAAATAGCACTGATACTACCCCTTTAAAACACAAACTTTCAAGCATGGATCCCGTCGAGTACGACGGACAATCTGGGTGCTAATACCTTCCCAGGTTGTGACCAATCCCCTTTCTCAGTTTCTCTGGTTCGCAACCGTCTTATCCATCTTTTCTCAGGTTTATGCAACATTACCTTTCCTTCGGGATAAAAATGCCTAGCTGGCGACTCTTTTCAGTACATCTTCATGTTCTCCTTTCGCCTACCGTTCGCGTCTGTACCCCTTCTGACCAGGTGTCATCTGGTGGGAGCGACAACTTGGCGACTCTGTTGGGGACCCTTATACTGCAACCAGGGCTTCTGGTTCTTTTTGTGGGTTCCTCCTAGCGCGTGTTTGATTTGTGTTTACTGGGGTGTTATGTGCTATGTGTGTTTATTTATTTTGCTTTATTTATTGCTTTATGTACAACTTTATTTATTGCTTTCTTACATTTTTGCATTTTTATACTATCATTTGCTGGATCTGGTTTGCTGTCTTGGTGGGTGGGGTTTCCATTGAGAGTTTAAGGTCCTATACCTGGGACCTGAGTGACACCTAGGCTAGAGTGATTCATGTTCTTTTCCATTCCATTTTGGTCTGGTGCGGGAATATGAAACACGGTTCAGATGTGGGTTTCTTCTTGAGAACTCTGTGCTACAGATTTCCTGTAGTGCTAGGGCTATCTGGGAAGCCTGCTAAGTCTGGATGACCTTTATTATGACCTTCAGAAGCTGAGGTGAATTAGAGGAGGATCTTTTATGGTTATTGTAAACACTGTACCTCAGGGTTAGAAGTGTTTACACTTCTCATAACTGATCCAAGTCTGAGGATCCTTGTTCTAGAACACTACCTGTGAAGGGGTTGGGTTGTTTACAGGTTTGCAGGAACCCTTGGCCACATCATACCCTGTTACTGTTTTGTTTAAGAGTACTCCACTTTGGACAGTTCTTGTGATTAACCCTGGACATGTGACTCTTTATTTGAGTCCCCCACCCTGGTTACTAGATTTCTAAGCCTCCATCTGGACTTTTGATATCATTTGCATATATCATCATTGCATCATTTAACATTTGTTTATTTGCTTTTCAGGGTATCCACTTCACTGTATTTTGGTTTTGGTTTTGACCCCTTCTTCTGCTTAGACCTCTGCTTCAGCTATCCTCTTCAGTATCTGCTTCAGTTATCCCCATCACCACCAGCACCAGTCTGTCAGTGGTTCACCTTCAGCATCAGTCTGTGATCTTCATCAGCATTTGTCTTCAGCTTCTTCAGCAACACTCATGGCTACTCCCAGGAAGAGTAATATATCTTATCATTTCTTTGAGCCCATATTGGCTGGTATCAGGCAGGTCCAGTCACTTATCACACCTGACCACATCCCACTGTTTAGAGAGCATTATGGGGGTATCTTGGATATGGTTATGGACCTTGATTCTTCTCAGAGAAGCATGATCCACACATGCTTGCAGTTTTATGACCCTCCATTGAGATGTTTCACCTTCCCAGACTTTCAGTTAGGACCTCTGCTGGAAGAATTTTCTTTGCTGATTGGAGTGCCTATCAGAGGAGGGACCCCATTCAATCCAGAGATGACTGCTCCCAGAAGTGAAGAGATAGCAAGGGCATTGTACTTAGAGCCTGCCCTTATTGAGCAAAGCATGACAACAAAAGCAGGGATTCCTGGTTTGCATTTGGACTTCTTGATTTCTCAGGCCATCCTGAAGGCTTCATTGGGAGAGTGGAGGGCAGTCTGTGCATTATTAGCCCTCAGCATATATGGGGCTATATTGTTTGCAGATGAGCCTAAATTTGTCAGCAAGAATGCCATCCATCTGTTTCTTCTGAAGAACCCAGTACCCACACTGCTAGGAGATTTTTACTACTCCATTCATCAGAGGAATGAGAAACAAAGGGGGAAGTTGGTAAGATGTTGTGCTCCTTTGTTTTACTCCTGGCTGCTCATACACCTGCCTAAATCAGATGCCTTCTTGAACCCACATCATCAGAAGAATTGGGCCAAGAGATTCATTGCCTTGACTTCAGATGATATCAGATGGTGCATCCAGAGCACTAAAGGCAAGGACATTATCACCAGCTGTGGACAATACCCAAATGTGCCTCTCATAGGAGTAAAATGTTGCATCAACTACAACCCTTTACTGTTTAAGAGACAATTGGGCTATGCCTTAGTTCACCCTCCCAGAGGACAGGATTTAGCTGAGACCCTATATTGTGAAGTTCAACCTAATCCAGTTGTTGTCAGACAAGCATCCTGGGCTTGGGACAACATCCAGACAAAAGGGATAACTATCCTTGGAAGATGTAACAATGTTGCTTCAGCTCAGTACATAGACTGGTCCCGCACTAGAGCTCAGATTACCAGAATGCCTTTCACCTTGGAAGACATGCCTGGACCATCTACAGTACAGCCTGCAACAACAGTTAGCCTGGAGGAATTTGAAAAATTGAAGGAAAGGAATGAGCAGCTATCCCAAGCCTTGAAGAAGACCCTTTGGGAAAGGAGTGATGGTCGCCTGGACATTGAAAGATTGGAAAAGCTTAGGGTTGAGCACCTTGCCAAAATTGAAAAGACAGAAGACTACATAAGGAAAGCAAGGGCTGGAGAACAGATATTGAAGAATGCCTGCAAGGAGGCCAAGATTCAGAAAGCTAGGGCTGAGCACTATCTGCAAGAGAGTTAGGCTAGGTGGGTCAGGATCACCGAAGCTCGTACACTAGAAGACCAGAAGACTCAAGCCAAGATTGAACAGCTAGAGGCCAATGAGAAGAAGCAGCAGGAAGCTTTGTTGACAGCTCAGAAGGAGATATTAGAATTGAAGCTTAGAGTAGGGTTGAAGAGATCAAAAGACCAGGATAGGCATAAGAAGTTGACTACTGCCATTGCTACCAGGAACCTCCTCATTAGGACCATTATAGAGCACCCAGCTGGTCCAGTGACTGAGGCACTCCTGAAGGAGGTCAGGGAAGATGAGTTTGGATTGGATGTCTGATTCTTCTTTGCTTGCTGTTCTTTCCTTTTGATGTACTTTTCCTTTTGTTGTATTTTGACCCTTCATGGGCATGTATTGTAAAACAAACTATGTATTGTTCATCAGTTGTAATATATATGTTAGTTTGTTTTCATTTGGGCTTTCTCTCAACAACATCAAGCATCTTCCTTGAGGTCTGGAATGGTCAAAACCAAGAACCAAACCGGATACCTGGGAAAACAAATAAGCATACTGCATTGCATACTAACATTTTTCTCTGTTTTGTAGGTCTTTGTTTATTTTCGTTTCTAACTTTGTTGTGATCTCAGGAAACATTGCTCGTCGCCGAGTGTTCCCTGTCAACCGCACGCACCGATACCCGACTCGTAACAATCTTCCCGACATTCAAATGGAACAAGTACAACAAAACCTGACTGAGGTCAGAAATCAGATGGCCAATGAGAGAGTAGAGATGAGAAACCAGATGTCTCAATTCATGGCTGTCATGACTGGCTTAGTCCAAAGCCAAGAAAGACTGAGGGAACTTGTAGAGAGACAAACACCTGAGGAGCCTCACCTTGGAACAGGGGGAACTAGCAACAATGAACGGGGGAAACCTCGTATTGACCCACCAGAATATGGCCCCCATCTGAATCCAGAAGTTAACATCCCGAGGAATGTTCAAGGTAATACTGCTGGGGGGAGAATCCTGCAAGAGGATCCCCAAGAAGAACAATTTACTGTTATAGGGGCTAGAGATGAGGTATATGATAGAAGATTGGATGAGATTGCTGAAACGTTAAGATCGTTGGAATCTCAGAATTCTTTGGGCTTCGATGTGATGGACATGGGCCTAGTAGATGGGGTGAGAATTCCCCACAAATTCAAACCCCCATGCTTTAAGAAGTATAATGGTACCTCCTGTCCACGTACTCACCTGCAATCTTTCTTGGGAAGGCTCAAGGCTTATACCATGGATGAAAAGTTGTGGATGTTCTACTTTGAGGACAGTCTGACTGGAGCTTCGAGAGAATGGTATTCGCACCTGACTAAATCCACCATAAGATGTTGGAAGGATTTGGTCGAAGCTTTCATCCGAAAATATCAGTACAACCTGGACATGGCTCCCAATAGAAATCTTCTAATGGGCATGTCTGAGTCTTCTAGAGAGAGCTTCCGGGATTATGCTCAGAGATGGAGACAGCTTGCTGCTGCTGTCCAGCCACCCATGTCAGAAAGGGAGATGGCTGACATGTTCATGAACACATTGCAAGGGACTTATATTGATAGACTGACCGCTTTCTCCTCTACCAGTTTTGCTGATGTGGTCATAGCTGGTGAGAGGATTGAAAGTCTTCTGAAGATGGGCAAAATCTCCGACAGTGGTGCAAGTTCCTCCAGCAATCCTAGAAAACCTTTTGCAGGACCCCGAAGGGCAGGTGAAACAAATTATATTCATACAAGCCGGGGCAGGCCCCAGTATTCTCACAGGTCAGTAGCAGCTGTTACCATCCCAGCTCCAGTTCCACAACAACCATTGTATCCTCAACAACAACAACCTCACTATCAACAACCATCTCATTTCCCGCAACAGAGAACCTACAACAACAACAATAGCAACCAACAGCAGCGTCCCTTCCAACAGAGACCATCTCAGGCAAATAGGGTGATTGACCCTATCCCCATGCCCTATGCTACTCTTTTGCCACAACTCCTAAAGCTCAACCTGATTGAGTTAAGGACGTTGGCACCACCAGACCCTCTTAATCTTCCAAAGAATTATGATGTCAACGTCAGGTGTTCCTTCCACTCCAATACACCTGGTCACAATACTGAGAAATGCAGAGCATTATAGACGAAGGTTCAGGATTTGGTTGATTCTAAAGCTCTCAACTTCGCACCTCCTCCGAATGTCAACAGAAATCCTATGCCTAATCATGGTGGGCCTAGGATTAATGGCATTGAAGAGGACCAACCATCTACATTAATTGATAATGTTGCACAGATTCAAACACCACTGGCTGAAGTCAAAGTTCAACTTTTAAGATGCCAAGTGTTCCCGGGCTGTGGGGCCTACTGTGAATTGTGTAAGTAAGCTAGTAATGGTTGTGAGAAGCTAAGGATTGGCATAGATGGCCTTATCCAAGATGGAATCTTGAAAATTACTTCAACAGCTCCTGTAGCAACTCTTGTCTCCACAACAATGGAATCTCCTACACCATCAACAAACATTCCTTCAGCAACAACAGATTCTCCTACAACAGCAACAACAATCGTTCCTACTGATTCATCAACATCACTAGCAATTACTCTATCCATCATTTCAACAAGTCAAATTTCAATAACTGTTTCTTCTACAACATCAACATCCATTTTGTTAACAAAATCTTCTACAACGCCAGCAAAAATTAACGAAGATGTCTCAACAGTTACAATCTACTATGACCCATCAGATGTTCCTCCCAACAGCAATTACCAGCAACAAATTGCGGCACCTCCTGCCAGATCTCCGATCACTATCTACTATGATCCTCACACCATTATGGTACCTTCCTCTGCAGCAATCAGCCCAGTTACCATTACGGTACCGGGGCCTGTTCCTTATGAAAGCAGTAATGTCATACCTTGGCACTACAACTCTGATCTTTACTGCAATGGGGAGAGAATCACTCTGGATTCACCAACCTCTTCACCACAGATTGATAATGTTGGGGGAGGCGGTGGCTTCACCAGAAGCGGACGCCTTTTTGCCTCGCAAACACAAAGACCTAATGCTGAAGCAGAAGCTGCTGCCAAGGAAAAAAGAAAGAGTGTGGTATCTGAAGAGCCAACTACCAAAGACACTCAGAAGACATCTTTTGAACAAGATGTAGACGAGTTCATGAGAATCATAAAAAGGAGTGATTAAAAGGTGGTGGACCAGCTTCACCAAACACCCTCCAAAATCTCCATATTATCACTGTTAATGTGTTCCGAAGCCCACCGAAATGCACTATTGAAAGTCTTGCATGCAACATACGTGCCGGAGGAGATTACTGTTAATCAGCTAGAGACCGTGGTTGCAAATGTCAACACCAGTCATGGACTGGGCTTTACCGATGTTGACTTAACAACGGAGGGACGCAACCACAACAAGGCTTTGCATATCACCCTGGAATGCAAGGGTGTTGTTCTGTCTCATGTACTGGTGGACACTGGGTCGTCACTCAGTGTCCTACCAAAGAAAGCCTTAGTGAATCTGGAGTATGATGGCTTGAAATTGCGTCCGAGTAATTTGGTAGTGAGAGCATTTGATGGTTCTAAGAGATCAGTGCTTGGGGAGATTGATCTGCCTGTGTTGATTGGCACACAGACCTTCAAAACTACCTTCTTTGTGATGGACATACAGCCGATCTACAGCTGTCTGTTGGGTAGACCTTGGATCCACTTCGTTGGCGTTGTTACGTCTACCCTTCACCAGAAGTTAAAATTCGAGTGGGAAGGCCAAATCATCACCATCTGTGGGGAGGAGGACATCTTTGTTAGCCAGCTGGCTACATATAAGTACATAGAAATGGATGGGGAGATCCATGAGACCATGAGTCAAGGGTTTGAGGCCCTTAATATTAATGAAGCATCTGTTGTGCCTGGGACTTCCATCACATCATATTAACAGGCCCGAAAGGTTGTTGAGGAGGGTACCGCTCAAGGCTGGGGCAAGCTGCTGCCAGTTGAAAAGAAAGAAGACAGATTCGGGTTGGGTTACAGACCAACTCGACAAGATCAACCAGAGGCTACAACGGAGCCCAAATTTGTCAGCGGGGGAATGCTTACCCGGGATGCTGTGAATAGTTTGGAAGACGAGGAAGAAGACGAGCGCAACCTGGAAAACTGGATACGTCCAAGGATCCCGGGGAAACATGTCTCAAACTTGTCTTCCCAGGGAATTATAAGCGTTACTCCTGCAGAGTAATTATTATTTCCTGTCTTTAAGCATGCATCAAGTCCTGCATCTTGCCCAAGATGTCAGGGCTCATTTTGTAATCGGACCATCTTGTATTTTGTGCAAACAATCAATTAATGAATATCAAGACATCTTTTGAAAATGAGTCTTTTTCTTTCTCCGCTCACTGTTTTTCATTTTTCATTTTTTGTACAAAAATAAAATGGCAATGTTTTTTAAAATAATAACTTCATTTTCACTTTTTCTAAGCAAGATAAAATCGATCACTAAAATGAACAAATCTAAACCCTTGCAGAGAGTGCCCTCCAGACTGCACCGACAACAACACCGTTATGGCTTCGTATGACTTTGACAATCCGATTAATCAAACCGATGAAGGGGTTGAAGAAGATTATGAGCTACCTGAAGAACTAGCCAGGTTGTTGAGACAAGAGGAGAAGGTCATCCCTCCTCATCAGGAGGAAGTAGAAACGGTTAATCTTGGTACAAAAGAAGACTTGAAAGAAGTGAAAATCGGGGCCCGCCTGCAAGATTCAGTGAAAGAACAACTTATTGACATGCTTCGGGAATATGTGGATGTTTTTGCCTGGTCTTATCAGGATATGCCAGGGTTGGACACCGACATTGTTATGCACAAGCTGCCTCTAAAGGAAGACTGTCCGCCAGTAAAACAGAAGTTGCGCCGTACTCGCCCGGATATGGCCATGAAGATAAAAGAAGAGGTACAAAAACAGTGGGACGCCGGTTTCCTTGCTGTAACTAGCTATCCACCGTGGGTCGCTAACATTTTACCTGTGCCTAAGAAAGACGACAAAGTAAGGATGTGTGTGGATTACCGGGATCTGAACAGAGCCAGCCCGAAAGATGACTTCCCATTACCTCACATTGATGTATTGGTCGACAATACGGCTCAATTCTCAGTGTTCTCCTTCATGGATGGATTTTCAGGATATAATCAGATCAAAATGTCACCTGAGGACATGGAGAAGACAACTTTCATCACGCCCTGGGGCACATTCTGCTATAAGGTAATGTCATTCGGACTGAAGAATGCTAGTGCCACTTATCAACGGGCCATGGTAACATTATTCCACGACATGATCCATAAAGAAATTGAATGTTATGTGGATGACATGATTGCCAAGTCCCTCACAGAAGAAAGCCACCTGGTGAATCTGTTGAAGCTATTCAAGCGTCTGAGGAAGTATCAGCTGAAGCTAAACCCCAACAAATGCACAATTGGGGTGCGATCTGGTAAGCTGCTGGGATTTATTGTAAGTGAGAAAGGGATTGAAGTTGACCCTGATAAAGTCAAAGCCATCCAAGAGATGCTTGCACCAAAAACTGAAAAATAAGTTTGGGGGTTCCTAGGTAGATTGAACTACATTTCAAGGTTCATATCTCACCTTACAGCAACTTGTGAGCCTTTGTTCAAGTTGTTAAGAAAAGAACAAACGGTCAGGTGGAATGAAGACTGCCAGAAGGCTTTTGACAAAATTAAGGAATACTTACAAGAGCCTCCAATCCTTATGCCTCCAGTTGAAGGAAGGCCTCTAATAATGTACCTGACAGTATTAGAAGAGTCAATGGGGTGTGTGCTGGGCCAGCATGACGAGTCTGGTCGAAAAGAGTATGCAATTTACTACCTAAGCAAAAAGTTTACCGACTATGAACAACGTTATTCACTGCTCGAGAAAACTTGATGTGCTTTAGCGTGGGCTGCTCGCCGACTAAGACAGTATATGTTGACCCATACTACTTTATTGATCTCAAAGATGGACCCAGTCAAGTACATATTTGAGAAGCCAGCACTTACCAGACGGGTTGCAAGATGGCAAATGATTCTCATAGAATATGACATTCAGTACACATCTCAAAAGGCCATCAAAGGCAGTGTATTGTCTGATTATCTTGCTGAGCAACCCATTGATGATTACCAGCCTATGAGATTTGACTTCCCTGATGAAGACATCATGTTCATAAAAGCAAAAGATCATGAAGAGCCTATTCACATCGAAGGCCTGACCCAGAAGAAGAATGGACCATGATGTTTGATGGGGCTGTTAATATGAATGGTCGTGGTGTTGGTGCTGTACTCATTACACCTAAGGGAGTTCACATGCCTTTCTCGGCAAAACTCACCTTTAACTGCACTAGCAACGAAGCTGAATACGAAGCCTGCATTATGGGTCTTGAGGAAGCCATTGACCTCAGGATCAAGACGTTGACTGTATTCGGAGATTCAGCTCTGGTAATCAATCAAACCAACAGCAAATGGTACACTCACCAGGAGCATTTGATACCTTACCGGGATTATACAAGGAGATTACTCACATTCTTCATGACAGTCAAGCTTGAGTATATCCCTCGAGATGAAAATCAGTTTGCAGATGCTCTGGCTACCATTTCTTCCATGATCAAAGTTCAAGCTGCCAACTTTGTACCTCGGATTTCAGTATCCAGACTTGACAGACCAACATACGTATTCTCAGCAGACCTTGCTAAGGATGATAAGCCTTGGTTCTACGACATCAAATGCTTCTTGGAGGATCAAACATACCCACCTGGGGCATCATCTAATGACAAGAAGACATTAAGAAGGCTAGTTGGTAGTTTCTTCCTGAATGCTGATGGTTCCTTGTACAAGAGAAACTTTGATATGGTACTTCTCAGATGTGTGGATAAGACAGAAGCAGACTTGTTAATGCACGAGGTACATGAAGGGTCTTTTGGTACCCATACTGGAGGGCATGCAATGGCTAAGAAGTTGTTAAGATCAAGCTATTACTGGATCACAATGGATGCAGACTGTTGGGCTTATGCCAGAAAGTGCCATAAATGCCAGATTTATGCGGATAAGGTGCATGTGCCTCCAAATCCTTTGAATGTGATGTCTTCACCTTGGCCATTTGCCATGTGGGGGCATTGATATGATTGGAAAGATTGAGCCGACTGCTTCAAATGGCCACAGATTCATCCTGGTGGCCATTGACTATTTTACCAAGTGGGTTGAAGCAGCCTCGTATGCAAACGTCACCAGGCAAGTGGTAGCCCGATTCCTGAAGAGAGACATCATCTGTCGGTATGGAGTGCCCGAGCGAATCATTACTGATAATGGTTCCAACTTGAACAACAAAATGATGGCAAAACTGTGTCGGGACTTCAAGATCCAACATCACAACTCTTCTCCTTACAGGCCAAAGATGAATGGCGCTGTTGAGGCAGCTAATAAGAATATCAAGAAGATTGTGCAAAAGATGGTGGTCACCTACAAAGACTGGCATGAAATGCTACCATTTGCCTTGCATGGATACCTGTAACACGGTGGGAGAACTGACTTTAAACAATGTTGCGGATAGCAAGAGTCGCCACCGACTTTTATTTTATCCATAAGGAAAGGTGATAAAAGAACAGGAAAGACCTTAGAGAATATTTTGGGTCCGGGGGTAGGTTATGGAAAGGGAAGGTATTAGCATCCTTTTCATCCATGGTTATCCATGGGCTCTTAGGTACTTAAGCTCACTTTAAATTGTTTTTTTGAAAGTGTAGTGTGTGAATAGAAAATTTTCAGAATAGTTAATAAATAATCCATGTAAGGATGTGTTAAAAACTTGTTTGAAAATTTGTTGAGAATTTGTTTAAGTGTGAAAAGGTTTTGAAGTGAGCAAGTATCTAGGAGTAACCTACCCTAATGTTTAAGGTCTTTCTTATTCTTTTATCCTTTTCTTAGTAAGACTATCCCTACTATAATGGAGTAGGTAGTCCTTACTTTGGATGTTTAAGGGACATATGAGGGACATTCTGATTTTGGAGGCAATGGTGGGGTGTAATAAGCACATATAAGGGACTATCATCATTTATTCGAAGGGACTCGATTTGTAAAGGCTACCATAAGGGACTTTGATGATTTTCTTTCGAGGGACTTGCTTTATACACCCCACTTAACCATTATTCGTAGGCAATTTGAGGGATAACCTTAGGAAGTGAGACGGCGATTTAAATCGACTTACGTGTGTGACATGTTTAATTTAGTTATCTTATATTAAAAATTATCTAAATTTATTTTAATATTGCATACATGTTGTTACACTCCCTAATTACTAACCATAAAAATAATTAAAATAATTACAAAATTACAACCGAGAAACAATTACAACATTATAAAAATAGCAAATTAAATAATAAGCAATAAATAATAAAATATAAATAATAAAGGGGTTAGTGATAATAATAAATAAGATTATCAAAATAAACATAATTAAATGGGTTAGTGATAATAATCATAACAATTAGAAATAGTAAATAAGGTTAGAAACATAAAAATAGAATAATAAATAATAACATGGTTAAAAATTAATTAAAAGGTTAATAAAAATTATAATAAGCAAAAATTAGTAACAATATAGTTAATAGTAATAATAGGAACCAAAAATAATATATGAAGAAATTAACATGCACAACTAAATAATAATTTTTAATTTATATACTAATTATTAGATTACTTTCAAATGTATTATAATTACAAAATTTTAATTATTATAAACATATATTCATATTTATATACATATTATATGAAAAAGATAGATTTTAAATATCATATTTAAAACTTAATTCTATTAGTTATTATATTTACAAATTATTTTTAACCATATACAAAAATATAATTAAATTATCTCTAAACATTAAAAGAAAATTAATTTGAATTATAACTATATTTACAAAAGTTTATGAAAAATTATACTTATATTAGGAATTAGAAGAAAATAAGATTATTAAAAAAAAAGAATTAGGTTTTTTTAAAATGAATTAGGGTTTATATATATTTTTTTTTTAGGGTTTACTTTATAACATGCAAAATTCTAAACACAATTTTTTAATTTATTTTAACATAAAATATTAATTAAATTGAAAAGAAGATAAAAGAAAAAAATGAGAAAATAAGAACCTGGTGGGGCTGGGGTTTGAACCCAGCACCCTATGACTGCCAGCAACAAACTCTACCACTGGAGCAACATCCTGCGCATGCCATCATAGAGAGAAGGAATGGCTTTGTTCTTTGTTGTGAAAAATCCAAAAAAATCATGAAAACAAAAGGCCTGGGGTGGGATTTGATCCCAGGACCTTTATATTCACAAACGCGCACCTCACCACCCGGCTGGAAGAGCCCACCTGATAACTGAATGAGAATAATACATAATATATGATATTCACTTAATCCCTGGAAAAAAAGAAATAATATGATCAAAAGCCAGGGATCGAACCCCTGCCCTTTGGCTTCACACGTCCAGGACCAAGCCAACAACCACTGGGACAACCACACAGTTGTGATAATAAATAACAAACAATCAATAAAATATTATATGAATAATTTGAATTCATTAAACGCGCGGGAGACATCATCTTCAACCTCTCATCCTTCAGATTTTGCTGCGATTTCTCCTAGGACTTTTCCTGCGAAAACGAAACCCTAGCAAAACCTGTAAAACTCAACAAGCAACGAAACGGTATGATTTTGCAAAATTGAAACCAGCATCATGATCCAAACATTCACACGATCAATTCTATGTCTTTAAAATCAATTTATATCCACTTAACCGAAAATCCCCAAACTTAGGTCAAAACCCTAAAAATGGCTTCTCACGAATTAGGCATTGGTTCTTGAGTTTTCCTGCCCAGAATCAATCCATACAACACCATGAACATCATTAGACAATCAAAATTCATTTAAATGCAGTGAACTATGGTAATCGAAAAAGAAAAAGTCAAGAACAAGGATGGCTCGGGTTTAACAACATGAAGCATATTGGATGCGTATGATGGATGATTTCACTTCATGGATGATCAAAGAACATATCTATGTTCTTAATTTACCTTCTAAAGCTCTGAAATTAAAAATCCGATTCTTACTTTTTGAAGAATTTTTGTGCTCTTGAACTTACCTTGAAGCTGCTGCAAATTCGTGGCTAGGGTTATGTTTATGATCTATATTTATATGGGAGTCAATTAGGTCAGAAACATGGACTTGTTACATGTAAATTTGATCCAAACAAATATTGAAAAAGATCATGTGTTAAAAGTCAAATATTTGTGCATTATGACTTGCTATTTTGGGAGAGATCACATGATTTCCTTCTCTTTGAGTTCCAATCACCCTTTAAGACTTTCTAGAAATAAAATTAAAATTTATTTTCATGATTTTATATTTTATTAGAATTTAAAATGACTTTTTAATATAAAAATCATAATAAATAAAAATAAAATAAATAAAATAATGAATAATTTAAATTAATTTCGTGCAAGTCATTATAAAGTGAATTGGGTCACAATTTGGGCAGCCCATTTGGAAAAATTTACTTTTAAGCCTCCATTTTCAACATAAACCATCTCAAAATTGCCCAACTTTGCAAGGACACATCTCCCTCAATTTTAAAGGTATGAGGGTGTTCTTGGACTTTTTGGAAAGCTTGAAGAGTCCTCTAAACAACCCCATTGGTTTCAGGTCCATATCATTTACCAATCTCAAGTTATGCCCTTTTGAAGTTGTTGACTTTTTGTTGACTTTTGAAATGACCTATAATGTCTTAGATCATATCTTTCAAATGAAGCATTTTTGGGCTTAACTTTCAACATCAAAGTTGTAGAGAATTCAATTTCCTTCAAAATGAGATTTGGATGGAGACTTGGTGATGAAGTATGTGAAAGTTATGCCTGGTCAAAGTTCAGTTGACTTTTACTGAGGAAACCCTAATTTAGAAACTCCTGATTATTGATGATCTGGAATCTCCTTGATGAATCATGATCAACCCTTGATCAAATGATGAACTTTACTTCATATACTTGATGTTGGCAAAAAATCATGAAGTTTGACTTTGGTTTGACCACAGTTGACCTCAGTTTGACTTTTTAACTGCATTGACTGATTTTGACTTATCTGATCATCTGACTGAGCAAACTTTTGAGAAAAGCCTTGAAACTTGACATGGGGGTTCTTACACACATATAAGATGCTATGAAACTCACTTGAGGTATTGGAAGTCCATTTAGCCTGATTAAAGTCAAAACCCTAGTTTTGGATGCACTGCTTAGGAGATGCATTGTCTGAGGGAATTGTCAACTTCTTTGACCAATTGTGAACTATGTGAACCTTGTGAATCTTCATAAAATGTCTTGTGACACCTATAGGAGGTATTGTGAAGCTTGTGAACCTTGTGAACCTCATGAAGTGGCTTTGTAGACCTCATGATCCTCAGGGAAGCTTTGTAATCTTTGTGAAACTTGTGAACCTTGTGAACCTTCAAGAAGTAACTTGTGGACTTCATGAACCTCATGAAAGGTCTTGTAAATGTTGAGAAGCTTGTGAACCTTGTGAACCTTCAAGAAGTGACTTGTAGACTTCATGAACCTCATGAAAGGTTATATAAGCATTGAGAAACTTGTGAACCTTGTGAACCTTCTTAGAACACAAAGTCTTGTATTGTGAGGGCAAATTTTGGGGTACAACAATACCGCACCTCAATCAGAACATCTACTAGGGCAACACTGTATCAGCTTGTGTATGGTATGGAGTCAGTCCTACCTGTCGAAGTTGAATTACCCTCCTTGCGGGTACTAATGGATGTTGAGTTGAATGAAGCAGAATGGGTCTGATCCCGGTACGAACAATTGAGTCTGATCGAAGAGAAAAGACTAGGTGCAATCTGTCATGGGCAGTTATATCAGAAGAGAATGAAGAAAGCCTTCGATCAGAAAGTCAGGCTTCAGGAATACCAAGTAGGAGATCTTGTGCTGAAAAGACTCTTTCCTCCTCATACAGACCACCGGGGCAAATGGACTCCGAATTATGATGGTTCATTCATAGTAAAGAAAGTTTTCTCTGGTGGAGCACTAATGCTCAGTACTATGGATGGTGAAGACTTCCTGTCCCCTGTGAATTCAGATGTAGTTAAAAAATACTTCGCATAAATTGACCCGCTGGACATAAAAAACAGAATGTAAGTCCAGGCAAAAATAGGGCATCCCGGCGAGTCAAAAACAGAATAAAGGACTCGGGCAAAAATAAGGGAAAATAAACAAAAAAAGTGTACACCCGTTGAGTTGAAAAGCCACATTGGACAGCTCAGGCAAAAAAAAAGGGTATCCTGGTGGATTGAAAACCCGAAAGGGCGATCCACGCAAAAATAAGGGAATGAGCGAACAACTGCATTCTGAATTCGTCTGTATCACTCGCAACATGGCAAGCTTCGAAAGGCTCAAGCATCGGTCAGAATCAACCTTCTTCAGAAATCAAGATGAGAAGAATGTCAAATGTCATACGAGTCATAGCAAAAGGAAAGCACACCGAAGCTTCATCAACATTGCTAGCACTTTTTTTTGTTTCTCAATTTGTAACAATCTCCTCATTTCAGGGGATCTGTTTCTTTGACTGTACTTGCCAATTCAGGGCACACAAATTAATAAATCAGATTTTCAGTCACATTTTGTCTCGTACATTTTTCATTTGCAAAAATGTCCAATGTCCTTAAAATATCGATTGCGTAAATACAGATGCGTCTTTTCTAAATTACATGCTTACAGGAAATATATTTGCTCCCGGGAGTGTCTAAACTCCTATGATGGAATCCAGTATGGGATACTTCGGGGTACTTGTGCGTTTCTTTGTCTTAACAGGATTGCAGGTATTCAGCGCAACATGGAGCATGAAAGCTTCTCCCCAGCAGTATGCCAAATCATTATTTACTTAGCACATCTTCCAAACAGCACTAGAAGATGCTCATTTCCCCAGCTAAGTTCATCGTCCTCAGCAGGATCACCATAGAAATCACTAGGAGGGTCGTTCAGTGATCGTTCCTCCCCAGCCAAGTGCAAAGACAAGGAACTGTCTCCCCGCAGAGCTCCATCCTCTATCCAGAAGAGTAATGTCTGAAGATCTCACAACAAAGTGACGGAAGCTCCCACAGACCCCAGTTGGGCTCCTCACTACCAAGAAAAGGTCTATCGGTGACCTATTTCCCCAAGCAGAGTCATATATATCAGATCTACCAATGATCTCATCCCCAACTGGGATACCCTTTCAGAACAAGATCAATCAGAGATCTCCACGGCAACGTGATCCAGATCCCGGATCGGTATCTTTTGCATAATCATAGCATTCGCATCATATTTACCCTCAGAGCGTAGCATTCCGTCTAATACAGAGCATTACGGCAAAAGTCAAACATATTGCATAATAGCAAGTCATGTTTTGAATCAAACGCCTGTATGTACCAACATTCCGTCAGCAATGTATATAAAGACTCACAGTCCCAGCAGAAAGCCAAAGCGTCCCCTTTGCACTCTCAAAATACAAATACATGCTTCTTTTGATACTCGTTTGTGCCATTATTCCCCATACAGAACTTCCACATTCTCTTTTGACACCCGTTCGTGTCATACATTCCCCAGCAAGTTGAACACTCGTCTGTGTCTTGCTCATACTTCATCAACAAAATCAATATTCACTCATACTTATACAGAAGTCTTCGATACTCGTCTGTATCCTGTTTATATATCACTCTTCAAACAGATTCAACACTCGTATGTGTTCTTTGTTAACCAGTTGATACTCGTCCGTATCATCATCTCTGAACATGCGTCAGCGTTTGTTTCTACCGATACTCGTTCGTATCATAGCCTTAAGGATGCTCGTCTGCATCTTTAATCTATACACAGTGTCAAACACTTATACCTTTCATTTCTTGGATGTAAACACTCGTCTGTGTTTACTATTCCCCAGCGAAGTCCCCAACAAAACCTTTTCTATCTGACATTCGTCTTATGTCATGATACTTTTGGCAGCCATACCCTGCCAGGTGATCGTCCTTCACCTTTTGATGATCGTCCTTCATCATTTCCCCCAGCGGAGTCTCCATTATTGGAACCCTTTGTTATCCGACATTCGTCCTATGTCGTGATATTTTAGCAGTCGTCCCCTGCTAGGTGATCGTCCTTCACCTCTTGATGATCGTCCTTCACCTCTTGATGATCGTCCTTCATCACTTTTATCCGATGGCCGTCCCCATCGTTGATCTTGTTATCTGACATTCGTCCTATGTCATGATAAACCCCGAGAGCAGCCGTACCCTTCTAGGTGATCGTCCTTCACCTCTTGATGATAGTCCTTCATCCTGCTTATCCGATGGCCGTCCCCATCGTCGACCTTTTCTATCCGACATTCGTCCTATGTCGTGATACCTTCGGCAGTCGTACCCTGCCAGGTGATCGACCTTCACCTTGGATGACCGTCCCTCATCCTTCTCCCCAACAGAGCAGCCGTCCCCTGCTAGGTGATCGTCCTTCACCTTTGATTTCATTAACTTGGTGGTCGTCCCCCATCGTTGTTTACCCTTTACTTTATGAACCTGATGGTCGTCCCCATCATGATACCTCCATCACCCCCAGCATGTCGGTCGTCCCCGTCATTGCTTTATCCCCGACAGACGTCCTCTGCTCGGCGGTCGTCCTCCGTCGCCCTCACTTTATAATCATACTTTACTTCCTTTTATAATCTATATCCCTTTTCTTCTTCATTCAGTGAGTGCAAATTTTGGACTGTCTTTGATATTCAACCACAAGTTATCTTGTTTGCCTGTTAAGCCGTTGCTTACATTCTACACAGCTAACTCATGCTTGAATAGGGGCAGTTATAAACACCCCAAATTTTCCCTCACTAAGTTCACACCATGGCTTGCGATCTTTTCATTTGCATAAGTTCAATCATATCATCTCATATTGCATTTTTTGCTTCACTGCATTGGTTCAAAGTCATCTGCATCTAGGGTTTGTGATCTGAGCAATCCCTGAGCTATCTGAGCCACTCCAAAGGTCTTCAATCATCTCAAGAGGGTCCATGTATGTTCAATCATCATATTATATCCTCCCAAGATCAAAGAAGTCAGAAAATCACAAGAACTGAGAAAGGCATGGAAGCAGAGCCAAGCTTAACTACACAGATGACCTAAAATTAGGGTTTTGGTTTCAGAGGCCATAACTCCAATTTTTTTTGGTCATTCTTGTTTCTATTGGTCTCTATATGTTATAAGGATCCTACACACCAATTTTCATGAAGAAATTCAATGGGGAAGGCATCTGATCAATAAATGACTTCTTGAGCAAGTCAGTGCAAAATCAGGGCATCTGAGGCCCCCATCATCCAACCAAAGGGTCTTCTCCATCATTTTTGGTGTATATGATCTTTATTTGATCTTAGAAGAGTTTAGAAGTTCACAAAATTGAAGAATTTCAAGCCATTTGCAAAGTTGTCATTTTGGGAAAGTGACTTGTAATGCAAAATTGCCATTTTGGGAAAGTTTTTCAACCTCCTCTTTTTAATTCAAAAATGCTTCAAATGAAAAATTCTTGGTCATGAAAGTTATAGATTGAATCATTCCCTTTTCAAAAAGTACAAGAACTTGATCTAATTCATCATAGAACTCAAGTTATGGCCTTGCAAAGTTGGGAAAAATCACTAAATTTCACTTATGCACCAAAGAGGGAAACTTGCAAAAACTCATGTCAAGGCAAAATGTGACCTCTAATTGACTTCTAACCATTACACAAACATGATACATGACCTAAAATTCAGAATGGCCCAAGGAATCACTCATTTTCATGCCTTGATCATCAAGTATTTCAAAAGGGGCCAAAACCTTCACAAATTGCAAAATGCCCCAAATCTTGACATCCACTTGTGTCAGCTCCTCAAATCAGTTTCCATGGACCTCCCTAAAGCCAACTGACTCGAGCCATGCCTCACAACCAGCCTTCCATGAGCCCATACCTCAAAGGACAACTTTCTTGACTTTATGCAATTTGAGCCATACCAATCAAACTGCTCCACAACAACTCTCTGACCTATCAAGGATTGATACATGGACCAAAAGCAACTCAACACACACAACAAGCAAGGCTGAATCCTCCCACAACTCAGCATACACCAAAACTCCCCCTTATGCATTTTTCTTCGAAACTCAGCACTCAAGCCACAAACCTTCAAACAAATTTCATAGAACAACTCACCATGAACCTCTGATCATTTCCCACCCTTCATCTTGCCCTAAACACAACCACATCAAAAATACTATTTTTACCTCTCTTGACCTGAGCTTCAGCAAACTTCACATAGAGGTCATATAAACTCCAACCAAGCATTGCAAACTCTTCAGAAGGATCATTGGAGGTGATTAGAAGCAAAGAACTGGTCAGAAAGCTCCAAAGGTGAAAGCTTCAGTTCAGGTATCACCAAGAACATTTTTTCCAGAAATCGTTTTTTATGCCATAGAAATGTTGCTTATGCTTCACTGATCATGCTGTGCTTGTTGGTTTTGAAAATGGTTGAGTTTTGAGCCTGAACCATGTCTCTGAAAGTTTGACCTGAAAACTTGTTTGATTCGATTCTTGTTTATGTTGAAATATAAATGAGTTTTTGTGCTTGATTCTTGCTTAGGGTGATTAGAAGATGTGATCTGGAGTTTTAGAGGGTTTAAAATTGCCTAGGGAAGAAGTTAGCTTTTTGAACTCGCCGGAGAAGATGACCGGAACCACTGTTCCGGTCATCTGAAGGTGATTAAATTAGGGTTAGGGTTTAGGCCAGTTTGAATGAGAGCCTTTGGATCCTTTTTCCCGCGCGCAACCAACATCCCAGATTTCATGATTTGTGCCCTAATCCTGGTTAATTAGGTTAATAAAGATTAGTGAAATTCAAATTCCCAGTTTAAACCTCAGCCGTCAAGATGCGCGCAAGTCAGCTCCCGCGTGTTTAATTTAAATGTTGGCCCTTTGATCTGTTGACTTTCCATTAAATCCAATTTTAATTCATATTTTTCTTATTTGTTTTGCATATTTATTTAAAAATAGCTAGAAAATCTCAAAAATATTTATTTTTTGCATGCTGACTTTAATTATTTTTCTTGACATAAAAACATTTTTATTTTATTTTTTGCATTTAAAAACATTTTAAAAATAATTTAAATGTTTATTTTAATTGATTAATGAAGATTAATTAATTAAAATAGCATTTAGGTTTCCAAAAATCACAAAAAAATTCAGAGAGCATTTTAAAACATTTACAAACTCACAAGACAAATTTCTTTTTGGTTTTGATCATATGCTGCCAATTTTCATTTGAATTAGGGTTCTTTAATTTGAATATTTTTAACCCTAACTTCAAAAATTCATAACTTTTGATCCAAGTTGAGTTTGTGAATGGTTCTTTTTGCATTGTGTTGTGCATACTTTCAAGCATCCAAAAACATTTTTATTTCATTTTCAATTTGTTTGGCATTTTCCCTTTAGGATCACCCTTAAAACCCTAGAAACTTAGGAAAATCATAAGTCCTTTAGGGTTTAGCTTCTGACCTTCCCCTTTGGGCAATGAGCTTGTATAGGTTTAAGGTCCCTATGATCCCATTTTAAATTTTTTTATCTTACCATTTGCTTCTGATTTTGAATTTTGCATCTCATGTTGTACATAAACCCTAATTTGCATCTTCATTTACATCCACCTTACATAAGCTTGCATACATGAACTTGCCATGATATTTTGTGCATCCACATGACATATAAGACATCTTAGGACACGTTGAAATCATGTTTGGTCATTGCATCATCCATTTGCCATGCTTTTGCTTTCATTTGATGTCATATGCATTCATAAACTTTCATGCTTCTTATATGCTTCATTTGTATTCCTATCTCTTGTATGAACATTCATATCACTTGGAATGCTTTCATACCATCTCATAACATCATTTGCATCATGAATATGCTTCTGACTTTGGTTTTCATCTTTGCATTTCATCTCATTTTCATTTCATTTCATTTTCTTTTTGCTAACTTTGCAGGTGGTAAGTGTTTGAGAAGTGAATTTGCTTTCACTTCTCATGATCTTTCCTCATCTCTCTTATGCATCATTGCTGCATTTTACTTGTGAATTAGAGTGAGCTTGCTCATTCATGTTTCCTCTTCACTTTCTTTCTTCAATTAACTTATCTTCTTAAGTGAAGTAAGTTGTCTTGCTTCTTTCTGCTTCTCTTCCTTTCATCCTGCTTCTTCCACGGTGTTTTTCTTGAAGATCTTCTTGCAAGCCTCATAAACCCTAGGAACTCCCAAGCATGATCACAATTAGGGTTTGATTAGTCCCCCCATTAGTTTTACCTTTGTGTCATCTTTGTGTCTCCTCTTCTTATCTCTTAATCAACGGCTAAACCTTAAAGGTTTTAAGGCTTTGTGATTAGGGTTATGCATGTATCCTTCTACTAGGATGGAGTGTATAACTTTAACCCTAAGTGTTAAACCCTTAATGTGTTTAAATCCTTTAATCAATTCATCTAATAATCACTAAGACATCAAGCTTGTAACTTGGGCCTTGCATTAGGGTTCTAATTCTTCCTTAATTGGTTAAGAAGGAATAACCCTAGTATTAATGGACAAGTCCCCCTCAAGTTGTCTTACAAACCCTAAAATCCACTTATTAATCTTACCATTAACTAAAATCCACTTTAATAAAGGCTTTGTTTTGTCATGAGGTTAATCCCTAATCATGGATTAAGTTGAGGAGCCTTCCTCAGTTTAAATGTTCTCATCTATTATCCTTCTATTAGGATGGTGTAATGGGTTCATTAAATCCCTGATTATGGCTTAAACTCATTACTTAACACAAAACAAAAATTCAAAAAAACATCTAAATAAATGTAAGTAGGTTAATGATCTTAATCCTACATCATGGTGATTAAGTGTGGGGTGCTTACTTCATACTTAATGTATTCTCATTACCCCTAATCAGAGGGAAGATGTGATGAGTTTATTAACCCTTGGTTTAGGCTTAAGCCCATTTTCTTATTACAAACTCCAAAGACAAAAACAAAACTGAAAACACAAAAACAAACAATAATCGTCTCCTTCGGGATTCTTTTCTCATCACACTCATTCATGAACGAGAACTAGCTTCTCCCGTCTAATGCAAGACAGTTAGCACCTGAGCCAGACAGGTCATACACTTGAGCATAGGTAAGCAAGTAGTTCACAGTCAATCTACCTTTCATTCTCTTTGAGTCGAACTACGATGTTCTGACTTCCTCATTGCACGAGAGGATACGTAGGCATAACTTAACAGTTATCGAACAAAAGTCTCTGTACATCCCCCTTCTTCCAGCATTACTCTTGAGCCTCATAGTCTTGAGCTTCACATTCTTTCCTTACACTGACACTTTTTCATTTCACTTCACACTTCTTGTACACTAACACCTGTACCCTTTTCCAGCTTCTTGCACACAAAATAGCACTGATACTACCCCTTTAAAACACAAACTTTCAAGCATGGATCCCGTCGAGTACGACGGACAATCTGGGTGCTAATACCTTCCCAGGTTGTGACCAATCCCCTTTCTCAATTTCTCTGGTTCGCAACCGTCTTATCCATCTTTTCTCAGGTTTATGCAGCATTACATTTCCTTCGGGATAAAAATGCCTAGCTGGCGACTCTTTTCAGTACATATTCATGTTCTCCTTTCTCCGACCGTTCGCGTCTGTACCCTTTCTGACCAGGTGTCATTTGGTGGGAGCGACACATTGGACCAAGAAAGAAAGATCGAGAGTGTGATCATGAAAGAGGGGTCACATTGGACCATGGAAAAGGGGTCGAGAGTACCGACGGGAACTGTGATCATGAAACATGGATCGTTATCGGTACCACATGCATTGGGTTTATGGTTAAATCTCATTTGCATGTTTATATTGTTGAAGATTATGATGTGGATGTATTGAAGGGTGTGATGTATATGATTTGTGTGATGTGAGTGGATAACTAAATTATGTATGTTCTCGTATTTATATCATCTTCCTCTTTTGTTGATTTAAGAATCTCACCCCTTCTGTTTGAATGTTACCCATATGTTGGTAACGTGCAGGTTGTACAGGAGTAGTTAGAGTTCATGGTCGGTGAAGTCGAAGCACTTCACGTCAGTGGCGTCTGCTTTGATATATAACATGGAAGTCGGGAATGCTTGTATTAGAATTTATTGTTGTAGGATGATTAGTCGTTGATAAGATATAAAAATAATTTTCAATAGTTATTTGAAATTATTACATTTTATTGACTGAAATATATGTTTTTCCTGTTGCATATTAAAATATCAAAGTATGTTACATGTATTTTAAAGAGCATATTTTTGGATGAAAATTAATGTCTTAAATTTAAAAGTTGATTTTTACTCTAATTTTATTATAAAATGTACGGGGGAATTTAGGGTGCTATAGTTTTTCCTCCATGTTACGCTCTTATGTTGTGACTGTGTCTTTTATTTTCTTTGTTAGCTTTTCCAACAACCCATGGTACACCAAAGTAGTGGTTATATGCGGGAAATGAAAAGGAAAAATAATGGTGTATAAGTCTATAAGTAAGTGGATTTTATTTTTAGATTTCTAGGGTTTGTGCATTCTTTTCCAAAAAAAATCATTTAATAATTTCAATAAATTATGGACAAGCTAATTTTCAAATTTCAATTTTTTATTTATGAAAATGTACTTAAATTGAAGCATTCTTCCATGTTGTTCCCTCTCATTTTCAATTCCCTCTATTTTTACTTTTATTTACTATCTATTTGGCTTTGAATTTTTTTTCACATTTAAAATTGTATAGTGCACGCAAGCAAGAACAAAATTTCATTAACTTTCCACATTTAGTTATTGATTTTTCTCTTTACCTCTTTGTATATTTTACTCCATATTATTGCCTTAACTTATATACTTTCTTCACATTTTCGTTGTATCATAGTCCTCTGAATCCAAAATGAAAAAATTGTTGTAGTTTCAAATTTTCCATGAATTTTTCATTAAAATGTTTAGTTTCTTCACATCTATTTGGTCCCTCCATAAATGAATACACCTTTATCAATTATATTTAAAAACACCTATTATACGAGATAATTGACCCTACCACAAAATATTTAGGTTCCTTAATCTAAAAGATCAATAAAAAATTTGATTATTGAGTTTATCTTTTAGGTTCTTTAATGTGCAAATAAATATAGTCTTGCAAAATTGGAAAAATAATGGATTGAGACATTTTTAAAATTAGGAGCAACGTATTTTTATTTTATTTTCTTATTTTGATAAAATCTTATTTTCCACTCCATTTAATAAAAATATCTTAAATAATAAAATTGGATATTTAATGTATTAATGATATGTAAAAGACGAGGGGTTGCACGATGACATTGTTTATATTCTCTATAAGTGGATATTAGATAAATATTGGGAAAATCGTGATAGCATTTATAGTTACGGGATGTTGTTCGTCTCATATCACATATGAGGCCATCTATGCAAAGATCTTCATTCGATACTCATAATGATATTTTTGTGAAGTTGCTATGTTTAATACTTTTGTAAATGAAATTAATTTAGTAAGAAGATTAAGAGACTTCGTAGTGATAAGAGAATTAAATACAATTTCGGTTTATTTAATGAATTTAATAAACAATATGGAATTATACATGAAATGATTGCACCATATTCTCCTGAAATAAATGGTAAAACAGAAAGAAAGAATACAACTCTTGTTGAATTTGGCGTTATTATTATGCTCTATTCAGGTGCCATATCTCACTCGTGGGAGGAAATTTTTATTGACTGTTTGTTATGTCCTGAATAGAGTTCCAAAGTCTAAAAATAAGATCTCTCTTTATGAGATATTAAGGAAAAGAATCCCCCATTTCTTTCAATTCGTTGAGTTTTTCGAATACTTTCTTGATTTCTCTTTAGAGAATTATGTTAATTTCTCCTTGTTTGAGTTGAGAAATTATCAAGTATAATTTTTGGATTCTGTTTAGATAATTATTTGAATTTCTCTTTGTTAGAGAAATTATTTTGAGTGGTCAAATGACCTTTATTGAATTATTGGAATTTCTCTTAGTTTGAGAGGTTATTATGACAAATTTAAAAAAACTGTGAATATCGATATGCATTATCAAAGATTTCATGCTGCACTTGAAGGATACTATAATGTATATTGGAGTATCTTATCAGATGATTTCAAAGTAACTAGTGGATATGTATTAAATATAGTTGGAGGAGTTGTATCTTGGAAATCAAAGAAACAAAATATTCTTACTTAGTCAACGATGGAGTCTGAGATGAAAGAATTAGTAGTTGCTAGTGAATAAGCAAGTTGGTTGAGATGCTTTCTATATGAGATCCCTTTATGAGAAAAACATATGCCATTTGTGTTGACCCACACGGTGATAATACCGCGACTATTGAAAATTGATAATCATTATTATAGTGGTAAAAGACATCAAATTAGAAGAAAGCACACCACTATTATAGATTGTATCTCTAAAGGAGTTGTAAGAGTGAATCATGTACAACACTGATGAAAATTTAGCAGATCATTTGATGAAAGGTTTAGCTAGAGAGAAAGTCCATAAAACATCTAAGAAGATGACATTAATGCCTATAGAGAAATGATTTGCTCATGATGGTAACTCGACCTAAATGACTGGAGATCCTAAAAAATATGTTAAATGGATAATAACAAGTTATGAGTAATATGAAATGATCATGTTAGTATAAATAAGTAAAGTATGAATTATGAAGCAATAAGAGGATAAGATAACAGAAGCTCTTAATGAGATTTATACTCTGTATAAGGGAGTACTTATGCTACAAGAGTATTCTTTATAGACTCACCTATGTGATTGTGTAATTTAGATCGATTCTTATGGAATTTTGAGGCAGAATTCCTAGAGCCTTCACTAAACTGGGATATAAGTACAGGGTCATTAAAGCACGTGCTATTAGAATACACCTTAAGAAAAGGTTGTGTGGCAGTTTGATGTTTGAGATAGAGCTAAAGACAATTGTGTCATTCTTGTTGAATCAAAATCCTAGTTATTACACAAAGGTTTAAGTCGTAGACACCTTTATTTATGCACAATCTTAGAAATGTTTGACGTTACTGCTAAAACACTTTTTTGAATTCAAGTTTGGGATTATTGGAACATTATGTCAATATTTCAATATAAGGAGATGAATTTGAAACAATTCCTTAAGAATCGCATTGTGTGTCAGTTGAAAAAACTCATTAGTATCACATTGCTTAGGCGAGACATCTTAGTTATCTCACTTTCATTATATACGAAAATTCCATGTTTCATTTCACAACACACAAAAAACTTCTTTTGTTGAGTTTTTCCTTCCCTACTCTCATAACTCCGTATTTTTCTAATTGTCGAAACGCCAATTTCCCCCTTTCTTTCTACTCGTTGAATTTTTCGAGTACTTTATTGAATTCTCTTCAGAGAATTATGTTAAGTTCTCATTGTTTGAGAAATTATCAAGTATAATTTTTTGGATTCTCTTTAGATAATTATTTGAATTTATCTTTGTTAGAGCGATTATTTTGAGTCGTCAAATGACCATTATTGAATTCTCTTTGAAGAATTATTGGAATTTCTCTTAGTTTGAGAAGTTATTATGACTAATACCAGATACAAGTTATTTCTATCATATTCAAATGGTCTTTGTACCATCAGATGATGTATTTCTAGACCGATTATCTACCGTGGAAATAATAATCATACAATATAGAACTAAGTTGTTTTATCCTGGAAGCGGCACAATAGTTTGAGTGCTTTGCATAATTTGGGACAGTAACACAAAACGTCTTAAAAGAGAGCGAATTATTCCGCGACTCACCCTGATAACTTCTTATGTGGTTATTTTCAAAAGTCCAAAATTAACATAAACAATATAAACAAAATAATGCTAAAATGTTAATTACTTCAATTCAAGCAATATAGTAGCATGCAATGAAAATTTTGGTTAACTGTTATTGTAACACCCCATTTCTACCCAATAATTATTAACGAAATTAGAGTATAACATTTCAATAAACAAATGAGATGATATATTTTCAACTTAAAAAACAACATCCAACACCTGATTAATCTTAAAAATATAATACTTTCAATACTACGTAGCAAATTCATAAAATTCAGCTTAAAAGAACTTAACTTGTATTCAACATCAAAACAACTCAAAACAACAATCTTTAATAAGGACAACTAAAAATTTCAGCAACATAATCAAATTCGACATCAACAGAAAACATGTGTTATTCCCCAGAGTGTTATGTATCAGAGCGACAACACTGACTCGAATCTACTAAGGTACTTCGTTCTACTCTGGATTATCAGCACATTACCAATAGAGGGAAACATTCAAACAGAAGGGGTGAGATATCTAACAATATAATCAAGAATATGATAAATAACATATTATATCAGATTGTATAAACCACTGATTCACAACTCACAAATGACTTAAATCAACACAAGATACAACACAACAACATAATCATACAACTTTGAAACGTGACTTAAACAAATGCACATGCATGTGATACCATTGGAGCAGAACTTCCAACTTATAATCTTGCAAATTAATAGAGGCGTCAACAAGACATAAGCCTTCAACTTAAATATTGTCAATCCATAACAACTTACCGAGCAATAGTTCCAACTTGATATGTTATGCAATGCGACTCAAATATCAACATAACAACAAAAAATAGTTATATAACCACACAACAACATACTATAACAACTCAACAAAAACTTCCTACTATAACAACTTAACAATAATCACTTACTCTCGCAACTTAACGATAACAAAAAATCAACATTGGCTCAAGGCCTATAACTTAACAACAACAACAACAACAATCAACTTTGACCAAAGGTCTGCAACTTATATTCTTGCATGAATAAGGCACTGCAGCATAATCCACAACCAACAACTTCCCAACTTACAACAAAAGAAACACAACACAAAAACAACCAATTATACCACACTATTACTCGCCAAGTTTCGACTAAAACCGATTAACTAATTATCTACCAAAACTCTATTAATTTTACCTCTTACGAACTCTTATCATGCTTCTGTTAATTTCCAATAACACTGCCATTAAAACAACTTACCAAATGCAACTACCAAATACTACCTCACTGTTTCTTAATTATTCTCCTATTAATTCCTCACAGTATTATTATTAGTTTTCTGTCAATTAAATATTATGGTTACTGCTGCTAATTAACTTCTGTCAACAATTATCATTGTTACTGCTACTCCAACTCTTAAGGTGGTCCTCAATTAATTATGGTTCTATAAAGTTTAGTTATACTTCTGATAATGGAACATACGAGATAACAGAAAGAAAAACACACGCAGAACAAATTTCAATGCAGACCCACATGACCATCGTCATGCTCCCTGACCATTGTCACGGTGTGACATTGTGACGGTCATTACATGAGGGTTACGGGCGTCACGTCCTCAATATGGACGTCCCACCTTCTGGGACGGTCGTCCCCCCTTCAAAACTCGTTCTCTCTGTTTCTCTCATTTATCTCTGCAATTCCTTCACAGTTTCATTCTTAGACTAATTTACCAATCGACCAATATAGCAATTCAACAACAACACAACAGATTCATACACACAATTCAATTTTTCTTAATCAACTAAAAACAACTTTATTCAACCAAAACAGTTTATTCGACCAAAACAACTTATTCAACCAAGAAACACGACAACAGACTAAAACAACCTATATACCCAATCTCACATGTTTTCATCATATAATCCCGATTATAGAGTTAGAACTCCACCCTTATCTTGGATTGAAGACGACTATAACTCTTGCAGTCTCTATGTATTATTTTTTCTGCAACATCTCCGTAACTGCTTCTGAATCTTATTTTCTTCACTTCTAAACTATTTTCTCATATGCCAATTCTAATTAACCTAATTTTCTTTATTCAACTTTCCCTATAATTCTCCTTATTTTCCTCCACCAACCACTACCAATTCACTTTGACATTTTAATTATAAAAATAATATTAATATTAATAATAATTATTATTATAATAATACTAATAATAATAATATAATAATAATAATAATAATAATAATAATAATAATAATAATAATAATAATCACTCCTATCAGTATGCTAACTATACATTTTATTCAACTTACCATAATTTCCTAATTTTCTTTATTCAACTTACTTTATAATTCTCCTTATTTTCCTCCACCCACCACTACCAATTCACTTTGATTTTTTAATTATTAAAATAATATTAATAATAATAACTATTATAATAATAATACTAATAATACTAATAATAATTAATAATAATAATAATAATAATAATGACCATCACTCATATAAGTATGCTAACTATACATATTATACTATGGTTGAATAAATATTAATTAAAAACAATCTAATTAACCTTACTCCACACACCATCAATATCTACGTTATAGTCATACATCCTTACTACTTACTAGATTGTCGACCCGTGCTCCGCACGGAATTAAATTGAATATTTATTTCAAATATTATTTTAAATAAATAACTATATTTTAGTAAATATAGTTACAATACTCATAATAATAATAATAATAATAATAATAATAATCATAAATATTATGAATTTATACTATAATATTTTCCAAGAAACTTTATAAATCAAAGATGTTACAATATAAAAATCAATATCATTCAAAATTCACACACACACACACACACACACACACACACACACACACATATATATATATATATATATATATATATATATATATATATATATATATATATATATATATATATATATATATATATATATATATATATATAATTGGCCCCCTTTTAAACATTAAATAATTACCATCAAAGAACTTATTTATTATATCAATTTAGAATATGAATAATAAAAAATCTAACTTATCAATTATAATACACTGAATTTTTTTAATTCTGCTAACAAAAAAATTAAAGAAATCATAAGTATGGTAATAAATAGTGGCTAGTCAATAATAAAGGAAAATTTATGAGATTTTTGAGTTAATAATATTTTCAAATAATATAATAATTAGTCAATATCTTCAAAAACATACCTTATATATTATAATTAATGAAATAAAAAATATTTAAAGAGCTCAAGTATTTATTTTAAAATTAGTATCAAATATATTTTTAAATAATATTTTTAATTATATACAATAAAATATTTTAGAGTAAAAGATATTTTAATCCAAAAATATAATTATATGCAATACATACAACTTAAAAAGTGAAAAAATATTTAAATAATGTATAATATAACTTAATATAAATATATTCAATACCATAAATTTATTATAATAATACTAAATATTATAATATCTAATTGGTACATAATATTGAATAAAAATACATAAATATTAATACAATTCTCTTCAAAACAATCAACTTAAAAAGTGAATTAAAACTTTAAAATGAATATAATATAAATAATTCAAATACTATGAATTTATTATGATAGTACAATTTTTATTCATTAAATTAATTTATGCCATATCAATATTAATTATTTTTAAATCAATAATAAACTCAATCACATCTTATTAACAAAATATATAATATTTTTTATTATAAATATTATCTTAATTAAAAAAAGAAGAATAAAATTACAATAGTGGATGAGTGACTTGTATCCCGCTATATTAAAAAAATTAAAATAAAAATAAAATAAATGACAAAATTAAAAGAAAACAAATAAAAGCTGAAAAAATAAATTATAAATAAAAAACTAAATCATGGAGGTCAAATGATTCTTGAAAAATCTTTCTGAAGAAAATGTCTAGTATTTTCCATCAGATAAAATTTTGTAATATATGTCATTGATTTGTCAGTTTGTTAGCACATACATTTCATTCATTATTTAGATTTGTCTTTTTTTCCTGGTTCACATGAAAAATAACCACACATTAATAAATAAAAGGAAATGAGAAAGGAAGAAAGAAAAAAAAACTAACAAAAAATATATCAATAGAAAAATAATTTATTTATACAATTATTACATATAAAAATATATACTTACATGAAAAATCATTTCAAATGTTTTTCAAACAAAAATAACGCAACATAAAGCTATTCTCTTCACCTAATTCACATGGGAAAAAACCATATTAATATCAAGAAATAAAATAAAATTAGAAAGAAAGTTAAAATATTAAATTAACAAAAATTAAATCAATAAAAAAGAGAGTTTAAATATTTAAATAAAATAATTTGAGTTTGTATTCTTCCATAAAAATCAATAAAAAAACATGAATAGAAATTAAAACTTTTATACAAAATCGAATCATACCATCAAAAAATTGTTTGTATATAAGGATGATAATTCAATATCACATATTTATATGTAGAGTGATTATGGATATAAAAAAATATATGATTATGAATATAATTAAAAAAAATGAGTTACAAATTATCATAAATCTTTGAACTTCTTATAATTAGGAGTTACGAACTATATGATTATGTATCTCATAAACCTTTGAATTACTTAAAAGAAAATGAGTTACAAAATATCATAAACCTTAAATTTTTTTTTCTTTCTATTTCGTAACTACTATTCTTTAATTATATTCATTCAATTATTTATTGTATCAATATATATTTTAATTAATAATTTAAATTATTATTACTAGTATTTTATTTATTATTGTTTTATATGTCCATAATCATAAACTTTTGAATTATTTTTTTCTATTTTGTAAATCCTATTCTTTAGTTATATTCATTCACTCATTTATTATATTAATAATGATTTTCATTAATAATTTAAATTATTATTATTATTATTATTATTATTATTATTATTTATTATAATTATTGTTTTATCCATAATCACTCTACATATAAATATATGATATTGAGTTATCATTATTGTCTACAAACAATTTTATCATAATTAGTTATTAAATTAAATTTTATATTTGTGATTTGTGATTTGTATTTATTATTTAAAAAAATTAAGTAATAAAAAATTTATATAAAAATATGTATAAAGTTATAAATAATTTTATTCTCACTTGATTTCTTTCATTTTCAATTTTTACTGAGTAGTAATTATTAATGTATTTATTTAATTTTAAAATTTTGTATACTATCATAATTATATAATTATAATGCATTAGTTATAATTTTAATCATTAATCAATAAAAAGGCATGAATAAAAATAAAAACTTTTACAAAATCTAACCATACCGCCAAAATGTTTGTAGACAAAATTGATAACTCAATATCACCTTCATCTTTTTTACAAGAGAAAATTTAATTCATTTCATTTATAATAAGAGTTTAGATTCATGTTGGAATATCAGTAAAATTGTGAAAACTAGCATAATGTAGCCACATGTGCTAGAGCATGAGCAACTTCATTGGCTTGTCTTCTAGTGAACTTAAAATGAGAGTTCGAGAATAACTGAGCTAACAGACGGTTATATTCCCAAATGATAGAGCCAAAATTTGTATGATTAGGATGATGACTATTCACACTATTGACGACAATTTTAGCATCCATCTCAAAATCGATATTGTCACAACCGAGATCATGTGCCCACTTTATAGAAGCTAGCAATCCTAGGGCCTCCTCTATCGCAACCTCCGTGATGGGAGAGAACCATTATGTACAAGCCGCAATAAAAGAGCCAATGCCATTTTTGATGCAAGCACCAATACCAACCTTATCATTAGAAAAAGAAGCATCAATGTTGCACTTAAGTCGACCCATCAATGGTTTACTCCACGGTAGAGCTTGAGGATGGTGTGCACTGATTACCTTCAACTATCGGGCATTTCTCCATCCTTGAATAAGGTGTGTAGCTCGACTGCAAATGGTATCCTGAGTATCCACCACTTGGTTCCAAACATGTTTATTTCTGCTTTTCCATAAACTCCACAGAATGGTAGCGAAAGTCACTTGCTGGTCCTCGTTAGATACTTGTAAGACAGAAAAAACAATAGCAGCCACCGATACATGAATGTTCTGCAACTGTTGTAACTTTGCCCATAATCTGACCTTGTCCCAACAATCTTTGCTTTTCAGACACTGTAAGAATAAGTGTTCATTACTCTCCTCCTCGATGCCACAAACACCACAAATAATAGGACAATCTACATCTTTAACCTTAAGGCGAACTCTAGTAGGAACACAATTCCTGCAAAGTCTCCAAAGAAAATTCTTCACTTTTGGCGATATTTTTATTTTCTAGATGAAGTCCCAATATGCATCTATTCTGAGATTGGATGTATCAATAACCTCATCTATGCAGAAACGATAAGCATTGCATACTGAGTAATTACCATCCCTTTCAAAATTTCAAACCAGTTTATCAACCTGAACCGACTCAAAAAGTGTAGTATTAAGAATTTTATATGTAGAGTGATTGTAGATATAACAAAATATCTGATTATGAATATAATTAAATAAAAGGAGTTACAAAATATCATAAGCCTTTAAACTACTTATAATTAAAAGGAGTTACAAACTATATGATTATGTAACTCATAAACTTTGAATTACTTAAAAGAAAATGAGTTACAAAATATCACAAACCTTAAATTACTTCTTTTTTTCTATTTTGTAACTACTATTCTTTAATTATATTCATTCAATTATTTATTGTATTAATATAGATTTTAATTAATAATTTAAATTATTATTATTATTTTATTATTGTTTTATCTGTCCATAATCATAAACATTTGAATTATTTTTTTCTATTTTGTAAATCATATTCTTTAATTATATTCATTCACTCATTTATTATATTAATATTGATTTTCATTAATTATTTAAATTATTATTATTATTTTATTATTTATTATTTTTCTATCCATAATCACTATACAAATAAATATGTGATATTGAGTTATCATTATTGTCTACAAACAATTTTTATCATAATTAATTATTAAATTAATTTTTATATATGTGATTTGTATTTATTATTTAAAAAAATATAATAATAAAAAATTTATATAAAAATATGTATAAAGTTGTAAATAATTTCATTCTTACTTGATTTCTTCCATTTTCAATTTTTATTGAGTAGTAATTATTAATGTATTTATTTAATTTTAAAATTTTGTATATTATCATAATTATATAGATATAATGCATTAGTTATAATTTTAATCATTATTAAAATAAAATTATTAAACATAATTATATTTATGATTTGTATTTATTATTTAGAAAAACCAAGTAATTCAAAATTTATATAAAAATATAATTTTAATATTAAACAGAATAATTAAAAGAGGATAATTAAAAAATAATTAAAAGAGAATTAGGATTATAAGATATAATAGTATTAATTGAATATAATAGTGTTAATTAAAATAATTGTATTATTATTATCATTTTATAATTTAAAAGTTTTTGTATATAAATTGAGAATTAGGATAATAAGATTTAATAGTGTTAATTGAATGTATTATTATTATTTATGATTTTAGTAGTTGATTATTATATTATTATTATTTTGTTATTATTATTATTATTTTCATATTATTATTACTATATTATTATTATATTGATTAAAAAATGAATGATATTAAAAATATTACATCTTTTTTATAAAATTAATTAATTAGTAAATGAAAAATGAATGAAATAAGTTTTAAAAAATATTGTTAGTGATTAAAAAAAAGTTATTTTCTTTTATTATTATCATTAGCTAAATATTATATTATTATATATTATTTATATAATTATTAATAGTGGTGGCTGAATAATCATTCTATAATATTGATATTATTATTAGGATTAGAAATAATTTATTATTTATATTATTATTATATATTATTATTATTATTATTAATAGTGGTGGCTGACCAATATTATATTATATTATTATATATTATTTATATGATTATTAATAGTTATGGTTGAATAATCCTTGTAAAATATATTATTGATATTATTATTAAGATTAGAAATGATTTATTATTTATATTATTATTATTGGCGATTTAATATTAATATTATTATTATTATTATTATTATTATTATTATTATTATTATTATTACACATAGGTCATTAGGGTTAGAAATAATATTGAATATACTAAGAAAATGCCACATAGACAATTAGAGTTAGAGAAATTGGCACGTAGACAATTAGGGTTAGGGTTGTAACCAAAGTTGTCATCATGATAACCTTGGATTTAGATTAAGTAGATAACCACAAGTCCACTAATAATACTAGTATCATTCCAACACTATTTCTTCGACTTAATCAATTAATTCACTCAACTAACAATAACGCCACTTAAATCGACATTTCCACAACTTAATCAACTTAATTAGTTCTACTAACTATAACACAACTTAAATCAACTTAATTAAATTAATTCGACTAAAACGAACATGACAACTCAACATAACACAATTCTACCAATCAACACAAATCATAATACGAGAATATTTAATTAAATAATAAATTAAATAAATAGAGCGTTACAGTTATCAACTGAGTTGTTTAATATACTAATAAGGCGAAAGTCTCCTATTCGAATTTGAATATGAATATAAGACTCTCATAAAGTAGATTAGTAGGAATTTTAGTAGAATTAATAGTATATGGATTATTGCAAAGAAATGGTTATGTATATGAAGGTGAATTTTACTCAAAAAAATGGTACCAAGAGATGTCATTAAAATGAAGTGTGGTTCAAAAATAAATAAGTTGTATTGTATGAGATATGTCTGAAGATGCATCTCCGAAATTTGAAGAACATTTTCGAATTTTCACATGATGCCCAAATAATATATACAGGGTGCATAAGAAATTCCCAAAACAAAAGAAGTTGTTGGTCATAGACGTTACATACTTACATTTCACAATTCTAAAGGATTTAACACACATTGTTGCTTCTTTTTAGTATAAGGAATTTTTTCGTTTTATAAAAAAAGTGAATTTTTTAATCCACCTCATGATACTCTTAGCCACTTGACGCATTTCATTTTATGCCCTCTAATTCCGAAGACATATCCGGACGCACCATTTTTTTTCAAAATTTAAATTTTTCTGGAGATGGATCTACGGAAGTATTGTAAACTTGTAAAAGTTGAGAAAAATTTCAAACTGATTCAATTCAGGGAAACTTCCGTATATGCATCTCCGGAACGTCTTAGCGCCAGATTTTTCCGTAGGTGCATATCCAAAAGTTTCTGCTATATTTTAAACATGCATAATCACTCCCTTTGTTGTCTTTTCTTCTTACACACTTACCTTCATCAACCTAAAATCTCTGCATCATCAATATCATTTTTCACTCAAAACTCCAACTTTTCTGTGCAACAAATCACAGGGAGTAAGAGAAGATTGAATTTCAGGTAAAGATCCAACTTTGTCCACTATATTTCTCACATTAATCATTACACTTTTGCAAAAATAAAGTAATGTTGCTTCCGGATGTACATCTACGGAACGTGTTGAAGATGAACACTTCCAGATGCACATCTCCAAAATAATGGATGTAACATTTGGTTTGGTTTGTTGCAGTAGTTTTGTAATTTTTGTTTATTTGTCTTATTGTTTACAAATAGATATGTTGCACCCCGATACATCTCAAAAGAGTTAGTTTCTACAAACGATGTTTCTATGAATGTTCAAGAGGTTGTCGTAAATACGGAAGATGTCAGTGGCGACTTTAATAACAAGAAAGAGTTTGATGATCGTGATAGCATGATCACATGGATTCGTAAGACTGCAACTAGACTTGGTTTTGTTGTGGTTATAGGAAGATCATATAATGGTTCAGAAAGAAGAAATGCTTTTATAACTTTGTTATGCGAAAGAAACATGATATATCAGACTCTTTTACGAAAGTTTAAAAGAGACGACACGAGTAGTAGAAAATGTGAATGTCCTTTTAAAATTCGTGGTTACATATTGGCTATCAAGAAATTGAGATTTAGTGTTATTTATGTTTTACATAACCATGAACTGTGCTTAAAGTTACAAGGTCATCCTAATGTATGTCGACTCAAACTGGAAGAGAAGACATGTATCAATGACTTGACATTTAATCTTGTCCAACCGAAAAATATACTTGCCACATTAAAACATAAGGAACCCGACAATATTTCAAATATTAGGCAAGTTTATAACATTCGGTACCGTAATAACAAGGCCATCAGGGAAGACAAATCAGAGATGCAACAACTGTAGAAATTGTTGGATGATAACAATTACGTGTCCCGATATCGAACTCGCGTCGATGGAGTTACAGTTAGATACATTTTTTAGACTCATCCAGAATCAATAAAGTTGTTTAGTACATTTTTGAAGATGCTCATTCTTGATTCTACCTACAAGACCAATAAGTATAGGCTTCCGTTATTTGAGATGGTTGATGTAACCTCCACCGAGAAGACATATTTCGTTGGTTTTTCTTTTTTAGAGTGGGAAAAAGAGGATAATTTTACTAGGGCTTTAGAGGTGTGTCAGTCACTTTTGAAAAATCAAGTTGAGATGCCTAAGGCTATTGTTGGGAATCGCGATACCGCATTGATGAACATTGTTGCAAAGACATTCCCTTCTTCTTAGGCATTACTTTGTCGGTATCACATAACAAAGAATGTGAAAAGTTGAGTTAAACCCATGGTAGGGACGAAACAAGTGTCATCCGAAGATAGAAAATTGGTGAAATCTCGTGTGATTGTTAAAAAAAAATAATGGATGCATGGAATTGTATTATAAATTCTTCCACAAAAGAATTATATGCCAATTCTATCATTAATTTCCGGAAAGTGTGTGAAAAGTATACGACTTTGTTGAAATATGTTGAAAGCACCATTCTTGATCAGGTGAAGGAGAAAATAGTTTATGCATGGAATGGTAATGTATGGCACCCTGGAAACACAACCACCGATCGAGTTGAGTTGCAATTTGTGATGAGATTGAGAGTCTATGAATCTCATGATTAACAACCAACATAATGAAATACAAACAACTTTTGGTCGAAGTTTAACAATATTGTCAACATTTTATGGTAAAACAAGTTTTGTGTTCTAATGTCTTGCTTGATGTTATGACATGATGTTTAAGCAATCTGCAGGTGTGAAAGTTTAAGTGTGTTGCTGCTTTATCAGGATGTCAAGACTGATGTCATGACATATTTGTCTAGTGCTTAAGACTTGATTGTATCTTGTAATTATTGCACGCAGTTTAAGTAATTCATTTGAGTGTTTCTGTTGAGAATTACTAGGCGTTATATTTAGAAGGTTGTGATTTAGCATGGATATTTTTTTCAGAATATTTATATGGTTGTTATAATTGTTCCTTTATTTTTGGAATTAGTTTTATTAGGTTAAAACTGATCCAAAGTTGCAGCAGGCCCATGGCCACGATTTCTTTCTACATAAAGGTTGCAAAACCCTATTTGAAGATATATAAAATAAGGCGTTGAAAATTGTTATTAGTATAAGGGTTTTACGTGTTTCTTAGTTTTCTTGTGAGTCAAACAATTATCTTGTTGATAATTGTTTTGGACTAGGTTTTATTGAAGTTTAAGTTGTCCACTCAAAACTTTTAAGCAAGAGTGATTTGTACTTGACTAAAGCTTTTAAACAAGGTCAAGATTTGTATTTTAAGTGTGTCTTCTAGTGATTGGTTGTTAGTTTCTTATCACTGTTGTGGTTGAGGGGGAGTGAGAGGTTTCTCTTATCTAAGAGTTCTTAGGTAAAAGTTGCATTGGGTAGTGATTAAGTGAAGAGGGTAAACTGAGTGGTTTAACTCTGAATTGATACTACTGATAATAGATTTTCTCTCTGGCTTGATAGCCTCCAGAGTATGTGTGTTTGCACCGAACTGGGTTAACAATTGCTTGTGCTTTTTACAATTGTTTTTGTTTATTTAACTTGTTCATACTTGAATCTGTCAGATATTAGTGTCGTAACATCTCATTCGACATCTCATATCTGCTTCCAGAATTTCAATTGGCATTAGAGCAGGCACCCTGCCTGTTTTTCTGGGTGAGATCTAGTGGCAATATATTTTGGTACTATGGACAAGGATAAATGATTTGTGAATAGACCACCCATTCTGGATGGATCTAACTATGATTACTGGAAACCTCGTATGGTGACCTTCTTGAAAACTATGGACAATAAGGCATGGAAAGTGTCAGACAAAGGATGGGAACATCCTGTCATTATTGGAAAAGATGGATCAAAGATCTTAAAGCCTGAGGAAGAATGGAGGGAAGAGGAGGATGAATTGGCTCTAGGAAACTCTAAAGCTTTAAATGCTTTGTTCAATGGAATTGATAGAAATATATTCAGGCTGGTGCATTATTGTGAATTGGCCAAGGATGTTTGGGATACTCTCAAAACCACTCATGAAGGAACTTCCAAGGTCAATATGTCAAGACTTTAGTTGCTCACTACTAAATTTGAAAATATGAGGATGAAAGAGGATGAGACTATTCATGATTTTCACATGAATATTCTTGAGATTGCCAATACTTCAGGAGCTTTAGAAGAAAAAATGTCTGATGAAAAGCTTGTAAGGAAAATTCTCAAATATCTTTCCAAAATATTTGCTATGAAGGTTACTGTTATAGAGGAAGCACATGGCATATGCAATATGAAGGTGGATGATCTCACTGGATCTCTTCAAACATTTGAAATGGGGATCAATGATGTCTCTGATAAGAAGAATAAAAACATAGCTTGTGTATCTAATTCTGAAGAGGAAGCAGAAGAATGTGAGATGGAAACTGAGGAAAACCTGATAGAAGCTTTTGCTATGCTCGAAGATAGTTCAACAGAATTATGAAAAATATGAATGTGAATTCAAGACCTAATGTCAGGAACAATTCATCTGACATCAGCAGATCATATGATTCTAGCAGAAGGACAAAGCCTGAAGAGAAGCCAAATCAAGGAAAAGGAGCTCAATGTCATGGATGTGAGGTTTTTGGTCACATTAGAGCTGAATACCCTACTTATCTTAAGAAACAAAAGAAAGGGCTATCTGTTTCATGGTCTGATGGAGATTCTGAAAGTGATTTTGAAGAGGAAACAACTAAACACGTCATTGTTTTGACAGGAGCATGTATTTCTGATGGTGATTCTAGTGAGGATGAATTAACATTTGATGAACTTGTAACATCTTATAGAAAGTTGTGTCTTATAAGTGCTTAAGTGGTGCAAGAAGGAGAGAAACAGAAGAAGCTCGTAATAAAACTGGAGGCGGAAAAGAAAGAGCATCTAACAACAATATCTAACTTAAACAATGAAGTCATCATGCTGAATTCCAAGCTTGAACATTTGACCAAATCAATCAGAATGTTGAACAGTGGATCTAAAACATTGGATGAGATTCTTTAAATTGGAAAGAATGCAGGAGACCTGTATGACATAAGGTTTGAAGGTACAAGAAACATGTCTTCAAGTAGAAGTCAACCTGAACTAAAGTATGATGATTCAAATCAGATGTCAAAACCCATGTCTCAACATCATGGTAAAGGAAGATCAAATCATCAAAGGACAAGATATTAAAGATGGAAATGTCATTATTATGGCAGATTTGGTCACATAAAACCCTTATGTTACAAACTTTATGGGTATCCTGATCATAATCCTCAGCTCAGACCTAAACATAACATGATCATCAAGAAACAACAATGGGTTCCTAAGGTTGTTGCCTTGATAACTCATACTTCTCTTAGAGTATCAACTAAAGAGGATTGATATTTTGATAGTGGATGCTCTAGACATATGACTGGAATAAAGAATTTGCTGGTTGACATCAAACCTTATTCTACCAGCTATGTGACTTTTGGTGATGGAGAAAACAGAGAAATCAAAGGTGTTGGAAAACCGGAGTGCTCGGGAGTTCCAAATCTTGATGGTGTTTTGATTGTGAAAGGATTGACTGCTAATCTTATCAGCATCAGTCAATTGTATGATCAAGGATTTAATGTCAACTTCACCAAATCTGAGTGTGTGGTTACAAATGAAGATAAGGAAGTGATCATGAGGGGATTCAGGTCTAGAGATAACTGTTACCTATGGATTAATCAAGATCATGGTTACTCATCTGTATGTTCCATAGACAAAGAAGATGAAGTAAAATTGTGGCATCAAAAACTGGGCCATCTTCATCTAAGAGGGATGAAAAGAGTTATATTTATGGATGATGTAAGAGTAATTTCTAAGCTTCATATTGATGAAGGAAGAGTGTGTGGTGAATGTCAAGTGGGCAAGCAAACCATCCGAAGATTCGACATCTTACTACCTCTAAAGTTTTGGAGTTGTTTCACATGGACTTGATGGGTTCCATGCAGGTGGAAAGCCTTGGTGGGAAGAGATATGCTTATATGGTGGTAGATGACTACTCAAGGTTCACTTGGATAAAATTTATCATAGAGAAATCTGATGTTTTTGATATATTCAAGGATCTGTGTCAAAAACTTCAGAGGGAAAAGGAAGGTTTTGTTATCAGGATTAGAATTGATCATGGGAAGGAGTTTGAGAACCAAAAAATTTCTGAATTTTGCTCATCTGAAGGAATCAGTCATGAATTTTCTTCTTCCATCACTCCTCATCAAAATGGAGTTATGGAAAGGAAGAATATAACCATTCAGGAATCAACTAGAGCTATGATATATGCCAAGAGACTTCCCATGCATTTCTGGGTTGAAGCTATGAATATTGCTTGTTATGTGCACAATAGAGTCACCTTGATAAAAGGAACCCCTACTACATTGTATGAGATCTGGAAGGGAAGAAAACATATTGTCAAGTACTTTGATGTGTTTGGAAGTAAATGTTACATTCTAGCAGATAAAGAACAAAGAAGAAAGATGATCCCAAAAGTGATGAAGACATATTACTGGGTTACTCTACTAATAGAAGAGCTTATAGAGTCTACAACTCTAGAACAAGAGTCATGGTGGAATCCATAAATGTGATTATTGATGATCTACATAAAGAAGCTAATGTCACAGATGATGTTGGAACTTTCTTTGATAAACCAGCTGAAGCTATTGATAAAGAGGGTAATCCCAATCCAGCTATCTCAGAATTCTGAGCCAGAACCATCAAACAATGGACCCTCCATCAGAATCCAAAACGACCATCCTCAAGATATTATAGGTGATCCTAATAGTGGAGTTATTACTAGATCAAGGGATATCATCTCAAACTCTTGTTTTGTGTCAAAGGTTGAACCTAAGAATGTTAAGGAAACCTTGACTAATGAATTTTAGATTAATGTTATGAAAGATGAGTTAGAACAGTTTAAAAGCAATGAAGTGTGGGAACTAGTTCCAAGACCTGAAGGAATCAATGTGATTGGTACTAAATGGGTTTACAAGAATAAATCAAATGAACAAAGAGTGGTGACCAAGAATAAAGCCAGACTAGTTGCTTAAGGATACACTCAAGTTGAAGGTATTAATTTTGATGAGACCTTTGCTCCTGTTGCTAGACTTGAATCAATAAGACTACTATTGGGAGTTGCTTGCATTTTGAAGTTCAAATTGTTCTATATGGATGTGAAAAGTGCCATTTTGAAGGGATACTTGAATGAGGAAGTTTATGTGGAATAACCTAAAGGTTTTATTGATCCAAACTTTCCAAAACATGTTTACAAATTGAGAAAGGCTCTTTATGGATTGAAACAAGCTCCTAGGGATTGGTATGAAAGATTGATAAAGTTTATCATTAATAATGGATACAGGAAAGGAGGAATAAATAAGACTTTCTTTGTCAAAGAGGAAGGAGGAAAGGTAATGATTGCTCAAATTTATGGGGATGATCTAGTTTTTGGTGGGATGACAGATAAGATGGTTAAACATTTTCTCAGACAAATGCAGTCTGAATTTGAAATGAGTCTTATTGGAGAGTTAACTTTATTCCTTGGTTTGCTAGTAAAATAGATGGAAGATTCAATTTTCCTCTCTTAAAGCAAGTATGCCAGGAACATAGTCAAGAAGTTTGGAATGGAAAGTGTCATCCACAAAAGAACACCTACTCCCACTCATCTAAAAATGTCTAAAGATGAAAAAGGTATAAGTGTTGATCAAAGTTTATATAGAAGCATGATAGGAAGTCTGTTGTATCTCACAGCTAGCAGACCTGACATTGCTTTTGTTGTTGGAGTATGTGCTAGATATCAAGCAGAACCTAAAGTCAGTCACATAAATCAAGTCAAGAGGATTCTAAAATATGTTAATGGAACTTGTGACTATGTTATGTTGTATTCTTATGGTTGTGATTCTATCTTATCTGGATATTGTGATGTTGATTGGGCTGGAAGTGCAGATGATAGAAAACTTACATCTGAAGGGTGCTTCTTTGTAGGGAACAATCTCATATCCTGGTTTAGCAAGAAGCAAAATTGTGTTTCTTTATCTACTGAAAAGGTTGAGTACATAGCAGTTGGTAGCAGTTGTTCTCGGCTTGTTTGGATTAAACAAAAGTTGTCTGAGTATAATGTCACACAAGATGTCATGACATTATATTTTGACAATCTAAGTGCTATAAATATTTCCAAGAATCCTATTTAGCACAGCAGGACAAAGCACATTGATATTAGGCATCATTTCATAAGAGATCTTGTTGAAGATAAAGTGATCACATTGGAACATGTTGCCACTGAGCTGCAGTTGGTTGATATATTTACAAAGGCTTTGGGCGTAAATCAATTTGAAAACCTAAGAGGTAAATTAAGAATATGTATTTATGAGGGCTTATAGAAATTATTGACATGTGGGAACATTCTTAAGTACATATTGTATTTTAAATATTTAAAATTAATGCAATGGAGGTGCGTAATTATATCTGAAATATTTGATTCCCTCATTAATTCTTCTATTCAAGGGAAATATTTTCAAAAGGTTATTCCTCATCAAACACGCTACTACACCATACTTATCAACCACCCTTTCATCTTCCACATTCACACAAGACACTTTTGTTCTCTCACTTTGCATAACTCAACTTGTTCAACAATGTCTCTACATTCATTTGTTTCTCCCTCAAAGCAATCTTTTCCTAAGACTAACCCCATTTCGCCTCCTAGGGTCCATTCCATGAATATTTCTGAAGATGTTCTTGATGTTGCTCCGCTAAATATGGTTATTCCTGATGTCCCCAAGGTTTCAAAACCTAGAACTCCATATGCAAGAAGACCAAAAGATAACTCTGCATGTTCCTCATCTGATGTTAGGGAAAGAAAAAGTTATGTTTATGCCAATCAAGCGATTGAGAAGCTTATTACGAGGATCTTAAATGAAGACCGTGCTGTTGCCGGGGTATCTGTTCCTTTGGCTAAACTTCCTGCTCCTCAGAGTAGTTAGAAGAACAAAGATAATGATGGAATGCCCGAAGCTGATGAAAAGGATGTTGGAACTCATATTGCTGAAGAATGTGCAAAAGATGTTGTTGCTAAAGATGGTGACAAGGATGTTGAAACATCTGATGTTGAGGTTGCTCAAAAAGATGTTGAAATCCCTGGAGCTGAAGAAAATTTTGAAACATTTGATGTTGAGGTTGTGAAGAATTCTAAGTCTGGTCCTATTGAAAAAAAGCAAGCCAACTCTGATGATGTAGTTGATCTTGATGTGACGCTAATGTTTGTATGAAATAACAAAAATAAAAAAATAAAAAAATAAATAAATAAATAGGGGAAAACGAAAAACTGGTGGGAAATGAAATATATTTCGCTCCAATGAAATATCATTAGCGTCGGCCATGATGCGACGCTAAAGTTTCTATGAAATAACAAAAATAAATAAATAAATAAATAGGGGAAAACGAAAAACTGGTGGGAAATAAAATATATTTTGCTCCAAAGAAATATCATTAGCGTCGGCCATGATGTGACGCTAATATTTGTATGAAATAACAAAAATAAATAAATAGGGAAAAACGAAAAACTGGTGGGAAATGAAATATATTTCGCTCCAATGAAATATATTTAGCATCGATTAATACGCGGCGCTAATGTGTATAAAATAATAAATAAATAATTAATTAATAAATTGGGTTTGTTAATGTTTTAGCGTCGGCCTAGGCCGATACTACCATTTAAGTCATAATAGAGTAATAAATATCAAATGGATAATCATATTAGCGTCCGTTATTTGTGACGTAAAATTGACACTAATAGCGTCAGAGTCATGGCCGACGCTAATATATTGTAGCTAAAATGCATTTTTCTTGTAGTGGGTATATTTATTTATGTTGTAGGAACCAATACCAAATTTGATTATGGAACCTATATTTTTGACCAAACCATGAAGCATGCAAGAACCCTGGCTGTCAAATTTCCAATAGCTTTTCCTTCTCTTATTTGTGGTATAATCTCGAATCAGTACCTTGTTATACTAACTAAGTGTGACACAACTTGCAAAAGAGAAAATCCTCTTTCATTTCATTACAAGTTGTTTCAGGGAACGCATGTCCCTGACATTGTTGTGACATCTGCTGAGACATCCACTAACAACAAGCCTATTCACAAGCATACTATCATTATTGAGCTCAAGGAGGCTCGTAAAGAGCTGGAAATGAGAAAAATGAGATTTGAGAAGATGATTAGTATGCGAGAAAAGGATGTCACTGATGATGAGCAAGGAGATAAGGAAGCCGAGAAATCAAATGATGGTACTGAAGCAAATTCTGAGAAGAAAGGTGAAAGTTCTGATGGCTCAGATGGTGATCATGATAGTGAGGGAGAAGGCGCTAATGTTGGAGATGGATCTAATCAATCTGGTTATGATGAGGAATAGGTTGTGTTTGGATGATTGTGGTTGAATGATGAGGAATCTGGTTCTGATGAAGTTTTTATGGTTTTCTTTTTTATATTTGTGTTTGAATGGCCCTTGAAGGCCCTGGTGTAACTTCAGTTTGTTTTGGATTTCTGGTTTTCTGAAGTTTTCTTTGGATTTTTGCTCTTTATGAGCTTTTGTACTAGCACTCCTTTGGTTTTATGATAGTTTATTGTTTTGGCTTCATTTCTGGCTAAAAGGGGGAGATAGTAAAATAAATGATATATAGGCTTATCTATTTATACTGGTTTGTTCTGCCTTAGTCAACATGATTGCTTTACAAGTTCTACAGGTTGTGTTGAGGGGGAGATTGTTAATCTCTCATTTGTGTTTCTTCTGCTGGCTATTTTCTGATAGATGTCTGCATTGATTTAACCAAAAATTTGCCTAAGGGGGAGTTTATAGCAGTTGTAGATTGACATGGTAAAACAAGTTATGTGTTCTAATGTCTTGTTTGATGTTATGACATGATGTTTAAGCAATCTGCAGGTGTGAAAGTTTAAGTGTGCTGCTGCTTTATCAGGATGTCAAGACTGGTGTCATGACATCTCTATCTGATGCTTAAGACCTGGTTGTATCTTGTAATTATTGCACGCAGTTTAAGTAATTCATTTGAGTGTTTATGTTGAGAATTACTAGGTGCTATATTTAGAAGGTTGTGATTCAGCATGGATATTTTGTTCAGAATATTTTATATGGTTGTTATAATTGTTCCTTTCTTTTTGGAATTAGTTTTATTAGGTTAAAATTGATCCAAAGTTGCAGCAGGCCCATGCCCACGATTTCTCTCTACTTAAAGGCTACAAAACCTTTTGAAGATACATAAAATAAGGCGTTGAAGAGTGTTATTAGTATAAGGGTTTTTACGTGTTTCTTAGTTTTCTTGTGAGCCAAACAATTATCATGTTGAGGGGGATTTGTACTTGACTAAAGCTTTTAAGCAAGGTCAAGATTTGTCTTTGAAGTGTGTCTTCTAGTGATTGGTTGTTAGTTTGTTATCACTGCTGTGATTGAGAGGGAGTGAAAGGTGTCTCTTATCTAAGAGTTCTTAGGTAGAAGTTGCATTGGGTAGTGATTAAGTGAAGAGGGTAAAGTGAGTGGTTTAACTCTGAATTGATACTACTGATAATAGATTTTCTCTCTGACTTGATAGCCCCCAGAGTATGTGTGTTTGCACCGAACTGGGTTAACAATTGTTTGTGTTTTTTTACCGTTGTTTTTGTTTACTTAACTTGTCAGATATTAGTGTCGTAACATCTCATTCAACATCTCATTCAACATCTCATATCTGCTTCCAGAAATAAACACAAACATAAAAATATCTTAATTGTAAGATATCAAGATCCGTTGGTATGTCGTGTTGGTAAGTCCTACACCAACGACAAAACACTCGGACGAACGTTCAAACTCATCGATTTCACCTCGCTCAACGATATCATTGACGAAATTCATTATCACCTACCTTACAACCGCTGAAGAAATGTACGAAGGCTCGAATACCATTCGCATTCACTTGACAACAAATGGAACGTCGTGTTCAGCACTTTTCAGCTCAAGAATGAAGACAATGTTAGGACAATGTGACAAATGTATTTTAGTTTTGAAGAGAAATTTCGACACAAATTGAATGCGATTGTAGGAAGAACGGTCAATGACATCTTGATGATGTACAATTGTCCTCTAGGTTATTGAAATTTAGTATTTAATTTTCTATCGAAATCATTAATGTAATGTCAATTTTATTTTATAAATGTTGATTTTATGGTTGCTATATTCATTTGTTGAGATATTGTCTCTGGTTTTTTTCCCGCAAGTATGGATACGATAAACTTCCTTAGATTAATAAAAAATAACATAAAAAAAGATGTCCGAAAATAGGAGGGATATTTTAGAAAACATGCATGGTACCTAAGAACCCTAAGGGGTGGGGTAAGAAATTCTCTAAAAAAAATCTTTTAAAATACACAAGTTCTTCAGACAAACAAAAACTAGAAGTCTCCCACTCAGCCTATTTCTCAGTTTGAATTTGAAAACAGGTCAATATGATAAAACTTTCATTACTGGTCTGTAATTTCTCAATTTTTACATCAATTGAGCAAGTAGAAATCAATGGTTTCCATCATGATGGACAAAATGACCCCCTAAGCTATCATTCTTTGAACTTGTACCAAAATCGAAGCTATAACCTAATAAATGGGGATAAAATCTACTAGGCTGGATGAAAAAAATATTGTTCCATATCCTGTCACTGTAAATACAAAATGGCACTCGATGACATGGAACACATACAATTTGGGTTTGTATGACATGATTTTTCAATATACAACAAAATCCAGATTTCTCGCCACTATGGACTCTTCAATCACCTTTATTTGTGCAATCCAATTTTCTTTGTTTAGCAGCAAGTCGCGGTCTCAGCTGTACGGCAAGTAGGGAACACGAGTAGGACAGGGGAACAAATTAAAAAATATATCATGAATATTGTAAAACATGTTTCAATCTTTCACAGCATACAAGCAGAAGTACAAACCAAGAAATGCTCACCACAGATTATTTTGACTAGTAACTAGTAAGAATTATGCAGTTTAAACATACCATTTCTATATACTTCAGTTGCTTTTGAATTTCATCTGTCTCCACCTCCTGCAGGACGAAGTAAAATATTGTTCAAAGCTATATCAAATTACACCGGAACAGAAAAGGACAAACGCGCTTGAATTGTAGAAACTCAGCAGGTAGATGGAATTGAAAGATAATAGGAGAATAGAGTACTGTCTAAAATTAAACAGTATCAATGAATAAATTTTTGTTGCACATACAGTTAGGGAGCAGCTATTTATATACTAATTCTGACTAACAAGTGTTAGTTACAAATGATGTAACTAACTGGAGGCATTATACTCTAAAATCCCCCTGCAAGTTCAACTGGATGGCTGCATGAGTTGTACATGGTGAGCTTGTCTCTAAAGTCTTCAAATTTGATCGGACACAAGCATAACTACAAGCTGCTTTTGAATGACCTTTTTCACAATTGTAGTCCTATTTTAACGCATCATCCATTCTTATACAATTTCCTTCAACTCTTAACTCTAAATCTACCAGAAAGCCTAGAGTTAAATATATTTCACCTGAGGTACAGAACAATCAGCATGATATGGATCCCAATGAATAGCACAGAAGCACTCCCAGCCATTGGTTTGAACTTCAAATAGTGGAGCCCTGGCAAATAAAACAAAAATTAGATTACGGTGTTAAGAGAACCGTCAACTAGAGATTCATTAGCACCTGTCACCCATCTTCATTGAGAAAGCAGCAAAATAAAAAAAAATTTAAAAAAAGGATAATAAAAAGTTATCTGATTATGAGGAAAGGTGCAATAGAGACATTTCAATAAAGATTATGGGTAAAAAATGTGCTACTCAAGGGAGGACGGAGTTTAAATCCCGTTGGAGACAGTAGTAAAAAAATGTCACTTTAATTAATATATTGTTGTAAATAGTGCATATTTGTATTTATTAATAATAATTGTATTCAGCATATTAACCAGACTCATTAGTGTATGTACTTTATTCATAACTTTGAAATACATCCAGTACATTTTCTACATGTATGAGTTTTGGTTTTGCATACTTGTATTGCATTAAATGTTTCAACTATACAAGCTCACATGTAACATGAGCCATAACTCAGATAATCAACTTTTGTACTTGACCGGACAACAACAGTCTGATTTTTGCTCTTCCAAGAAATCAAATTTCCACCCACAAAATTATAATAACCAGAAGTAGACCACCTATCACAAGCATCTCGTGTCCAATCAGCATATGAATACCCATCAATATTTGAGTGGCCTCTATTTGTGAAAACAAGTCCTTTTTTTGGTGCTCTTTTGATGTACTTAAGAATTCAAACAACTGCATTCCAATGACTAATTGACTTACGACACTAACTAGAAAAGATATGTTTGGTCTTGTCAGGGTGAGATAAATCAAATTTCCCACTAGTCTCCGGTGTCTACCTGGATCAGAATAAGGCTCCCCCTGACCAGGAAGGAGCTTCACATTAGGATTCATAGGAATATTGATTGGTTTACGAAGTATAAGACACGTCTACTCCAAAATATCAATGGCATACTTCCTCTGCAAAATAGCAATACTGGACTTTGATTAACCTCAATCCAAGAAAGTAACTTAGAGGACCCAAGTCCTTCGTATGAAAGTTTTGAAATAGGTGTTGTTTTAAGGTAGAAGACTCGTTTCAAATAAACTTTTTGATTCATCTTTGCCAATATCACAAAATTCTGAGACTGGCACTTCGGCACCAACAAATGGCCATGATTTACCTACTGAACCTACTCCTGCTATGTGTGAGGAACTTTTTAAATATGAGCCTACATTTTCTCATGAAAACATGAATGAGAATAGTAAAGATGATGATAATGATGAACTGATAGAAACGCCACATAATGATGAAACATTGTAGAAAAAAAGATTTGAAGCGAAAAATAAGATTTGTCAAGGAAAGGTCTTTGTGAGAAAAAATCATAAGGAGAGTGATGAGTCCACATCCCAACACTACCATGAATCTGAACCACAAAATGATCAGTCTCCTAAGAAAAAGAAAGGTAAATCTATTTCAGTGTCTGATAGTTGTATCATTTATCCAGATATTGATGAACCAATAGCTATTAAAAAAGTTGTCAGGTCCTGCACCAAACATCCTTTGTCTTATTTTATTTATTACTCAATTTTGTCTTGATCATTCTCTACTTTTACCTCACAATTGTCTAGTGTTGAAATTCTAACAAGTATACAGGATGCTCTAGAAGTTATTGTTAAGAGTCCCACATCGGATAATATATGGCCTGAACTTGTGTATACAAGTGGAGGCAATCCTCACTCTACCAACCGGTTTTGTAGGGTTGAGTTAGGCCCAATCACATTTCTCAACATGGCATCAGAGCCTCGTTTAAGATCCGGTGGGCCACCTTCTATGGTTTCTGCTATCGGGTCACCCACCATTTATTTCCACGCTCCAGATGTCCAATCCTGGGCGTAAGGGGGTGTGTTAAGAGTCCCACATCAGACAATATATGGTCTGAACTTGTGTATATAAGTGGAGGCAATCTTCACTCTACCAACCGGTTTTGTAGGGTTGAGTTAGGCCCAATCACATTTCTCAACACTTATAAAGTGGAGGGAAGTTGAAATTGAGAAGATGAGAGCACTTGAAAAGAACAAGACTTGGAGTGTTGTGATATTACTAGATGGTAAGAAGAGTGTGAGACTGAGATGCAAATGGGTATTTACCGTGAAATACAATTCAAATGGGTCAATTGAAAGATATAAAGCCCGCTTAGTTGCTAAAGGTTTCACTCAAACCTATGATAGAGATTACTCTGGGTCATTGGCTCCAAATGCAAAGTTGAACACTATAAGAATTCTCTTATCCTTGCTGCCAACTTAGACTGGCCTCTACATCAGTTGGATGTTAACAATGTGTTTTTCAATGGCAATCTGGATGAAGTATAATATGGATAGACCTCTTGGTTTTGAAAATAATTTTAGATATCATTGAAAGAATAGGGTTACATTCAAGGTCAAACTAATCACACATTGTTCACTAAGTTTTCCCACAATAGAAAATTTGTTGCATTAATAGTATATACTGATGATATTGTTCTTACCGAGGATGATATAAATGAGATGGCTAGAAAAAGAGAAACTAGTTGTCAACTTTAAAATCAAGGACTTGGTATCCTTGAGATACTTTCGTGGTATGGAGGTTGCGTGATTAAAAGTGAATCTTCGTGAGACTGCTAGCAGAATCCTGAGATATCTGAAAGCTAATTCAATAAAGGGTTTATTTTTTAAGAGGACTAGTGAAAGGAATGTCTCTATATTCACGGATGCTGATTGGACAGAATCAGTAACAGATCAAAGATCTACTACCTATGGATGTTGTACCTATGTTTGGGTAATTTTGTAACTTAGAGAAGCAAGAAACAAAGAGTGGTGGTAGCAAGAAGTGCAGAGGCCGAATTTATAGCTATGGCTCATTGTATTTGTGAAGGACTGAATCCACCGAGTTTTAGAAGAACTACAAGTAAAGATTGGACTTCCGCTGAAATTATACTCTTACAACAAGGCAGCCGTCCACAAAACTCATAATTTAGTTCAACATGATAGGACCAACAAATTGAGATAAGACCGTCACTTTATAAAATAAAAATTAGAAGTCGGTCTCATATGTCTACCATTTGTAACTTCAAGTCAACAAACTGCAAACATCCTCACCAAAAGTTTGGCTAGATCTGCATTTGAGTATTTTGTAGGAAAATTTGGCATGATAAATATATATGCCAACTAGAGGAATGTTGGAGTAACCGTATAATTTCCCTATCAATTTCTGTTCTATATTTTTTTTTTATTATAATAATACTCTTAGAATTTTCTTCTTTTAGAATATTCTCCTAGAATATTTCTTTTTTATATGAAGTTGTAATCTTCCTTATTCCTTTTTTATATGAAGAATAAAATTTAACATTATTCCTTTTTTTCGAATAGAATACAAAAAGATCCGGTGCAAACACTCAAATTGTGGCTCAACTATTTGCGTCTCCTTTTGGTTCTTCACAATTTTTAGAGTTGATCACCTTAGTCAGTTAGTTGGTTAGACTTAGTAGGTTAATTAGGAAGTTAGTTAGGGAAAATACTGCATGTAGCATATAAATACGAAAGGGGATTGAGAATGAGGAGTATTTATTCATTTGAGATAGACTTGGGGATTTTGGCCATTAAGAGGTGCAGCCAGACCAGGGAACCAGGGAACTATCATAATCTTTACAATAAAAGTACCAAAAGTGGTATCAATAAAAATACCAAAAGTGGTATCAATTTATCAAAGCAATTTCCCTTTCTAAGACACTATTGGATCCAATATAGACTGAAAAAGCGTTTATATGTGTGAAACAATATAGGCTGAAAAAGCGTTTATATGTGTGAAACATACGTCACCATACAAATCAATTTTTGTAGTAGGATTGAGTTAGACCTAACCTGTTATTTTCTAACAAAGATACCAATTTCAGTCATAATATTGGCTTGTTCTGTACAAAAAATTTATATTTTTCAATAAACATCAATTTTGTTGCTAGAACAACAGGAGATAACCCAAATCCTGCTCTTAACCCGTAGTCCTAACAGCCCTAATTATCAGCATTCAGCCATTACCTAACAGAGTAGGGCTCCGATCCAACCCTTCAACTAAAGGGTAGGAACCGATCATCAAGAAATACTGTTATTTGGGTTTTGTGTAACTGCTACATGATACATCATTGCCCACTGAACCCTTTGAGAAATAAAAGTGAGTGAAGTTTGAATTCAACCATTTTACAAATTTTTTCTGTTCTTGTTTAATAAACAAAGAAGTTTTGAATAGGAAGATCATTCTAGAGAAGAAGTTACAAGATCAATCAAGTGCAAGAACAAAGTTATGCAACTTACCTGCGCCATTTTCCGCATATTGTTTCACTAGTTTTATCTATAACCTCCTGGCATTGAAGCCAATTGCCAATGGTGAATCTAATTGGATTTCTCATATTTTCTTCCTGCAGAGTATAAAATTTTGTTTGCTTCACTCTGAGGGATCAAATGAAAAAGCGTTGTAAATAAAATAAAATAAAAACCACAAAAAAAAAAAAAAAAACACAACCTTTACCTGCGTTCTATAAAACTCTGAAGGATTAATTTCCAATGGTTCTGGAAATTCGTCTTCATCACTGACAGAAAAACAAAATGATAATCACGGGTTTTAGAATCTGTTTATTTCCTTTTCTGTCAAGGCTGACCTAGTATATATGTAAATCTAACATATTTGTGTCTTAGAATTATTAGCAAACTACATTATCAACATTAACATTAAATCATCCACATATGTTAACTTTTGTTGCCCCATGTAGCCTTCTAGAGGGAAAATTAGAGCAATGTGTAGATTAAGTGAATAACAATTATTAAAAAAAGAAAATGATGACATGCTAATATGGTATTAAAAGATAATAATAATGCATTCTTGAAGCCAAGTGAAGTGTTTTTAAAAAGGAAAACAAGATAGAAATTGAGCATTGATAAAAAATCAATTTTTTGTATGTTAATTTCTCTGCAATTAACATCTGGCAATATTTGACTCCCAATGAATAATTTGTTAACATAAAATAAACTTGGTAAAAGCTTATATTTAAAGCAATTTAAGAAAATCCAGTACAATCGATAGGTGTAGTACAAATCTTGCTTCGAAACAGTTGTGATTCATTAAAACGGAAGTTACCTTCTTACAGGGCTTGACCAGTCAGGTACTGCAGCTTGAAAACCTTTACCAACTCGCACACCACTTGTATACGGCTCAGTGTCTCTCAACATCAACAGTATGGGATTCATTTCACCCTTAATGGAGACAGATCTACATTTCCTCATTTCACTATTGATGCCTGGTGATTTGATAATTGTCTCCTTAAAAATTTTCTGCCTTTTATTAAGACACGAATGACAAAACCATTCATCAATTGGTATTTTTTTCAAACGTGAATTGTAGCAATATGGATGATATGAATCTTCACAATGATCACATAAAAGCATTTTCACTGAACTGTCCAAATGACCACATATTTTGCATGACCTGGAACAGTAGTTATTAGCAATAGTAACAACATCAACGGAAACCACATTATCTGTAAGAGTGTCTCCTCTAAGAAGTCCGTGGCTTCTTAAAATATTAACGCAGAACTCTTTTTCTGTTAAATCTTCACTTGCAGCATCCATTCCTATTACACCAGAGGAAGAGCATTCGCCAGAGTTATCCATCTCAGTATCTAAGGAATCTGAAACAAGTGCCATATTTGACTTTGAAGAGGAACAACTATCATTTACACTGCCAATACCTAATTTTTTCTGTCTGATATCTTTGGCTGCTTCTTCAAGTAAGACAGAAGGCAGAGTAGGTTCTTTGACCATTTCAATTTGATGCTCAACTACAAAATCAGTTGTTTGATCCTCGCCTGATGATAAATGCAAAGAGGAACTTATGACTGAAGGAATATTGGCAATTGTCGCATCAGTTGGCCCAAGCTTGAAAAGAGGGGTAGTTGATCCCTTGCGTAGCTTTTTTCTCCTGTATACAAGATTAGGCGCAGTCTTTTCAGTCATTATACTTGCAGTCGATGGTTGACCAGAGCTTCTTACACAATTTGAGTTGTAAGGATCATCAACATTCCTTCTATCCTTTTCCATTGGATTAGCTTTTTTACACCGGTCAATAGGGTACTTGTTGCATTTCAGACAAACCTGCCAAGTTTCACCACTAGGTATCCCGTCACACTGAAAATCTTTCCCATCGTTATATACATTACATAAACCAGCTTCAACTGAACTAAGAGAACTTTGTATTAACATTAAAAGAGAATGTTGTATATTGCTACAAAGCTCCAGCAATAAGGAGTTCAGATAATGGTGGCATTTTCATGTATCAAATTCAAGATTGTTGAACCACTAGAAGCAAATTTGACAATTTCATCCAGTCAACACACAATAATGGCCACCTGATTTGAAAATAACAAATAAAGTAGGGGAAATAATAAGAAAGAAGTACAAAAAAGCAAACAGATTTGCAATCTTAAATAGCTAGAGACCAATATACTTTTCATTAAGCAAAATATATGACTCAAATTTTTAAATACTGTAAATTTGAAAACTTCAAAATTACAAGATGGAAGCTATCATGAAACAAGCTTAAAACCTCAAAATTGTATTGTATAAGTGTATATTAGAAGATAAAGCTCAACAAACAATTAGTTAGTTGAAATCCTCTCGGTTTAAGTTTAAGATCCTATTGTACTCCTATCATACACCTATTGTAGCGTATCTCTCTTACGTAACTAATCCCTAGATTCTAGAAACGAACAAAAAATTAGTTAGAACTATAAGAATTCCCACCGAGCTATAAATAGATCAATTCTACTGTAATTGAATCAAATCATAGTTTCGAATATCAAGGTAATACAAAGATTCAGTAAGAGTTTCTCCTATTCTCGCCTTGAATCCATGATATTCATAGAATTCTAACCTAGTATCAGAACCTATTGATCGAGTCACTCACCATTTATATCCACGCATTAAGCTCCATAGTGTTGGGCGTGAAAGGGGGTGTATTTGAAAAAATCCAAATTCTGGCACCCCTCACTTTACAGTCAGTTTTGTAAGGATAAGGGCAAATGTAAAAACACATCACGCTATTAGTAGAATCTCCCTTTGTTCCTAAGGCCTCTGGCATTGGATCGTTTTTTCCAACGAACAAACAGTCCTTCCTTGTAATCTCTCAAAAACTGTATTCAGAGAACTATCTTCCCTAGTGACAACCTATGATCAAGGATCACAAGCTTCACTATTTTCTTATAAATATGTCAATTTCAATCAAGTATCATACAATTGATGATGATGATGATGATAAAGATGATGATGATGCAAATCACATTTCTCAAATGTGCGAGGCTTTGAACAACAGGATCAAATCCTCCATGTGTGGCTACAAATACAATCCACAATTTCTTGTGAAATGCTTACTCGCGTGATTGGGATGCAAAAAGCTTGTGGATCCTATGAGGCAAGATCAATGATATCAAATTGCCCCGCCATGGCCGCTATGGCGAATATAAATGGCGGTTTTTGGACTCGCCGCAATGGTAAATGTTGGCCGCTATTGTGGGTTTTTCCGCCATAATCCGCAACAACGGCGCCGCAAAGTGGCCGGTATGGCGGGATTTTGGCTCTCCGTCATGGACCGCCATCCACCATCAACAGCACTAGGCAAGATCCATGCACATTTTCAATAGCACACAAATGCGAATAAGTGCCAACTCTGATCAGAGCTCTATCACACTCGCTTGGAAAATTGCAAGAACATTGTGTCTGAACTTCTTCTCAGGTTAATCAAATAGCCTAATAAATGGAAAATTCGGATTTGTTTCGGTAGAAGAGGTAAACCTTGTTACGAAGCTCATTTTGATCCATTTTGCTAGCAAACTATTGTAGCTGTAAATATGAATCTCACGGTATCTTCTACGACATTGAATCCCACAATGGTATGGTATCCATGTCCAATGATACTTCATCTCCTAAGGTGAGCTAAACTCAACCTGCACCTCCAAATTCTGATGTTTTTTATATGTTTGGCCTACAAATCTCGGGGTAAACGTGGTGGATTTGGCTGTGGTTGTTGTGGTAACCCTGTTCAATTCCAATTATGCCAAAAAATATGACCAAGGTGCCTCGATTTGCAATCACCATTTCAAGCATGGTACCTCGATCACCCATCACGGCTTCAAGAAAGAGAAGTTGGTTCTATCCGACCATGTTCCTTCAACACCTTTGGAGAAATCATAAGTGTATCTCAAAGCACATACAATCCAGAGCTCTGTTACTACAAGCATACTTCACTCCTATGACATGACCTTACTCTATTTAGAGCTACTTTGGTCCATAATGCCATGTTTTGTTTCCCTCCATGTCCTTGCCTACTAGGATGCCACATATGATGCTTATGCCATCTCCACACACTTACTCTACTCCCATGGCACCTCAAAACAAACCTTAACCTTTGCCTGTTGTTTAATATTCTCTATTTATTAGCTGAATATTCTCTATTACATTCAACACTTGTCATCTCTAATGTTGGCACCTCAAAACAAACCTTAACCTTTGCCTGTTGTTTAATATTCTCTATTTATTAGCTTAATATTCTCTATTACATTCAACACTTGTCATCTTTAATGTTGGTTCTTTTGTGAGTCGGTACCCTGATTTAAGTGATTCCCGTCATGTCACCTCCAATGGCCTCAATGTTCATCAACAATCTCCAATTGAAGGCCGTGACCAGATCTTTATTGGCAATGGCCAAGTCTTGTCCGTTTTCTTTATAAGTTTAACTACTTCCACATCTCCTTTTAGCCTTAAGTTGACACTCGCTCTACACATTCTCCTTCAAGTATCTACTGGCATTTAGTAAGTGACAGACAATTTGTTAAGGATAATATTGTTTTCTTCAAGTTCCATCCGAACACATGTCTTGTGAAATCTCAGACTACTAAGGAAATTTTCCTTCTAGCCAAGCTTGGCAACGATTGCCTTTACATGTTTCCAGACTTAGTTTCACAGTCAACTACTCCTACTATAGCTTCTATTTTCTATTAATTATGTTCCTAGCTGTTTGAATAATTCCTTTTCTCTATGGCCCTAAAAACTTTTGTCATCCACATGTGGATGTCCAAAGGACTATACTAAACCGTTGCAACATCACTTTCTCTAATGAAGGAGCTCTAAATTTTTTGCTCTTCTTGTTGTTTATGGAGGGCGCATTAACTCTCATCACACCTTTCCACCACTATTTAAACCTCACCACTTGAACTCATTTGCAGTGGACTAGTGGGGCCCTGCTCTGTACCATCCTCGAATGGTTTTTAATACTATATACTTGTGTAGATGCTTTCACACATTTTACTTAGATATACTTCTTAAAAAGAAAATCAACAGCTATAACCATCTTTGAGCAATTCAGTCAGATATTAACCAATTGAATGAGTCTAACACAATTATGGTTGAGCTTCAATTTCTCTTTAAAATCAAGGCAATCCAAATTGGGTGTGGAGAGTTTTGTCCCTTTACTCGACTTCTCGTGTTTGGAATTCACTATCGTGTCATTTGCCTATAAACTCACCAACAACAACAACTAAGTCTTATCCCACTAAGTGGGATCGGCTACAATGATCAACTTCTGCCATAATATTCTATTTAGGAACATGCATCTATCCAAATTGTTAATCTCAAGATCTTTCTTAATAAATTCTTTTATAGTTTTTCTAGATTTTCCTTTACCTCTAGATGTTTGACTCCTCTCCATTTGATCTACTCTCCTTACCACAAAATCTACATATCTTTTCTCTATATACCTAAATTACCCAAATCTATTTTCCACTATCTTTTCTCTACTATAGGAGCTAATCCAACACTTTCTCTCTAATATTGTCATTTATATCCTTATATTGTCTAGTCTTACAACACATTTAAAGCAACACACTTATTTTTTCTACATTTACTTTATTCTCGTGTTGAATTTTTTACCGTCCAACATTTTATCTAGTGCAACATCGTAGGTCTTACTGCAATCCAATAAAAAAAAATTCCCTTCAATTTGAGCGGTACCTTTGTGTCAGTGTTGTCCATGACGGATGATGGTCCATGGCGGAAAGTCAAATTCCAACATATTGGACGCTTTGTGGTGCCGTTATAGCAAATTATGGCGGAAATTCCCATAAAATTGGTCGATATTTACTATTGCGGGGAGCCCGAAAACCCCCACGTATATCTGACATAGCACCACAATTGTGGATATTCGATAATAATACTGTGTCACATAAAATTCCTTAAGCCCTCCTGCATTTCAGCCACCCAGCTTGAATTTGATGGTTTACACCCCCTTCTATTTCTCATTGAATTTTATGGTTTACACCCTCTTCTATTTCAGCAGTCCGATAAAAAAAAATTCCCTTCAACCTAAGTGGTACCTTTGTGTCAGTGTTGTCCATGACGGATGGTGGTCCATGGCGGAAAGTCAAAATTCCAACATATTGGACGCTTTGTGGCGCCGTTATAGCGAATTGTGGCGGAAAATCCCATAAAATAGATCGATATTTACTATTGCGGGAGCCCGAAAACCCCCACGTATATCTGACATAGCACCACAATTGTGGATATTCGATAACAATGCTTTGTGTTACATAAAATTCCTTAACCCTCCTGCATTTCAGCCACCCAGCTTGAAATTTGATGGTTTACACCCCCTTCTATTTCTCATTGAATTTGATGGTTTAAACCCTCTTCTATTTCAACAGTCCGATAAAAAAAAATCCCTTCAACCTACGCGGTACCTTTGTGTCAGAGTTGTCCATGACAGATGGTGGTCCATGGCGGAAAGTCAAAATTCCAACATATTGGACGTTTTGTGGCGCCGTTATAGCGAATTATGGCAGAAAATCCCATAAAATTGGTCAATATTTACTGTTGCGGGGAGCCCGAAAACCTCCACATATATCTAACATAGCACCACAATTGTGGATATTCAATAACAGTGTTTTGTGTCGCATAAAATTCCTTAAGTCCTCACGCATTTCAATCCCTTCTATTTGTCATTGTTTTATATTACAAACTCAAGATATTTAAACCGCGTAACTTGTGGGATGATATGATCTCCAACTTTCACCTCTAGGTTAGAAACGTTTCTCTTTTTGCAGAACTTACTCTGTCTTACTTCTGCTTAAACGAAAGACATATATTTCTAAAGTCCGTATTCAACCTCTCATTTAAATTCTCCTTCGACTCTCCAAGTAGGATTGTATCATCTGCGAAAAGCATGCAGCTCAATATTAACTTTTGGATGTGTTTCGTGAGTATATTCAAAGTTAAAGTAAAATGGTAGAGACTTATAGTTGAACTTTGATGCAAACCTATTGTATGGAAAAATCGTTCGTCTCTCCCCTCTTTGTTCGTACACTAGTCAATACCTCTTCATACATATTTTAGATAGCTCGAATATATGCAATCCTAACTTCTTTCTTCTCAAGGATTTTCCACAAAAACTCGCTAGGCACTCTATCAGACGTCTTTTCCAAGTCAATAAAAATTAAGTGCAAGTCTTGTTGGTCAATCTGATATTGCTTCATCACAAGTCGTAGTAGATAGATTTCTTCTGTGGTTGATTTCCCAGACATAAAACCAAATTGATTCTTAGTGACTTGAGTCTATTTTTTTAGTCTCCATTCAATCACTCTTTTCCATAGCTTCATGGCATGTCTCATAAATTTAATTTCTCTATAATTTTCACAATTTTGTATATTCCCCTTATTCTTATAGATTGGTTGGAATTAAAGTGTTTCTTCTTCGTTCATTCGGCATTTGTTTTGGCCTTATAATTTCGTTAAAGAGTTTGATGAATCACTCGATGTTTCTATCTCTAAAAAATTTCCACACTTCAATAGGTATGTTGTCTGATCCAACCGCCTTATTGTTAATCATTCTATTCAATGTTTCTTTTACCTTTTATTTTTAAATCTGACAGGAGTAATTATTGTACTCCCACCATACATCAATTGCACACTATCTCTCTCATATAACTAATCCCTAACTAGTTTGTAAATGGTTCAATTCTATTGTAACTAAATCAAACTTTCATAACATCAAAGTAATACAAAGATTTAGTCAGATTTCTCTCTATTCTCTCCTTGAATCCATAAAGATTCATATAATTCTAAAAGTGTATAACTGAAAAATCAACTAGGTTATGCGCTTATCATATTGGCTAAGATGCAACGAATCTGAAAAGTTTCAATACAAATTACAGAAATCACAACACTAGTTTGCTTTGTCTGCGAATTCAAATTACAAACTAAATCATAACAGAAATATTCTCAATCAACTATAAGCTTTTCCATAAACGCAAAACCATAAATTAATGTTAATTTACACATAAGCAAACGAAATCCAAACTCCATAGATAATATTGCATAATGGAAAGTGAATTTCTACAAATATTTTCCCTAATTCATTACAACTAAGCTGATATGGATAATCATAACCTAAATTGGATCCTCTCTTCAATATTCAATAACAAACTAGATATGTTCCTAATCATAATTCTAACCTAACGCACAATATTTCAAAAGCAGGAAGTAATGAACACCATCCCCTAGGGTTTGAAACAGAAGCAGTAATCAAATTCAAATAATTTAATTTCTTGATGAAACAACAAAAACAACAACAACAACAACTTAGAACAAGTAAGTAATCAGCAAAAGAAAACAAGAAAGCGATTGTAAGTTTGTAAAAGCAGATTAGAGAATAAAAGAGGATCAATCGAGAGGTACTGTACCGATGAGATCAGAAAAACGCCAACAGAATGGGCGGAGGCAAGAGGGAGGTCGACGGAGGAGATGAAAAATGTGCAGGAAGTAGAGATTCCGGCTTCGTAACAAAACGTCAGAGACAGAGAACAAGTACAATAGGGGGCAAAAAAGTATTACATAAAAGGTTGGGGTTTGATATGAAGCCAAAATTACTAGCTTTTAGTGGAAAGGGCTTTTAGATTTAAGACTAATTTTATCTCATAACTCTAAGATTAAGAACTTTTTTTTTTATTTGTGTTTTCAAAAGTTCTTCTAAATATCAAATTTATCATTGTCATAAGTCATAACACACTTCCTTTGTCTTATGGTTTTCAAAAGTCACAACCTCTCAAACCATAGAATGTTTTTCAAATTCTTTTAAAATTTTAAGAGGTAAGGTTTCATTTTCTCTTTTTTTAGTTTGATTTTTTTTTCTTTGTATTGCATCGTTTGGAATGAAAACTCAATATAAATATGTTTTAATATTTATTTTAGCGTAGTTTATTTATTTTTTAATTATAGAAAGAAAGAGATGTTGAGTACGTTAGTCATATTAGACGAGACATAATTATAATGATTATTTTTGCTCTCCGATAGCGACTGGCCAAATGTATAATTGAAATAGGTTAATATTTTCAAGATTAAACATGAGTGTGTAGACTCGTGTGATAAACATTGATATAGAAAGAGCATGTCACTGAGTCGTATCTCTCGTATGATACATTATTATTGGCTACATATGAAAATTCAATAACATTTCTAAGATTTTTGTTGATAGGCTAGTCATTTTCATGTCAACTCTTGTTTTAAAGATCAAAAGAAGTTCATAAAAGAAAGTTGCATAAGAGAATGTATTTGCATTGCTTTTGAAGCCATCAATCATCTGGACAACTATGTTTTTTTAGGAAACTTAACCCTTAAAGTAGACATTACCAAAGCTTTAGCCAGCATCAATTGGGAGTTTCTTCTTTATGTTCTCAAACGGTTTGTTTTAGTTGCACTTTATGCAGTTAGATTCAATTCATTCTTGCCTCAGCCTTCCTTTCACTTTTAATTAATGGAACATCTCATGGTTTCTTCAATTGCATTAGATGGGTAAGACAAGCAGATAAACTCTTTCCTTTGGTGTTTTGTCTAGCTGAAGAAATTTTAAGTAGAGATATTGTCAAATTAGTGGATTAGTGGTCCCTAAAGTTGATCAAAAGTAGCAAAAGGATCTACATTACATCTCATGTCATATATATTGATGGCATTTTGATTTTCTGCAAAGGATTTATTGGTAACATACATCCTCTAAACAATTTGCTTAGTGAGTATACTATTGCATTTGGCCAAAAAGTAAACACCTCCAAATCTTTCATCTATTATGATTCAATATCTCGAGCTAGATTAATGCACACCATAAATTTGACTACCTTTTCCAGTGGCTTTATGCCTTTCATGTATTTAGGGGTACCCATGTTTAAAGGGAAAATGAAAGTTATCTAACTTAACCTACCATTGTCATAACTATCTCCAAATTGGCTGCTTGGAAAAGATTCACCATTTCATTGGCTAGCAGGGTCATGTTAATTAAGTTAATCATTCAAAGTATGCTAACTCATACAATTACTTGTTACTCTTAGCATGTTGCTTTGCATGGAGACATTAAGAAAGTTGTTAGGAATTTCATATGGAGTGGACCAATTAACAAGAGAAAGCTTGTCTTGGTTGCTTGGAAAAAATGTGCAAACCCTTAGCACATGAAGGTTTAAGCTAGAGATATTTGTTAAGACTGAATGAGACTTCAATTTTGAAGCTTGGTTGGGACCTGTTAACTACCAAGGAAGATCGTCCTAGTATTTTATATTTGTTTACATATTTTGTGCTAGCAACTTCTGTTTCATGGTTGGTGAAACATGTTTCGACATTTTTAGATTGTATTAGCATTCCATATTTATGCTGGTGACTTCCATTTCATGGTTGGTGAAATGATAACGACATTTGATTATGCATTTTATCTATTATATTTGTACATCATTGATCGTGTGTTGCATCGTGCGTCGATTATCAGAGGTTGGTTTGTTGAGCTTTTAATAGATTTAGTTGAAGATGGCCAAAAGGAAGTTATAAGGAAGTGTGAAAACATTGGAGGCTCATGAACACTTCACCTGGGGGGGAAAAAGAAAACAATCAGTGAATGAGATTTATTTACAGGTGTATTTCGTAATGTGAATCTTATGATTATTTTTATTAATGTATTATAAATATCACATTTTGTTTGTGGTATTTTGGTTATGTATATTTAATTTGAATTATATGGTATTTTTGTAATGTGAATCTTATGATTATTTTTATTAATGTATTTTAGATATCACATTTTGTTTGTGGTATTTTGGTTATGTATATTTAATTTGAATTGTATGATACTTTTGTTATGGAACTTATAAATTGAAATTTACATGTTCGCTCATATTAATTGTGGAATATAAATATATAAATTGTATAAATTACGCATCTTAAAATAAATATCATGTAAATTACACATTTCAAATATTTTAAATTTCGGGTATGTGAAACACATTAAGTATTTATTTAGGGCTATGATGTTTTGGTAATTATATGGTATATAATGCACTAAAACTTGTATAAATTGGTGTATTTTGTTCGTTATCGTTCATAAAGGTTACTTAACCAAAATGAATTATAATATAATTATAGTTGATTTAATATAACAATAACAAATTAAATTTGTTTGTGATTGACAAGAATACCACACTATTTGGTTTAAAAAGTCAATTGGATGATTTTTTCAAATTTTGTGATACAAGAAAGGGGTTTCTATTGTATATCGTCGTCCATTGACCAGTCTAAATGAGCGTATTTTGTTAAACAAGTGGAAAACTTGAAATTTGTTGTGATACAATCCAAACTTGAGCCCAAGCCTAAGTTAGTTATTTGGGTTTGAAATTAACTACTTGTGTATATACATATACATATACATAGTGTAATTCATAATATAGCAATAACAATTTTTTTCATTAACAATTATCATTCTCTCTTTATTTTCTCTTTTTTTCTTCTCCACTCAATTTGCATCAGCACTAACAAATTGGTACCCAGAGCTTCTAGTCCGTTCTTCTTGATTGGAAATTCAAGAACTACACGTCGGTGGTCGTGTTTCCAAGAATCGTGAATCGTGTTTACTGTAAAGATGACTTATAGCAATTGTATTCCCAATTCTTGATGGCAAAAACTGGATCGGATGGAGAAAATAGATACAATCATTGTTTGGCTTTCAATAAATTCTATAAGTGGTTACTAATGGCGTCCCTGAGCTTGTTCGATTTCGAAATTTTTTGCCCGCTAATTTCATGTACATTAGAGAATCAGTCTGATAGGTCTGTTTGTAAATCTAAAAATTTATTATGGTCGACATTTTAGGCATTATGCAAGATGAAATGCATGATATGATATGCAGATGATGCAAATGACATGATGAATGCATCAATTTATTAAATTAGGGGCAAAATTGAGGTATGACTGTTACCCTTATTTAAGTATCTTCGACAAGAGAATATGCATGACAAATAAACCCTCACCCCCCCCCCCCCCGCCCCAAAATTAACAGGAAAAATCCGATTTAAACTGGGGTGGGGGAAAACCCGGTTTTTATTTATGGGGGCGGGGGGCGGGGACGAGGGATGCTAGTACCCGCTAGGGGTGTTTGCGGTGCGGTTTGGGCGGTTTTGACGCAAAAAATCATCCGAACCGCAAGAGAAAAAGCATGCGGTTTGGTTTGGTTTGATTGACTTTAAGAAATAAAACCGAACCAAACCAAACCAATGCGGTTTGGATTGGTTTGGTTGGTTCGGTTTTTTATAATATTTTTATTGAGTCATACATACACCTATAGAGAACAACATAATTTTGTATGTAGTCATTCATACATAATCAAATAGCAACAAAACTGGTCATATTTAGACAATAAACTCTCATTCAATATACAAAAATAAGATTAGATCAAAGTAGAATAAAAAACATAAATAGTAGTATAAAACAATATCAAAAACATTACAATAAAAAGATAAAATGGAGGATAGGAAAGATTAGAGAAGATGAAAAAGAAAGATCATAAGATATGCAATATTATAGAAGAAAGGTGCGATAAAAACGTAATCGGATGAGAAAACAATAATATAAAAAACGAGAAGATGAATATGAAAAATAAAGAACATAAGATAAGAGAGAGATTAGAGTAGAAAAGATAAGATGTACATAGCAAATATGATGAGAAGAATGTGCGATACTACTCGAAGAGATTTGAGAATGTTGAAACTAAAACCCTGTTGCACCCCAAAATATGCCCTCACAATACAAGACTTTGTGTTCTAAGAAGGTTCACAAGGTTCACAAGTTTCTCAACATTTACAAGACCTTTCATGAGGTTCATGAAGTCTACAAGTTACTTTATGAAGGTTCACAAGGTTCACAAGTCTCTCAACATTTACAAAACCTTTCATGAGGTTCATGAAGTCTACAAGTTACTTTATGAAGGTTCACAAGGTTCACAAGATTCACAATGTTTACATAACCTTTCATGAGGTTCATGAAGTCTACAAGTCACTTCATGAGGTTCACAAGCTTCACAATACCTCCTATGAGTATCACAAGACATTTTATGATGGTTCACAAGGTTCACAAAGTTCACAATTGGTCAAAAGAGTTGACAATCCCCTCAGACAATGCACCTCCTAAGCAGTGCATCCAAAACTAGGGTTTTGACTTTAATCAGGCTAAATGGACTTCCAAGACTTCAAGTGAGCTTCATAGCATCTTATATGTGTTTAAGAACCCCCATGACAAGTTTCAAGACTTTTCTCAAAGTTTTGCTCAGTCAGATGATCAGATAGGTCAAAATCAGTCAAAGCAGTTAAAAAGTCAAACTGAGGTCAACTGTGGTCAAACCAAAGTCAAACTTCATGATTTTTTGCTAACATCAAGTATATGAAGTAAAATTCATCATTTGATCAAGGGTTGATCATGATTCATCAAGGAGATTTCAGATCATCAAGAATCAGGAGTTTCTAAATTAGGGTTTCCTCAGTAAAAGTCAACTGAACTTTGACCAGCCATAACTTTCACATGCTTCATCACCAAGTCTCCATCCAAAGCTCATTTTGAAGGAAATTGAATTATATACAACTTTGATCTTGCAAGTTAAGTCCAAAAATGCTTCATTTGGAAGATATGAGCTAAGACATTATAGGTCATTTCAAAAGTCAACAAAAAGTCAACAACTTCAAAAGGGCATAACTTGAGATTGGTAAATGATATGGACATGAAACCAATGGGGTTGTTTAGAGGACTCTTCAAGATTTCCAAAATGTCCAAGAACACCCTCATACCTTTAAAATTGAGGGAGATGTGCCCTTGCAAAGTTGGGGAATTTTATGATGGTTTATGATGAAAATGGAGGTTTAAAACCAATTTCTTCCAAATGGGCTTGCCAAATTGTGATCCAATCCATATCATCTCATCATGCACGACCCAAATGATTAAAAATCAGAATTTTTATTATTTTATTTTTATTTATTTTGATTTAATTCATAAAAAATCATTTTAAATAAATATAAAATATGAAAATACAATATTTGATGAAGATTGAGCTTCTAGAATCTCATCAATACTGATTTGAATTGAAAGGGAAGGAAATCATGAGATTGGTACAAAAATAGCAAGCCTTCATGAACAAATATTTGAATTTTAAACCATGATCTTTTTCAATCTTCAAATATCAAAATCTCCACACAACAATTCAATTTTCTTAACCTAATTCATTCACATATAAGTACTAAACTCATTGCCCTTGCCCATAGACGAATTTGCTGCCTCTAAGTGTAAGTTCACAAATCAAAAAAAACCATTCAAAACCTCCATTCGGATTTCTTCATACAAGGTGTTTTAAGGTAAAACAAGAACATAGACATGTTCCTTGATCATCCATGAAGCAAAACCAATGCCCATATGCATCCCATACATGCCATGATGCTTAACCCGAGCTCACTTTAACCTTGAATATATTTTTTTCGATTCCATTGATTTGTTGCTTTTCATTGAATTTTGTTTACATAATCTTGTTTGTGACATTGTATAGATCGTTTCTGGACCAATGGATTGAAGCTTCCTTGCCTAAAATAGATTCGGCCATAGTTAGGGTTTTGACCTTCAAAATGGGGTCCTTTGATTCACTAAACCTAAATGAATTTTGAGGACATAGGAATGTTCTATGAATCACAAGGATCATAAAACCCTAATTAATTTCATGAATCATTGCTGTTTGGTATGAGTTTCGATTTCGCAGGTTTGAACAATGAAGAACAGGTAGCAAAATTCGCAGGAAAACTCATGGCTAATTTTGCAGGTAAAAACGTAGCTTGCTGCGTGGCCCAGTGGAAAGGCTTGTGTGCGTTTGACAAAAGGGGAGGGGATCGAATCCTGCCTCCAGCCAAGTTTTTAACATTTTTTTCATTTAAATTGCACTCTTAATATATTATTATTTGTGATTGTTTGATTAACAGGTGGGCTCTTCCAGCCAGGCGGTTATGCGTGTTTGCTTGTGTTCAAAGGTCCTGGGTTCAACACCACCCCAGGCCTTTTTGTTTCTTTTATTTTTCGAGGTTTTTGTGGCAAAGAACAAAACGAATTAAGACTCTCTCCTTGTTGCCTGCGTGTGGGCTGGCCTGGTGGTAGAACTTGTTGCTTGTGAGCCTGGTGACTTGGGTTCAAATCCCAACCAGGTTTGTTTTAGCATTTCATTCTATTTTTTTTGTTTTATTCAATTTTATTTAATTTAAATTTTGTCCATAATCATATATTATAAAAAATAATCTTATAAAATGTTTATTCAATATTTTCTAATGTTCATAAATTATTTTTGTAATTCAAAAATTATTTTTTTATTATGTATGTAAATATAATATATGTATAACTAAATTAAAACTCTAAAAATATTTTTCTAACAAACCCTAATTTTCAAAAACCCTAATTTATTTTCTAAATACTTATTAAAAAACTTAATTGTTATTCTCTAATTTTTAATATAATTGTCATGTATATATTTAATATAATCTTTAATATAATTAATTTTTTTTTTGTAAATATAATCTATTATTAATAATATGTAAATATTTTTTATATACTATGTCTATAATCTAAATTATTTTCTTTTAATATATGTATAGAAACAATTAAATTTATAATAATTTAAATTTTTTTTTACAATTATAAATAATTTAATAATTAGTATATAAACTAAAATGCTATAATTATTTAGTTGTTCATATTAAACTTTTGTTTATTATTTTAATTTTGCTATTATAATATTTTTGTTAATTCAATTTATTCTGATTTCTATTATTATTATTAACCATGTTATTACTAATCTTTTATTATTATTATTTCACTAATATTATTTAATTTATTATTATTTCACTAACCTTATTTAATTTTTATTATTACTATTACTAATCCCTATTTTATTTACTTATTGCTTATTTATTATTTTTGCTTATTATTTATATTTTGCTTTTATATTTATATTTTTGCTATTTATTTATTATTATAATTATGTAATTGCTTCTTGGTGTAATTTTGTAAATATGTAATTTATTTAATTTTTATGCTATGGTTAGTAATTTAGGGAGTGAAAATTATTTGTATTTTAAAATTAAATTTAGATCACTTTAATTATAAGATAAATTTAAATTAAACACTCACACACGTAAGTCGATTTTTAATCGTCATCTCACTTTCTAGGGCTATCCCTTAATGTTGCCTAATCATAAGGTCAAGTGGGGTGTATAAAGCAAGTCCCTTAAAAGAAAAGTCATCAAGTCCCTAATGGTTGCCTTTAAAGATCAAGTCCCTTTTCGAATAATGATGATAGTCCCTCCAGAATGCTTAATACACCCCACAGTTGCCTTCATAAACAGATGACCCTCACTTGTCCCTAACATCCAAGGTAATGACTACCTACTCCTTAATAGTAGGGATAGTCTTACCATTTAAATGATAAAGACCAAGAAAGACTTAAAACTTTAGGGTAGGTACCTCCTAGTTGCTTGCTCACTCCATTTTTCAAACACTTAACAATTTCAAACAAATTTTCAAAAAACAAGTTTTTACGCATCCGTACATGGATCATTATCAATTATTATGAAAATTTTTCTATTCACACACTACACTTTCAAAAACAATTCAAAAGTGAGCTAAGTAACTAAGAGCCCATGGATAACCATGGATGTAAAGGGTGCTAATACCTTCCCTTTACATAACCTACCCCCCGGACCCAAAAATATCTCTTAAGGTATTTCCTGTTCTTTTATACCCTTTCCTTTTGGATAAAATAAAAGTCGGTGGCGACTCTTGCTATCCGCAACATAACTAAAGTCAGTTCTCCCACCGTGTTACAGAACTGGCGACTCTGCTGGGGATTTTTATTTAAGAGGGGTACCCTTAGGAATTAAGATCACTTTAATATTGTTTGATTTGTTTGCTTTATTATTATATTGTTGGGGTGCTCTTATGTGTGAAAGGTCCTAACCCGGATCTAGTGTACCTTAGGTAAATGGCAATAGACCAAGGAAACTGTACGACGTATATCGATACGGTTGATCTGGTGGCCATAGTTAGTGCGACTTCTTGGTTGGTGCTTATGTTCCTTAAGTCAAGTTGAGGATAATATGAGGCTGCCATATGTTGTCAATGCACTAACTAACTTTTAGAACCCTAGTTAACTCATCTTGGCCTTTAGAAAGTAGTGAGGTAACCGGCTTTGGTGCAGACTGAAGTTGGTTGACACTCGATACTACACTCATTGAGATCTTAAACTTGGAGGGTTTTGGTTGGCAAGTAAGTTGCCTACTGAACAACCACCCTTGTGAAGGATCAATGATATTGAGATCCCTTAGAACCTGGTTACTTTATAGGACAGGATGAACCATCTAACTTCAGGGGAGGGTACTTACCATTGAACCTCATGCAAGCCTTCAAACCTAGGGCTATGGTGTGACTTGTTTGTGTGTGCCACATGTTTGTGATTGAGCATAACATCATGACATCATCATGCATCATAAGCATAGAATTTTCACTAACCATTTCAAGGACCAAAGGATTTATCTTTGTTCTTTGTTGCAGGTCATGGCTTCTGCTCGTAGAAACACCATCAGGATCAACTTTGTAGGGATACCTCCCAAGCTTAAAGAGTTGGTTTCACAAGTGTCTAATCATTCCCAGTTCATCAAGATACATGGTCACCTATTGGATCTAGTCACTTCAGGGTTCAATGAAGACATGATGAGTGTCTTGTTTCAGTTCTTTGACCCTAAGCACCATTGCTTTACATTCCCTGACTATCAGCTGGTTCCAACCATGGAGGAGTTCTCTAAACTTCTGGGTATACCTGTTCTTGATCAAAGACCCTTCACAGGCTTAGAGAAAGAGCTTAAACTAGAAGTTATTGCTGCAGCTCTACATCTGAAGAAGTCTGACATTGTTCTAGAGACGAGAAGTGGAGTCAAGGGTATTCTTGCCAAGGTGTTGATAGAGAAGGCTCAGTTGTTCTTGAAGGCCATGAGCTATGATGCTTTTGAGGAGATCTTAGCCTTGCTGATTTATGGCTTAGTATTGTTCCCCAATCCAGATCAGTTCATAGATGTTCATGCCATCAACATTTTCCTGAGTCACAATCCAGTGCCTACATTGCTTGGAGACATCCTACATTCTCTTCACACCCGTACTACAAGGGCAAGAGGAACTTTGATGTGCTGCATACCTTTGCTTTCCAGGTGGTTTATTTCTCACCTTCCTCGCTCAGTAATGAAGAATGAGCAAGGGTTCAGATGGTCCAAAAGGATCATGTCACTTTCTCACTCAGATATTCATTGGTGCCCCAGATCTATGGAGAATGTCACCATCATTGACCGTTGTGGGGAGTTTCCTAATGTGCCACTTCTAGGCATAAGAGGAGGCATCACCTACAACCCCTCTCTAGCTTTACGACAGTTTGGTTATGCTCGGAGCGATGGCCCACATGACATGTTGATTTAGGGCATTGTGTTTGATTACGACAGCGATCTTCAGGGTTACCGTCAGAGATTCATACGAGCTTGGGGAAAAGTAAACAGGATTGACAGCAAGACACTGGAGCCTAAGTACATTATTCCTATGGAGGCTTATCTCAGATGGGTACGATCTCGTGCTCAGACACTCATGATGCCATATCCTGCCGTCCTACCAGTTACCATGGAACCTGTTGCTGAAGGAGACACAGCTTATACCATCCTTCACCCAGACATGCCTACTGATAAGGAAGACTTGCAGAGATCATGGATCCAACTGAAGGAGCAAAGGGATACTTTCGAGGCTCATTACAAAGCAAGCCAAGAAAGGATCCTGGAACTAACAAAGCAACTTCACGAGGAGCGGAACCTCAACTCATACCTCAACACAAAGAGGAAACGTCCATGGGAGACTTAAAACCCCATCTTTTGTATTTATTTCATTTCATTCTTATTGTAAGCCCAAGGGGCAAACAAATTTATTACTAATAAAAGTTTACTTTCGTGTTTGTTTAAACAAATTTAAATCTTGCGGTCCTTGAAAACATTGCATATGCATTACCATATCATTTCATTGCATCACAGGTTTATAATTGTGCACAGGTTTCTCATCTTCTCGCTGTTTATTTCAGCAATGGCTCTTGAACAATCAGTTAAGGATCTCCAGGCACAAAATGCACAGTTCCAAGAGCTGATCTTGAACCTGTCCAAGGGGCAGGATGAATTGAAAGCACTGCTGGCCAAGAAGACTAAGAAGGTTAGAAGGTCTGCTGGTTTGATCAACATGGGAAGAAGGTTCAAAGGTCTTGCCAAGACCAAGGAACCAGCTGAAGACTATGAATCTGAGGAATCTGAAAAAGAGGGAGGCAATCTCCACAACATTATGGGGGACTCTGATTCTGAGGCTAATTACTACCATGAGCCTAATGAAGACAAATTCAAGATGATGGTGGATAGGATGGATGCTATGGAATTGCAGAAGTCATCTGGGCTGGATTTTGAGGATTTGAGTTTGATATCTGGGGTAGTCATACCCATTGGTTTCAAGGTTCCTACATTTGTTGTTTATGATGGGGTCTCTTGTCCCAAGCTGCATCTGAGGTCTTATATCAGAAGAATTCAACCCCACACTGCTGACAAGAAGTTGTGGATCCACTTTTTTCAAGAGAGCTTATCTGGAGCTCAGCTGGAGTGGTATTATCAGTTGGAGAGTGCCAACATCAGAGACTGGAATGATCTTGCTGAAGCTTTCTATAAGCAGTATCAATACAATGCTGACTTAGCCCCCACTCGCATGCAGCTTCAGAGCATGTCTATGGGTGCCAAAGAAAGTTTTAAAGAGTATGCTCAGAAGTGGAGAGATTTAGCTGGAAGAGTTCAACCCCCTTTGACTGACAGGGAATTGGTTGATATGTTCATGTGTACGCTGAATGGTCCGTTTTACAGTCATCTCATTGGAAGCTCATCATCTGGCTTCACTGAGTTGATCATGACAGGAGAGCGAGTAGAGAATGGTATAAAGAATGGTAAGATCCAAGCGGGTACTTCTTCATCAGGTGCTACAAAGAAGCCTCCCACTGGGAAGAAAGAATCCAATGTTGTTTATGGTCAACCTGGTCGTAACAGAAGACATCAGTCTGTTAGTGCAGTTCATATTTCAAATCCAACTCCTGCAACAACAGACCAGCCACAGGGCAACCAACAGAGGGCTAGAAGACAGTTCACGAAGATCAACATGTCAATGGCTCAGGCATTGCAACACTTGTTGAAGGCTGAACTCATTACTTTGAAAGAGGCTCCTCAGAATCCCAATGTTACCTCTCCCAGGTACAATCCCAATGCACGATGTGCATATCATTCAAACTGTCAGGGACATGATACTAATAACTGCTGGATCTTGAAGAACAAAATTCAAGATATGATTGATGCTGGAGAAATTGAGTTTGATCCTCCGGGTACTCCCAATGTGATTACTGCTCCAATGCCGAATCACGAGAAGACTGTCAATGCCATTGATGAAGATCTACATGTCTATTCAGTTATGGAGTTGACCACACCACTGTCTGTTATCAAAAAGAGGTTAGTACAAGCTGGGATCTTTCCAGGTTGTCGTGAAGATTGTTTGTATTGTACCTATAAGCCAGATAGTTGCTTCATATTGAGAGATGGAATTCAGCGTCTCATGGACAAGTATACTATAGTGTTTGAGAGGACTCCGTCGTCTGTAGAAAGTATGGTGGATCATCTGACTCAGGGTAGGAAGATTGAAGAATTTGACATGGTTGACAAAGTACCAATAAGAATCACTTCAAAGGGTCCTATTAAAATCACTCATCAGGGTCCAATCAAAATTACTGCTGAAGGTCCTGTGAAAGTTGTTGCTGAAGCCAGAGTAGCTCCTATGGTCATTACTACTCCTGGTCCTATCCCATATACATCTGATAAAGCTGTGCCTTGGCATTATGGATCTGATGTTTACATCCATGGTGTTAAGCAAGAGCCTGTAGCTGATGTGCCTGTTGACATTGATAATATTGCTGGATCTAGCAAGATCACTCGTAGTGGAAGAGTCTTCTCTCCTCCAGTTACTTCCAAGAATGCAGTTACTCCTGCTACTACTTCCACCACTGATGCTCGGGGCAAGGGTCCTGTCATTGAACCTGTATCTACTGATGTGCCAGCTGCTGATGACCTCTCTAAGCAGATGGAGGAAGTATTGAAAATCATTCGCAAGAGTGATTATGACATTGTTGATCAGTTGGGGCATACTCCCTCGAAGATTTCTATGTTGTCTTTGTTATTATGTTCTGAGGCTCATGCAAAGTCCTTGATCAAGTTTCTGAAGACTGCTCATGTACCCAGTGCAATTTCTGTTGACAAATTTGAGAATTGTGTTGCTCACCTGACCTATGACAATGGGTTAGGATTTTCTGATGCTGATTTGACCCCTGCCAAGAGGGATCATAACAGGGCCTTGCATATCTCAATTGAATGCAGGGGCACTACCCTGTCACATGTATTGATAGACAATGGTTCCTCTCTGAATGTGTTACCCAAGGAAGTCCTGAACAAGCTGAGTCCTGAAGATGCTGTGTTGAAGCCCAGTAACATTGTGGTAAAGGCTTTTGATGGTTCTAGAAGAGTAGTGCATGGAGAAATTGATCTTCCTATCAAAGTTGGCTCCCAGGTGTTTACTGCTACATTCTTTGTGATGGATATTCGTCCTTCGTACTCTTGTCTGCTTGGTCGTCCCTGGATCCATGGGGCAGGTGCTGTAACATCTACATTGCACCAAAAGTTGAGATATCCGGTGGATGGAAAGGTTATTACTGTCTATGGAGAAGAAGAATACTTTGTCAGCCATGTGAATACTTTCAAGTATCTGGAAATGGAAGGTGAATACATTGAGACTCCGTGTCAGACATTTGAAGTGGTTCCTTGGGTTGTTAATGATTATGTAGCTCCTCCTGCTGTGAAGAAAGTTCATGTGGTCACCAGAAAGCCTCCAACAATAGCAATGGCCTCCCTCAATGATGCTAGAGCTGTGGTGGATGAAGGTGGTTGTACTATTTGGGGTCAGCTTCCTGATATTCCATACAAGTCTGACAAGTTTGGTTTGGGTTTCACTGCAGAGTCCCAGAAGGCTGTTCGTCGTGCCCATGTTGCCCGTATCACTAGTCAAGGGGTTGTGAAGGACCAGATTAATGCTGTGGGAGATCAAGATGAAGACTACAACTTGGATGCATGGATTTTTCCTACTGTGGGTGCTGGACTCAATAATTGGAAAGCTGAAGATGTTATCCCTATCTCCTTTAGTCAGGAGTAAATACTATTACTGTGTTGTTATATTTTAAATTTGTAATTTCTTGAACAATAAAACTTTCAAGCCATGTGCCTTACCCGGGGCACAATGGTGTGCTTGTTACGGGCTGTCATTTCATTTGCATACTTCATTCAATAAAATCAGTGGACGTTTTGTTTTCGTAAATATTGTGTTCCTTGTCTTTCTTTTCTTTTATTTTTTGTTTTATCAGCTATGTGTTCTTACACACATCCACATCACTAAAATGCAGATCCTCATCCACTCTGGATCCTGTTGATAACAGTTCTACTATTGCCAATTATAATTTCGAGAATCCGATCTATCAAACTGAAGACGGAAATGAGGACGATTGTGAAATACCTGTAGAGCTTGCTAGGTTGTTACAACAAGAAGAGAAAGCTATACAGCCACATGAAGAGCCAGTCGAAGTTGTGAATCTGGGAACTGAAGAAAACAGAAAAGAGGTCAAGATAGGGGCTGATTTAGAGGACAGTGTCAAGAGCAGGTTGATTCAGATGTTACGTGACTATGTGGAGATCTTTGCTTGGTCTTATGAAGATATGCCAGGGTTGGATACAGACATTGTGGTTCACCGTTTACCAGTGAAAGAAGATTGTCGTCCAAAGAAGAAGAAAGTTCGTCGTATGCGTCCTGAGATGTCAGAAAAGATCAAGGCAGAGGTAATGAAACAGTTCAATGCAGGGTTCTTAGCAGTGACTTCTTATCCTCAGTGGGTTGCAAACGTGGTACCAGTTCCTAAGAAAGATGGTAAGGTACGTATGTGTGTAGACTACAGAGATTTGAACAAGGCCAGCCCTAAAGATGACTTTCCACTCCCTCATATTGATATTCTGGTAGACAACACTGCTCAGCATAAGGTATTCTCTTTTATGGATGGTTTCTCTGGTTACAATCAAATCAAGATGGCACCTGAAGATATGGAGAAGACAACATTTGTGACACAGTGGGGCACCTTTTGCTATAAGGTAATGCCATTTGGTTTGAAGAATGCAGGGGCAACATATCAGCGTGCTATGGTGGCTTTGTTTCATGATATGATTCATCATGAGATAGAGGTATATGTAGATGATATGATAGCCAGGTCTCAGAATGAAGAGCAACATCTTGATCATCTGCACAAGTTGTTTGAGAGGTTGAAGAAATACAAGTTGAGGTTGAACCCAAACAAGTGTACTTTTGGAGTTAGATCTGGTAAACTCCTGGGTTTCATTGTCAGTGGAAAAGGTATTGAAGTAGATCCAGCAAAAGTGAAAGCTATACGAGAAATGCCAGCTCCCCGTACTGAGAAGGAGGTTAGAGGTTTCTTGGGACGATTGAATTACATTGCAAGATTTATTTCCCAATTGACTGCCATCTGTGAGCCAATCTTCAAGTTGTTGAAGAAAGATCAGGTGATGGAATGGAATGATGAGTGTCAGACTGCCTTTGATGAAATCAAGAGATATCTGCTGGAACCACCAATTTTGATGCCACCAGTTGATGGAAGGCCCTTGATTATGTACTTAACAGTGTTAGACAATTCAATGGGGTGTGTATTGGGGCAACATGACAAGTCTGGTCGAAAAGAGCAGGCAATATACTACCTTAGCAAAAAGTTTACCGACTGTGAAACAAGATACTCACTGCTCGAGAAAACTTGCTGCGCTTTGGCATGGGCTGCTCGCCGACTAAGACAGTATATGTTGACTCATACTACCTTATTGATTTCGAAGATGGATCCAATCAAGTACATATTTGAGAAACCTGCTCTCTCCGGAAGAATTGCAAGATGGCAAATGATCTTGACAGAATATGACATACAATATACTACTCAGAAGGCCATTAAGGGAAGTGTTGTGGCAGATCATTTGGCTCAGCAAGCAGTGGATGATTATCAGTCAATGAGTTTTGAGTTCCCTGATGAAGACATTATGATTATTACCAAAGAACCTGGACAATATGACGGACCTGAACAAGGATCCTGATGGACTATGGTTTTTGATGGTGCCTCTAATGCACTTGGTAATGGTGTTGGTGTTGTGATTAGTTCCCCTGAAGGTTGTCATACCCCGATTACTGCCAGACTTTGTTTCTATTGTACCAATAACATGGTTGAGTATGAGGCATGTATCCTGGGTATTAAAGCTGCTATTGATATGAAGATTCAGTTCCTTGATGTGTATGGAGATTCAGCCCTGGTAATAAGTCAGATTAAAGGAGATTGGGATACCAAGCATGATAACCTCATTCCTTACAGAGAGCATGTGTTGTCTTTGATCCCACATTTTAAAGAGATTACCTTTGGACACATTCCACGAAGAGAGAATCAGTTGGCAGATGCATTAGCTACCATGGCATCTATGTTTGAGATCAGCTGGGATGATGAAGCTCCCAAGATTACTATTGATAGATTTGAAAAGCCTGCATACTGCAATGAGATTGACACCGAAGGAGAAGAGGAGAGGCCTTGGTTCTATGAAGCAAAAAGATATCTTGAAGCTCAGGAGTTCCCTGAAGGGGCATCTGTCAAAGATAAGAAGTTTCTGAGAAGGTTTTCTGCTAAGTTCTTCTTGAGTAATGGGATTCTGTACAAGCGCAATCATGATTCAACTATGCTTCGTTGTGTGGATAAGAAGGAAGCAACTGAGATTATGGAAGATATGCATGATGGGATCTTTGGCACTCATTCTAGTGGTCATACTATGGCAAAGAAAATATTGAGAGCGGGTTACTATTGGTCTACCATGGAAGCTGACTGCTATCAACACTCCAGAACATGTCACAAATGTCAAATCTATGCTGATAAAGTCCATGTACCTCCATCACCATTGAATGTGTTGACTGCTCCTTGGCCCTTTGCCATGTGGGGCATTGATATGATTGGTGAGATCAAGCCTACTGCTTCCAATGGGCATCGTTTCATTCTGGTTGCTATTGATTACTTCACGAAATGGGTAGAGGCAGCTTCATTTGCATCTGTTACAAAGAATGTTGTGGCTCGGTTCATTAAGAATAATCTCATATGTAGATATGGCATCCCTGAAAGGATTATCACTGACAATGGCTCTAATCTGAACAACACTATGATTACTGATCTCTGCACGCAGTTCAAGATTAAGCATCATAACTCTTCTCCGTATCGTCCGAAGATGAATGGGGCAGTTGAAGCTGCTAATAAGAACATTAAGAAGATCGTACAGAAGATGATTGTTACTTACAAGGATTGGCATGAGATGTTACCATTTGCTCTTCATGGTTATCATACTACAATACGTACTTCAACAGGGGCAACCCCATTCTCCTTAGTCTATGGTATGGAAGCAGTTCTGCCCATTGAAGTTCAGATTCCCTCCTTGAGAATTATGAAGGATGCAGGCTTGGATGAAGATGAGTGGATTCAGACTCGGCTGGACCAGATAAATTTGATTGATGAGAAGAGGTTAGCAGCAGTTTGTCATGGCCAGATGTACCAGAAACGAATGATCAAAGCTTTTAACAAGAAGGTTAAGCCAAAGGTATATCAGGCTGGTGACTTGGTAATCAAGCGTATCATATTACCACGGGGTGATCCTAGGGGCAAGTGGACTCCAACATATGAAGGACCATTTGTAGTCAAGACAGTGTTCTCAGGAGGTGCCATGATACTCACTACAATGGATGGTGAAGACTTTCCACAGCCTGTAAACGCAGACATAGTTAAAAAATACTACGCATAAAAAGAGACCCGCTAGGTTGACAGGCCTAGGCAAAAATAAGGGCATCCCGGCAAACCAAAAGGGTTTGGGCAAAAATTAGGGATATATATAAAAAAAAGATGTACACCCGGCAAGTCGAAAACCTGAAAAGGCGGCTTGGGCAAAAAAGGGTATCCCGGTGGATTGAAAACCTGAAAGGGCAATCCAGGCAAAAGTTAGGGATTAAAGCGTATGACTATGTCTCGTTTGGATCACCCATGAAACTGCAACCAGTGGTACTACCTATTCAAGCTCGAACAGATAAAGCTCAATCCAATCGTTTTCGTCTCAACAGCAAAAGATGAGATACTTGAAGATAATGGCAATAGTAGAATTGAAACTCAATAGGATTGTTTCCCACATAGCTGATTTTCTCTGTTTTGTAAAAAAAACTTTATGACGAAATCCTCTTACTAGGGTTTATGTCTCCTTGTACAAACTTACCCGTGTATGGGTCACTTTTTGATATAAATAAATTCCATCTTTTGAATCCAGATTTACTTTTACCCTATTTACATAAGCGAAACGTCCATTGGTTGTGTTTGAATGTATGTATGCTTTTGAATATGATTGATGTTTACCAAAAATGCATGTATGCTTTTAATATGATTGATGTTTACCAGAAATGCATAAAAATGCAGTAATAGTATTTACTAAGGACGAACGAGGGAAGGATTTCAACGAAGCTTCGCCTGTTCATCTTTACAAGACAATTACAAACCCTCAGTAGGACGAATCCATCTTCATAAAGTCACATCTCCCCTGGAATTTATATCCATCTCTTTTATCCTCATACGGATACTCGGGAATTTACTTTCCAATAAGGGTACGACGAACGAAGACGGGATGCTATATCTACCCTACCATCAAACGAAGACGAAGGTTATATATGCCTTGCTATCCCCAGCATCCGGGAGGTGATATATGCCTTATTATCCTCAGCATCCGGGAGGTTATCTATACCTTGCCATCCCCAGCAAACGGAAGGTTATGTATAATATATTCTTCAACAACGAATCGGGATTTATTTTCCCTGGCCAGCAGTTGTTATACGAAGATATCCAGACGCTTCCGGCAGTATCATATCATACATACATCATTTACATCATACCATAACATACATATCCATAGATACATAGTACATTATCTAAGTGCATCATACTATGCATGCATACATAAAGCATAAACTAATATTATTATACAGAATGTTACCTTGGTTTCAGGTTAATTATCCAACAAAGAAATTTATGATCCTCAGGACTGCTTTATCCTCCTGAAGACATGCTGTTACATCAGGATTACTCCAGTCTACTGAAAGCATATCATCAATCTCTCAGGACTGCTTCATCCTCCTGAAAGCTTATAATCTCATCAGGACTGCTCTATCCTCCTGAAGACATGCTGTTACATCAGGATTACTCCAGTCTCCTGAAAGCATATCATATTATTACCTCAGGATTGCTCCATCCTCCTGACAGTTATCATCATTACTTCTAGACTGCTTCATCCTCCAAGACATTTTTCAGAAGAACAAATCCTGACGTTCTTTTGACCCTTAAGAGCAAATCCTGACGCTCTTTTGGTCCCTTGTTCAAGACATTTTTCAGAGGAACTAATCCTGACGTTCTTTTGATCCCTAAGAGCAAATCCTGACGCTCTTTTGACCCCTTGTCCAAGACATTTTTCAGAGGGACAAATCCTGACGTTCTTTTGATCCTTAAGAACAAATCCTGACGTTCTTTTCACCCTTAAGAGCAAATCCTGACGCTCTTTTGGCCCCTTGTTCAAGACTTTTTCAGAAGAACAAATCCTGACGTTCTTTTGGCCCCTTGAATAGCAGGCAAACGGTCTGCAAAAAGATCCATTCCCTGGTTCAAGATTTTTTTCAGAGGAACAAATCCTGACGTTCTTTTGATCCTTAAGAACAAATCCTGACGTTCTTTTGGCCCTTGGAGAATAGGCAAACGGTCTGTACAAAGATCCATTCACTAATCCAAACTATTTCCAGAAGAGATAATCATCACAAGATTTATTTCTACTGGTCCATCCAACAACTCAAATCATGTTGCATAAATGATTCAGAGACGACCTATACCAAGACCTAGTACTGATATCCAGTATCAACACAAAGCTATCATCATATCCAGTTCTTTAGATGGCATCTCTAAGCCCATCTCCAGTTCTTCCAAGTGGTATCTTTAAGCCCACTCAAGTATATTCAACTAGCCATCTGTATTACTCAACGCACTGGTGAGTGCAAATTTTTTGGCTTTTGTGTTCAATCCCCTTCAACCTTCCAGGTCACGACTGGCAAATATACCAATCTAACCCCTCAGGTTTCAGAAAATTGAACAGGGGCAGCTGTTGCACCCCAAAATTTGCCCTCACAATACAAGACTTTGTGTTCTAAGAAGGTTCACAAGGTTCACAAGTTTCTCAACATTTACAAGACCTTTCATGAGGTTCATGAAGTCTACAAGTTACTTTATGAAGGTTCACAAGGTTCACAAGTCTCTCAACATTTACAAAACCTTTCATGAGGTTCATGAAGTCTACAAGTTACTTTATGAAGGTTCACAAGGTTCACAAGATTCACAATGTTTACATAACCTTTCATGAGGTTCATGAAGTCTACAAGTCACTTCATGAGGTTCACAAGGTTCACAAGCTTCACAATACCTCCTATGAGTATCACAAGACATTTTATGATGGTTCACAAGGTTCACAAAGTTCACAATTGGTCAAAAGAGTTGACAATCCCCTCAGACAATGCACCTCCTAAGCAGTGCATCCAAAACTAGGGTTTTGACTTTAATCAGGCTAAATGGACTTCCAAGACTTCAAGTGAGCTTCATAGCATCTTATATGTGTTTAAGAACCCCCATGACAAGTTTCAAGACTTTTCTCAAAGTTTTGCTCAGTCAGATGATCAGATAGGTCAATATCAGTCAAAGCAGTTAAAAAGTCAAACTGAGGTCAACTGTGGTCAAACCAAAGTCAAACTTCATGATTTTTTGCTAACATCAAGTATATGAAGTAAAATTCATCATTTGATCAAGGTTTTATCATGATTCATCAAGGAGATTTCAGATCATCAAGAATCAGGAGTTTCTAAATTAGGGTTTCCTCAGTAAAAGTCAACTGAACTTTGACCAGCCATAACTTTCACATGCTTCATCACCAAGTCTCCATCAAAAGCTCATTTTGAAGGAAATTGAATTATCTACAACTTTGATCTTTCAAGTTAAGTCCAAAAATTCTTCATTTGGAAGATATGAGCTAAGACATTATAGGTCATTTCAAAAGTCAACAAAAAGTCAACAACTTCAAAAGGGCATAACTTGAGATTGGTAAATGATATGGACATGAAACCAATGGGGTTGTTTAGAGGACTCTTCAAAATTTCCAAAATGTCCAAGAACACCCTCATACCTTTAAAATTGAGGGAGATGTGCCCTTGCAAAGTTGGGGAATTTTATGATGGTTTATGATGAAAATGGAGGTTTAAAACCAATTTCTTCCAAATGGGCTTGCCAAATTGTGATCCAATCCATACCATCTCATCATGCACGACCCAAATGATTAAAAATCAGAATTTTTATTATTTTATTTTTATTTATTTTGATTTAATTCATAAAAAATCATTTTAAATAAATATAAAATATGAAAATACAATATTTGATGAAGATTGAGCTTCTAGAATCTCATCAATACTGATTTGAATTGAAAGGGAAGGAAATCATGAGATTGGTACAAAAATAGCAAGCCTTCATGAACAAATATTTGAATTTTAAACCATGATCTTTTTCAATCTTCAAATATCAAAATCTCCACACAACAATTCAATTTTCTTAACCTAATTCATTCACATATAAGTACTAAACTCATTGCCCTTGCCCATAGACGAATTTGCTGCCTCTAAGTGTAAGTTCACAAATCAAAAAAAACCATTCAAAACCTCCATTCGGATTTCTTCATACAAGGTGTTTTAAGGTAAAACAAGAACATAGACATGTTCCTTGATCATCCATGAAGCAAAACCAATGCCCATATGCATCCCATACATGCCATGATGCTTAACCCGAGCTCACTTTAACCTTGAATATATTTTTTTCGATTCCATTGATTTGTTGCTTTTCATTGAATTTTGTTTACATAATCTTGTTTGTGACATTGTATAGATCGTTTCTGGACCAATGGATTGAAGCTTCCTTGCCTAAAATAGATTCGGCCATAGTTAGGGTTTTGACCTTCAAAATGGGGTCCTTTGAGATAAGCCTCCATAGGAATAGTGTACTTAGGCTCCAGTGTCTTGCTGTCAATCCTGTTTACCTTTCCCCAAGCTCGTATGAATCTCTGACGGTAACCCTGAAGATCGTTGTCGTAATCAAACACAATGCCCTGAATCAACATGTCATGCGGGCCATCGCTCCGAGCGTAACCAAACTGTCGTAAAGCTAGAGAGGGGTTGTAGGTGATGCCTCCTCTTATGCCTAGAAGTGGCACATTAGGGAACTCCCCACAACGGTCAATGATGGTGACATTCTCCATAGATCTGGAGCACCAATGGATGTTTGAGTGAGAAAGTGACATGATCCTCTTGGACCATCTGAACCCTTGCTCATTCTTCATTACTGAACGAGGAAGGTGAGAAATAAACCACCTAGAAAGCAAAGGTATGCAGCACATCAAAGTTCCTCTTGCCTTTGTAGTACGGGTGTGAAGAGAATGCAGGATGTCTCCAAGCAATGTAGGCACCGAATTGTGACTCAGGAAAATGTTGATGGCATGCACATCTATGAACTGATCTGGATTGGGGAACAACACTAAACCGTATATCAGTAAGGCTAAGATTTCCTCAAAAGCATCATAGCTCATGGCCTTCAAGAACATTTGAGCCTTATCCATTAGCACCTTGGCAAGAATACCCTTGACTCCGCTTCTCGTCTCTAGAACAATGTCAGACTTCTTCAGATGTAGAGCTGCAGCAATGACCTCTGGTTTAAGCTCCTTCTCCAAGCCTGTGAAGGGTCTTTGATCAAGAACAGGTATACCTAGAAGTTTAGAGAACTCCTCCAGGGTTGGAACCAGCTGATAGTCAGGGAATGTAAATCAATGGTGCTTAGGGTCAAAGAACTGAAACAACACACTCATCATGTCTTCATTGAACCCTGCAGTGACTAGATCCAATAGGTGACCATGTCTCTTGATGAACCGGGAATGATCAGACACTTGAGAAACCAACTCTTTAAGCTTGGCAGGTATGCCCACAAAGTTGATCCTGATGGTGTTTCTACGAGCAGAAGCCATGACCTGCAACAAAGAACAAATATAAATCCTTTGGTCCTTGAAATGGTTAGTGAAAATGCTATGCTTATGATGCATGATGATGTCATGATGTTATGTTCAATCACAAACATGTGGCACACACAAACAAGTCACACCACAGCCCTAGGTTTAAAGGCTTGCATGAGGTTCAATGGTAAGTACCCTCCCCTGAAGTTAGATGGTTCATCCTGTCCTACAAAAGTAACCAGGTTCTAAGGGATCTCAATATCATTGATCCTTTACAAGGGTGGTTGATCAGAAGGCAACTTACTTGCCAACCAAAACCCTCCAAGTTTAAGATCTCAATGAGCGTAGTATCGAGTGTCAACCAACTTCAGTCTGCACCAAAGTCGGTTACCTCACTACTTTCTAAGGGCCAAGATGAGTTAACTAGGGTTCTAAAAGTTAGTTAGTGCATTGACAACATATGGCAGCCTCATATTATCCTCAACTTGACTTAAGGAACATAAGCACCAACCAAGAAGTCGCACTAACTATGGCCACCAGATCAACCGTATCGATATACGTCGTACAGTTTCCTTGGTCTACTGTCATTTACCTAAGGTACACTAGATCCGGGTTAGGACCTTTCACACATAAGAGCACCCCAACAAGATAATATAAAGCAAACAAGGCAAACAATTTAAAGTGATCTAATTCCTAAGGGTACCCCTCTTAAATTAAATCCCCAGCAGAGTCGCCAGTTCTGTAACACGGTGGGAGAACTGACTTTAGTTAAATGTTGCGGATAGCAAGAGTCGCCACCGACTTTTATTTTATCCATAAGGAAAGGGTATAAAAGAACAGGAAAGACCTTAAGAGAATATTTTGGGTCCGGGGGGTAGGTTATGTAAAGGGAAGGTGTTAGCACCCTTTACATCCATGGTTATCCATGGGCTCTTAGTTACTTAGCTCACTTTTGAATTGTTTTTGAAAGTGTAGTGTGTGAATAGAAAAATTTTCATAATAGTTAATAATAATCCATGTACGGATGTGTAAAAACTTGTTTTTGAAAATTTGTTTGAAATTGTGAAAAGTTTGTAAAGTTTTTTTTGAAGTGAGCAAGTACATAAGAGGAACCTACCCTAAAGTTTTAAGTCTTTCTTATTCTTTCTCCTTTCGTTGGTAAGACTATCCCTACTATTAAGGAGTAGGTAGTCATTACCTTGGATGTAAGGGACACGAGAGGGACATTCTGTTTTTTATGAAGGCAACTGTGGGGTGTAATAAGCATATAGGAGGGACTATCATCATTATTCGAAGGGACTCGATTCGTAAAGGCAACCATGAGGGACTTGATGATTTTTATTTTTAGAGGGACTTGCTTTATACACCCCACTTGACCTTATGATTTAGGCAACTTGAGGGATAACCTTAGAAAGTGAGACGGCGATTAAAAATCGACTTAAGTGTGTGAGTGTACAATTTTAATTATCTTATGATTAAAGTGATCTAAATTAATTTTTAAATTGAATACATGTTTTGCACTCCCTAATTACTAACCATAGCAAAAATAATAATTACAAAATTTACATCCAGGAGCATTTACATAATAATTATAATAATGAACAAATTAAAATAAATAGCAAAAAAAAAATAATAAGCAAATTAAAAAAAAATAGACAAGCAAAATAATACACAATAAATAAATAAATATTGGGTTAGTGATAAATAATAATATTTAAATAATAAGCAAAAAGTTAATAATAATAAAATAAGAGAGATTAGTAAAATATAATTAGTAACATATTATAAGAACAAAATTAGAATAATAAATAAAAGTTAGATTATAAACAATTATTTAATCATATGAAAGAATATAGACAATTAAGTAATACAAATTATTAATTTATTTTTTAGATATATTTTAATTACAAGATTTAATTTTTAATAACATGAAGTATGTTTTACATCTTATATGAGAAAAATAATTTATAATTATATCTACATGAATCATATTAAATAAATAAATATACATAATAATTACATTAAGAATTATAAAATAAAATTATTTAGAAAAAAAATAGAATTTAGGTTTTATTTTAGAAAATATTTTAGGGTTTGTTTTTTAAAAAAAATTAGGGTTTATTTAGATACAAAGTTATTTTAACTAATATATACCTATATATTATAACTACATAAAATAATAAAATAAATATTTGAATCAAATAATAAAAAAAAATAGAAGATTTAGAATTTTTAGAGAACAAGATATTATTTTGAATTTTGAATATATATGATTTTTATTAATAATATAAAACAAATAAGCTAATTAATTAAAGAAAATAGAAAAAAAATGATAAAAAATTTAGAACTTACCTTGGCTGGGTTTGAACCCAGGTCTTCAATCCTGCCAGTACAAAAAACTTTCCACTAGACCAACCATGCGTTGGTGACAATGAATGAGCTTCAATTGGTTTTATTTCATGCCTTGAAAAATCCAGAAAAAAATGATGAAAACAAAAGGCCTGGGGTGGGAATCGTACCCAGGACCTCATGTATACAAGCATGCGCGCATTACCACTTGGCTGGAAGAGCCCATCTGATTATTGAATGGCAAGAAACTATAATATATTCAATCTTCTTTTATCCTGAAAAATAGAACAAAAAATATGGTACAAGCCAGATTCGAACTCATGCCATCATCCAACAAGCCTGCAAGCCTTACCACTGAGCCACACACGCGCGTGTGATAAACAAATTAACAATTAAAGATAAAATATTTCATTAATATTTGAATTTTCAAACGCGCGGGAGGCCTTCTTCTTCCCCAAATTTCCTGCGAAATTTCTTTTGAATTTTCCTGCGAATATTGTTGCAAGTTCTTCATGGTTCTTGACCTGCGAAAATCAAACTCACACCAAACAGTAATGATTCATGAAATTGATTACAGTTTTATGATCCTTAGGTCTCATAGAACATTCTTATGTGTCCAGAATTCATTTATATTTGCTCAATCATCAAACCCTAAAATTTAGCTCTAAACCCTAATAATGGCCGCGGGTGATATAGGTCATGAAGCTTCAATCTAATTGCCCAGAATCGTTCCTTGGAACCTCACAAACACAAAAGCACAAACAAAATTCATTAATAATGCACAAATAAGTAGAATCGAAAAATTGAAATTCAAGGTAAAACTTGATTCGGGTTCATCAATGTGTGATGCTATGAGACAATGTAATGATCTTGTTATGTTCCATGATGATCAAGGAAGCCAACCATGTTCTTATTTTACCTTTTAGAGCCTTGGAAGAGGGAATCCGAATTTCACTTTTTTGATGAATTTTTGATTTTTGAAACTTACCCTTGGCTGCTGGAATTCGTGTCCTAGGGTTATGCTTATGCTTGATACTTATATGTGAGTGAATTAGGTCAGAAAAACTCATTGGTTGTGTGAAGATTTGATCCAAAAAAGATTGAAAAAGATCATAGTGTAAAAGTCAAATATTTGTTCATGAAGACTTGCTATTCTTGTATCAATCTTATGATTTCTTTCCTCCTTAACTCCAATCACCAATTAAGACTTTCTAGAAGCATTATCCCAATAAAATCTTTAATTTTCATATTTTATTTTTATTTAAAATGATTTTTAATGATTTAAATCAAATTAAATAGAAATAAAAATAATAAAAATCAGATTTTCAATGGTTTGGGTCGTGCATAGTACTAGGGTATGGATTGGATCACAATTTGGGCAGCCCATTTGGAAAGAATTACTTTTAGGCCTCCATTTTCAACATAAACCATCTCAAAATTTCCCAACTTTGCAAGGACACATCTCCCTCAATTTTAAAGGTATGAGGGTGTTCTTGGACATTTTGGAAAGCTTGAAGAGTCCTCTAAACAACCCCATTGGTTTCAGGTCCATATCATTTACCAATCTCAAGTTATGCCCTTTTGAAGTTGTTGACTTTTTGTTGACTTTTTAAATGACCTATAATGTCTTAGATCATATCTTCCAAATGAAGCATTTTTGGGATTAACTTGCAACATCAAAGTTGTAGGTAATTCAATTTCCTTCAAAATGAGCTTTGGATGGAGACTTGGTGATGAAGCATGTGAAAGTTATGGCTGGTCAAAGTTCAGTTGACTTTTACTGAGGAAACCCTAATTTAGAAACTCCTGATTATTGATGATCTGGAATCTCCTTGATGAATCATGATCAACCCTTGATCAAATGATGAATTTTACTTCATATACTTGATGTTGGTAAAAAAATCATGAATTTTGACTTTGGTTTGACCACAGTTGACCTCAGTTTGACTTTTTAACTGCTTTGACTGATTTTGACTTATCTGATCATCTGACTGAGCAAACCTTTGAGAAAAGTCTTGAAACTTGTCATGGGAGTTCTTACACACATATAAGATGTTATGAAACTCACTTGAGGTATTGGAAGTCCATTTAGCCTGATTAAAGTCAAAACCCTAGTTTTGGATGCACTGCCTAGGGGGTGCATTGTTTGAGGGAGTTGTCAACTCTTTTGACCAATTGTGAACTTTGTGAACCTTGTGACTCTTCATAAAGTAACTTGTAGACTTCATGAACCTCATGAAAGGTCTTGTATATGTTGAGAAACTTGTGAACCTTGTGAACCTTCAAGAAGTGACTTGTAGACTTCATGAACCTCATGAAAGGTCTTGTATATGTTGAGAAACTTGTGAACCTTGTGAACCTTCAAGAAGTGACTTGTAGACTTCATGAACCTCATGAAAGGTATTGAAAGAATTGTGGGACTTGTGAACCTTGTGAACCTTCATAAAGTAACTTGTAGACTTCATGAACCTCATGAAAGGCCTTGTAAGTGTTGGGGAAACTTGTGAACCTTGTGAACCTTCTTAGAACACAAAGTCTTGTATTGTGAGGGCAAATTTTGGGGTGCAACAGCTGCCCCTGTTCAATTTTATGAAACCTGAGGGGTTAGATTGGTATATTTGCCAGTCGTGACCTGGAAGGTTGAAGGGGATTGAACACAAAAGCCCAAAAATTTGCACTCACCAGTGCATAGAGTGATATTGATGGTTGGTTGAATATGATTGAGTGGGCTTAAAGATGCCACTAGGGGAAAGTTCTTCAAATATATTTCTTGGAAGATAAAGCAGTCCAAAATATGGAGGTATAATGAAAGCTGTCAGGAGTCTGGAGCAGTCCTGAGGTATTGATGATATGTTTTCAGGATACTGGAGTAATCCTGATGTAACAGCATGTCTTCATGAGGATAGAGCAATCAATAATGATAACCCTAAAGCAGTCTTGAAGTAATAATATGATTTCAGGAGGATAGAGCGATCAATAATGATAACTCTAAAGCAGTCTTGAAGTAATGATTTCAGGAGGATAGAGCCATCAATAATGATAACTCTAAAGCAGTCTTGAAGTAATGATTTCAGGAGGATAGAGCCATCAATAATGATAACTCTAAAGCAGTCTTGAAGTAATAATATGATTTCAGGAGGATAGAGCAATCAATAATGATAACTCTAAAGCAGTCTTGAAGTAATGATTTCAGGAGGATAGAGCCATCAATAATGATAACTCTAAAGCAGTCTTGAAGTCATGAGAAGTTATCAGGAGGATAAAGTAACCCTGAGGTGACGATAAAGCAGTCCCAAAGTAATAAGAAGCTTATCAGGAGGGTAGAGCAGTCCTGATGATCATAAGTTTGTTTGTTGGGTAATTAACCTGAAAACAAGGTAGCATTCTGTATAATAACATTAGTTTATGTTTTATGTATGCATGTATGATATGATGCACTTAGGTAATGTACTATATGTCTATGGATATATATGCTATGGTATGATGTAAACGATGTATGTATGATATGATACTGCCAGGAGCGTCTGGATATCTTCGTATAACAACTGCTGGCCAGGGAAAATAAATCCCGATTAGTTGCTGAAGAATATATAACCCTCCGTCTGCTGGGGATAACAGGGTATAGACAACTTCCCGTATGCTGGGGATAACAAGGTATATATAACTTCCCGTATGCTGGGGATAACAAGGTATATATAACCTCCCGTATGCTGGGGATAACAAGGTATATATAACCTCCCGTATGCTGGGGATAACAAGGTATATATAACCTCCGTCTTCGTTTGGTAGTAGGATAAGTATAACATCCCGTCCTCGTTCGTCGTACCCTTATTGGAAAGTAATTTCCCGTACATCCGTATGAGGATAAAAGAGATGGATATAAATTCCAGGGGAGATGAGACTTTATGAAGATGAATTTGCCCTACTGAGGGTTTGTAACTGCCTTGTAAAGGTGAACCGGCGAAGCTTCGTTGAAATCATTCCCTCGTTCGTCCTTAGTAAATACTATTACTGCATTTTCATGCATTTCTGGTAAACATCAATCATATTAAGCATACATACATTCAAACACAACCAATGGACGTTTCGCTTATGTAAATAGGGTAAAAGTAAATCTGGATTCAAAAGATGGAATTTATTTATATCAAAAAGTGACCCATACACGGGTAAGTTTGTACAAGGAGATATAAACCCTAGTAAGAGGATTTTGTCATGAAGTTTTACAAAAGAAAATCAGCTATGTGGGAAACAATCCTATTGAGTTTCAATTCTACTATTGCCATTCAAGTATCTCATCTTCTTGCTGTTGAGACGGAAACGATTGAATTGAGCTTTATCTGTTCGAGCTTGAATAGGTAGTACAACTGGTTGCAGTTTCATGAGTGATCCAAACGAGACATAGTCATACGCTTTAATCCCTAATTTTTGCCTGGATTGCCCTTTCAGGTTTTCAATCCACCGGGATACCCTTTTTTGCCCAAGCCGCCTTTTCAGGTTTTCGACTTGCCGGGTGTACATCTTTTTATGTATATCCCTAATTTTTGCCCAAACCCTTTTGGTTTGCCGGGATGCCCTTATTTTTGCCTAGGCCTGTCAACCTAGCGGGTCTCTTTTCATGCGTAGTATTTTTTAACTATGTCTGCATTTACAGGCTGTGGGAAATCTTCACCATCCATTGTAGTCAGTATCATGGCACCTCCTGAAAACACTGTCTTAACTACAAATGGTCCTTCATATGTTGGAGTCCACTTGCCCCTAGGATCACCTTGTGGTAATATGATACGCTTGATTACCAAGTCACCAGCCTGATATACCTTTGGCTTAACCTTCTTGTTAAAAGCTTTGATCATTCGTTTTTGGTACATCTGGCCATGACAAACTGCTGCTAACCTCTTCTCATCAATCAAATTTAACTGGTCCAGTCGAGTCTGAATCCACTCATCTTCATCCAAGCCTGCATCCTTCATAATTCTTAAGGAGGGAATCTGAACTTCAATGGGCAGAACTGCTTCCATACCATAGACTAAGGAGAATGGGGTTGCCCCTGTTGAAGTACGTATTGTGGTACGATAACCATGAAGAGCAAACGGTAACATCTCATGCCAATCCTTATAAGTAACAGTCATCTTCTGTATAATCTTCTTAATGTTCTTATTAGCAGCTTCAACTGCCCCATTCATCTTTGGACGATACGGAGAAGAATTGTGATGCTTAATCTTGAACTGTGTGCAGAGATCAGTAATCATAGTATTGTTCAGATTAGAGCCATTGTCAGTGATAATCCTCTCAGGGATGCCATACCTACATATGAGATTGTTCTTAATGAATCGAGCCACAACATTCTTGGTAACAGATGCAAATGAAGCTGCCTCTACCCACTTCGTGAAATAATCAATAGCAACCAGGATGAAACGATGCCCATTGGAAGCAGTAGGCTTGATCTCACCAATCATATCAATGCCCCACATGGCAAATGGCCAAGGAGCAGTCAACACATTTAAAGGTGATGGAGGTATATGGACTTTATCAGCATAGATTTGACATTTGTGACATGTTCTGGAGTGTTGATAGCAATCAGCTTCCATGGTAGACCAATAGTAACCTGCTCTCAAAATTTTCTTCGCCATAGTATGACCACTAGAATTAGTGCCAAAGATCCCATCATGCATGTCTTCCATAATCTCAGCTGCTTCCTTCTTATCCACACAACGAAGCATAATTGAATCATGATTGCGCTTATACAGAATGCCATTACTCAGAAAGAACTTAGCAGAAAACCTTCTCAGGAACTTCCTATCTCAAACATAGATGCCATGGTGGCTAATGCATCTGCCAGCTGATTCTCTCTCCGTGGAATATGTCCAAAGGTAATCTCTTTGAAATATGGGGTCAAAGATAACACATGCTCTCTGTAAGGAATGAGATTATCATGCTTGGTATCCCAATCTCCTTTAATCTGACTCACTACCAGGGCTGAATCTCCATACACATCAAGGAACTGAATCTTCATATCAATAGCAACTTTAATACCCATGATACATGCCTCATACTCAGCCATGTTATTGGTACAATGGAAACAAAGTCTGGCAGTAATCGGGGTATGACAACCTTCAGGGGAACTAATCACAACACCAACACCATTACCAAGTGCATTAGAGGCACCATCAAAAACCATAGTCCATCGGGATCCTTGCTCAGGTTCGTCATATTGTCCAGGTTCTTTGGTAATAAGCATAATGTCTTCATCAGGGAAATCAAAACTCATTGACTGGTAATCATCCACTGCTTGATGAGCCAAATGATCAGCAACAACACTTCCTTTAATGGCCTTCTGAGTAGTATATTGTATATCATATTCTGTCAAGATCATTTGCCATCTTGCAATTCTTCCGGAGAGAGCAGGTTTCTCAAATATATACTTGATTGGATCCATCTTCGAAATCAACAAGGTAGTATGGGTCAACATATACTGTCTTAGTCGGCGAGCGGCCCATGCCAAAGCACAACAAGTTTTCTCGAGCAGTGAGTATCTTGTTTCACAGTCGGTAAACTTTTTGCTAAGGTAGTATATTGCCTGCTCTTTTCGACCAGACTCGTCATGTTGCCCCAACACACACCCCATTGAGTTGTCTAACACTGTTAAGTACATAATCAAGGGTCTTCCATCAACTGGTGGCATTAAAATTGGTGGTTCTAGCAGGTATCTCTTGATTTCATCAAAGGCAGTCTGGCACTCGTCATTCCATTCCATCACCTGATCTTTCTTCAACAACTTGAAGATTGGCTCACAGATGGTAGTTAACTGGGAAATAAATCTTGCAATGTAGTTCAATCGTCCCAAGAAACCTCTAACCTCTTTCTCAGTATGGGGAGCTGGCATCTCTCGTATAGCTTTTACTTTTGCAGGATCCACTTCAATACCTTTTCCACTGACAATGAAACCCAGGAGTTTTCCAGATCTAACTCCAAAAGTACACTTGTTTGAGTTCAATCTCAACTTGTATTTCTTCAACCTCTCAAACAACTTGTGCAGATGATCAAGATGTTGTTCTTCATTATGAGACCTGGCTATCATATCATCCACATATACCTCTATCTCATGATGAATCATATCATGAAACAAAGCCACCATAGCACGCTGATATGTTGCCCCTGCATTCTTCAAACCGAATGGCATTACCTTATAGCAAAAGGTGCCCCACTGTGTCACAAATGTTGTCTTCTCCATATCTACGGGTGCCATCTTGATTTGATTGTAACCAGAGAAACCATCCATAAAAGAGAATACCTTATGCTGAGCAGTGTTGTCTACCAGAATATCAATATGAGGAAGTGGAAAGTCATCTTTAGGGCTAGCCTTGTTCAAATCTCTGTAGTCCACACACATACGCACCTTACCATCTTTCTTAGGAACTGGTACCACATTTGCAACCCACTGAGGATAAGAAATCACTGCTAAGAACCCTGCATTGAACTGTTTCATTACCTCTGCCTTGATCTTTTCTGACATTTCAGGACGCATACGACGAACCTTCTGCTTCTTTGGACGACAATCTTCTTTCACTGGAAAACGGTGAACCACAATGTCTGTATCCAACCCTGGCATATATTCATAAGACCAAGCAAAGATCTCCACATAGTTACGTAACATCTGAATCAACCTGCTCTTGACACTGTCCTCTAAATCAGCCCCTATCTTGACCTCTTTTCTGTTTTCTTCAGTTCCCAGATTCACAACTTCGACTGGCTCTTCATGTGGCTGTATAGCTTTCTCTTCTTGTTGTAACAACCTAGCAAGCTCTACAGGTATTTCACAATCGTCCTCATTTCCGTCTTCAGTTTGATAGATCGGATTCTCGAAATTATAATTGGCAATAGTAGAACTGTTATCAACAGGATCCAGAGTGGATGAGGATCTGCATTTTAGTGATGTGGGTGTGTGTAAGAACACATAGCTGATAAAACAAAAATAAAAGAAAAGAAAGACAAGGAACACAATATTTACGAAAACGGAACGTCCACTGATTTTATTGAATGAAGTATGCAAATGAAATGACAGCCCGTAACAAGCATACCATGGTGCCCCGGGTAAGGCACATGGCTTGAAAGTTTTATTGTTCAAGAAATTACAAAATTAAAACATAACACAGTAATAGTATTTACTCCTGACTAAAGGAGATAGGGATAACATCTTCAGCTTTCCAATTATTGAGTCCAGCACCCACAGTAGGAAAAATCCATGCATCCAAGTTGTAGTCTTCATCTTGGTTTCCCACAGCATTAATCTGATCCTTCACAACCCCTTGATTAGTGACACGGGCAACACGAGCACGACGAACAGCCTTCTGGGACTCTGCAGTGAAACTCAAACCAAACTTGTCAGACTTGTATGGAATATCAGGAAGCTGACCCCAAATAGTACAACCACCTTCATCCACCACAGCTCTAGCATCATTGAGGGAAGCCATTGCCATTGTAGGAGGTTTTCTGGTGACCACAGGAACTTTCTTCACAACAGGAGGAGCTACATAATCATTAACAACCCAAGGAACCACTTCAAATGTCTGACACGGAGTCTCAATGTATTCACCTTCCATTTCCAGATACTTGAAAGTGTTTACATGGCTGACAAAGTATTCTTCTTCTCCATAGACAGTAACAACCTTTCCATTCACCGGATATCTCAACTTTTGGTGCAATGTAGAGGTCACAGCACCTGCCCCATGGATCCAGGGACGACCAAGCAGACAAGAGTATGAAGGACGAATATCCATCACATAAAATGTAGCAGTAAACACCTGGGAACCAACTTGGATTGGAAGATCAATTTCCCCATGTACCACTCTTCTAGAACCATCAAAAGCCTTTACCACAATATTACTGGGCTTCAGCACAGCATCTTCAGGACTCAGCTTGTTCAGGACTTCCTTAGGCAACACATTCAAAGAGGAACCATTGTCTATCAGCACATGAGACAGGGTAGTGCCCCTGCATTCAATTGAGATATGCAAGGCCCTGTTATGATTCCTCTTGGCAGGGGTCAAGTCAGCATCAGAAAATCCTAACCCATTGTCATAGGTCAGGTGGGCAACACAATTCTCAAACTGGTCAACAGAAATGGCATTGGGCACATGAGCAGACTTCAGAAACTTGATCAAGGACTTGGCATGAGCCTCAGAACACAGCAACAAGGACAACATAGAAATCTTTGAGGGAGTATGCCCCAGCTGATCCACAATGTCATAATCACTCTTGCGAATGATTTTCAATACCTCTTCCATCTGCTTAGAGAGATCATCAGCAGCTGGCACATCAGTAGATACAGGCTCAATAACAGGACTCTTGCCCCGAGCATCAGTGGTGGAAGTAGCAGCAGGAGTAACTGCACTCTTAGAAGCAACTGGAGGAGAGAAGACTCTTCCACTACGAGTGATCTTACTAGATCCGACAATATTATCAATGTCGGCAGGCACATCAGGTAAAGGCTCCTGCTTAACACCATGGATGTAAACATCAGACCCATAGTGCCAAGGCACAGCTTTATCAGATGTATAAGGAATAGGACCAGGAGTGGTAATAATCAGAGGAGCCACTCTGGCTTCAGCAACAATTTTCACAGGACCTTCAGCAGTAATCTTGATTGGACACTGATGAGAGATTTTAATGGGCTTCTTTGAAGTGATTCTTACCGGTACTTTGTCAACCATGTCAACCTCTTCAATCTTCTTACCCCGAGTCAGATGATCCACCATACTTTCTACAGATGCTGGTCTTCTTTCAAACACTATAGTATACTTATCCATGAGACGTTGAATGCCATCTCTCAAAATGAAGCAACTATCCGGCTTATAGGTACAATACAGACAATCTTCACGACAACCTGGAAAGATCCCAGCTTGTACTAACCTTTTTTTGATAACAGACAATGGTGTGGTCAACTCCATAACTGAATAGACATGTAGGTCTTCATCAATGGCATTGACAGTCTTCTCGTGATTTGGCATTGGAGCTGTAATCACATTTGGAGTACCCGAAGGGTCAAACTCAATCTCTCCAGCATCAATCATATCTTGAATTTTGTTCTTCAAGACCCAGCAGTTATTAGTATCATGTCCTGGACAGTTTGAATGATATGCACATCGTGCATTGGGATTGTACTTGGGAGAGGTAACATTGGGATTTTGAGGAGCCTCCCTCAGGGTAATAAGTTCAGCCTTCAACAAGTGTTGCAATGCCTGAGCCATTGACATGTTGATCTTTGTGAACTGCCTTCTAGCCCTCTGTTGGTTGCCCTGAGGCTGTTCCGTTGTTGCAGGAGTTGGATTTGAAATATGAACTGCACTAACAGACTGATGCCTTCTGTTACGATCAGGTTGACCATAAACAGCATTGGATTCCTTCTTCCCAGTGGGAGGCTTCTTTGCAGCACTTGATGAAGAAGTGCCCACTTGGATCTTACCACTCTTGATACCATTCTCTACTCGCTCTCCTGTCATGATCAACTCAGTGAAGCCAGATGATGAGCTTCCAATGAGATGACTATAGAACGGACCATTCAGCGTACACATGAACATATCAACCAATTCCCTGTCAGTCAAAGGGGGTTGAACTCTTCCAGCTAAATCTCTCCACTTCTGAGCATACTCTTTAAAACTTTCTTTGGCACCCATAGACATGCTCTGAAGCTGCATGCGAGTGGGGGCTAAGTCAGCATTGTATTGGTACTGCTTATAGAAAGCTTCAGCAAGATCATTCCAGTCTCTGATGTTGACGCTCTCCAACTGATAATACCACTCCAACTGAGCTCCAGACAAACTCTCTTGAAAGAAATGGATCCACAACTTTTTATCAGCAGTGTGGGGTTGAATTCTTCTGACATAGGACCTCAGATGCAGTTTGGGACAAGAGACCCCATCATAGACAACAAATGTAGGAACTTTGAACCCAATGGGTATGACTACCCCAGATATCAGACTCAAATCCTCAAAATCCAGCCCAGATGATTTCTGCAACTCCATAACATCCATCCTATCCACCAGCATCTTGAATTTGTCTTCATTAGGCTCATGGTAGTAATTAGCCTCAGAATCAGAGTCCCCCATCGTGTGGTGGAGACTGCCTACCTCTTGCTCAGATTCCTCAGATTCATAGTCTTCAACTGGTTCTTTGGTCTTGGCAAGACCTTTGAACCTTCTTCCCATGTTAATCAACCCAGCAGACCTTCTGGTCTTCTTAGTCTTCTTGGCCAGCAGTGCCTTCAATTCATCCTGCCCCTTGGACAGATTCAAGATCAGCTCTTGGAACTGTGCATTCTGTGCCTGGAGATCCTTAACTGATTGTTCAAGAGCCATTACTGAAATAAACAGCGAGAAGATGAGAAACTGTGCACAATTATAAACCTGTGATGCAATGAAATGATATGGTAATGCATATGCAATGTTTTCAAGGACCGCAGGATTTAAATTTGCTTAGACAAACACGAAAGTAAACTTTTATTAGTAATAACTTGTTTTGCCTTTTAGGCTTACAAAAATGAAAATGAAATAAGTACAAAAGATGGGATTTTAAGTCTCCCATGGACGTTTCCTCTTTGTGTTGAGGTAAGAGTTGAGGTTCCGTTCCTCATGAAGTAGCTTTGTTAGTTCCAGAATCTTTTCTTGGCTTGCTTTGTAATGAGCCTCGAAAGTATCCCTTTGCTCCTTCAGTTGGATCCATGATCTCTGCAAGTCTTCCTTATCAGTAGGCATGTCTGGGTGAAGGATGGTATAAGCAGTGTCTCCTTCAGCAACAGGTTCCATGGTAACTGGTAGGACGGCAGGATATGGCATCATGAGTGTCTGAGCACGAGATCGTACCCATCTGAGATAAGCCTCCATAGGAATAGTGTACTTAGGCTCCAGTGTCTTGCTGTCAATCCTGTTTACCTTTCCCCAAGCTCGTATGAATCTCTGACGGTAACCCTGAAGATCGTTGTCGTAATCAAACACAATGCCCTGAATCAACATGTCATGTGGGCCATCGCTCCGAGCGTAACCAAACTGTCGTAAAGCTAGAGAGGGGTTGTAGGTGATGCCTCCTCTTATGCCTAGAAGTGGCACATTAGGGAACTCCCCACAACGGTCAATGATGGTGACATTCTCCATAGATCTGGAGCACCAATGGATGTTTGAGTGAGAAAGTGACATGATCCTCTTGGACCATCTGAACCCTTGCTCATTCTTCATTACTGAACGAGGAAGGTGAGAAATAAACCACCTAGAAAGCAAAGGTATGCAGCACATCAAAGTTCCTCTTGCCTTTGTAGTACGGGTGTGAAGAGAATGCAGGATGTCTCCAAGCAATGTAGGCACCGAATTGTGACTCAGGAAAATGTTGATGGCATGCACATCTATGAACTGATCTGGATTGGGGAACAACACTAAACCGTATATCAGTAAGGCTAAGATTTCCTCAAAAGCATCATAGCTCATGGCCTTCAAGAACATTTGAGCCTTATCCATTAGCACCTTGGCAAGAATACCCTTGACTCCGCTTCTCGTCTCTAGAACAATGTCAGACTTCTTCAGATGTAGAGCTGCAGCAATGACCTCTGGTTTAAGCTCCTTCTCCAAGCCTGTGAAGGGTCTTTGATCAAGAACAGGTATACCTAGAAGTTTAGAGAACTCCTCCAGGGTTGGAACCAGCTGATAGTCAGGGAATGTAAATCAATGGTGCTTAGGGTCAAAGAACTGAAACAACACACTCATCATGTCTTCATTGAACCCTGCAGTGACTAGATCCAATAGGTGACCATGTCTCTTGATGAACCGGGAATGATCAGACACTTGAGAAACCAACTCTTTAAGCTTGGCAGGTATGCCCACAAAGTTGATCCTGATGGTGTTTCTACGAGCAGAAGCCATGACCTGCAACAAAGAACAAATATAAATCCTTTGGTCCTTGAAATGGTTAGTGAAAATGCTATGCTTATGATGCATGATGATGTCATGATGTTATGTTCAATCACAAACATGTGGCACACACAAACAAGTCACACCACAGCCCTAGGTTTAAAGGCTTGCATGAGGTTCAATGGTAAGTACCCTCCCCTGAAGTTAGATGGTTCATCCTGTCCTACAAAAGTAACCAGGTTCTAAGGGATCTCAATATCATTGATCCTTTACAAGGGTGGTTGATCAGAAGGCAACTTACTTGCCAACCAAAACCCTCCAAGTTTAAGATCTCAATGAGCGTAGTATCGAGTGTCAACCAACTTCAGTCTGCACCAAAGTCGGTTACCTCACTACTTTCTAAGGGCCAAGATGAGTTAACTAGGGTTCTAAAAGTTAGTTAGTGCATTGACAACATATGGCAGCCTCATATTATCCTCAACTTGACTTAAGGAACATAAGCACCAACCAAGAAGTCGCACTAACTATGGCCACCAGATCAACCGTATCGATATACGTCGTACAGTTTCCTTGGTCTACTGTCATTTACCTAAGGTACACTAGATCCGGGTTAGGACCTTTCACACATAAGAGCACCCCAACAAGATAATATAAAGCAAACAAGGCAAACAATTTAAAGTGATCTAATTCCTAAGGGTACCCCTCTTAAATTAAATCCCCAGCAGAGTCGCCAGTTCTGTAACACGGTGGGAGAACTGACTTTAGTTAAATGTTGCGGATAGCAAGAGTCGCCACCGACTTTTATTTTATCCATAAGGAAAGGGTATAAAAGAACAGGAAAGACCTTAAGAGAATATTTTGGGTCCGGGGGGTAGGTTATGTAAAGGGAAGGTGTTAGCACCCTTTACATCCATGGTTATCCATGGGCTCTTAGTTACTTAGCTCACTTTTGAATTGTTTTTGAAAGTGTAGTGTGTGAATAGAAAAATTTTCATAATAGTTAATAATAATCCATGTACGGATGTGTAAAAACTTGTTTTTGAAAATTTGTTTGAAATTGTGAAAAGTTTGTAAAGTTTTTTTTGAAGTGAGCAAGTACATAAGAGGAACCTACCCTAAAGTTTTAAGTCTTTCTTATTCTTTCTCCTTTCGTTGGTAAGACTATCCCTACTATTAAGGAGTAGGTAGTCATTACCTTGGATGTAAGGGACACGAGAGGGACATTCTGTTTTTTATGAAGGCAACTGTGGGGTGTAATAAGCATATAGGAGGGACTATCATCATTATTCGAAGGGACTCGATTCGTAAAGGCAACCATGAGGGACTTGATGATTTTTATTTTTAGAGGGACTTGCTTTATACACCCCACTTGACCTTATGATTTAGGCAACTTGAGGGATAACCTTAGAAAGTGAGACGGCGATTAAAAATCGACTTAAGTGTGTGAGTGTACAATTTTAATTATCTTATGATTAAAGTGATCTAAATTAATTTTTAAATTGAATACATGTTTTGCACTCCCTAATTACTAACCATAGCAAAAATAATAATTACAAAATTTACATCCAGGAGCATTTACATAATAATTATAATAATGAACAAATTAAAATAAATAGCAAAAAAAAAATAATAAGCAAATTAAAAAAAAATAGACAAGCAAAATAATACACAATAAATAAATAAATATTGGGTTAGTGATAAATAATAATATTTAAATAATAAGCAAAAAGTTAATAATAATAAAATAAGAGAGATTAGTAAAATATAATTAGTAACATATTATAAGAACAAAATTAGAATAATAAATAAAAGTTAGATTATAAACAATTATTTAATCATATGAAAGAATATAGACAATTAAGTAATACAAATTATTAATTTATTTTTTAGATATATTTTAATTACAAGATTTAATTTTTAATAACATGAAGTATGTTTTACATCTTATATGAGAAAAATAATTTATAATTATATCTACATGAATCATATTAAATAAATAAATATACATAATAATTACATTAAGAATTATAAAATAAAATTATTTAGAAAAAAAAATAGAATTTAGGTTTTATTTTAGAAAATATTTTAGGGTTTGTTTTTTAAAAAAAATTAGGGTTTATTTAGATACAAAGTTATTTTAACTAATATATACCTATATATTATAACTACATAAAATAATAAAATAAATATTTGAATCAAATAATAAAAAAAAAATAGAAGATTTAGAATTTTTAGAGAACAAGATATTATTTTGAATTTTGAATATATATGATTTTTATTAATAATATAAAACAAATAAGCTAATTAATTAAAGAAAATAGAAAAAAAATGATAAAAAATTTAGAACTTACCTTGGCTGGGTTTGAACCCAGGTCTTCAATCCTGCCAGTACAAAAAACTTTCCACTAGACCAACCATGCGTTGGTGACAATGAATGAGCTTCAATTGGTTTTATTTCATGCCTTGAAAAATCCAGAAAAAAATGATGAAAACAAAAGGCCTGGGGTGGGAATCGTACCCAGGACCTCATGTATACAAGCATGCGCGCATTACCACCTGGCTGGAAGAGCCCATCTGATTATTGAATGGTAAGAAACTATAATATATTCAATCTTCTTTTATCCTGAAAAATAGAACAAAAAATATGGTACAAGCCAGATTCGAACTCATGCCATCATCCAACAAGCCTGCAAGCCTTACCACTGAGCCACACACGCGCGTGTGATAAACAAATTAACAATTAAAGATAAAATATTTCATTAATATTTGAATTTTCAAACGCGTGGGAGGCCTTCTTCTTCCCCAAATTTCCTGCGAAATTTCTTTTGAATTTTCCTGCGAATATTGTTGCAAGTTCTTCATGGTTCTTGACCTGCGAAAATCAAACTCACACCAAACAGTAATGATTCATGAAATTGATTACAATTTTATGATCCTTAGGTCTCATAGAACATTCTTATGTGTCCAGGATTCATTTATATTTGCTCAATCATCAAACCCTAAAATTTAGCTCTAAACCCTAATAATGGCCGCGGGTGATATAGGTCATGAAGCTTCAATCTAATTGCCCAGAATCGTTCCTTGGAACCTCACAAACACAAAAGCACAAACAAAATTAATTAATAATGCACAAATAAGTAGAATCGAAAAATTGAAATTCAAGGTAAAACTTGATTCGGGTTCATCAATGTGTGATGCTATGAGACAATGTAATGATCTTGTTATGTTCCATGATGATCAAGGAAGCCAACCATGTTCTTATTTTACCTTTTAGAGCCTTGGAAGAGGGAATCCGAATTTCACTTTTTTGATGAATTTTTGATTTTTGAAACTTACCCTTGGCTGCTGGAATTCGTGTCCTAGGGTTATGCTTATGCTTGATACTTATATGTGAGTGAATTAGGTCAGAAAAACTCATTGGTTGTGTGAAGATTTGATCCAAAAAAGATTGAAAAAGATCATAGTGTAAAAGTCAAATATTTGTTCATGAAGACTTGCTATTCTTGTATCAATCTTATGATTTCTTTCCTCCTTAACTCCAATCACTAATTAAGACTTTCTAGAAGCATTATCCCAATAAAATCTTTAATTTTCATATTTTATTTTTATTTAAAATGATTTTTAATGATTTAAATCAAATTAAATAGAATTAAAAATAATAAAAATCAGATTTTCAATGGTTTGGGTCGTGCATAGTACTAGGGTATGGATTGGATCACAATTTGGGCAGCCCATTTGGAAAGAATTACTTTTAGGCCTCCATTTTCAACATAAACCATCTCAAAATTTCCCAACTTTGCAAGGGCACATCTCCCTCAATTTTAAAGGTATGAGGGTGTTCTTGGACATTTTGGAAAGCTTGAAGAGTTCTCTAAACAACCCCATTGGTTTCAGGTCCATATCATTTACCAATCTCAAGTTATGCCCTTTTGAAGTTGTTGACTTTTTGTTGACTTTTTAAATGACCTATAATGTCTTAGATCATATCTTCCAAATGAAGCATTTTTGGGCTTAACTTGCAACATCAAAGTTGTAGGGAATTCAATTTCCTTCAAAATGAGCTTTGGATGGAGACTTGGTGATGAAGCATGTGAAAGTTATGGCTGGTCAAAGTTCAGTTGACTTTTACTGAGGAAACCCTAATTTAGAAACTCCTGATTATTGATGATCTGGAATCTCCTTGATGAATCATGATCAACCCTTGATCAAATGATGAATTTTACTTCATATACTTGATGTTGGCAAAAAAATCATGAATTTTGACTTTGGTTTGACCACAGTTGACCTCAGTTTGACTTTTTAACTGCTTTGACTGATTTTGACTTATCTGATCATCTGACTGAGCAAACCTTTGAGAAAAGTCTTGAAACTTGTCATGGGGGTTCTTACACACATATAAGATGTTATGAAACTCACTTGAGGTATTGGAAGTCCATTTAGCGTGATTAAAGTCAAAACCCTAGTTTTGGATGCACTGCCTAGGGGGTGCATTGTTTGAGGGAGTTGTCAACTCTTTTGACCAATTGTGAACTTTGTGAACCTTGTGACTCTTCATAAAGTAACTTGTAGACTTCATGAACCTCATGAAAGGTCTTGTATATGTTGAGAAACTTGTGAACCTTGTGAACCTTCAAGAAGTGACTTGTAGACTTCATGAACCTCATGAAAGGTCTTGTATATGTTGAGAAACTTGTGAACCTTGTGAACCTTCAAGAAGTGACTTGTAGACTTCATGAACCTCATGAAAGGTATTGAAAGCATTGTGGGACTTGTGAACCTTGTGAACCTTCATAAAGTAACTTGTAGACTTCATGAACCTCATGAAAGGCCTTGTAAGTGTTGGGGAAACTTGTGAACCTTGTGAACCTTCTTAGAACACAAAGTCTTGTATTGTGAGGGCAAATTTTTGGGTGCAACAGTGGGCTCTTCCAGCCAGGCGGTTATGCGTGTTTGCTTGTGTTCAAAGGTCCTGGGTTCAACACCACCCCAGGCCTTTTTGTTTCTTTTATTTTTCCAGGTTTTTGTGGCAAAGAACAAAACGAATTAAGACCCTCTCCTTGTTGCCTGCGTGTGGGCTGGCCTGGTGGTAGAACTTGTTGCTTGTGAGCCTGGTGACTTGGGTTCAAATCCCAGCCAGGTTTGTTTTAGCATTTCATTCTATTTTTTTTTTGTTTTATTCAATTTTATTTAATTTAAATTTTGTCCATAATCATATATTATAAAAAATAATCTTATAAAATGTTTATTCAATATTTTCTAATGTTCATAAATTATTTTTGTAATTCAAAAATTATTTTTTTATTATGTATGTAAATATAATATATGTATAACTAAATTAAAACTCTAAAAATATTTTTCTAACAAACCCTAATTTTCAAAAACCTTAATTTATTTTCTAAATACTTATTAAAAAACTTAATTGTTATTCTCTAATTTTTAATATAATTGTCATGTATATATTTAATTTTTTTTTTTGTAAATATAATCTATTATTAATAATATGTAAATATTTTTTATATACTATGTCTATAATCTAAATTATTTTCTTTTAATATATGTATAGAAACAATTAAATTTATAATAATTTAAATTTTTTTTTACAATTATAAATAATTTAATAATTAGTATATAAACTAAAATGCTATAATTATTTAGTTGTTCATATTAAACTTTTGTTTATTATTTTAATTTTGCTATTATAATATTTTTGTTAATTCAATTTATTTTGATTTCTATTATTATTATTAACCATGTTATTACTAATCTTTTATTATTATTATTTCACTAACATTATTTAATTTATTATTATTTCACTAACCTTATTTAATTTTTATTATTACTATTACTAATCCCTATTTTATTTACTTATTGCTTATTTATTATTTTTGCTTATTATTTATATTTTGCTTTTATATTTATATTTTTGCTATTTATTTATTATTATAATTATGTAATTGCTTCTTGGTGTAATTTTGTAAATATGTAATTTATTTAATTTTTATGCTATGGTTAGTAATTTAGGGAGTGAAAATTATTTGTATTTTAAAATTAAATTTAGATCACTTTAATTATAAGATAAATTTAAATTAAACACTCACACACGTAAGTCGATTTTTAATCGCCATCTCACTTTCTAGGGCTATCCCTTAATGTTGCCTAATCATAAGGTCAAGTGGGGTGTATAAAGCAAGTCCCTTAAAAGAAAAGTCATCAAGTCCCTAAAGGTTGCCTTTAAAGATCAAGTCCCTTTTCGAATAATGATGATAGTCCCTCCAGAATGCTTAATACACCCCACAGTTGCCTTCATAAACAGATGACCCTCACTTGTCCCTAACATCCAAGGTAATGACTACCTACTCCTTAATAGTAGGGATAGTCTTACCATTTAAAGGATAAAGACCAAGAAAGACTTAAAACTTTAGGGTAGGTACCTCCTAGTTGCTTGCTCACTCCATTTTTCAAACACTTAACAATTTCAAACAAATTTTCAAAAAACAAGTTTTTACGCATCCGTACATGGATCATTATCAATTATTATGAAAAATTTTCTATTCACACACTACACTTTCAAAAACAATTCAAAAGTGAGCTAAGTAACTAAGAGCCCATGGATAACCATGGATGTAAAGGGTGCTAACACCTTCCCTTTACATAACCTACCCCCCGGACCCAAAATATTCTCTTAAGGTCTTTCCTATTCTTTTATACCCTTTCCTTTTGGATAAAATAAAAGTCGGTGGCGACTCTTGCTATCCGCAACATAACTAAAGTCAGTTCTCCCACCGTGTTACAAACCCTAAGTGTGACTAAGAGAATATTTGTATGGTTAAGGCATAATAGATTTAAGTTTTGGGTTGGATGTGGGATAAAAGAAGTTTGGGTTGTAACATAATGCGGTTTGGTTTGGTTTAGTTCGGTTTGTAAAATACAAACCGCAAACCGAACTGAACCGCGCGGTTTTGTTAAATAATGGCTCAAATACATCCGAACCAAGTGCGGTTTTTTTGCGGTTTCGGTTTGGTTTGGTTTGGTTTGTGGTTTTCTATTGGGTTGGGTTGGTTTTGAACACCCCTAGTACCCGCACCGCCAATTAAATTAAATTTATTTAATTTATTTTTTATAATCTTATTACTAATTTATACTTTTTAATCTTACAATATCATGTTTATTAGAATTATTATTTATTTTTTAAAATATAATTTAAATAAAAATTATCAAGCATTATAATTATTCTTAACATAACCAATTATTTAATTATTAATTTTTATTGTTATTGAAAAAATATACATTTACAAAAACAAATATAATTTATGCGGGTGAGGCGGGGCGGGTGCGGGTGAACCCGTTTCTTGTTGGGTTGGGGGTTGGGGAACAATTTTTAGCCCCGAACGAGTTTGGGGGCGGAGGCGGGTCTGAGTCTGAAAAGCGGGTGCGGGTATGGGTGTGCTTAAACCCCGCCCTGACCCGTCTGTTTCCATGCATACCAGATAATATGAAGAGGGACCCGAATTTTGTCCCTTGATGAAATGATATGCAATGATATTAGCTGTTATGAATGCATGAATGAATCTTTTTATTTTGGTTTGTTTGGGATATGTGATATGAGATGAACCCTAGCATGATATTTTATGATGGATGAAGAATGAAAGGTAGACTTATGAGGAATGATGGAGATATGTGGTAACGATGGTCTACAGGAAATGATAATAGGCTGAAGACTCACTAGGGATAACAATATATCAACTTAGGGGTTAAGAAAATAAAAACAATATTGTCTCGGGGGTCGAGAACAAGTCAAGATAACAAATCAACTCGGGGGTTGAAGAAATGATTAGTGCATTTTCATGCACATTATTTCACTATTATGTTGCGGAAATTCTATATTTTGTTATTTATATTATTTTAGTGTGTTTCCTTAGCTTAGGTTATTTTTACTTTTATTTTGATATTTTATGATGGATGAAGAATGAAAGGTAGACTTATGAGGAATGATGGAAATATGTGGTAACGATGGTCTACAGGAAATGATAATAGGCTGAAGACTCACTAGGGATAACAATATATCAACTTAGAGGTTAAGAAAATAAAAACAATATTGTCTCGGGGGTCGAGAACAAGTCAAGATAACAAATCAACTCGGGGGTTGAAGAAATGATTAGTGCAATTTCATGCACATTATTTCACTATTATGTTGCGGAAATTCTATCTTTTGTTATTTATATTATTTTAGTGTGTTTCCTTAGCTTAGGTTATTTTTACTTTTATTTTAATTTCGTATTGTATTTTCTAAATAAACGACTATTCATACCCTCTCAGTGTGTAAGTCATAACTTGGATTACGAGAATCGGATTGACGCATTCTAATAGGTGTTGAAAATAGGAGAGGAAAAGCTAAAAGTTTTATGTTGAAGTTAGGATCAGACTCAGAGTGGAAAAGACTCGAAAAATTCATTTTAGTTTCAAACTTAAGAAAGTAATTAGTATTGGGCCATTTTTTTGTGTTTTCGACCCAGTTAGGATAAGAACTCGAATTGTTGTCTTTAACCAAAGTCAATCGCGGTAATATTCATTCATCCTACTCACTATTCACAAAAAATATTCTTTTTTTGTACTATTCATAGAAATCTAATCACAAATGAAAATTCAGTTGATTACGTATTCTATCATACTTTGAGGTTATAATAATTTCAATCCAAATTGTATTCCTTTCAGTTTTATTCTATGATTCTTGCATGCCTAATTTGATTTTCATAGAGTATATTGATTTAATTCAATTGTTGTATGATTCTTAACTATAATCACGTTAGTGCAACTTTTTCGTTATCGTGTTTGATTAAGTCGCATTTGCTTAATTCGCGAGTGCTTAAATTCATTTGCTTAATTCGAATAACAGGAACTTACATCACATAATACTAGTTGCGCTTGTTAGTGAGTTTTGTAATCGAATACGAATAAATAATTCTTTTAGGAGATTGGAATTATAACAATCAGTGATGAGTCAGAACCCGAATCAGTAAATTAGTTGTTTTAGCTTATTCGAAATCAATTTTATTATCATTTCCTTTATCAAACTTAAACCCATATTGTTGAAGGGGAAAGTGAGTTATGGCACAAGAGTTTTGGGCATGTTAACTACAAAAGCTTATGGCATTTGATTTTAAAGAATCTAGTACATGGGGTTCCAAATATTGTGGCATCAGAGAAATCATGTGATATATGCATGAGAGGAAATCAACCAAGATTTCCATTTTCATCATAAATGCTTCCAAAAGCAACTAATGCTCTGGGTGTAGTGCATTCGGATGTATGTAGGTCATTTGAGGTACCTTCGCTTGGGGGAAACAAGTACTTTGTGTCATTTGTGGATGAGTTCACAAGAATGACATGGGTAGCAGTCATAAGGTTCAAGTTGAGTTCAAGAAGTTCAAAGTAAAGGCTGAAAATAAAAGTGGTAAAAAGTTCAAGATCCCCAAACCCGATGGTGGAGGTGATTTTAACTCAATAGAGTTCAAGAAGTTCTATTAAGAATATGGCATTGAGCATGAGGTGACCGTTCCATACACTCCACATCATTATGGATTTTCTAAAAGGAGAAATGGAACTCTGCTTAATATGACAAGGAGCATGCCGAATGAGAAAAATCTACCTCACACATTGTATGGTGAGGCAATTGCCACTTCAACATACATGCTCAACACATGTCCAATAAAGAAGTTAAAGAAATTAGTTCCTATTGATAAGTGGACATGAAGAAAGCAAAATGTTATCCATTTCAAAATGTTTGGTTTTGTATGTTACAAATATATACCAAATGCTACTAGAAGAAAATTGGATGAAAGAAGCAAAGTCATGTTGCTTATAGGTTACCACTATACAGATTCTTATAAGCTCTGTTGCTCATTCATCAACAAAGTTGAAGTCATCAGAGATTTCATAGTGAAAGAATCATAACTAGTGTTTATGTGCAACATACTTCTGAAGGTAATGTGAAAGACTGAAAAAACTCCAAGTGCTTAGAATCTGAAGATTGATTCACTTTTAAGCATATGAGGTTCAATAAATGTGAAATAGAATATGGTGTTTATGTGTAACATACTTCTGGAGGTAATGTGATTTTGGTGTGTCTTTATATGGATGACATACTTCTGACAAGGAGTTGTAAGTTCAATAAAGTGCCGATGAATGCATTTGATATGACTAACTGTAGAAATATGATATATTTTCTAGGGATGAACATTTTGCATTTCAAGAAGGGAATTATTGTGCGCCAACTGAAGTATGAACTTGAGCTGCTGAAGGAATTTGAGCTGATGAATTGTAAGTCAGTAGTCACACATATTGAGACAAATCATAAGTTGGACTCTGATTTTGATGGTAAGGATGTATATGCTACAACATTCAAACAGTTGGTTGGTTGTCTGAGATATTTGTGTAACACCATGTCTGACATATGTTATGTGGTTGGAATGCTAAGTAGGTGTTTGAGTAAACCAAAATGGTCAAATTACCAAGTTGCGGTCAGGATTCTGAGGTAAGTAAAAAGGACTCAGAGGCATGGAATTTTATTTCCATATGGATTGTCAAATGATGCCGAGCTGATATGTTATTTAAACTCTAATTAGTGTGGTGACATGATAGACAAAAGAAGCACTACCAAATGCCTATTTATGTATCTGGGAGCTCCCATTTCTTGGTGTTCCAAGAAGAAACCATTGATTGTATTGTCAACCTGTGAAGCAAAATACATAACTAGTGTGTTCCCAGTATGTCAAGTTGTATGGATGATGAATTTGCTGTAAGAACCGAAGTTCAAGGTGGTCAAACTAGTCAGGTTGATGATATAAAACAATTTGCCATAAGTCTTGCTAAAAATCCAAGGCTACGTGGAAGAAGTAAACACATTGATATCAATTATCATTTTATGCGTAATCAAGTTTAAAATGGAGTGTTTTATGTTGTTCACTACAACACTCAGAAGCAACTTGCATATGTGATGACTAATGCAATCAAAACTTAACACTTCAACAATTTGAGGGATGAAATTGATGTTGTGAATTTTAACTTGAATGTGAATTAAGGGATGATGTTGGATGTAATTTAACATTCAAGATTGCTTAACTTTCATTTTATTTTCATTTGTATTTAAGTTTCATTTGCACTTGAATTTGGTTTGAATTTGAGTCATTATATAAACCCAAATTTACTTGAATTTGTAAAAGAATCAACTCTTTCATTTTAGTAAGTTAGCAAAATCATCTCTCTCTCACACACACATTCTTATGCATTAATGGAGGTTCATTGCTGAACTCCATCAACACGGTGAGTTTCTCATAAATATATTGCTTTTTTTAAGATATGCAATATCATTACCCCGGAATGAACTACATTTCCACCAAACACAAAAAACAAAATTATTTTATAAGACGATCACCTCAAATAAATTTACACTTAGGTTCAATTAGAATTCATCTTATTACTCTCATTCTTTCGCTAGGAATTTAATTATAACAAACAATTTAAATAAAGTAAGCATCATTTTTATTATTTTTAGACTAAATTACAGTATTAGTCCCCCATTTTGTCTAATCTATGAAATTAATCACCTTATTTTAAATTCAAATAGTTTTGGTCCATCTATTTTAAATTTGAACCGTTTTAAATCCCCTCTTACGTTTATCCATAAAAAATCGATGATATTTTTACTTTTTTTAACTATATTTTTATCTAAAAAGTTCAATAGTAAAATTATATACCATAATTTGTCATGTTTTACAAGTAACTTGTCATTTAAAAAATGAAAACATCATTAAAAAGTACTGAGAGGAGACCAAAATTATTAAAATTTAAAATAGAAAGAAAAAAATATTTAAATTTAAAATAAAGTGACCAATATTATAAATCAAGTAAAATAGGTGATCAAATTAAACCTACTTTTCAATATATAATTAATCAATTGTTTTCAATGGTGTCATATCCGCAATTAATAATGATTCATTCTTACACAAAAAGAAAATATATAAATAAAAAAGAAAAAAATACTTTTAATAAATTAATTTAATAATATATTAATGTATTTTCTCTTACATAAATTTAAAGTGAAAGAAAGTTTTTGAATTGTAAAGTAATAATTAATATTACATTATTAATAAAAATAAAAACATTTAATTTGTTGATTTTTGTATAAATAAGTCGGTCATTTGTGAGAAGAAAATTATATTTCAATGTTAGGAATGCATTGAACTGTTATTTATTTTTGTAATGTGTCAAATAAAAAATTGATTTAAATATTTTTAAATGTTATTTTATTTATTTATTATAATTTTTTTATATTAAATTTTTAATAAAAATCACTTAAATTTAAACTTTTTTTTTTGAAAAATTTGTAATTTATAATTATACTTAATCTCCAGTAATGTATACTTACGTTATTTGATGTCGAAATTAATCTTTTAATTTATAAAAATAAGTTTAATGTCTTTTAATATTCTTAATTTTTTTAAATGAAAAAAATCCAATTTTTAAATAATATTTAAAACCTATTTTTAAAGTTAAAACAAATCAATTACTTATTTTTTAATTTTTTTAAATATACATTGTGATGTTTAATTAAGACAATCACAACTTTTTTAAAACTACATAATTTATAACTATTTTATGAAAAAAATCTCAAAAATGATATATATCAAGTCTTTTGATATTTACAAGTATATCAATTTTAATGGATTTGTTTTGGGTAAAATATTTGACTAACTTTTTATTTAAAAGTACACATATCAATAATGTTAATAAAATATTGAGATTTATTCAAACTGTTCAAAGATTTTTTCTATCATTATTTTGAAGACTTTACCATATACCCCTACCATTAGACCTATACCCCTACACACACAAAAATTAGACTAAAATACCCTCATATAAATAGTTAAAATCAATAATTTTTATTTTTATTTTTACTTTTTCACTTTCCAAAAGTCTTCCGGTTTGACATTTTTTGTAATTAGTATACCGAAATACATTGTCTAAGTCATCCGGTTTGAAAAATATTTGTGAGGCATACCGGAAGACTTTCATTAAGTCTTCCGGTTTGATTTTTTTTATAATGCGTACCGGAAGACTTGGAATAAATCATCCGGTTTAGTATGTGAAAACACTGTACCGGAAGTCTTTTTACAAGTCTTCCGGTTTTCAACATTTTTTTTAATTAATTTATTTTATTAATTTTTGTTTTAAAAAAATAATTTTTTTATTAATTTTTTTTCTCTCCAGTGTGCGCACACGAGGCAGAGATGAGAGGATACACCCCTTCACATTCAATTTCCACCAAATTTCTAAATTTTTAATATTGACAAATAAATTTTTAATATTACTAAATTTTATTTGAAAATAAATAAAACTAATATACTATCTTAAATTAATATTAGTTACAGTGTTATCAATTTAATTTTTTATAAAATATAATATTTAAAATTTTATTAAGTTATTGATGTAATTGATATTATGTTATATTTATTTTTTAAATTACTATAAATAACTTTTATTGAATGATATTTCTATTACTATTATATACTAATATATTTTGCTTTTAATTTAAAAAGAAATAGATATAACATAATATTAATTACATCAATAAATATAACATCAATAAAAAATAAATATAATATGATATCAAATTAGACCTATACCCCTACACACAAAAAATTATAACATGATATCAATTACATTTATAAATAGTATAATCAATAAATATAACATCAATAAAAAATAAATATAACATGATATCAATTACATCAATAAATATAATATTTTTTATTGATGTAATTGATATCATGATATATTTATTGGTGTAATTGATATCATGTTATATTTATTTTTTTATCGATGTAATTGATATCATATTATATTTATTTTTTTATTGATGTTATATTTATTGATGTAATTGATATCATGTTATATCTATTTCTTTTTATGTTAAAAACAAAACATATTAGTATATAATAGTAATAGAAATGTCATTCAATAAATGTCATTTATAGTAATTTAAAAAATAAATATAACATGATATCGATTACATCAATAACTTAATAAAATTTTAAATGTTGTATTTTATAAAAAATTAAATTGATAACACTATAACTAATATTAATTTAAGATAGTATATTAGTTTTCTTTATTTTCAAATAAAATTTAGTAATATTAAAAATTTCTTTGTCAATATTAAAAATTTAGTAGTTTGGTGGAAATTGAATCTTCCCTATTAGAAAATGAAATACTCTTTTGTTTTCTTGTATTTCTCACTTCATTTCATTACCCTTTAGTTATTACACAATGAGTATACATATAGGGTATCACATGTAACTAACTTCTAGAATTAGTTAGATAGATAGGTTAGTTACTCTAACTAACTTGATTACTAACTAACTTCTAGATTTATCTCTATTACACCCCCTCAAGTTCATGGTGGTTTGAGAGAGTCCACTTTGAGCTTGCTCCGTAGATCATGAAAAGCTACCGTTCCTAACGGTTTTGTTAAGGTGTCAGCTAGTTGAGCAAACCCAGGAACATGTTGGATAACTAACCGTTGTGCTGCAACCCTTTCACGAACAAAATGGATATCCAATTCAATATGCTTTGTACGAGCATGGAGAATTGGATTATGAGACATGTGTATTGCACTGAGGTTGTCGCATAGCAAAGTGGGAGGGTGAAAACTAATGGATAGTTCAGTGAGGAGTGATTCAAGCCAAAGAAGCTCGGAGGTAGTATGAGCAAGTGCTATATATTCGGCTTTTGTACTTGATCTTGCTACGAGAGATTGTTTCTTTGAGCTCCAAGCAACAATATTGGGACCGAAGAAGATGCAAGAACCAGATGTAGAACGACGATCATCTGGATCCGTAGCCCAGTATGAGTCACTATAGGCTCGCAAGGAGAATTTATCTATTGGACTTGCTACAGAAAATACTAGGCCTAGAAACATTGTTCCACTGAGGTATCTTAGTATTCGTCTAACAGCTGCCCAATGTGCCTTTGATGGTGAGGACATGAACTGGCAGGCCTTGTTGACACTGTATGCAATGTCTGGTCTTGTTAATGTGACATATTGAAGAGCTCCTACTATGGACCTGTACAAGTGAGGATTTGTCAACAATAGAGAGCCTGTTTTGCTGAGTCTGCTGGTACTTAGCATAGGTGTTGGCACACCCTTGGCACCACTCATGTTGGCTCTTTCCAGTAGATCCCTGATGTATTTGGCTTGAGTTAACACCAAACTCCCATTTGTCTGAAACTTGAATTCCAATCCCAGAAAATATTCAGGTTTGCCAAGTTTCTTTAGAGCAAATTCAGCATCTAGTTTGTTGATTAGGTCAAGGATGAGAGTGGAGGAGGAGCCTGTGACTAGGATGTCATCAACATAGACAAGAGCATAGAGAGTTGTACCTTTCTTGGAGTAGATGAAGAGTGAGTGATCACATTTTGAATGACTGAATCCAAATTTGAGAAGTGCTTGATTGAGCTTTTCATACCAGACCCTGGGTGCCTGTTTTAGGCCATACAAAGCTTTGTTGAGTTTGCATACTAACTCTTTGTTGGACTGAACAAAGCCTGGTGGTTGAACCATGTAAACCTCCTCTTGTAAGGTTCCATTTAGAAAGGCATTGTTAATGTCAACTTGCTGCAGGTCCCATTTGTAAGTGATAACAAGACTGAGGATGACTCTGATGGTTATTGGCTTCACAACTGGAGAGAAGGTCTCATTGAAATCAAAGCCTTGTTGTTGATGAAAGCCTTTGGCAACCAACCTTGCTTTGAATTTGTTGATGGTCCCATCTGGATTTTCTTTAACCCTAAAAACCCATTTACACCCTACTGCTTGCCTGTCAGAGGGTAAAGTTGTTAGTGTCCAAGTGTCATTTGCCATCAGAGCATCATACTCTACTTGCATTGCTTGAGTCCACTCTGGTTGCAGCAGTGCTTGTTTGACATTTAGAGGCTCTAAGTTTGCAAGATAAGCTTTAGGCTTGGAATGTCCAGTTTTAGCTCTTGTGAGCATGGGATGATTGTTTTGTGGGGGAGGTGGTACATTTCTGGTACTTTGAATAATTGGTGAGAGAGAGCTGTTAGAACCTTCATTCCTCAACTGTCTTAGAGATTGAGGTCCAGCTTGTGGTGATGGATGAGAAGAGGGAGAGGACTCAGTGACTACCTCTTGAAAATTTGAGAGCTCCTGTGGTGATTTTGGTGCATAGCTCCTGATATTTGATGGAGGTGAGTTTGTTGTATTTGATGCAGCTATGAGCTGGTCTGATAAAGGCAAAGGACTTTGATGTGGTGTCATGACAGGTTGAGATGATGTAGATAGGTCTGGATGATAGCTGTGAGAGGCAGGTAGAGGGGAAAATTGATTCTGATGTGACTCAGCTGTAGTTGGCCCCACTAGTGTACCTGAGGAGTTATTGTTGTTTATGGCTGGACAGGGTAAAGGACTAAAAGGTACATCTGTGTTGGTGCTAGGGCTAGCAGAGAACAGACTTACATAGGGAAAGTGCTTTTCATTGAATATTACATCTTTAGAGATGTATATCCTGCCAGTAGGACTGAGGCATTTGTAGCCTTTATGTTGAGGGGAAGGGCCTAGATAGATACACTCAGTGCTTCTAGGTTCTAGCTTGTGTTTATTGTAGGGTCTCAATAGTGGAAAGCAAAAACAGCCAAATACTTTCAAGGATTTGTAATCAGGATCTTTGTGATACAAAGCATGATATGGTGAATTTGAAGTAGGTAAGGCAGAAGTTGGTAGCCTGTTGAGAAGATAGTTAGCTGTGACAAAACTGTGATCCCAGTAAGTCATGGGAAGGTTGGCATGGGTAAGAAGTGTGATGCCTGTTTCCACTATTGACCTATGCTTTCTCTCTACTGATCCATTCTGATGTGAAGTGTGAGGGCAAGTCAACCTGTGTTGGATACCAAGGCCAAGCAGATACTTTGTAAAGGGTCTGTACTCTCCTCCATAGTCTGACTGTACTGCCTTGATGCTGATGTTGAACTGAGTTTGAACATAAGCAAAGAATAGCTTGAATGCTTTTAAAGCTTCAGACTTTTGTTTAAGCAGGAATAGCCAAGTATATCTAGTTTTGGCATCAACAAAAGCAACATAATACAGATAACCAGAACTTGACAAATCAGGGGAGGGACCCCACAAATCAGTAAACACTAAATCAAACATGTGATGATAATTAGTATTTGACAAAGGAGCATGTATTCTATGTGCTTTGCCTAGACAGCAGGATTTACAAAATTCAGAAGATGCTTTATTCATTATTGGTATTTTACACAATGTAAGTATGCTTTTGACAGAATTAAAATGAGCATGTCCTAGACGACTTTGCCACAGTACATCAGTATTCTCTACAATGCTAGAATTTGAAACAAATGAAACAACTTTGTGACTACCACCTGTATGCATAGGCCTGGCAGAGTTATGAAGCAGGCTAGGAAAGCAATACAAGCCATTTGACTCAAGGAACCCTTAAAGGAGAACTTCCTTAGAAACCTGACATTTGACATAGCACTTATTAGATTGAAATTGTAGATGTCTTGAATTGGCAGAATTTTTGACCAACAAGAAATATTGAATTCAGTTCAGAATGTCCTATCAAATGTTGGGACATTATCAAACAGAGTATATGGACTTATTTCAGGATGTCTCATCAGATGTTGGGACATTGTGTTAATGACTTAAGTTCAGTGTTTCATGATGTCCCAACAGATGTTGAGACATCTCAAACCTGCTACCAGAATTAATTATTGACTAACTGATCAGAGATATTTAAGGAGAGTTATCTGGAATTAATTAATGATGGATAAAAACAGAACAAGGAGCATCTGTAGGGAGTTTTATATTGAGGATTCAGATTAAAACAGAAGGCCTAAATCACCTAGAATCTAGGAAGTAACAAACCCTAAATTCAAGGTGGAAGCTGCATGCGCATTAGGGCTGGATCATTCTACAGAAATCCCAAATTACAGATACCTATTTAATCAACAGAAACTCATAGAATTGAGTACGAATTTCAGAAGACAAAATAGGGTGTCTAGTGTTTTAATAGCAGGTTGTTTTTAATTGTACCACTTGATGAGCTTTTAAGCATAAGTGCATTTGTAACTTGATTGAAACTGTGAAGTAAGATCAAGCTGTATTGTTTGAAGAATGTATTCAATTTTATTAAACTTGTAAACTTGATCACTGTGTGATTGAGGGGGAGTGAGTAGGGTACTCTTATCTAAGTTGTATCTTAGGTAGAAATTGCATTGGGTAGTTATTAAGTGATAGATTAAACAGGGTGGTTTAAGTCTAGAATTAATATTACTTATAGTGGATTTCCTCCTGGCTTGGTAGCCTCCAGATGTAAGTGTGGTTATACACTGAACTGGGTTAACAAACTTCTGTGTTGTTTACTTTTCTTGCTATTTAAGTTTTGGTTAAATCTGTCAAGTGTTGGGACATCTCTTAGGACATCTCATACCTGATTACAGAATTTCAATTGGCATCAGAGCAGGCACCCTGCCTGTTTATACTGGGTGAGATCTAGGGAATACAAATTCTGGAAACATGGACAGAGATATAGGATCAGTAAATAGACCACCTATTCTGGATGGATCTAATTATGACTACTGGAAACCAAGAATGATTGCATTCTTAAGATCACTTGACAACATGGCCTGGAGAGCAGTCAACATTGGATGGGAACATCCTATCCAAGACACCAAAGATGGATCAAGAGTGTTGAAACCTGAAGAAGAATGGAGTAAGGAAGAAGAAGATTCAGCACTAGGCAACTCCAAGGCCTTAAATGCTCTATTCAATGGCATTGATAGAAACATCTTTAGACTTGTGCATCACTGTGAGCTAGCCAAAGATGTGTGGGATACTCTCAAAACAACTCATGAAGGAACATCAAAGGTAAAGATGTCAGGACTTCAACTTCTCACCACTAAGTTTGAAAACTTGAGAATGAAGGAAGATGAGACAGTTCATGAATTCTACATGAATATCTTAGAAGTAGCTAATACTTCTGGAGCTTTGGGAGAAAAGATGACTGATGAAAAACTTGTAAGAAAAATCCTCAGATTTTTGCCAAAAAGATTTGACATGAAAGTCACAGCAATAGAAGAAGCTCAAGACATATGCACTATGAAAGTTGAAGAACTCATTGGTTCCCTTCAAACATTTGAGATGGGAATGAATGACACAAATGTTAAGAAGAACAAAAGCATAGCCTTGGTAACAAATACTGATGAAGAAGAAGATGATGAATCAGAAACTGGTAAAAGCTTATCAGACAACATTGCTATGCTTGGAAGACAATTCAAAAAGATTCTCAGAGGAATGGAAGGCAAATCCAATCCCAGTGGAAGATACACAAACTCTTCTGAGAACAAGAGACCTTATGATGCTAACAGAAGGTCAAATTATGCTGAAAAGACCAGTCAAGAAAAAGGAATCAAATGCCATGGATGTGAAGGTTATGGACACATCAAGAATGAATGTCCTACCTACTTAAAAAGGCAAAAGAAAGGACTATCTGTAACCTGGTCTGATGAAGACTCAGGAGGAGATTCAGAAGAAGAATGAGCTAAGCATATCACTGCTTTAGCTGGATTATGTGATTCTGAAAGTGAATTCAGTGATGGAGAGTGTACTTATGAAGAACTTGAGCAAGCATTCAAAGATCTATACAAAAGAAGCACTGAAATATGCAGTGAGGTTATAAAGCTAAAGAAGCAGAATGAGGCATTAGAAGATGAAAAAGCAAGTGATCAAGAGATCATTGACACCTTGAAAAGTGAAGTAAGTCTTCTCAACTCCAAGTTGGAACATATGTCCAAATCTGTTAGAATGTTGAACAGCAGCTCAAATACACTGGATATTATTCTCAACAACAATAAGCACTCAGGGGATAAAAGTGGACTAGGATTTAACATAGTACATAAAGATGAAGCTAGCTCTAGCAAAACAACTTCAAAATCCATACAGTCAAACAAGATGTCCCAACAGATGCTTCAACATCAGGAAAAGAACACAAAATCAAACATAATGTTCCAACAGATGTCTCAACATTCTGGAAAGAACAAAATGAAGAAGAAGTATCAAAGATGGAGATGCCATCACTGTGGAAGATTTGGACATATCAAACCTCACTGTTATAAGTTACATGGATATCCAAATCAGATGTGTCAGCAACCTTCTAAGCAGAAAATAGAAGCTAACAAGAAAGTGCTGCATAGACATCAAAGAAATCAGCAACCTCCTAAGCAGAATACAGAAGTCATCAAGAAGGTATGGAGACCAAAAACTAGCATTCAGGCTAATCAAGGCTACATACCTAAGAACAAGATCAACAATCAATCTTGGAGATCTGCTGTTGAACAACACACAGAGCAGAGACATCAAAAGAAATCTCAACTCAAATGGTCAAAGAAAAGTGTTGCATATATAGCACATACATCACTAAGAGTATCAGCTAAGGAAGACTGGTATTTTGATAGTGGATGTTCAAGACACATGACTGGATTGAAGAACCTGCTAGTAAACTTAAAGTCACATTCATCCAGGTATGTAACCTTTGGAGATGGAGCTAAAGGAGAAATCAAGGGAGTTGGGACCTTGGATTGTCAATATGTTCCAAGACTAGATGATGTGCTGCTAGTTAAAGGTTTAACTGCTAACCTGATCAGCATAAGTCAATTATGTGATCAAGGGTATAGTGTAAACTTTACCAAAACTGAATGCATAGTGACTAACAAAGAACAAGAGGTTGTCATGAGAGGAGCCAGATCTAAAGACAACTGTTACATGTGAGAATCTCAGAACCTCAGTCTCACTTCAACTTGTTCTTTAGCTAAGGAAGAAGAAGTGAAACTATGGCACCAAAGACTAGGTCATCTTCATTTCAGAGGCATAAAGAAGATAATATCTATGGATGCTGTAAGAGGCATTCCTAAACTGAAGATTGATGATGGCAAAATATGTGGTGAATGTCAAATAGGCAAGCAAACCAAGATGTCCCATCCAAAGCTCCAACATCTGACAACTTCCAAAGTTTTGGAACTTTTGCATATGGATCTTATGGGACCTATGCAGGTTGAAATCCTTGGTGGTAAGAGGTATGCCTATGTGGTGGTTGATGACTTTTCAAGATATACATGGATAAATTTCATAAAAGAAAAGTCTGATGTATTTGATGTATTCAAAGAATTATGCCAAAGATTACAAAGGGAAAAATCCAGCTGTGTGATCAGAATAAGAAGTGATCATGGAAAAGAATTTGAGAATCAAAAGTTCTTAGATTTCTGCTCTTCAGAAGGAATCAATCATGAATATTATTCACCTATCACTCCTCAACAGAATGGGATTGTTGAGAGGAAGAACAGAACTATTCAAGAATCAGCAAGAGCTATGATCCATGCTAAAAAGTTACCTTTGTACTTCTGGGCTGAAGCTATGAACACTGCTTGTTACATCCATAACAGAGTTACCTTAAGGAAAGGAACTTTGTCCACAATATATGAAGTCTGGAAGGGAAGAAAACCCACAGTTAAGTACTTTCATGTGTTTGGAAGCAACTGTTACATTCTGGCAGATAGGGAGCAAAGAAGAAAAATGGATCCTAAAAGTGATGAAGGGATTTTCCTTGGATACTCTATCAACAACAGAGCATATAGAGTATTTAATTCTAGAACCAAGGTTATCATGGAGTCCATAAATGTGATAATTGATGATGCTCCTACAGATGTCCCAGAAGATGTTGGAACATCTGCTGATATCAAGATTGAAGCTGAAGAAAAGAATGATCATTATAACTTCACTCAAACTGATACAAGGACAGAAGAATCCAGCAAACCTCCCTCCATCAGAATACAGAAAGATCATCCCAAAGATTTGATAATTGGTGATCCCAACAGAGGTGTGAGCACTAGATCAAGAGAAGTGATTTCAGGTTCTTGTTTTGTTTCTAAAATAGAACCTAAGAACATCAAGGAAGCTCTTACTGATGAATACTGGATTAGTGCTATGCAAGAGGAATTAGGTCAATTAACAAGGAATGAAGTATGGAATCTTGTTCCTAGACCTGATGACATAAATGTGATTGGAACAAAATGGGTGTATAAGAACAAGTCAAATGAACAAGGAGTTGTTACAAAGAACAAAGCTAGACTTGTAGCTCAAGGATACACTCAAATTGAAGGAGTAGACTTTGATGAAACCTTTGCACCAGTAGCAAGGCTTGAATCAATTAGACTACTTTTGGGAATTGCTTGTATCTTAAAGTTCAAGCTATTTCAAATGGATGTGAAAAGTGCCTTTTTAAATGGTTATCTTAATGAAGAGGTATATGTAGAACAGCCTAAAGGATTTGTTGATCCAAGTTGTCCAAATCATGTATACAAACTAAAGAAGGCACTTTATGGTCTGAAGCAAGCTCCAAGGGCATGGTATGAAAGACTGACTACATTTCTTATCAAGCAAGGGTACAGAAAAGGTGGAATTGACAAAACCTTGTTTGTTAAAGATGAAGAAGGAAATATCATAATTGCTCAAATATATGTTGATGATATTGTCTTTGGTGGGATGTCTGACAGGATGGTCAAACATTTTGTCAAGCAGATGGAATCTGAATTTGAAATGAGACTAGTAGGAGAGTTAACCTACTTTCTTGGTCTGCAAATAAAGCAAATGGAAGACTCAATGTTCATTTCCCAAAGCAAGTATACCAAGAACATAGTCAAGAAGTTTGGAATGGAAAATGCTACTCATAAGAGAACTCCTGCCCCCACACATTTAAAGCTGACTAAAGATGAAAATGGTGAGAATGTAGATCAAAGCTTATACAGAAGCATGATTGGAAGCTTGTTATACTTGACTGCTAGCAGACCTGACATAGCATTTACAGTAGGTGTATGTGCTAGATATCAAGCTGATCCAAAAGTCAGTCATCTCAATCAAGTCAAGAGAATTCTTAATTATGTTAATGGTACTTGTGACTATGGCATAATGTACTTTCATGGATGTAAACCAATTCTCACTGGCTTTTGTGATGCTGATTGGGCTGGAAGTGCTGATGACAGAAAAAGCACTTCAGGAGGATGCTTCTTTCTAGGAAACAATTTGATTTCTTGGTTCAGTAAGAAACAAAATTGTGTATCCTTATCTACAGCTGAAGCTGAATATATAGCAGCTGGAAGCAGTTGTTCTCAGTTGGTTTGGATGAAGCAAATGCTCACTGAGTACAATGTCCCACAGGATGTCATGACATTGTACTGTGACAACTTAAGTGCAATCAACATATCAAAGAATCCTATCCAACATAGCAGGAGCAAGCATATTGATATCAGACATCATTTCATCAGAGATCTTGTAGAAGAAAAGGTGATTTCATTGGAACATGTAGCTACAAATCTGCAGTTAGTTGATATCTTTACCAAAGCATTGGATGCTACACAATTTGAGAACTTAAGGGGCAAACTGGGAATCTGTTTATGTGATATTTAGCAGTTAATGAGATGTGCCAACATGTCATATGACATTGTATGGCATAAGTTCCAGATGGCAAAACCAGTCTGGACAAGAACCTTGGGAATTCCATTCCTAATAATTTGCAATGTAACGGCTACTTATTTAGTAACTGCTTATAATCAGCTATCAAGATTCTCATCATTCTATCACAAGCGAATCTCATTAACTAGCTGTTCTTCAGAAATCATCAACCCTAAAGCTCTTCATCCATATTCCTTAACAATGTCTCAAAACCCTAAAACTCCTGAAGAAGTTCTCAACAAAGAAGACGTAGTTCATGCAACTCCCATCTCTGTGGTACCAATGAAATCAATCCCATTGGACGAACTCAGAGGAAGTGCTTCTCATACTAAAAAGCCAAGAACTCCAAAGAGAGCTAAAGATCAAGTCTGCAGCAAATCCAAAGGAGGCATTCCTTCTCCAGCCAACATGCCTCCAAAATCTTCTGACTATGTGGATGCTTCCATCAAGGAGATAGTCAACAAGATTCTTTTTGAACAGAGAGTGGTTAGTGGGATTTCTATTCCTCTGAACACCATGCCTGCCCCTCAAGAAGAACAAGCTCAAGCTGCAGAGGACACTCCTGCTCAACAGGATGTCCCAATAGATGTTGGAACATCTGAGGATGAGAAAAAGAACTCATCTGATGCTGAACAAACTGAGGACCAGAAAAAGGCCTCAAATGAAAGTGATGAAGAAGATTCTGAGGATCAGACCAAAGCCTCAAATGAAGATCAAATTTCTGCTGATCAACCAGCTGAAGAGGAGACTGCTCAATCTCCTCCTGTGGTGAATCTAGAGCAGGACTCTGATACAGAGATCATAGCCTCTGTAAGACCTAGCATAGCCAAAAGGCTCAGGTCTAGAAAAGGCAAGATGCAACCTGAACCTGAAATTCCTGAGAAGAAGAAAGCTTCCCCAAAGAAAGGCAAAGCTAAAGCTGCCTTTGGTCCAACAAAACAATGGAGTAAAGTCCAAACTCAGAAAAGAAAAGCTGTCACCCCATCAGACTCAGATGTTGAATCAGATGTCCCAACATCTCCTCCCAAGAAGAAACCAGCACCATCTAGGGCTTCATCTGCTGTTCCAGAAGCCCCCTTGGACAACATATCATTCCATCATGTCTCTAGTGTCAACAGATGGATGTTTGTGTACCAAAGAAGGGTTGCCCTTGAAAGAGAACTGAGCAGCAATGCACTTGAGTGCACTGAACTGATTGACCTCATCTCTGCTGCAGGCCTCTTCAAAACAGTCTCAGATCTCTCTCCCTGCTATGAAATTCTTGTCAAAGAATTCATTGTTAATCTTCAGGAAGATTGTGCTAATGGTAAGTCCTCTGAATTTAGAAAAGTCTTTGTTAGAGGTAGGTGTGTAGAGTTATCTCCTCAGATCATCAACCAATACCTAGGAAGAGAAACAGATGGACCAAATGAGCTAGGTAAAACAGATAACCAAGTCTGCAAGGTTATCACTGCAAACCAGGTCAAGGCATGGCCTGTTAAAGGAAAGCTCTCAGTGAGCATGCTAACAAGAAAATATGCCATGCTGAACAGGATTGGTACAGCAAACTGGGTGCCTACCAACCACACATCTTCAATCTCCACTGGTCTGGCCAGGTTTATCTATGCTGTGGGAACTCATACTAAGCTGGATTATGGTGCTTACATTTTTGATCAGACCTTGAAGCATGCCAGCTCTTCTGCAACAAAGCTACCAATAGCTTTTCCTTCATTGCTGTGTGGTATAGTGTTAAGCCAATATCCTGGGATTCTAACTGAGAAGGACACAGTCTGCAAGAGAGAAAGCCCACTGGCATTTCACTACAAACTGTTCCTCAGTCATCATGCAGCAGATGTTGAAGCACCTTCTGGGACATCTGCAGGTCCTTCAACTGCTAAGACTCCAATCTCCAAGAAGGCATTAATTGCTGAACTCAAGAGCACTTGCAAAGAGCTTGAAGCTAGAAAGCAGAAGCTTGAGGAAATCATTCAAAGGCTGGAGAGTGAAGGAGATCAGAAAGCTGCATCTGATGAAGAAACTGCCTCTGAAGAAGAAACTGAAGCTGATGAAGAAACTGAGAGTGAAGAGTCTGAGTGATCATTGTATGTGAGGCAATTGTAATGACAACACTGCTTTGTATTTCTGGTTTAGTGTCTTTGGCCCCAAAATTTGTGTCTAACAAGGGGGAGAACAACAACAACAAATTGTATTGCTGTTTAATTATGAATGAAAAATCTGTTTGTTTGTGTCTGAACTGAATCAGTGTGTTTTGATAAATATTTCTGTTGCAATAAGACTGGATACATATATGTTTGAGGGGGAGTAATCTCAAATATGAATCAACAGAAAAGTAATGCTATACTCTAATAAAAAGAACTTCTGCTGCACTCTGATAACCATAAAAGATGTTAGCCAAAAATTAGCCAAAGGGGGAGTTTGTAGATGTCTTGAATTGGCAGAATTTTTGACCAACAAGAAATATTGAATTCAGTTCAGAATGTCCTATCAAATGTTGGGACATTATCAAACAGAGTATATGGACTTATTTCAGGATGTCTCATCAGATGTTGGGACATTGTGTTAATGACTTAAGTTCAGTGTTTCATGATGTCCCAACAGATGTTGAGACATCTCAAACCTGCTACCAGAATTAATTATTGACTAACTGATCAGAGATATTTAAGGAGAGTTATCTGGAATTAATTAATGATGGATAAAAACAGAACAAGACGCATCTGTAGGGAGTTTTATATTGAGGATTCAGATTAAAACAGAAGGCCTAAATCACCTAGAATCTAGGAAGTAACAAACCCTAAATTCAAGGTGGAAGCTGCATGCGCATTAGGGCTGGATCATTCTACAGAAAGCCCAAATTACAGATACCTATTTAATCAACAGAAACTCATAGAATTGAGTACGAATTTCAGAAGACAAAATATGGTGTCTAGTGTTTTAATAGCAGGTTGTTTTTAATTGTACCACTTGATGAGCTTTTAAGCATAAGTGCATTTGTAACTTGATTGAAACTGTGAAGTAAGATCAAGCTGTATTGTTTGAAGAATGTCTTCAATTTTATTAAACTTGTAAACTTGATCACTGTGTGATTGAGGGGGAGTGAGTAGGGTACTCTTATCTAAGTTGTATCTTAGGTAGAAATTTCATTGGGTAGTTATTAAGTGATAGATTAAACAGGGTGGTTTAAGTCTAGAATTAATATTACTTATAGTGGATTTCCTCCTGGCTTGGTAGCCTCCAGATGTAAGTGTGGTTATACACTGAACTGGGTTAACAAACTTCTGTGTTGTTTACTTTTCTTGCTATTTAAGTTTTGGTTAAATCTGTTAAGTGTTGGGACATCTCTTAGGACATCTCATACCTGATTACAGAATTTCAGAAATTCAAACATTACTTGATTGTCACTAAAGAATTTTGAAACTGACAGTAGATTCTTGGTAATAGCAGGAACATGAAGAATGTCACCAAGAATTAGTCTATTTGAAATGCAAGATGACACTATGTTTTGGATATGCAAACTCTGACCATTACCTACATATACTTGGCTATCACCTCTAAATGGCTTGCTAATTTGTAAACAATTTGCATAGGGAGTAAGATGATGTGAAACACCTGAATCTGCAAACCAAGATTGAGACTCAAGATCATTGGGTAGTGAGTAATCTTGAGTGAATGCAACAGGTTGAGACATTGTGGCTGTCATTCCCATAGCCTGAGTTTCTGAGTTTTCTCCTACTTGCTTGTTCACTTTGCCACTGGTTTCTTCATTCTGCTTGATTTGAGGGGTAAAGGATTCATCATACCTATGCCAGCAATCCATAACTACATGACCAGGTTTACCACAAAGTTGACAAATTGGTCTTCCTTGAGGATGATACCCCCTTCCACGAGTTCTTCCTCTGTATGCACGACCTCTGCCTCTGTGATAGCCAGTGTACTCTTGTGGGCTTGAGCTACCACGACCTTTGTGTGCCATGTTAGCAGTGACTTGAGAAACCATGAGCTCTTGCCTGAACTTATCTAATTGAGCTTCTTGAACATACAGTAGAGCTTCAACATCACATAGGGATAATGGATCAGATTGTCCATACATTTGCATTACGAACGGATTATACTCTTCTGATAAACCGTTGAGGATTGAATCAATTTGATCTTGCTCAGTTATAGCATCACCAACTGCAAGAAGAGAGCTGGCAATGGCTTTGATTTTAAGCACAAATTCAGTGATTGATTGGTTACCTTTCTTGGTGGATTTCAATTCCACTTTGAGCTGACGAACCCTAGCTCGCATCTGCGTGTTGTAGAACTTGTGAATCTTGTCCCAGACTTCATAAGAATGCTTGCACGATAACACTCTCGGTAGAACCGATTCGGAGATGGTGGAAAGCAGCCATATGAATAGAGCTTGATCTTGAACAACCCAAGCTTCATATTCATCAGAGAAATTGTTGAGCAACCTGTCTTGTTCAGTTGCGAATTTCGCAGGGATCTTGGGATTGATAACGAACCGATGCATCTTTTGTGTGAGGATTACACCCTCTACCTGTTGATTCCACAGAAGATAGTTGTTATCTTTGAGCTGAATTGACAGCTTTGGCCCATACGAATTTGACGAATTTGAGGTGAAGAAGCTGGAGTTGTTTGAGCGCAGTGACTGGGTTTCGAAGTCAGCCATTGAAGTGTTTTGTTTCTTCTGGTTCAGTAGTGGAAGAAGATGATGGGTGAAGAAGAAGAAGAGAGGGGCGGAAGGCACGTGGTTCTGATCAGAACCTTACTGATACCATATTAGAAAATGAAATACTCTTTTGTTTTCTTGTATTTCTCACTTCATTTCATTACCCTTTAGTTATTACACAATGAGTATACATATAGGGTATCACATGTAACTAACTTCTAGAATTAGTTAGATAGGTTAGTTACTCTAACTAACTTGATTACTAACTAACTTCTAGATTTATCTATATTATTCCCATGCGCACCATTGCAGAAAAAAAAATAAAAAAACATTTTTTTAAAACAAAAATTAATTAAAAAAAGTTGAAAACCGGAAGACTTGTAAAAAGACTTCCGGTACACTGTTTTCACATACTAAACCGGATGACTTATTCCAAGTCTTCCGGTACGCATTATAAAAAAAATCAAACCGGAAGACTTAATGAAAGTCTTCCGGTATGCATCACAAATATTTTCCAAACCGGATGACTTAGACAATGTCTTCCGGTATACTAATTACAAAAAATTACAAACCGGAAGACTTTTTGGAAAGTAAAAAAGTAAAAATGGAAATAAAAATTATTGATTTTAACTATTTATATGAGGGTATTTTAGTCCAATTTTTTTGTATGTAGGGGTATAGATCTAATGGTAGGGGTATATGGTAAAGTCTTCAAAAATTGTTGTAGTTTCAAATTTTCCATGAATTTTTCATTAAAATGTTTAGTTTCTTCACATCTATTTGGTCCCTCCATAAATGAATACACATTTATCAATTATATTTAAAAACACTTATTATACGAGATAATTGACCCTACCACAAAATATTTAGGTTCCTTAATCTAAAAGATCAATAAAAAATTTGATTATTGAGTTTATCTTTTAGGTTCTTTAATGTGAAAATAAATATAGTCTTGCAAAATTGGAAAAATAATGGATTGAGACATTTTTAAAATTAGGAGCAACGCATTTTTATTTTATTTTCTTATTTTGATAAAATCTTATTTTCCACTCCATTTAATAAAAATATCTTAAATAATAAAATTGGATATTTAATGTATTAATGATATGTAAAAGACGAGGGGTTGCACGATGACATTGTTTATATTCTCTATAAGTGGATATTTGATAAATATTGGGAAAATCGTGATAGCATTTATAATTACGGGATGTTGTTCGTCTCATATCACATATGAGGCCATCTATGCAAAGATCTTCATTCGATACTCATAATGATATTTTTGTGAAGTTGCTGTGTTTAATACTTTTGTAAATAAAATTAATTTAGTAAGAAGATTAAGAGACTTCGTAGTGATAAGAGAATTAAATACGATTTCGGTTTATTTAATGAATTTAATAAACAATATGGAATTATACATGAAATGATTGCACCATATTCTCCTGAAATAAATGGTAAAGCAGAAAGAAAGAATACAACTCTTGTTGAATTTGGCGTTACTATTATGCTCTATTCAGGTGCCATATCTCACTCGTGGGAGGAAATTTTATTGACTGTTTGTTATGTCCTGAATAGAGTTCCAAAGTCTAAAAATAAGATCTCTCTTTATGAGATATTAAGGAAAAGAATCCCCCATTTCTTTCAATTCGTTGAGTTTTTCGAATACTTTCTTGATTTCTCTTTAGAGAATTATGTTAATTTCTCCTTGCTTGAGTTGAGAAATTATCAAGTATAATTTTTGGATTTTGTTTAGATAATTATTTGAATTTCTCTTTGTTAGAGAAATTATTTTGAGTGGCCAAATGACCTTTATTGAATTATTGGAATTTCTCTTAGTTTGAGAAGTTATTATGACAAATTTAAAAAAACTGTGAATGTCGATATGCATTATCAAAGATTTCCTGCTGCACTTGAAGGATACTATAATGTATATTGGAGTATCTTATCAGATGATTTCAAAGTAACTAGTGGATATGTATTAAATATAGTTGGAGGAGTTGTATCTTGGAAATCAAAGAAACAAAATATTCTTACTTAGTCAACGATGGAGTCTGAGATGAAAGAATTAGTAGTTGCTAGTGAATAAGCAAGTTGGTTGAGATGCTTTCTATATGAGATCCCTTTATGAGAAAAACATATGCCATTTGTGTTGACCCACACGGTGATAATACCGCGACTATTGAAAATTGATAATCATTATTATAGTGGTAAAAGACATCAAATTAGAAGAAAGCACACCACTATTATAGATTGCATCTCTAAAGGAGTTGTAAGAGTGAATCATGTACAACACTGATGAAAATTTAGCAGATCATTTGATGAAAGGTTTAGCTAGAGAGAAAGTCCATAAAACATCTAAGAAGATGACATTAATGCCTATAGAGAAATGATTTGCTCATGATGGTAACTCGACCTAAATGACTGGAGATCCTAAAAAATATGTTAAATGGATAATAACAAGTTATGAGTAATATGAAATGATCATGTTAGTATAAATAAGTAAAGTATGAATTATGAAGCAATAAGAGGATAAGATAACAGAAGCTCTTAATGAGATTTATACTCTGTATAAGGGAGTACTTATGCTACAAGAGTATTCTTTATAGACTCACCTATGTGATTGTGTAATTTAGATCGATTCTTATGGAATTTTGAGGCAGAATTCCTAGAGCCTTCACTAAACTGGGATATATGTACAGGGTCATTAAAGCACGTGCTATTAGAATACACCTTAAGAATAACATTCAACACTTGATTAATCTTAAAAATAACATTCAATAAACAAATGAGATGATATATTTTCAACTTAAAAAATAACATTCAACACTTGATTAATCTTAAAAATATAATACTTTCAATACTACGTAGCAGATTCAGAAAATTCAGCTTAAAATAACTTAACTTGTATTCAACATCAAAACAACTCAAAACAACAATCTTTAATAAGGACAACTAAAAATTCAGCAACATAATCAAATTCGACATCAACAGAAACATGCGTTATTCCCCAGAGTGTTATGTATCAGAGCGACAACACTGACTCGAATCTACTAAGGTACTTCGTTCTACTCTGGATTATCAGCACATTACCAATAGAGGGAAACATTCAAACAGAAGGGGTGAGATATCTAACAATATAATCAAGAATATGATAAATAACATATTATATCAGATTATATAAACCACTGATTCACAACTCACAAATGACTTAAATCAACACAAGATACAACACAACAACATAATCATATAACTTTGAAACGTGACTTAGACAAATGCACATGCATGTGATACCATTGGAGCAGAACTTCCAACTTATAATCTTGCAAATTAATAGAGGCGTCAACAAGGCATAAGCCTTCAACTTAAATATTGTCAATCCATAACAACTTACCGAGCAATAGTTCCAACTTGATATGTTATGCAATGCGACTCAAATATCAACATAACAACAAAAAATAGTTATATAACCACACAATAACATACTATAACAACTCAACAAAAACTTCCTACTATAACAACTTAATAATAATCACTTACTCTCGCAACTTAACGATAACAACAAATCAACATTGGCTCAAGGCCTATAACTTAACAACAACAACAACAACAATCAACTTTGACCAAAGGCCTGCAACTTATATTCTTGCATGAATAAGGCACTGCAACATAATCCACAACCAACAACTTCCCAACTTACAACAAAAGAAACACAACACAAAAACAACCAATTATACCGCACTATTACTCGCCAAGTTTCGACTAAAACCGGTTAACTAATTATCTACCAAAACTCTATTAATTTTACCTCTTACGAACTCTTATCATGCTTCTGTTAATTTCCAATAACACTGTCATTAAAACAACTTACCAAATCCAACTACCAAATACTACCTCACTGTTTCTTAATTATTCTCCTATTAATTCCTCACAGTATTATTATTAGTTTTCTATCAATTAAATATTATGGTTACTGCTGCTAATTAACTCCTGTCAACAATTATCATTGTTACTGCTACTCCAACTCTTAAGGTGGTCCTCAATTAATTATGGTTCTATAAAGTTTAGTTATACTTCTGATAATGGAACATACGAGATAACAGAAATAAAAACACACGCAAAACAAATTTCAATGCAGACCCACATGACCATCGTCATGCTCCCTGACCATTGTCACGGTGTGACATTGTGACGGTCGTTACATGAGGGTTACGGGCGTCACGTCCTCAATATGGACGTCCCACCTTTTGGGATGGTCGTCCCCCCTTCAAAACTCGTTCTCTCTGTTTCTCTCATTTATCTCTGCAATTCCTTCACAGTTTCATTCTTAGACTAATTTACCAATCGACCAATATAGCAATTCAACAACAACACAACAAATTCATACACACAATTCAATTTTTCTTAATCAACTAAAAACAACTTTATTCAACCAAAACAGTTTATTCGACCAAAACAACTTATTCAACCAAGAAACACGACAACAGACTAAAACAACCTATATGCCCAATCTCACATGTTTTCATCATATAATCCCGATTATAGAGTTAGAACTCCACCCTTATCTTGGATTGAAGACGACTATAACTCTTGCAGTCTCTATGTATTATTTTTTCTGCAACATCTCCGTAACTGCTTCTGAATCTTATTTTCTTCACTTCTAAACTATTTTCTCATATGCCAATTCTAATTAACCTAATTTTCTTTATTCAACTTTCCCTATAATTCTCCTTATTTTCCTCCACCAACCACTACCAATTCACTTTGACATTTTAATTATAAAAATAATATTAATATTAATAATAATAATAATTATTATAATAATACTACTACTACTACTAATAATAATAATAATAATAATAATCACTCCTATAAGTATGCTAACTATACATTTTATTCAACTTACCATAATTTCCTAATTTTCTTTATTCAACTTACTTTATAATTCTCCTTATTTTCCTCCACCCACCACTACCAATTCACTTTGATTTTTTAATTATTAAAATAATATTAATAATAATAACTATTATAATAATAATACTAATAATACTAATAATAATAATAATAATAATAATAATAATGATCATCACTCATATAAGTATGCTAACTATACATATTATACTATGGTTGAATAAATATTAATTAAAAATAATCTAATTAACCTTACTCCACACACCATTAATATCTACGTTATTAGTCGTACATCCTTACTACATAATTAAATTGAATCTTTATTTCAAATATTATTTTAAATAAATAACTATATTTTAGTAAATATAGTTACAATACCCATAATAATAATAATAATAATAATAATCATCATAAATATTATGAATTTATATTATAATATTTTCCAAGAAACTTTATAAATCAAAGATGTTATAATATAAAAATCAATATCATTCAAAATTCACACACACACATATATATATATATATATATATATATATATATATATATATATATATATATATATATATATATATATATATATATATATATATATATATATATATATATATATATATATATATATATATAATTGGCCCCCTTTTAAACATTAAATAATTACCATCAAAGAACTTATTTATTATATCAATTTAGAATATGAATAATAAAAAATCTAACTTATCAATTATAATACACTGAATTGTTTTGAATTCTGCTAACAAAAAAATTAAAGAAATCATAAGTATGGTAATAAATAGTGGCTAGTCAATAATAAAGGAAAATTTATGAGATTTTTGAGTTAATAATATTTTCAAATAATATAATAATTAGTCAATATCTTCAAAAACATACCTTATATATTATAATTAATGAAATAAAAAATATTTAAGAGCTCAAGTATTTATTTTAAAATTAGTATCAAATATATTTTTAAATAATATTTTTAATTATATACAATAAAATATTTTAGAGTAAAAGATATTTTAATCCAAAAATATAATTATATTCAATACATACAACTTAAAAAGTGAAAAAATACTTAAATAATGTATAATATAACTTAATATAAATATATTCAATACCATAAATTTATTATAATAATACTAAATATTATAATATCTAATTGGTACATAATATTGAATAAAAATACATAAATATTAATACAATTCTCTTCAAAACAATCAACTTAAAAAGTGAATTAAAACTTTAAAATGAATATAATATAAATAATTCAAATACTATGAATTTATTATGATAGTACAATTTTTATTCATTAAATTAATTTATTCCATATCAATATTAATTATTTTTAAATCAATAATAAACTCAATCACATCTTATTAACAAAATATATAATATTTTTTATTATAAATACTATCTTAATTAAAAAAAGAAGAATAAAATTACAATAGTGGATGAGTGACTTGTATCCCGCAATATTAAAAAAATGAAAATAAAAATAAAATAAATGACAAAATTAAAAGAAAACAAATAAAAGCTGAAAAAATAAATTATAAATAAAAAACTAAATCATGGAGGTCAAATGATTCTTGAAAAATATTTCTGAAGAAAATGTCTAGTATTTTCCATTAGATAAAATTTTGTAATATATGTCATTGATTTGTCAGTTTGTTAGCACATACATTTCATTCATTATTTAGATTTGTCTTTTTTTCTGATTCACATGAAAAATAACCACACATTAATAAATAAAAGGAAATGAGAAAGGAAGAAAGAAAAAAAAACTAACAAAAAATATATCAATAGAAAAATAATTTATTTATACAATTATTACATATAAAAATATATACTAACATGAAAAACCATTTCATATATTTTTCAAACAAAAATAACGCAGCTATTCTCTTCACCTAATTCACATGGGAAAAAACCATATTAATATCAAGAAATAAAATAAAATTAGAAAGAAAGTTAAAATATTAAATTAACAAAAATTAAATCAATAAAAAAGAGAGTTTAAATATTCAAATAAAATAATTTGAGTTTGTATTCTTCCATAAAAATCAATAAAAAAACATGAATAGAAATTAAAACTTTTATACAAAATCGAATCATATCATCAAAAAATTGTTTGTAAATAAGGATGATAATTCAATATCACATATTTATATGTAGAGTGATTATGGATATAACAAAATATATGATTATGAATATAATTAAAAAAAATGAGTTACAAATTATCATAAATCTTTGAACTTCTTATAATTAGGAGTTACGAACTATATGATTATGTATCTCATAAACCTTTGAATTACTTAAAAGAAAATGAGTTACAAAATATCATAAACCTTAAATTACTTTTTTTTTTCTTTCTATTTTGTAACTACTATTCCTTAATTATATTCATTCAATTATTTATTGTATTAATATATATTTTAATTAATAATTTAAATTATTATTATTATTTTATTATTTATTATTGTTTTATCTGTCCATAATCATAAACTTTTAAATTTTTTTTTCTATTTTGTAAATCCTATTCGTTAGTTATATCCATTCACTCATTTATTATATTAATAATGATTTTCATCGATAAATTGGTCGATAATTCGTCCGGCTTTAAACTATTATCCTTCATGGACGCCTACTCAAGGTATAATCAAATACCCATGGCCGTATCCAACAAAAAATACACGGCCTTCATGACCGAATCGGGCAACTATTATTATAACGTTATGCCCTTCGGCCTAAAAAACGCAGGCGCGACATATCAGCGCATGATGAATAAAGTATTCCGAGCAGAAATAGGAGACATGCTCGAAGTATATATGGACGACATGATCGTCAAATCTCAACAAGAAACAGATCACGCGTCCCACTTACGAAAAGTGTTCGATCAGGCAAAAAAATGCAAAATGCGTTTCAATCCCGAGAAATGCACGTTTGGGGTTCGAGCAGGGAAGTTCCTCGGATTCTATCTGATCGAACGAGGCATTGAGGCCAATCCCGACAAGTGTCGGGCATTCACGGAACTTCCGACTCCCAATTCTAAAAAATCCATACAATCACTAAACGGGGTCCTCACATCCCTCGCTCGGTTTATAGCCAAATCCGCTCAACACGCTCTCCCCTTTTACAAGCTCCTCCGCAAAGAGGCCACTTTTGAATGGACGGAGGAGTGCGAGCTAGCATTGTCCAACCTGAAGAAGGCACTATCTGAACCCCCAGTTTTATCCAGACCTGAAGAAGGGGAGACACTTTACCTCCATCTCGTCGTCGCGAACGAAGCCGTAAGCGCGGCCCTCATACGCGACTTATCCGAGGGGCAGAAGCCTGTCTATTTCACGAGCAAGGCACTCCATGGCCCTGAAATACGATACCTCCAAGTAGAAAAGGTGGCCCTGGCCCTCCTTTTTGCAGCCAGGAGGCTACACCATTATTTCTTGGCCCACTCTATCATCGTAAGAACAGACCAACCCATAAGACAATTGCTCGGTCGGCCAGACATGGTCGGGCGTATGTTAAAATGGTCGTTGGAACTATCTGAATTCGACATCAAATTCGAGGGAAGACAAGCCCTCAAAGCTCAAACGTTGGCCGACTTCGTGGCAGAACTCATTTTCACTGAACATGAGCCAAAATCTCCATCCAGATGGACCATCTTCGTGGACGGAGCATCCGGTCCAGCAGGTAGCGGAGCTGGGGTTATTTTAGAAAACGAGGAAGAGAACATCATCGAAGTATCCTTAACCCTATCTTTCCCCACTTCCAACAACCAGGCGGAATACGAGGCCTTCCTAGCAGGCATACGGCTCGCAACCGACCTAGAGGCAGAGGAAATCACAATCTGCACGGATTCTCAGTTGGTCGCTAGTCAAGTCCGAGGAGATTTCCAAGCCAAAAACGATAACATGGCCGAATACTTAGCCCTCGTAAAAGGCGAGCTAAAGCGATTTAGAAGTGTAGAAGTCAAACATGTCCCGCGGGAGAACAATACCCGAGCTGACGTCCTTTCCAAGTTAACAAGCACTAAAAGGAAGGGAAACAACAAATTTTTCATACAAAAAACACTCCCCCGACCAAGCATTGGGCAACCATCAATCCACCTAGACGTAAATCTCGTGGGCGACGCGAACTGCTGGATGACCCCAGTGTTTAACTACCTAACCAAAAGGGAGTTACCGGCCGACCCGAAAACGGCCAGAATCGTGCAACGAAGATCATGCTCATATTCTCTAGTGGGTGGACGTATGTATCGTCGAGGATTCTCTACACCTCTCCTCAGGTGCGTAGAAGAGGAGAACATCCCACACGTACTAAGAGAAGTCCATGAAGGAATTAACGTGCAGCATCCAGGCGGACGATCGTTGGCCCGAAAGATTCTCCGAGCAGGATACTATTGGCCTACACTCCAACACGACGCGAAAGAGCACGTGAAAAGGTGTGACTAATGTCAACGTCACGGGGACGTACACGTAGCACCCCCTACTGAGCTGAAATCACTATCGTCGCCCTGGCCGTTCGCGTGGTGGGGAATGGATATCTTAGGACCATTCGTCGTCGGATCCGGCCAAAATAATACCTAATTATGGGCGTCGATTATTTCACCAAGTGGATAGAAGCTGAAGCCTTAGCCAAAATCACTGCACTCAACATACTACGTTTCTTCAAGAGGAACATCCTCGCCCGGTTCGGAGTACCGCTCGCCATTGTGACCGACAACGACACTCAGTTTACAGATAAACACTTCAAAGAATTTGTTGCATCAGTAGGAACAAAACAACACTTCGCTTCGGTGGAGCACCCCCAAACTAACGGGCACACAGAGGCCGCGAATAGGGTAATCCTAAGAGGCTTGAAACGAAGACTGGACGAGCACAAAAAACACTGGGTCAAGGAGTTACACAGCGTGCTATGGGCATATACGACCACCCCCCATTCAACCACCGGGGAGTCCCCATTCCGGTTGGCATATGGGACCGAAGCAGTAATCCCTGTAGAAATGCACATCCGGTTCAGACGTACAGAGTCCCCAATGGACCAAGACACCAACTCCGAAGCCTTGAGAGACGAACTTGATCTGGTCGATGAAGTCCGATCAGAAGCTGCTCTCCGACTGAAGGAAATCCCGGGCAAGAGAGGGAGATAGCGAATCTGAAGAAACAGCTGGGTGTAGCCGGGGAGAAGTTAAGGACGGCCACTGAAGAAGCCGCTGCCACGGCTAAGGAGCTGACCGAGCGGGGCAATGTTATTGCCAAACTGGAGGTCGACAAGAAGAGGGTTCTGGAGCAGAACAAAAAGCTGAAGGATGCCTTCTGTCCGAAGGAGGATGAAGATGCTGAAACCAAAAGTATGGTAACGAGGGCTCAGTTCCTTGCTCGGATCGACCAAGATATGGAAGATCTGAACTCGTCAACTGAGCTCAGTTTCCAGAATGTTGTGGATCAGATAAAGGCTCTTCATCCTGACCTAGCCTTGGACACCAGCCGGATCAGCTACCTCTACAAAGTCGAGGATGGCCAGATTGTGGTTCCCTCGGATGTGGTAGCGGAGGATATCCAAAATAATATTTTGATTTTTAGAGTATCCAATTTTTTTAAAGGATATCTAGTTTTTTCTATAAAAAGGATAGATCAAAACTCGTTCAAGGAAAATGTGTTAGAAAAAATGCTAATAAACAATAAGTACAAATAAATTCAATAACAATAACGAGTTATTAATGTTTTATATTTTATTCATTCTTTCAGTTCACCTTGTTTTTTACCTCAACAAATCTAACAAACATCAATAACTCGTTATTGTTATTGAATTTATTTGTACTTATTGTTTATTAGTATTTTTTCTAACACATTTTCCTTGAACGAGTTTTGATCTATCCTTTTTATAGAAAAAACTAGATATTCTTTAAAAATTTTGGATACTCTAAAAATCAAAATATTATTTTATAGGGAGTAATTTTTTCATCCAATGAACAAAAAATTTAAAATTTTAAAATTTTAGAAGATAATATAAATATTTTTTTAAAGAGGCAAATTAAAATATACCTATATTGGAATAAATGATTATTAATCTTATTTTAATTTTGATATTTCTAAAATACCAATTTTTTCATAATCTTAAATGTATTTGAGTGTTTTTTAAATTGATAACGTGTTATATTATACTATTTTATATTATTATTATTATTATTATTATTATTATTATTATTATTATTATTATTATTATTATTATTATATGTGAATGGTATTTTGTTTATTAGGTATTTTTCCATTAAATTTTTTAAGTGAATTATTATTTTGTATAATTAATATTTTTTATAATTAAAAAAATATAAATTTTAAAAATTAATTATTTAATCTTGAACATTTTTTTCTTAATATTATATATTATTCCTCCCATCCAAAACATGTGTTACATTTGAAAAAATTATGTCATTTTGCATTAACTCAAATAAATTAATAGTTGATCACAATAATATAGTAAAATTACTATCTCTTTTATTTATTATATATTTTTTTAATTTATGAGAAAATATCAACTATGATATTTATTTTAGGGCCAAAGAAGTAATATATTAATGTGATTTAGAGAATATAAATTGTTCTTTTTCCTTCACATAATTTGTATGAAAATATATCTATCTTGTTTAAAATATTCTCTGTGATTCTATTTATAAAAGAAATTTAAATTTTCAAATTCATTGAATAATCAATATATTTAGACTGTTATACAGTATAAATACATTGTATAAATACATTGATTATTTAATTAATCTTAAAAAGTAATTTTTTTATTTATAAATATGATGGTAGTATAAAATTTTGTTTGTCATTTATGGTAAACTTTTTTTTAAGAAAAAAAGTGTAGCGTTTTAGTAGAAAATTGTGTATTGAATTTAAAAATAAATATATCGATGATTGTAATTTCATCTCTTACATTTAATTAAATGAATATGGACAATATGATAAAATAATTCTACACTGTTAATTAATAATAAAAATATATTCTATTGATTTTTTTTAAAATTATTTATATAATCTAATAGAGTAATATATTCTCATTAAATTAAAATGCAAACTTCAATATATATCCATTAAACTCATTTTAATTATAAATATGTTGTTCAAATTAACATGAACACATATTATCAATATATAAAGTGGATTTATTGTTAAAGAACTTGAAATTCATATCAAATTTAAAATATTTTTCTTATTTTATTCATTCATTCATTCATTCACTTTTTAATAAAAAAATCTTATTGAATCTTTTTAATTTTTAAAATTAATAAAATATTATTTTTAAATTATTAATTCATAAATATTAATAATTTATTTATATTAATACATTAATATAAATAAATATTATTGTCAAATATTTAACTTTAAACAATTAATTTATATTTATTTAACTCAATTAATTCGTATGAATTAATCAATAAATTATAAATTATTCCAAATATATTGCACACAATGTTTATAAAAAATTAAAGTTATTATAATCCAACATAATATTTTTAAATCTTTAAGATTTTTCTTATCATACTACAAAATATTTTAAAGTCTTTAATAAGATTATTTTCAACAATTTCTTAAAATCTCAATTAAATACATTCCAATAGTTTATTACTCCCTCAAACTCACTTGTAATAAGTATTCTCTTTCTATTTATATTTTCTATTTATATTTGTCTTAAATTATTTATCCATTTAATTTATCAATATAATATTTATTATTTTTTTCTATTAATTTATTTTTATTTATTATATTTTACATATAAATATTTCACTGTTTATTATTAATCAGATTATTTTAACAACTAATACTTTTTTATCATTAAAATCAATCCAATTCATTATTATTTTAAAAATGTGGAAATTTCAAAAACTATACCTGTTATGAGAGGAGTAAGAATATAATCCCTTTTAAAACATTATTACAATTATTAAAATCATGCGTATAGCAATATCAATAAACATAATTTTTGATATAAAATTTGGGTTACTATAAAATTTTTATCTTCAATATTCTGAAGAACAATATTCCTAAAAAATCTATGGTCAAAGATTCTAATCACAGAATTATAAATAAAAACTCAGAAAAAAAATGAAAAAGATAAACATTTCCCAAAAAAGGACCATTCATGAAATATATTTATTTTACCGTTTACAGGTTAAAACTTCACCACTGTGTCTGATTTCTCCAACAACCAAAAATGAACACAAATAAAGCAGAAGCTGAACGGTTACTCGAAATCGGCGAAGAGCTTCTACAGAAACGAGATCTGAAAGGTTCACGAGAATTAGCCATTCTCGTTCAAGAAACCGAGCCTCTTCTAGAAGGTTCCGACCAGATCCTAGCGATCGTCGATGTTCTAGAAGCAGCTGAAAAGCCTCTGAATCTCAACAACCACCACCTCGATTGGTACGCGATACTTCAAATCGATCGAAATTCGCGAGATTCGCGGGATCCGAGTTTCATAAGGAAACAGTATCGGACTCTGGCTCTTCTTCTTCATCCTGAGAAGAATCCATTTTCATTCGCCGAATTAGCTTTCAAGCTTGTTTCTGATGCTTGGGCCGTGTTGTCTGACCCGGCCCAAAAGGCCCAATATGATAGGGGATTTGAAGTGGAGGAGAATGGGTTAGGCAGTTTTTGGACTGCTTGTCCTTATTGTTACTGTTTGTATGAGTATGCTAGGGTTTACGAGGGGTGTTGTTTGAAATGTCAGAATTGTCGTAAGTCCTTTTGTGGTGTTTCGATTCCGAATCTTCCGCCGCTTGTTCCGGGGAAAGAGGCTTATTATGTTTCTTGGGGGATGTTTCCGATGGGGTTTGTGTTTGAGACTTTGGAAAATGGTGGTGGTGGTGGTGGTGGTGATGGTGCTAAGAGAAAGTGATCGGTGGTTTTTGAGTTTTGTGTTGTTTAATGTTGTTTGCTGTACCTGTCAAAATGTGGTTTGTTGTTTTATTTAATAGAATAAAAATAATACTTGTACCGAAAAAATAAAAGTTGGTTAATACTGTTTGTAAAAGGAAGTGTTTCGGTCTTCTAAAGAATGGAAAAGGCTTTTTTATACGAATTTTGAAATCCATGCCCATTACATATTACGCACTACTACATATTAAAAGAGTTCAATTTCATCGTATCCGATGTACAAATAATGATAATCAAATTTCAAAGTTCTGACCATGTCAATAAAGTTCTGACCATGTCAATATTTTGAGATTAAGACGGTTACATTATATAAGAAAGTTCAAATTCTTTTAGAATGCATTCAATACAAAATAGTCTTGTTCAGATTTCAAATTTCGAACACCGTCTAATCTCATCCAATATTACAAGAGAGTTATAAATTCAGACATTGGCTCAATATCCAAACAGTACGAGAGAGATTTTCAAAAATTTATGGGATTGAGAACTTAAAGGAGAATACTCGTCACATCCCTCATATTTTTGAAAACTTGAATTTACCCTTTTTGTATCCGATGTATCCAAACACAAACATATTGTGATTTGTTCATTTCTACAGAGCATAGAACCTCCTCTGCCTGGACACGAAAAAGATATATAAATATTGATCAATAAGTCACAACACCAAGCAAGACACACTCATCAGTTAAAGAAAACTTTACGTAACATGAAAAATCTATATATATAAAATTCTCGGAGGAGGAAAGGTACCACCAATAAATTACTATTATGACTTTTAATTTCTGAATTGATTCTAATAAATTGAAAACTTCATTTACAGGGGCAGATATATTATTATGGAGGAACATAAATGAATCTACTACACTTTTTCTTGGAAACAGACAAGCTTATGGAAGTGCATCCTTTCCGGAGATGTATTCCAAACCTATTTAGGAGCCTTTTGGAATTTTTGTTGTGGTGGAGGAGCACCTATAGGGTGGAATGTGTAACGTCCAAAATAAAATACATGTTTTTGTTTCTGTTTATGTTGTCTCAAACATATGTCAAATTGTTGTTATTTAAAGAACATGATTGCTAGACTTCTTCTAAAGGAAGTTATAGGCAGTTATGAGAAGTTATTATGACAGTTATATTATTTAGGAATAAATAGAGAATGGATAGGAAAAATAGATTATGGTATAGTTTTTGAATGGTTTTGGATGGGAGAGACCAAGCTCTCTAAATCTTGGAGGGAGAGACCAAGACTCTTGATTTCTTGGATTAGTTTATGTGTGTATTATTTATTCTCTATAGTGTTTGTAATCATGTGTATGTTGTAAACATATTCTGCCATAAATAAAATTCAGTTTCTACCATTAGTTTGTATTTTGGTCCCAGTTTCTATCAATGTTCTATGTTACAAATCCCACAATTTATGTACATACTATCATTTGAGACCGCTAGTTTTAGTTCTAGTTCTGGTGCTAAAATCAACCTTTTACAAAATGCAAGTTAAGGTTGTGTGTAATACAAGGTTATAATACAATATCACCCTTAATGGTTGTTAATCAGTTAGGGAAAATACAAATATACAATACATAATGTCCGGCTATAAGAAAACATAGCTGGATCATTTTTCTTCATCTTTCTTTGAGGATGAAGTTCCATTGGGTGATAACAAAGTTTTGGGTGCTGTTCTCGATTTAGAGGCCTTCTGGACAGAATTTTCAGAACCAACATTCTGCGGCTTGGCTTGAGATGATGACTTAACCTTATCCTGGGACTTTACACTGGAAGAGGGAGTCCATGTCGCTGCAATTTTTTCACCGTCGTCTATGAATGGGACAGAGTGGTTTCCCTTTGCTCTAGAGCGAGTGAAAATGGCACTGTCAAATGGATCAATTTCTAAATCAGAATCACTGTACATCTTCTGAATTGTGCGGATGGGTGTGGCTAGCCGAGCTCCATGATGACTGATGACTCTTAGAAGATCCAAGAGAATGGCCTCCTGTTTTATCACATGATAATTATCAAGCACTCACAAAATGAATTGTTTTTTTTTTCTTTCAGAAAATGAAATGAATATAATTTATAGAATATTAATATAGTCATAATGATACTCTATGTTGAAACACTTGAGAGCAACAGATTGATAACTTGAAAGTGAGATCAAGATTTGCAAAAGGATTGATAAATTGAAAGTGAGATCAAGATTTGCAAAAACATTGAAGATTAACATAAGACGGTATATAACAAATTTAGTCCACACAAGTTTTTTGAAATTTTTTGTAAAGAGGCCAAAATATACAAAAAGCCACCAACCCGAATTTTCGCAATAATAGCCTAAAGAATAAACCATCGTGCAGAACACTCATTTTGAAAATCCGGCTACAGAGTGAATGATGGGAATAGTTTGAAAAAATAGTTAAAGGAACCTTAAAATTCAGTTTCCAAGCATAAAAATGGGCGAGGAATTTTCGCAATTGAGTTGAAAGAACTGAATTAGCAAATCTAATCTCACCTTAACACGGAGGTACTCTTCAGAATGTGAAGTTTTAACAAAGCAAGATACTAGTATCTGTAACAGAAAAATGTGTTTATAAGATAATGGCAGTTGAGAATGAAAGGAAGAAATGCGATAATTCACACTCACGGTGATGCATAGTAGAGGAGATAAGATAAGATAAGAAAAGAGGAACAAAAAGTCAATTTAACATTAGAATTACTTATCTATTCCAAAAGTAGATGATTATATGATAATTATGATACTAAAAGATATAACTATTACTTGTAAAGAATAAAAAAAGCATTCCACAAAGAAGAACAAGCCCAATAATTTCATTCACATGGCCTGATAAAAAAATCTATGAAGGTAAATGCTAGAAATTTAAGCGAGCATAAGAAAGCAGTGCTTTAAACTCAAAGCTACAAGGTACTTTGCCCTGGCTATGCTATAAGACGCATCTCAAGGTTAGCATTATAAATGTCTTTCTGAACCAAGACTGAAGATAAAGGGAAGAAAATATGACACTAGAATGAATTATCTCATAAAATATTATATAAACCAATGAACAGAAAAAGGTATCAACCATGAGAGCTTGATTTTCTGGATTGACATCCTCCAGGAAGACCCTTCTGTGCAATTTTCTTTGCTCTACAAGAGGATTTTTGGCCAAAACCTTGCGCATATCAGCTATGATGCTCTGCATGAAGAAATAAATAGATATTGCCTCAGTTTTTAGATGAGAAGATAGTCATTAGAAAGTAGTGGCAATTTTTTTTAAAGCGACTAAACCAGGAGTACTCACATTAATATTGTTAACATCCAAGTGACTGATAGCAAGATGAGTTTTGATGCGCCAGTGTGTTTTCTTACTAAGATTCCTTACAACATTTACACTCAACTTGTGATTAGGAATGTGAACTGCTTCACAATCAGCACCTCTAACTACTGTTGGTGACCACCAGCCTACATGCTACAGAAAATAAGAAAATTGAATTCCAGATTTTCTCCCATATATATCACCTATAATCGAAACCACTCACTCTGGAATTTGGACTGCCACATTTTCAGTTCTCTTAAGACATTTTCAGTAAGTTAGAATATAGATACTAACCTCAACTCTACCAGAAACCTCATATCCTTTTATCTTTGTTTTAATCCGCTCATTCACAACAAATGGCCGAGTTGCATGAATCATCAAACTTGAAAGGAAGTTTGTGAATATCTGAATGCATCAGAAAATAAAGCGAGAATGTAAGACTATGCCTTGAAGAGTTTCTCTTAAGGAATTTAATGAAATTGAATACAAAGAGACCTAACATAATAAGTAAACCTGAAGTGTCGCAAAAGACTGGGATGGGAAATAGGATTATCCATAAAAAATTACTCCCTCCGTCCCAAATTAAGTTTGTATGGGAAAGAAATCATGAAAGAATTTTCAAATTTTTTTTTTAGTATGATGGAAAAATAAACATTAATGTTTCATTAGTGAAGTGACTTACTGGGACAACTTTTTTTTTTGTTGCAATGGTACTTATAATTTGGAACGGAGGTAGTAAATGAAAGATGACTTAATTGTTCTCATGAAAGTATCAAAGAGCCATATTATACCTCCCGACCCGCAAGTGAAAGCAACACTGTGCCCATACCACCAGCAGTCAACCATTTCTGGGTAGAGAGACCAAGCAACTCCATGAACAATGACACGGCAGCAACCCATATTGCGGTATATACAGCTTTCCCAATAAGATCAATGCTCATCTGTCATTCATAATACAATTTTACATTGAATGAGCCTTGAGTTTACATTTCAGGAATACCTTCATAATTAACACTGGAAAATCCTCACTTTTCTAATCTTCATTTGAAATAACACAACTCATCTAAAGCTTTAAGTGGACTCACAACAAAATTAACCCATTGGTTTAGCAAAATGTTACACACAAATGAATGGAAACATGCCAAGGATATGTAAAAAGAGCATACATTTCGTTCAACATTAGAGCCATTTGTCTCCATACACAACTTTTGTGCTTGTCGAACAAAGCTGAAAATAGGAAGCACGTTAGTTATTACACTATAATTTAATCAAAACAAAGGACTCGAGACACATAAGAACGATTAAGAGCAGCTGAAATAATTATTAGTGTATTTATAAATAGCAATGGGAATAAACAGGTCTCATAACTTAATTTGCATATGAGCAAAATAAACTAATACAAACTATCAAATAAAAAAAAGAAGAGAATAATTATAATATAAGTATCTTAGAAAAGAAAACTCTTCATTGTGCTAGTACTTCATATTTTTTCCTTCCTTTTTTCAAAAATATTTATGTGCGTGCTCTACATCTAGTTCTAACAATAAGAACAATGAAGCTTATCTTACAATTTAAGTGCATGATATATTAAATAAGGTTGGCACACCATATGTGGAGTGTGGACCTAACTCTGCATGAAATCAAATCTACCTTGAAGAACAGTAAGCAAATGTAAACACGGTTGAAAATGATCTGATAAAACTCGGCAGCCGTTGCTTTATAACTGAACTGGTTTTTGATTGCTGGATTAGTGGATCTAAACTCCTGAAACATTTATGTCAGGGTGTATACCAATAGGACTTCACAAACTTCTAATGGAAAAAGACTTGCCGATCCAGAAAGATACCTGCAGATGAGCAGTACGGCAGCCCAAAGCAGCAAAGGTTGGAAATAAGATGTCATTATATAATATGAATTACTTTTCTTCCAACTTCTATCAGTCCACTGAAAACATATGTTACCAAACCAGAAAGTCAACTTATAATACTATTCAATTGCATATGGAATAATATAAGATACTAACTTCTTGGAGAAACAAAGATCCGCAAAAGCGCAGGAGAGGTTCAAGACCGAAGACAGCAAAGCCAATGATACCAAGGGCAGGGATCAATTGAAGCACAGTTGGTCTTCCTGATATAGCATTAAAGGACCTGCATCAATTTCAAAAAATAATATCATGCGGTGGATTGATTTTATTAGTTCATGTTTTAGTTTAGAGTTTCAGTGGGATGCGGCCTATTTCCAATATGTACTCACTCCTCCACCACCACTACTCCCAAAAGGAAAACCAGAGCTCAGTACTTAAGCATTCACGCACCCAGCTCATCAAAATACAAACAAAATACCCGAAACAAAAGGTGAGGGGATATAACATGCGGCCGGCAGCTTTTGTGTGACACTACATAGCTAACCACATACATTGGTTGAGAGAGGAGTCAAATTTGTCACCCAACGTGTACAAAAAATTGGTACCCAACATGTCAAAGAAACCTTTTTAATCATAATCATCATCTAACATTATAGCTTTATAACTAGTAGCATGCAAGTAAAACAATTTGCAGAAAATTAGAATAAGCATGGTTGTTTATACATCTAGGCGTTAGCTACATGACAAGGTTATCGGTGTAGAGGAAATCTAGCCAGAAGTAAAAGTTGCATAACAAATCAAACATAAATTTAACTGCAATATGGGAAAGGAAACTATAAAGAAATATTAAATAAATAAAAGATAAACACCAGCGTTCATTTATACATAGAACGAGTCAGAAATACACAAATTTATAGTTATCCTAATTACCATAATTACATGAGTCATGTCCATGATAACCCTAATCACATTAATTCTAACAACATGCATGCCAATGAAGGTCGAAACTTCCATAAACTATAAAAGGAGATAAATAGAAAGACCTTGACAAAGAAACAGCAGCCACTTTTATCAGCGGAGCCTCACACCCTCCCGCCGGTACAAGAGCAGATCGGCACAACAAAACATTACAACTAGATGGTATAGGCTTAATTTGACTATATAATCGGGAAGAGATGTGCGGTGAAGACTCCGTTCTCTGCCAATTCAACAAGAAAATTCTCCAACAATTCAGAAATAAATTAAAAAGAAACACATGAATCCATTCCATGAAGCAAGCAAGCAATAAAAATGAAACCAAAGAAGTATAGAATTTTAATACTAACCAAACCATGGCGCAAACGATTGAAGGCAACAAAACATACTCGATTACCAGGATTCGGTTTCTGTTAACATATAAAGAAATTGAAAATCAACATTCTAACACAAAATCAGTAAAAAAAATATACAACATATGAAATAAACCACCACCACATACATGACAAAAACTACATCTTCCAATAGAATTATATTGCTTAACGTCATGAGACAATCGAATTGATCCTGAATATGCCATTGTGGGATTGAACTGAAGTATTAGGTCATGCAACATTGAAATAAACCTGAATCAGAGACAGCGTTAATATTAGGGGATAATAGTAGCATCGAAATTGAAAACCGTAAAAAAGCTCGATTCGTTGCTTAAAGTTAAACAATATTCTCAGAAACTGAACTAAGCTTGTGAAATTTGAGTTCTATAAAGGTAATGAAAAAGAGAAGATGATGATTATTGTTAACATGCCTGAGGGAGATAACAGTGACGCGTCGAAGTGTGATTGGGATAGCAGAGGAAGGAGAGATAATAGTGAGAGAATCAAATATAATATTCCACGGAAACAATTGCCACTTTGCAGAGAACACAGGAAATTTTATGCTTTTTTAGACTTGTGAAATCTAATAAGAGAGTCCCGTTACAACACGTAACTGCAACTGATTTTTATTGCACTGTGGTAAAATATAATACAAATTAAATGCAGATTTTTTATTTATTTATTAAACTACTGGTTTGTAAATCATGTTTTTCAAAATAATCATAATTTAAAAAAAAATCAAATTAATCATGTTTCAAATTAAAAAAATAGTTGGAAAGAGAAGTAGACACTTTGAATGGTGCATGCATACATTTGATGTACATATGCGTCATGCATGCATGGCGCATGTTTATAGTACATGTCACTATATTAAGCATATGCATGCATTCTTTAGGAGCAAGTCCACAGGCAGTGGCTATTACGTTGTTTAGGGTTTTTTGTATACAGTGGATCCCTTTCTCATCATTTTCATTCATTTTCTAAATTTTTCCTTCATTTTTTCTTTAAAATATTGTCATATATGATGTCTTATATTCATAAAAGAAATGTCGATTTGATTTATTAGGCAATAAAGCCTCCGATGAAGATCCTACTATAGAACACAGAGACGTTCGAGTATCTTCAGAGGAGCTTGATCCGTTGGTTAGATGGAGACATTGTAGACGGTGAAAAGATCAAAAGAATTCAAAGGTCAGTTAGGGTGTACAACAATAATGCAGATGGGACTCAGTTAAAACTCATAGAGATTGTCGTATTATGATGCATAATTGTAAGGAAATTGTCCTGATGGTTGTAATTGCATAGATATATTGTTTAGTTTTTGAATTTGTTTGTCTTGTTGTTTAGTTGTTGTTTAAGTTATTATTTAGTTGTTGTTTTTATTGTTGTAACTGAATATTGTTGTGATATTTATGAAATGAACATTGTTTTCACTATCAAATAAAATAGTTACATATAACATTATGTTGTGGTGCTTACTCCAACATTTAGACAATTTATATGATTGTGTCTGGGCTGACAACATGAACTACATAATCTCTTCATTATGTTTGTCGTATCCATTTTGGTTTGAATACGCGTATTGTTAAAGCAACCCTCTTACTATCTCTCATTTTTTACCACCAAAAAGTTATTATTATATATATTGTATATGCTTATGACTTTGTAAACGATGCATTGTAAGTTGGAAAAGTCATGTCGAGCCTTTGAACATGCCACTATGATATGGGAGCATGGCATACAGAAGGCTTGGAACTTTCTGCAATTGCACCAACCTCTATATAGTTCGAATCGATAATATCCCCATAGTTTACCCTAATTGTGGTCCATTGTCTTTTCTACACTAAACCAACATTTATGACGGTCAAACATTGTGGCCACATGTGTGTTAGCTTTAACAATTTCCTCCTTAATGAATTTCATTGAAATTTCACTGAACAACGACCCCGATTATATACTAAACGCCATTTTGAACATCTGATCTCAAACAGTGACCATAATCTAAAATATGTTACTCTCGTCAACGCAATTATCGGTAGGTTTTAGATGCCTTTGAAGACAAAGTTCATTGATTCCACGAGATTTATTGTCAAGTGACCCCATCGTTGACCATTTTCGAATGGCCAGGCCCACTTATCCAATGGAATATGATCGACTTACCTTACTACATATGCATTTGCCAATCTGATCTCTTCGCGGTATTGTTTGAAGGAGGGTTCTATTAATGCATACCCTGTGTTCACAACCTTCTTATGTAGTGTCTTGTCTTTGATCTCCCACATGGAATTTTGAGTGATGTGTCTAATGCAGTATACATACGTAAAAGGAGGATTTTTCCACCTGTTATCAAGGTTTTTATAAGCACTATCAATTTATGGATGTATGTCTAAAATCAAGCATAATGAGCAACGTGTAATCAAATATTTTTTAGAACAAAATCAATCCACCAACAATCTCCCCTTCAACAAGAGCGAAAGCGATTTAAAAAATGTTGTTTCCATCTTGTACCACTACTACCATAACCCCCACCAATGTACACTCAAACATCACACTCTAAAGCACACATACATCACATCGCCAAAGCACACAACCACCACATGTCTTTCAAACGCCGCAAGAACCATTGCTTCATTTCCAAAATGATTAATTGTCCAAATTCAACCAACCAACTTGTCCACGTATAACCCAACCACCATGATCCAACTACGAGAACAAGGGCACCTAACTCAATTACGGCATTGTCGACTACAACACCGCTAACTACTGGGGAGAAATGATTGAAAACCTGTTAGATATGTCAGGACCCTCACACCAACCACCTTTGCTTCAGGCGAATACTAGAAGACCCCAAACACCTCAGAGAAATCGTGGGAGACATCGAAGAGAAACGAATGTGTCGGGTTGTGGAACCGAGGAGCGTTACGATTGAGTCGGTCATTGATTTTCTATTCAATCGTTGTGTAATTCAATTTTATAAAATAATATTATAAATTATTTTTAATTTTCTATTTTATTTCAAATTATTTTATTGTTATAATAATTAAAATAAACATAAACAACGTAGTAGCCACTGTCTGTGGTCACTCCTCTTGTTAGATATTGTTTTGTTTTGTTTCAAACATGATTAATTTGATTTTTTTTTTATTTTAAAAAATTAATTGAAAAATATGGTTATTTAAAAAAAATCACTAGCATATCCTATTTAATTTAGGAGTTTCTAAAATCAATTTAAGATTAATCTATAAGTTAATTGATAATTAGCTATATCTTTTATCGACGCATATCTGATTGATTAATATAAACTCATAGATAACCTTGAGGTCTAAAGACGAACACTAGTGATATCTTCCAACATAGTAATATCAGTTTTTGTGAATTAAAATTTGCAAATAATGTTTAATAATTCATTAAAATATTATTTTTAAATTAATATATTTAATAAATTTAAGCATTATTATAATATTAGGTCATTATCTTATGGTAAAAGTTTTTTATTTTTTTCATTTTAAGAATGTATCGTGTACTAGTGTTAAGCATTCTATTTTAAATATTTGATCTTGAATGACGAGACTTTCATCATGTATCTTCTTGTAAGTCTCGACTCTTTTATCTTTTTTTACCTTGGCGAATAATAGTTACTATGTATACTTCTACTATATCAAGGGGATCGATTCAAAAGGGGGGCTCACCGACATGTCCTTTGAGAGTTTCAATTTCAAGTTTTAAAGATGAACAAGTAACACATTCTACTTTTTCTATCCGTTCAACTAAAGTATCTGAAATATTATAACACTCATCAGCTAGAGATGTTTGTGTTTTCTTAAGAGATTCTAGAGTACAATTAAGATGATTTATTTCCTCTTCAAGTTTTAAAATCATTTTTTTAGGAGAGAAATTTTCTTAAGCGCTATTATAGAATTCGTGTATATGTCATTAAACCCTTTCGATAATTCACTATATGAAAATTCATGATCGGGTTAAGAAGTATATATCTTTGAAGTTTCACTTTTCTTACGTGTCATCAAACAAAATTTGGCACACTCGTCATCTTAACTTGAGCAAGAATCAGAGGAAAGGCTTTTATCCCCTTCTTTCCACGCGGTATAAGCTCTACGATCTTTGGAGCTTTATCCTTTCGTTTTGTAGAATTCCTTATCTTTATTTTTGAGGTGTTTGGTAAGACTTAGACAGGTGATTCTATAATGTCCCTATTTTCCACACTCGTAACACATAATGTTATAATCCTTTTTCTTATGTTCTTTTTTAGGCGGGTGAGTATTTCTGAAATTTACTAGCTATTTATCGATATGCTTGAACTTGTTTCTCTTTAAGTATATATTGTATCTTCTAACGAATAAACCCATTTCATCTTGTTTAAAAGCTTCTTCGTCAGATTTATCACTTTCGTCCTCTGGCTTTTTTCCTATAAATGATAAAGTTGTCAAAGAAATATATTATTTCTCTTATTTACCTTTCTCTTTATTTTTAGACTTAAGAGATTCTAAAGCACAATTAAGATGATTTATCTCCTCTTCAAGTTTTAAATTCATTTCTTTTTAGAGAGAAATTTTCTTAAACGCTTTTATAGAATCCGCATATATGTCATAATCTGAATATATGTGTTTCCTTAAGAGGTTCTAAAGCACAATTAAGATGATTTTTCTCCTCTTCAAGTTTTAAAATCTTTTCATTTTGGAGAGAAATTTTCTTAAACGCTTTTAAAGAATCGACATATATGTCATTGAGCACTTTTGACAATTCACTATATGAAAATTCATCACCAGGTTCAGAAGCATATACCTTTGAAGTTTCACTTTTCTTAGGTGTCATCAAACAAAATTTGGCACACTCATCATCTGAACTTGAGCAAGAATCAAATGAGGGGCTAACATCCTCTTCTTCCCACACGATATAGGCTATACGATCTTTGGAGCTTTATCCTTTCGTTTTTTTAGAATTTCTTATCTTTATTTTTAAGATTGTTGTGAATTGATGTCGTCAATAGAAGAACAAAGTTATGAGAAAAAGATTGAGTTTCTTGAACAAACACAAGAAACCCTACTATGGTTCACAAAGGAAGAGAAAAGAGGAAGACGAAAAGAGAATTGGTTAAATCTATTTTATTATTCACTTTCTCAATAGGGTTCAAATATTACAAGTGAATATCAACAATTAACCTCTCTCACCCTAATTAGGATTTGCCACCATCCTTATGATGAGAGACTAATATGTTATTTATAATAAAACCTAACATACTAAACTAATGGACTTTTTAACAATTACTCATTACAAGCTAACTTAGGGTACAAGTTAACTTAAATAATTGGACTTACAAGCAAGACCCAATTCAACATGCTAACAATTCCACCATTTCGACTACTGCATGTTTGAACATACTTCGACTACAACATACAATATCAGTATGTGAATAGACTTCGGCTTCATACTAAACCTTCTGTCGAACCATGAAACTACCTTTATCGACACTTGAGTTTGATCTAAAATACCACAAATCTCCACCTTGGAACAAACTCTACACTAACAAGGTAACAAAATAGTTTTTATCATACATGGCTGCTCAACCAAGGCTTTGTCTTCTCCTTCTCCGGTAGGGCAACACCCATCTTCTCTGATCCTTTCATCGCTTCTAACAAACCCTATTGAACAAGAAGGACTAACATCTTTAAGTGCCACAAACCGAAATCATTCACATCGGTGAATTTTTTAATCTCATACTTTGTTGACAATATCTTCTCTTCCACGCTCACGCACCAGTTTATTGTGAATAGATGTTGTCAATAGCAGAACAAAGTTATGAGATAAAGATTGAGTTTCTTGAACAAACTCAAAAAACCATATTATATTCTACAAAGGATAGAGAAATGAGGAAAAAGAATAGAGAATTGGTTAAATTTGTTTTACTCACTTTCTCAATAAGGGTTCAAAAATTACAAGTGAATACCAATAATTAACCTCTCTTACCCTAATTAGGATTTTCCGCCACCCTTACAAAGATATGAGAGACTAACATGCTATTTACAAGAAAACTAACATACTAACCTAATGGGATTTTACACACATACCCATTACACAAGTTAATTTAAGGAAAAAACTAACTTAAACAATTAGGCTTACAAGCAAAACCAAATTTGAGATGCTAAAAATCCTAGCATTTTGACGACTGCATGCTTGAACATACTTCGACTATAACATACAAGATCAATATGTGAACAAATTTTAACTTCATATTAAACCTTCTATCGAACCATGAAACTACCCTTGTCGACACTAGAGTTTGATCCAAATACCAAAAATCTCCACCTTGGAACAAAGTCTACCCTAACAAGGGAACAAACTAGTTTTCATCATGAAGTTTTATCAACTGCATACAGTGGAAAAACTTGTTACACGACAATGTCTTCTCCTTCTCCAATAGGTCATCATCCATCTTCTTTGATCCTTTCAACACTTCTAATAAACCCTCCTGAATAAGAAAGGTTTGCATCTTCAAGCCACACAAACTGAAATCATCACACAGGTGAATTTCTCAATCGCATACTTTGTTGACGATATATTCTCCTCCATGCTCACCGCACCAATTTGTTGTGAATCGATGGCGTCAATAGCAGAACAAAGTTATGAGATAAAGATTGGGTTTCTTGAACAAGCACAAGAAACCCTATTAGATTTTACAAAGGATAAAGAAAAGAGGATGAAGAATAAAGAATTTGTTAAATCTATTTTACTATTCACTTTCTCAATAAGGGTTCAAAGATCACAAGTGGATACCAACAATTAACCTCTCTCACCCTAATTAGGATTTGCCACCACCCTTACAAAGATATGAGAGACTGACATGCTATTTATAAGATAACTAACATACTAACCTAATGGGATTTTACACACAGACCCATTACACAAGTTAACTTAGGGAACACACTAACTTAAATAATTGGGATTACAAGCAAGATCCAATTAAACCCTTCTTAAAAAATTCAACCGTTTTTTCAAAAAAATCATAATATCAAAGATTTTTCAAAAGATGCATGGGGAAGATTTGAAGCGAAACTATGAAAATTATACTTTTCGAAACTTGATCACGTTAACACTAAATCGATTCACAAACACCAAAGATGGTTTGATGATGATACACAAAGGTATTCAATTGATTCAGTTGTGTATTCCACGAGACGTGTTTATAGAATGAATCAATATCAATGAATTTTAACCTCAATTATTTCTCAGTATTTAATCACCAATTCAGCTCGATTAGGCACCAACTGTAACAAAGCCTAACCTTACATAATAAATCATTACCAATTGAATAAATGATAAACTACGCTAGAATTGAAATAGCTAAGCATGTAAATCCTACGAAAATTAAATGCAAGAGTAAGGGAGATAAATGACACCGAGATTTATAGTGTTTCGCCATTCGTCCTCCCTTTTCCTACGCACAACAAAACCTACATTATTCCTTTATATTTTGACAAATATTACATGAGTTCATACAATCACGAATCTACAATAATGTTGAGAAAAATAAAATCTTGTATATGGATCTTGACTTGTATACATTGTATTGCCAAACTCTTATGTGTAATCTTTACTCGATTGGCGCTTCTTGAATCATCCAATATTACCAATCTGCTACAAGCCTTTGTGTGTAGCAATCACCCGTAGACATTCATATAGTCGATACCAAGGCAATCTGGAGAGAATAACCTTATTCTTTTCACTAGAATTTGTCAGCACCAATGACAGAAGCTCAATCTTACAAGCTACCTGGAAATATTTAGCCAATATTTAAGAACAATTAGTTTTAAGACGATGTCTCCTTCAATGAATTACAAATCTATCATTACCAAGATATGTAATCAAACTAAAGTTGAAGATGAAAGAATTTTGATGTAAGACTTTTTAAACTTTCAAAAATAGAGGGTGTCGGTTTCATGGAAAATCACAATGTTGATCATGAGATTCACACACTTATTTTTGGAAATGATATGACTAAATAATTTTATATGTGCTTGAGATTAAGCACAAAAATGGATGTAAAAAGTTAGTTAGATTTGAGTTAAGTGCATTTCATGACTCGAGTTAAGTGAGCAAGTGATGTGAAACAAGATCTCATAATGAAAGTAACACATTTTCATGTGATTTGAATATGATTCGAGTCACACAAGTTCATGATTCAAATCATGTGTTAAACCCGATTCGAATCAGACATGGCAGTGGAAAATAAGAAGTTTATGATTCAAGTCATGTACAAATTGTGATTCGAATCACAAAGTAACATGATTCGAATTAGGTGTAAAATGTGATTTGAATCACAAACACCTAAAGTTTATTGTTTTGCCTTTATTTTGATTAATTTGAATCATGGATTGTGAGTGACTCAAATCACACACAAGAAATCTTAATTTTTCAAGTTTTTCAAAATAGTTTGAGATTTTACTTCCCACGTGACTTGAATTGATATCACTTATATTTCTTGTTTCACTAACTTAGGCAATTGACTTAAATTATTTATGCATGCTAAAAAATAATTGTTTTAAAACTTGATTCAGAGAGGATGAATGAGACTTAATAGTCGAAAGTAAATGAGAACGAAAGCGATAAGACAAGCAACAAAATCATCGTATTGAGGTACCCCCCTAAATGTATTAGGGACATGCAACTACATTAACCATTGTCAAAATATCCTACACGCCACATACAATCCTACAAATATAGGGCTACCCCCAATTTATGTTTTTACATTGTACGAGTATGCAATGTTATGGGTACTAAAGTGTTTATACCCGCATCTATAACCTCTTATTTTAGTGAGTAGTTATCAATGCTCATGCACATACTCATTTTGTGGGTTTTTACGTTACATGCAGTGAATATTTTTTGCAGGTACCCATTAAGAATGAGTCAAATTGTCATTTAATTCAAGGTTTCTAAGTTTATTCATTCCTCTAAAATACTGAATTAAATCTCTAGATCTTACCATTCAAGTGTTCAATTTTAAGAACTTTGAAACTCACATGTTGGTGTGAAAAAGAAGTTGTTATTCACACTATAACTAAAATAAAACCAAACATGAAAGTGAGATTTTGAGGATGGAAAGACTAAATGGTAGGTTTTAATTATTTATTGTTTAACTATGAGTGGAAGAGTTAGAGATGAAGTTAAAAAATCATGTGATTTCTGTTTACAATACAACCTTAATTTAAAGGATCATTATGTTACAACTATAAAACTTGAAGGAATATATATATATATATATATATATATATATATATATATATATATATATATATATATATATATATATATATATATATATATATATATATATGTATGTTTGTTTATACATATATAAAAATCTGAAGCTAGATGTAAATTCTTCAAACTAAATATAAACAATATTATTTAAGAACAAATGATAGACACTTATTTTCAAAATTGTGTGAAGAAGGATATCGATGTTGATGTAGCAAAATGCATAATATATCTTTGTAAAAGCAATAAAAATGCATAACAATACAATACATAACATATAATAAGGTGTAAAATAGTGCAAGACATCGATACCTGACAAGATGTATTTTACATACATCAAATAACATCTATGTTATTTCTACACCGTCTCTTACATCTATACCGTATTCATTACTCACAAAAATACGGTGAACAGTGACCTGAACAATGAACGTGAACAACATGCATGTGAACAATAACCATTGGTATTTCATGAACAATGTCTTTTAGTAGTAAAACAAAGTTGGTTAATTAAATGTAAAAGATTGACCAATAAAGTGAAGAAGTTTGTTAACAAACGTCTAGATATTAAAAATAATTTTTAGTAATAAAATAAAATTCTTTAATGAAATGTAAAAAAATAATTAATTAAGTGATAAAATTGATTAATGAACACTCAAATATTAAAAATAAATTTTAATAGTAAAACAAAATTGATTGATAAAATATAAAAAATTGATTAATAAAATTATGAAATTGATTAATTACACAATCTTATATCGATTTCTTAAAAAAAATTATAAATTAATTTTTACAACAAATTATTTATCTATAACTATAGATAAAGGGGATACAAATTTTTGGAGTGACCTATTTTTATGCCAATTTTACCCTTTAACTATAACTTTAAAATTAAATATATAACTAGGCCATCTAAATAATAACCACTCTCTTAATTTAAAATTGGTACGTTTATTAATCCTTCTTCCTCATTTTTCATTGTAGATCAATTCTCTTTTTTATTTTTATTTTTTTATTTTGCAACTTAACTCTCTTTCTCTCTCCATTTGTCAATTCCATTTTCTTTTTCTCTTGCAATTTTGTATCACTTGATTGATAAAGATGTTTCATTAAAATCAACGACATGCATTCATTGTAACTTATTTTTCTTTCAACCCATATTGCATCATACAAACAACTACATGATTGTTCAATGCTATGTGAGAAGTACAAATATATGTTTAATTTTCATTCATAGGAATTTTTTTTTTTTTTTAAATTGAAATTACATCAACATAACCTTTGACGAAACACATCACATTTTTTAACATTATGAAACTTTATGTACTTTTAGTTTTAGATTTTAGCTTAATTCATATGATTGAAGAATAATAAATATGATTTATTATAATGTAATTTAAAAATATTAATAATGTGCAATTTTTTTCAACATAATGGTAGTTTTTTTTTTAAATACTAATAATCAATGCAATTTTTTTTCAAGCGAATGATAGTTTTTTCTTAAATAGTTATAATTACATACAAAAATTAAGAAGATTTTACCCTACACCCCTATAATTAATCCTATATCCCTATATCCAATTTTTTTGACCAAAATGCCCTTATATAAATAGTTAAAAAATCAGATTTTCTTTCCATTTTTACCATTCATCCAAAGTTACATCGAGCAAAAAAATTTCACATTCAGAAGTGTTTACCGGAAGACTAAAAGTAAGTCTTCTGGTTTGATTTTTTGTGTTTCGGAAGAGTTTTTCCAAGTCTTCCGGTACCGGAAGACTTTGTGAAAGTCTTTCAGTTTGATGAGGTTTTTTAAAAAAGATTTCCGGAAGACTTTGATGAAGTCTTCCAGAATGATACGTTAGTGCAAAGTGTTCCGGAAGACTTTCAAAAAGTCTCCCGGTATGGTTTTCCACAAACTTGTGTACCGGAAGTCTTTTTGAAAGTCTTCCGAAATTTTAATTTTTTTTTTAATTTTTTTTTTCTTTCAGTGGTGCGTTCACGAGGCAGAGATGGGAGAATACCGGTTCGATCGATGGGACGAGGCGATACGTCTAGTAGGACACACGTAGATGATATTGGTACATCTGCAGCTGCAGCAGATCTCGTGGGATATCCTGGAGGTCCGTACGATACCAGTATTTTGATTTCGTACGAGCATCATGTGGCCAGACGGATATGGTTTGGTGAGGTAAGGAAATTATAATTTTTTTACTGCTAGTGAAAAAAATTGAAATTATAATTATTTAGTTTTGAATAAAAACCGAAATTATTAGTAGCTATTGTATAATTTGTTTAATTTTATTTGATTTCAGGAGAGAGGTGCAAAGAAGGAGTTGAAGGTGGCAGGACATGGGTTGAAGTTGACCCAAATGGTTCCACAGCAGCTTCCACCGGAGATTGAGGCTATCATATCTAGGTCCGGTTTAGCTTCCCTACAGAGATCCAGTTTGAAGAAGATCGATGCAAATTTGGTTTTTGCATTTGTTGAGAGGTGGCATCTAGAGACATCTTCATTTCACATGTCGTTCGGTGAAATGACGATTACTCTAGATGACGTGGCATGTTTGCTTCACTTGCCTATCAGGGGGTATTCTGGAACCCTCAACCCATCAGTGAAGACCTAACTATTGAGTGGACCGTTGACTATCTTGGAGTGTCAGCGAGAGTGACACTATAACAGGTCCGTGAGTGCAAAGGTTCGTACTACAAGATTGAGTGGTTACATGATCGATTCGTAGAGCATCGAGCTGCTTCATCATGGGCACATGCGACCAAATGTTATTTGATGATGTTAGTGGGTTGCACGATCTTTGCGGATAAGTCGTTTACAATTGTGGAGGCACGATACCTGACATTATTTAGGGACTTGGATGGGTTGTCGAACTATAGTTGGGCAACAACTGCATTGGTGACATTGTATAGGTATCTTGGAGATGCGTCCATGTTCAGTTGTAAACAGCTCGGTGGTTATCCGACTCTCTTACAGGTATATATTTAAATTCAGTTTATTGATATTTTTTTAAGTCTAATGTTAATTTTATTATGTTCAAGGTATATATTTAAATTCAGTTTATTGATTTTTTTTAAGTCTAATGTTAATTTTATTATGTTAATTATGTTATATTTAATTATTATATTATTGTTTTTTTAACAGTGTTGGATTCATGAATATTTTCCTACACTTGGGAAAAAAGGAGAGAATTGGATACCAACTCAGAATTGTGGTCTCCCGCGAGCGATGAGGTGGACATACAAACAAGGCGCGTTAAAGGTGGATGAGTTGCGACCTATTATGGATGAGCTGACACCGACCGATGTCATATGGCGGTCATTCGAGGATCATAGAGTTCATCGTCTTTTTTATGAGATTTCTCTATATAAGGGTTGTTTGAGGTGGGGCGATACTATTGTTCCATACATGCCTGACAGGTGTCTTCGACAGTTTGGATATCGTCAGTATATTCCACCTGCACCTATTGATCTTAGCATGGCTGGTGATATTGATGTTGAGTGGATTAGTTACATCCATAGTGTTGGGCAGGTGATTCGTTCGGCTGCACTAGCGACTACACCATTTGAGGTAGAGGATGGATACCTTGAGTGGTATTATCGTATTTCACATCCTCGATTGGTACCGCCTACCCATGATGAGCCGAGAGTTGCATCTATTCCTGAGTGCGATGCGGGACCATCTGATCCTGCCTGGGGTTGTGTGTCTATATTGATTCATCGATACCTTCAGCAGAATGCAGCTGAAAAGGATGATCCACATTTTGCTGATCTGTTTGCAGCTTTACGTATTGCTCGTTCACAGTGATCTATAGTTATGTTTATGTTATATTTTATTGATATTTTTTAGACTTGGTTTCTTAATATTTTGACATTTGAACTTATATGTACGATCTTATTTATGTTATATGTTATTGATAGTTTTTAGACATAAAAATTGAAATTAAAATTTAATTCCATAGACTATAATTCATAAAGTGTAGCAAACATATAATATAATTCATGAATAAAAATGAATAACATAGTTTATAATTCATAATGTGTTTGTAATATAGGCGCATTTTTTCGTCGCACTTTCTATTCCACTACGAATATCCTTGTATTTCCGACCTTTATCGCAACAAAATATTATTTTGTTACTTCTTCCTCTCTTGCCTGTTTGTGTATCTGAACGACTGATGATGATCGTCACTTTATTTCGTAATCCGGTGTCTTTAACCCATCTTATCACCTCATCTCGTGTACCAAATCTCTCTGACGTTGTAAATACATCTGATGTATTCACACATATCGGTTATTTTTTGTATATAGGTACTGCAGCTACACAATAAAAATATTTTTTAATAAAAAAAAAAATTTACACACCGGAAGACTTTATGTAAGTCTTCCGGCATTGTATCTCGTACAATACTGGAACACTTACATAAAGTGTTCCGGTACACATATACAGGGATACCTGAAGACTTAATAAAAGTGTTCCGTACCGGAACACTTTTATTAAGTCTTCCGATGAACAAACATTACAAAACCAGAAGACTTTCCCAAAGTCTTCCGGTATGATAATTAACGTACTGGAACTCATATTTTAGGTCTTCCGAAACGTGTTTTTTGGGACCAATTTTTTCTAGAATTTGACGGTCTGACATAAATGGTAAAAAATAAAATAATATAATAATAATATAATAAAATATAATAAGATTATAATAGGCATTTTGAAAAAAATTTAGGGGTAAAAGTATAGATGTGAGGGTATATGGTAAAGCCTTCAAAAATTAACTGCATTGCACAAATATAAATCAATGGTAATTGGGTAAAATATATCATATAAATTTTTTTTCATGTTCATTTTTGTAAATCTTTTATTTTCTTTCATTTTCTTTCAAAGATCACTAAATTCATATTGAACCATTCTTGGATATTGTTTTGTAAATGGTAGTGCTACTTTTAAAGTTGTGAAAAAATAGACTTCAATATGAAGATTATACCCTATACCCCTACAGTTTTACCTATACCCCATCAAAAAAATTCAAAATGTCAATTTTAACCTTGATTTTATTTTATTACTTTAATTTTTACCATTTTTGTCAAACCGTCAGATTTCCGAACAATTTACCCAAAAAACAACGTGCCGGAAGACTTGAAAGATGACTTCCGGTATGTTATTTCTCATTCAGGAAGACTTAAAAAAACAGTTCCGGTTTGGTATATAATCTTCACCGGAAGACTTATTGTAAGTGTTCCGGATCAGAACAGTCTCATTAAGACTTCCGGTTTGCCATGTTGCATGTACATGAACACTTTCATTAAGAGTTCTGGTTCGTATAAAATACACTACCGGAACACTTTGATAAAGTCTTCTGGTTTACTTTTTTATTTATTTATAATTTTATATTAAAAAATAAATTATTATGCAGGTGCAGAAATACCTATATACGAAAAAGAACCAATATGTGTGTATACGTCAAATGTTTTTACAACGTCAAAAAGATTTGGTACATGAGAGAAGGTGATAAGATGGGTTAAAGACATCAGATTAGGAAATAAAGTGACGGTTATCATCACTCGTTCAGATACACAAACAAGTAAGATGTTAATCAAATATCTCAATCTTCACATCGGCAATCTCAACCATCATAAAATTCAAAGAAGAAATCTCAACCATTACAACCTGTGAAAAAGAAGTTGAAATTATCACAATTTTCACAATCATCTAAGCGGTTCATCCTTCAATTTCCTAATCATATTAAGTCATTTATTGATGATATAGTCAATGTATTGTCAGATGGTAATTGTGGATTCAGAATCATTTCTTAATTGCATGGTTATGGTGAAGATGGTTGGCCAATGGTTCGCCGAGACTTGAAGTTGGAAATTATACATAATGAAATATCAACTTTGTATGCCAATTTATTTACTGATCGGTTAGCCGAAGTGAGAGATTCTTTGAGGATAGAGGGAATTGGTCCTCAACCACCAAATAAATGGTTGAATCTACCATACATGGGTTACTTGATTGTGAATCGGTATAATGTGGTACTTGTCTGTTTAGGATTCAAATGCTTTACTTTCTTCCCTATGAAAACTATATTTTCACCGGATGTCTCCTTTTATCACATTGGATTTGTAAACTCAAATCATTGAGTTTAGGTAAACAATGTTATAATTGGATATTTTTAGTAAATATTTTGATTAATGCTAAATAATTTTTTGATTATTTTTGTATCCATGTTAACATGAAAGAAGGATTTCCATTGCCACTAGTGACAACAGATTGGAAGAACTTGTGAGACATGGCATGAATTTTAATGTGTCAAAAACTTGGCATAATTGAAAGCATGGGTGGTTCTCAAGGAAAAAGGAAGAAATTTCATTTTTGGAAAAATGAACTGAATGAGTCGACTCAAATTCCACAATGAGCCGACTCATTCGGTGTGGTTGGTTCCCAAAACACACGGGTCCCAACAGGCTGCCTGAGACAAACATTTTGGCCGACTCATGGGTATGGATGAGTCGACTCAAATTCCTTCATGAGCCGACTCATCAAAATATTTTTTCTTCTCAATTCTTGCGGATCTCAACAGGTCGCCTCTCTGTAAATTTAGGCCGACTCATCAGGCAAATTGAGCCGACTCATTTTATGATTTGAGTCGGCTCATCACTGTGTTGTTTGATTTTTTCATTTAATTTCTCTTTCTATTTTTATGCATTCACTAACTGATATAAATAGTTGGTTTCATTTTTTTGAAAGGTTAAAACAATAAAAGTGAAAGATATACATACATCTCTCTTCATCTTCTTCCTTCTTGCATCAATCAACAATCACACACAACAATCTTTGTTTATTTCGGTGCTTGCTTCGAAGATAACGTTCAATCGTGAATTAGTGTTTCAGATTGGGTCTAGAGTGTGTGGGTTTTTCTTGGAAAAATCTGAAGGGTTTTCTCCTCCAATATCATTGAAGGTTTGGGGGATTTACACACAACGATCGTTCGTAGATTCAGCCGAGCGAGGTAGATTGAAGATCAAGTGGATCGTTCTTTCATATCACGGTAGACAGAGGATTGCGAAGGTATTTGTAGGTTCACAAGTGTTAAAGAAACTCAGTCGTGCTCAAATTTTGGAGGATCGTGAATCCTTGCAAGAAGGGAGCAATTAATCGAAGGCTTTCTCGACACGCGTGGAAGACTTGATTCTACTTTGGATCAAGGGACAAGAATAAGATTTGACAGCATATTCAACACGATTTGGTTTGTTGGTTCATCTATTTTTCTTCTTGTAAAACAATTGCAATTTAATAAAATTGCCCAATTCGATTGTGAATTGGGGGCAGAGTACTTCGAGCGAGGACGACGAAGGAACTGCCTCAACAAATTCCTTGTGTTCTTTACGTTTCTCGTATTTTACTTTTTTTCATCTTGATTTTGTGTGCTGTAAAATTCCGGTGTATCAAAGTAGTGCACTCAAAGTGTTTGATAAATTGTCACACTCAAAAGTGATAACTAGAGTGGGTAAAATTCTGCACTATTTGATACAACAAAATTATCATTGGTTTTTGCACTCCAAGTGTTTGGTAAAAAGCCTAACCACACAAAATCAATTTTCTTGTGCTTATTTTATTCTCTATATCATTGTTAAGAATAGTTTCATCAAGTGTTGATTTATCAAGTGAATCATTTTTGAAATATTAATTCTTCAAGTCATCATTCCAATTCCAATTGGGTTTAGCGTATATCCGATCTCCGGTGACTTCAATTTAAACTAGACGATTTTCCGGGAAACTTCCGCAATACATTTTCAATTAATTTTTGAAAAGTAATTTTTTAAAAAGGGATCTATTCAATCCCCCTTCTAGATCTGCGCTATCGTCTAACAGAACTTACATTATCCAGCAGCAACATCATGGATGTTATGATTTGCAGGACGTCTACAACATTGGCAACAACTTACGCCTATATTACCAACACATTATGAATTATAAACTATGTTATTCATTTTTATTCATGATATATATTATATGTTTGCAATAAATTATGAATTATAATCTATATTATTCAATTTTAATTTCCATTTTTAAGTATAAAAATTATCACATAAAGATAAACATAGCCATAACATATAAGTTAATACATTAACAATAACATTCAACATATAAGTTCAAAAGTTAATACATTAGCATAAACATAAATATAAGTCACTGTAAACGAGCAATACGTAAAACTTCAAACAGATCAGCAAACCGTGGGTCATCCTCTTCAGCCGCAGTCTGTTGAAGGTAACGATGAATCAATGTAGACACATGACCCCATGTAGGATCAGATGGTCCCGCATTGTACTTAGGAATAAACATAACTCTCGGCTCATCAGGTCTAGGAGGTACCAATCGAGGATGCAAAACACGATAATACCACTGGAGATATCCATCATCTGTCTCAAATGGGATAATGGTCAGTGTTGTCAGACGAATCACCTGCCCAACACTCTAAATGTAACTAATCCACTCAACATCGATATCACCAGCCATCATATAATTAATAGGTGCAAGTGAAATATATTGACGGTATCCAAACTGTCGAAGACACCTGTCAGGCATATATGGAACAATAGTGTCACCCCATCTGAAATAACCCCTATATAGAGAAATTTCATCAAACAGACGGTGAACTCTACGATCCTCGAATGGTCGCCATATGACATCGGTAGGTGTCAGCTCATCCAGAATAGGTCGCAAGTCATCCACCTTTAACACACCTTATCAGCATGTCCATCTCATTGCTCGCGGGAGACCACAATTATTAACTGGTATCCAATTCTCTCCTTTTTTTTCCAAGTGTTGGAAAATATTCATGAATCCAGCACTGTTAAAAAAAATTATAACATAATAATTAAATATAACATAATGAACATAATAAAATTAACATTAGACTTAAAAAAAAACCAATAAACTGAATTTAAACATATACCTGTAAGAGAGTCGAATAACCACTGAGCTGTTTACAACTGAACATGAGCGCATCTCTGAGATACATATACAAGGTAACCAATGCAGCTGCTCCCCAACTATAGCTTGATAGCCCATTCAAGTCCATAAATAGTGCCTGGTATTGTGCCTCAACAAGTGTAAATGTCTTGTCCGCAAAAATCGTGCGACCCACTAACATCATCAAATAACATTTGGTCGCATATGCCCACGATGAATCACATCTATGCTCCACGAATCGATCATATAACCAATCTAGCTTATAGTACGAACCCCTGCACTCACAGACCTGGAATTGTGCCACTCTCTGTGACACTCCTAGGTAGTCAACATCCCACTCAATAACTATGTCTTCACTGATATGTTGAGGGCTCCAAAATACCCCCTGATGGACAGGTGAAGCAAACAAGCGACGTCATCCAGAGTAATGGTCATTTCACCAAGTTCGTACATCTCTGGTGGAAGCTGTTGTGGAACCATATGACTCAGCTTCAATCCATGCCCTGCAACCTTCAACTCTTTCTTCGCACCTCTCTCCTGAAAATAATTAAAATTAAGCAAATTAAACAATACAACATTGAAATTTCAGTTTTTATTCAATACTAAATAATTATCATTTACTTACCTCACCGAACCATATACGTCTAGCGACATGATGTTCGTACTTAACCAAAATGATCTTCTTGTGTCCTTCTCGAAGTATCGTCCCGTCCCACAGAGCGAACATGTATCCCACCATCTCTGCCTCGTGTGCGTACCACTGCAAAAAAACTGCATTAAGAGAATTAATTTTTTAGAAGTACTTTTGTTTGAAATATATTGGATGAATTATTAAGATTTTTTGGTTGATTTATATTTTGTTTTTGTTTGTCAGACTAAGACTATTGACGTATACTGTGAATATGAATTAAAATGGTGAATATTCCAACAGAGGCATAAAAAAATTAATCTCATATATAAATATATATATATATATATATATATATATATATATATATATATATATATATATATATATATATATATATATTCTGCTGTGCAATAAACGAATATAAAAAAAAATGGACAAACGAGCATAAGAGTGTCCATCTGAACATTAGTTATTATAATATTTTACTAATTGGCTTTTTGATAGTTCGGTCTTGGCTTATCCTTGGCCGACCTATTTGGAGGTAGACAAGCTTAAGGTTTCCGATTTGTTGATCACTAGTAATAAAAGTTGGAATGTCCACTTACTCCATCCTCTCCTAGGGGAGGAAGTTGCAACAAAGGTTCTTAATACCCCGTTGTTTGATGAGGTTAAGGAAGACAGGTTATTTTGAAAACTTGAGAAAAATGGTATTTTTTCAGTTCGAAGTGCGTACCGATTTTGCATTAACGAAGCCATTGATATTACTCATCTTATAATTGATAAGAGGTGGAACTTGATTTGGAACTTGAAGGTTCCCCAAGAATAAAAATCTTTCTACGACGGCTTTGCGGAAACTGTATCCCTACTAGAGTGAGATTGAGAGATAAATGAATGGATTGTCCAACCAGTTGTGGTATCTGTGGGAAAGAGAGGAGAATTATGAGCATATTTTTTTTTCCAATGTGCTAAGAGTATTGACTGTTGGCAAAAAGTGGGAGCTTGGCCTAGATTGCAGCATCTGGTGAATACCGAAAATGATTTTATTTCTGTTCTGTTTTCTCTTATACAGGTTTCAAATCAGGATCAAATAAAGTTATGTGCCACCATTTTTTGGAGCATTTGGAAATGCAGGAATGATCAAGTCTGGAATAAAAAAAAGGAAGCCTCAGTTTCTATCTGCCTTCGTGCCTCTCAGCTTCTATCAGATTGGAAAAATGCACAACACATCAGATCAATATCCTCTACTCATAATCAATCGGGTAATGTTATTACTTGGAACAAACCTCCCATTGGGCATTTTAAGTGTAATATTGATGATGCATTCTGTAATAACAAAGTTGGTATCGGTACTTGCATTAGAGACAACAATGAGGAATTTGTTATCGCCAGAACACAGTGGTTTTCTCCAAGTACTGATGTTGATATAGGGGAAGCGTTAGGTCTTTTGCACTCTATCATCTGGGTGCATGGTCTTGGAATGGAAAATGTGAATTTTGAGATGGATGTTAAGGGTGTGGTTGATAGTGTTAATAACAAGACTCAGAATGATTCGGACTTAGACGCTATCATCAAGGATTGTATTCGTTTGTTAGGATCTAGTTTTACGAACTCTCATGTTAAGTTCATTAGGAGACAAACCAACGAGGTCGCTCATACTCTGACTCGGGTGGCCCCATCCCTTGTTAGTTTCCATATTTTTAACGATGTTCCAACATATATTCAGAATATTATTCTTAATGAAAAGAATTGATTTTTTTCTGGTAAAAATAACTGTATAATTATGATCTAAAAATATTATTTTTCATGAATAAACACATTAAATTCATGTATGAATTATTTTAATAATTAGTAAAAGACATTTATAAAAAGAGGCCATCTTTGTGACTTCACTTTACTGTTTATTCATCTATCTACACTTCTTTTTTGAGAAGAAACAAAATCTACCATTCTTTTCGTTTCGTTAAATTAACTTACTCTGCATACAAAGATGAATCAATTGCATTGAAGCTAAACGAACACCCACCGTATTGATCGATCCACTTCAGAACCAACCTTTTCAATCATCACACGCAATGAAGCTTCATCCATTGAGCCAAATCAACCACTCTCAGAAAACCGCTTTTCTCGGCGTTTTCCTCTCCGTCTTGCCATTTTTCTTTCCCAATCTCTTCCAACCTCTCGCTCGTGCTTCCCCTTCCATGTTCTCCGTGAGTTCTCATTTTACACCTTCTGTTTTTTATTCAATTTCCTCTATTAACCCTCAGAATTAATTATGAAAAACCTAATTATTGGAATCAAAATTGATTATGAAAATCGCAGGAGTGGATTGCTCCTAAACCTAGGCACGTGACATTGCTACAGGGTGCTCTGCAACACAAAACTGTGAGTAGATATATCACACATTAATTCATTTTATCATTGATTATTTATGTTAATTTGTTATCAATGTTGCTTTTTTTGTTACTCTTTTCAGTCTCTTCAAGTACAAGCTAATCTCTGGTCTCCCCTGCCTTTCCAAGGATGGAAACCTTGTACCATACATCCAAAATCACCTTGTGGGTTCAATTCATAAATTCCGTTTTTTTTCTATTCAAATTCAGGACTTTTTATTCATTTATTTATTCCCTTTTTAATTTATTGTAGTGCTACCCGAAAAATCTCAGGGTTATATTCAAGTTTTCCTTGATGGAGGATTGAACCAGCAGAAAATGGGGGTAAGTTAATGAAATTAGATTGCGTTGAAACTTGAAAGGGTATAATTTGGTTCAAGAAATGTAGAATAAAAAACATAGTAGTGATTTGCACCGCTCTTCTAATATTGGTCTCCCTCGGTTTCTATTTAAAAGATATGTGATGCAGTAGCTGTTGCTAAAATTTTGAATGCAACATTGGTGGTCCCTCTTTTTGAAGTGAATCCTGTTTGGCAAGATTCAAGGTATATCTAGAGTGGGCTATTTCTGCAACCTTTATTTATTTCTTTAGTTTTTATACTAGCTGTTAATGTGAACTTGTTATGTGTCTGTAGTTCATTTGCAGATATATTTGATGTGGATCACTTCATTGATGTTCTCCGTGATGACATATCTATAGTGAAAGAGCTTCCCACGGAGCATTCTTGGAGCACAAGAGAGTACTATGCCACGGGCATTAGAGATACTAGAATTAAAACAGCACCAGTTCAAGCTACTGCAGAGTGGTATATAGAAAATGTATTGCCGATACTTCAGAGGTATGTGAATAGCATAACCTTATATTCTGCTACGTTCTTTTATCTTTTCCCCCAACGAGGGACTCTTAACACATACACCTCCGCCCAGGATTTGACATATTGAGTGTGACCCGGGTGCCTGATAGTAGGTTGTCCAATAGATTTTGGATAGGATGTAATATCATCTTAGGATTTGGGTCGTGTCTAACCCTATCCATACAAAATCAGCTTGTATGGTGAGAACTATCCACCACTTATAAACACATTGTCAGACCTTATCTCATCAAATGTCAGGCTCTTAACAAATGTTGTTATTCTTAATATTTCAAGAATAAATATTAGGTGTAATTATGAAATCGCACTAGGCTTAATGCAAATTTCTCTTACTGGTCAAACGGTGTCTTCCCTTAGTTATGCATTATTTACATAGATACCTGTTTTCAAATGTTGTAGATTTTCTCGTTGATACAGTTATGGTGTTGCTGCTATTGCACCGTTCTCTCATCGCTTGACATTCAACGGCTTACCATCTGACATCCAGCGTCTCCGTTGTAAGGTCAACTTTGAAGCATTGAACTTTGTTCCACATATCCAAGAATTAGGAAATATCATTGTTCAGCGCCTTCGCTACAATGCTACTGTCACCCAAGATGAAGCAAATGACTATTTGCTAGAGGAAACCAATAAGCTAGGAAAACGGCAAAGCGGGAAGTTTGTTGTGTTGCATCTGCGTTTTGATAAAGTATTGTCTTCATTTGCATTTTTGCCAAGTGGAAAAATTATTGGTCGCTTGTCATTTTAATCTCATTTGGAAAGTCTTGTTATTGCATTGTGATTACAATATTATATGCTGACATGTGCAGGATATGGCTGCCCATTCAGCCTGTGATTTTGGTGGGGGTAAAGCTGAGAAACTTGCTCTAGCTAAATACAGGCAGGTGCTTTGGCAGGGAAGAGTATTGAATTCTCAATTCACCGATGAAGAGTTGAGAAATCAGGGGCGTTGCCCACTGACTCCAGAAGAGATTGGATTGCTCCTAGCTGCTTTGGGGTTCAACAACAGAACACGGCTTTATCTTGCTTCCCACAAGGTTTATTAGCAGCTCATAACATGATAGCTTGTGCTTATATAACAGTAAAGATTCATTACAGTATTCATAATAATATTTTCTGACAAATAACCCGATACGTTTTTTACATCTTTGTTCATTATCATTTTTATGCTTTAATTTTGCACTTTGTCTTACCCCACTTAGTGGGATAAGGCTTGGTTGTAATTTTGCACTTAGTCTTGATTGATTCTATGCTTTTAGGTTTATGGTGGAAAAGCTAGGTTGGAAACCTTAAGCAAGTTATTTCCTTTTATGGAAGATAAGAAGAGTCTAGCCTCTGAAGAGAAACTTGCAAAGGTTAAAGGAAAGGCATCATTATTAGCCGCCATTGATTATTATGTAAGCATGCACAGTGACATATTCATTTCTGCTTCTCCAGGCAATATGCACAATGCTCTGGTAAGAATCATTGTTCAATATATATGAAACTTAATAATTATGAAGAGTTACATTGATAATATGTTATGTGTTGGGGCAAGAAATTAAGTAAATTACCATTTGAACCAAACATCTTTTTGCATCTTCAGGTGGCGCATCGTGCTTATACAAATATGAAGACCATCAGACCAAGCATGGGACTTTTGGGCCAGCTATTTCAGAACAAGAGCATGAGCTGGCCAGAATTTCAGCATGCAGTTCTTGATGGGCATAAGAACAGACAAGGGCAGATAAGATTAAGAAAGGAGAAGCAATCAATATACACCTATCCAGCTCCGGATTGCATGTGTAGAGCTGATTGAAACAACTTTGGCAGATGTATATTGATCTTATGCTTAAGACTACACTTATGGCTTCTATAGTTTTGCACCGTGATGATAGATAGCCAACGAGTGGGTCTCAGACGCCAAATAAAGATGGTCTAAGAAGTTGGCATGGAATGTGACTATAACATGGCTCAATTACTCGGTGCAATATCAATCATATTTGTGTCAAATTGAAAACTCATAGGTATGTTGCAAACGGGGAGGGGATAAAATTGAATATTAGCAAACTTAAAGACAGTTCCTTTGAAAGCTACATATGGGTTTATTTACTAAATGCACCGACGCTCTATATTGAATAAATATATAACATTCAATTCATTGACTTGTGGGTAGTGTGTAGAGGTAGGAATAGGCGGGGTCGAGCTAGACTTTGTCAGGCTTGAGTCTGGTCTGCCAAACAATTTCAAGCCTAAGTCTGGTCTATTAACCTACTTAAAAAGTCGATATCATTTAAATATGTGTAAATAAGAAATTTAATAAATGTTTAAATAGACTAGAGAATCAAAAGTAGAATGAGACTAAATGTTTGTGTTTATTGACTTATCCGAACTTACCTAGTAACATAAATTTTGTCAGATGATTTGATTGAGAACATTTATGAAAACACCTTATAACATTATTTATAGAATTTCTTTCAATTTATTTTCATAAGTTCTTAAATATAACTAAGTTTTATATTTTAATATAAAGAATAAAATATAATAAAAGCAACAAATTCATTCATATTTTATAAATAGGTTGACCTGATAGATTTATAAGATTTTTTTTATGACCTATCTTATTTAATCAAGTAGGCTCATAACAAAATCTAGGTCTTTTCTATTTTAAGAAAAGTTTAATCTAACTTTGGTTTATATAGACTAGAGTTTTGGCCTCTTTTAGTTTGTCTGACATATTCTCACCGCTAGTCGTATGCTCTCCATCTAGATATGTTACGTTAGAGGCTCACAATTTAGAGGCTCACAATCAACTTTCAAATATAGTTGCACACAAAATATTTAAGGGATTAGGGACATGATTGTTTTAGCTTTAAATAAAATGTGGAATATCTGACATAAATATTATAGGAATAATTATTTAAATTAAATTTTCATTATAAAAAGTTTCTTTATACATATTTTTTAAGTTATAAAATTCATTTCAAACAATTTTTTGAAAAGACAGGCTTATTTCTCTCATTCTAACCGATGAAGAAACATCTTATGGAAATTCAAAAATATCAACGTAGTTTTGGAAGTACATCTTATGGAAATTCAAAAATACCATCGTAGTTATGGAAATTGGAGTTCAACGTTGTAATTGGAATTTCAGATAATGATTCTCATAGAAGAAATGCATTTGTGACACTAAGATGCAAAAGAAGTGAGAAACACACAAATCCTATCCAGAAGTTGAAATGCATTTGCGAAGAAATGCATTTGCGAAACATGACAATAAGAGGGGATACAATGAAATACAACAACCGTTGAAACTTCTGGATGATAACAATCATTGAAGCTTTTGGATGATAATCATTATATATCTAGGTACATAGTGTGTGAGAATGGAGAAACCGTTCAAAATATATTTTTGAGCCATCATGATTCCATAAAATGTTCAACACATTTCTCACGGTACTCATTATTGACTAACATATAAGACGAACAAGTACATACTTCCACCACTATTGGAAATTGTTGGTGTTATTTCTATGCAATAGACTTTTTCGACTGGGTTTTCATTTTTGGAATGTGAAAATGGGAACATTGTTACTTGGACTTTAAGAGTTGCAACACTTTGTTGAAGGACTAAGAAAATATGTCAAATGTCATTGTCACCGGTCTGATACCGCACTGATGAATTCAATTGCAAATGTTTTTCCTACATCATATGCATTACTTTGTAGGTATAACACAGAATATGAGAAGTAGACTTAAACATGTGGTAGGGATCAAACAAATAAAGAGTGAAAATGGTAAAATGGTCAAAGCTAGTATGATACTGGAAAGCATAATGAATGTCTGGAATGATATAATAAATTATTCTACATAAGAGTTATATGTTGATTATGTTGTACATTTCAAGAATGTGTGTGAGAAATATTTGGATTCCTTGAAATATATAAAAAGTACAATTCTAGACTAGATGAAGAAAAATATTAATTGTGTTTGAATTGATTATGTTAGACACTTTGAAAATACAACTAACCAAGTTGAATATGCCCATGCTACATTGAATGATTGATTGGGAAATAATAAATGTGATTTATGTAAAGACTGCGACTCTATGATTCAAATGATTCAAAATCAGCATAATGAGATATATACATCATTTGGTCGTAACATTACAGTTTTAGAACACAAATTCAAAGACAACAATCTTTATTCAGAGACAACAATATTTATTCACACATGGTCGGTAATATATCTTGTACTTGTAACAAAGTACATGGTGTATATGTTCCCCTTGTAAGGGTAGGGAGACACAGAGTCCTTGGTAGGTATATAATAATTTGGGCATTGAGGGCTTGCTCACGGCGACAAGAAGTCCTATGCGGTGGGTTTTTAGGCTGTTTAAGGGATAAACTCATGTGAGGTGAGAGATTTTGTTGGTGGTTGGGTTACAGGTGGACGGTTAGGTTGATAATGTGTTACAACTATTGGGAGTGTGGTGTTTTTTTAGTTATGGAAAATGTGTATGACTTAGAGTCTGTCATTTATCCCATTGAGGGATAATTCATTTATAGGAGTTTTCAGCACTTATGGTTTCCTAGGGAAAGGTCACCGCCCATCTAGTCAAATGGTGGATAACTGAACCCTTATTTCTAAGGGAGACATGAGTTATTAATGGCTTTGACTTTCTCTTTATCTAAGAAACATCTTATCTGATGTTTTTTTCCTCCAAGGGCGAGGCGATACGCCCCTTTGGGCGACGTCATGTCATTTCCTTCTCCTTGGGAGATCCCAGGGCATCGCCCTAGGTAAGGCTTTTTACAAATATAACACTACATATCTCGAGCGGGGTTTATTTTATTTTTCATGAAGAAAAAAGAGATGACAAAGTAGGTTTCGATTGTTCAAAGAGTAGTTGTGCACTTAGGAAGACGTACAATCTTCTGCGTGCTTGTTTAATTTCAAAGTAAGTGAAATTTGATAGTATAATACGAATGGATAAGGTTTACACCCACTGGAAAAGGATTCAATTTGATGATGATGGTGTGATAAAAGGTGATAAATCGAATATATCTATCTTTACTGAATGAAAAGTGATTTGAAGGTCGATGACAACATGAAACTCCGCATCAAAGAGCAACTAAGGAAGATTGCATATCTAGAAACTACATACATGAAAACCATTGTCATAATTAGTGAAAACAAAGGGTGTTCTTGACAAGGTCAAACTAACACAAACTTATAGTTGTATGATGTAGTTTCCTTCCTATTTTGAATACGTTGACAAACTTTTTTTAGATTCTCCAATTTCAAAATTTAAAAGGATTATTTTCATAGGTGCTCGTATTACCAAACTATCTTGTACACCTTATTTACCAAAAATAAAATACATTGAAGATATGCTTGTTTTTATACATGATCTTACCTGATCAGGAGGACCTTCCAGTGATTTGATGCAACAGCCAAAGAATGGGAGAAAGGGGGGTGTACCTGCAAGGCACTCCGATGCTTAAGTGAGTAGAGGTACAATGAAATAGGTAAGTTATAGAGTGTATCAGAATACCTGACCCTTTAGTGAGAAAGGGTATTTATAGTGAGCCTCCAGCGCTGGGCCAAGGTTCTTCTTTGGGCTGGGTCAGCTAAGCCCAAGGAAGAACTGCCAAGGAACGCGTGAGAAGCGTGAAGACCTAGCTAAGAGGTCTGGTCCTTGGTCCAACTGCCCCTATCTTTCAGGAGATAATAAGGGACAGTTGGGTGACGTGGCAAGTAACCTGGTAGACTTGCTCTTCGCCCGTCATGAATGAGTGCCCGTGGTATGATAAAGTAACCCGACCGTAAGATGTTTCTGCCCGTCTTCTAGATGTCCCTGCTCGAGTATATGGGCCTCTGCTCGACGTGTTGGACCATAGCCCAATTTAGTCTTGAGGCCCAATCCGGAACATGAGCCCTCCAAGTCGAGCCTCCGAGTCGGAGTGACGAATTGTAATATAGTCGGGCGTAAGCGCGTTGGATAAAGCAGCAGACGCATAGCTGAGTCGAGCATGATGTTAACAGAGTTAATTGTTGTATTCTTTTTCGTCGGGCGTGTGACGTTTGACAGTTTTCGTCAGACATGTGATGTTTAACAGAGTCGAGGACGTCTCACAGAGTCGAGGACGTTTCACAGAGTCGGGCAGACGTGCAGTTGCCCGACGTCGTTCAGGATTCCTATGGATTGACGTGTCTCAGCATTAATGGTGTGTCGCTTCGTTTCCTGTGCAAACGGCAGCGTAGGCACTAGGCAATGATGACTTGGCGCGTCCGTCCACGCGTTTATGCCTATATAAATGGGATAAACCACTTCATTTGGACTTTTTCGCTCTGACGTTCACCGGAAGATCTGAAGAAAAATCCTTTCTCCGCCCGTCTCCGCCACCCGAAACGCCCTCTCTGCCCGCGCGCCACCGTTCTTTCTTCTGCTTCAACTATGTAAGGTACTACCTTTAATCCTCTGTTTTTTGTGTTTTTGCGTCTGGTAGCTAGGGATTTGCGTGATTTATTTGCGTAAAGTAAGTAGAAATAGTTTGTTATATTATAGGTGTGAAATTTTCCGGTAGGGTTAGGAATGTCCCGAGCAAAAATTTCATATGTGTATGAATGTCCCGGGCGTAAAATTCATATGCACATGAATGTCACGGGCAGGTTTAGCACGGTTCATGTGTGTATGAATATTCCTAAGTAAGGTCCTGGTGGCCGCGGGCGTAGAGTCTACGTCAGCGTGACTTCACGGGTCAGGACTTCACTTGCTCGTACGCTCGCGAAGGTTGCCCCTTCGTCGGTCTTAAACCAGTAGTCAGGTTTTGGGGCGTGCGGTTTTAGTTTTACGCCCTTTCACTTGACTTGCGGTGGAAGGGTGGATTTTATGCAATGTCGAATTCACTTTTCCTGTTCTGCGTTTCAGGTACGACCGGGCGTCTTCAAGCCAGGGGAGAAGATGCTGAACTGTGGCCCATAGATGAAGAAGAGGTCGTGCGCTTAAATGTCGAGGAGGGAAATGCCGGGGGGGCACCTAGCACGTCTCCTCGTCTGGACAAAACGACCTATCCTGGGTTGCGGATGAAACCTTGGAAGAAGAATCTTATTTCTGCGATGAGACGACCCACGCCTACGCCGTGGTGGAAGACCTGGGTCCCGAGGAGTCTGGGAATTGACAATGTCGTGCTCCTCAAGAGGAGGACCGGATATGTCATCGCTTCCCGGGGAAACAGTTCGCCATCTACGAGTTCGTCTTTCGAGAGGCGAGGGTCAGGTTGCCCTTCAACTCGTTTCAAATGTCGGTCTTTAAGTGGCTTCGGCTGGCGTTGTCGCAGTTGCACCCCAACGCCATTGCTTTCATGCGGGCGTACGAATTAGTTTGTCGTTTCCTCGGTGTCGGGTGCACTCGGCCCCTATTTTTCCATATTTTTCACCTGCAACGGTTCGGTCTTCGAGGGCGTCACAGCTGGGTGTCCTTTAAGCAGCCAGTGAGCTTATTCAAAACGTACGTGGATTCCGCCCGACACTTCAAAGGGCGATGGTATGTGGTGAGGCCGATCACCCGTTTTTCCCTGCACTCACTTTATTACTATAAGCGAGATGCGGACGGGGAGGAGAAACTTATGTCGAGGATACCGTTGAGGTGGCAACCCGACCATTTTGAGCTTTCAACCAGCCATTACCGGGTGAAGTTCTCGAGTCTGTGTGTCGAGGACAGACTGGCTTACAAGAAGCTGGCGGAGTATGTGCAGAGTTTTAACTTGGCGGTTTGCGTCGACCGCAAAGGTGCCCCTTATGTCGATGAGGCTGGGATACCGATCTGCGAGCCCCGTCTCATCAACACGAAGGCTCTGCTCGAGTGTGATACAGACGAGGAGGCTATGGAACTATTGAGTAGGTGTTCTTTTATTCTTATTTTCCTTTGTCGTGTTTTGCCCGCTGACGTTTGTGTTTTTTGTTTTGTAGGTGCTATGCCCTCTGCTCGTGACCGAGTTCTCAAGCTGGTCAACCAAGCAGGAGCCCCGGACAGGGTTCCCAAGAAAAAGAAGAAGGCGACACCTCGTGTTCAGGAAGTGGCTGGTGACTCTGGGGCAGGTACCTCGAACATTGCCCGATGCCTACTTCCCCACCGCCCATTCAACGCTATTCTCCAATCCACATACAAGACAATCCGCCTCCTTCTACCTCCCCGATCCTTAAGCGGAAGCGCTTGGATGAGGCTCTTGCCAGGTCTACCTTGGCAGGGGGCAGCATTCCGGGTGGCCCTGGGAGCTATCTACTGCCCCCTTGCTATATAGAGCAGGATTTTTTCAAAGTTGAAGGTGTTGTTGCAGCGTCGGTGCCCGAGGCGAAGGCCATCCTGAGCCAGGATGCTGATGTCCAGCGAAGGCAGTTAGCGAGGGACCTGGTTGTGGTCATCAGGGTGATGGAGACGGCCATGGTTCTGACCGACACCTCCGTTTCCACGGCTTCCTTGGAGGATGCCCTTCTGAAGGTCCGTTCTGAGAAGGACAAGTTGTCGAAGGACCTGCCCGATTATAAGGAGGAGCATCAGCTGCAGGAGGGGTTGAAGAAGGAGCTGAAGGAAGTAAAGGTGGAGCGGGACACACTGAAGGCGAAGAAGGCGAGCCTGGAGGAGCAAGCTGCTGAGCATAAGAAAGTGGTCGAGGAAAATGTTGAGCTTTGTGCTCGTTTGGCTTTGCTCGAGGGTACCGTTCGTCCCCTGGCGGATGAGAATGAAAAGGAGCTTGCTCTCCGTTCTCGGGGTGAATTGGTGGGACACATCCGTTCGCTCAACCAGGATCTGGTGGCCATGTTCAAAGAAGGGTTCGACAACGCTGTCGACCAGCTGAGAATATTGAACCCCGGGTTGGTGACGGAGGGGTCGGCTCACAATTACTGTGTCTCAGACGGGGAGATAGTGTGTCCCTTCGAAGCGGACAAGGAGCTGGAAGAAGAAGAAGAGTAACTCCGGGCGGAGTCTTTGAATTTTTGTTTGTTTGTTTATTTGTATGGCCTGCGTGCCCATGTATGACGGCCTTCGTGCCTGTATAAATATTGGCCTTCGGGCTCACTTTGTATTCTCTTTGGCTACGACCGTGTTTGAATGGATGTTTCAAGTTTTAGCTATTACCTTGCTCGGTTCTGTTCATTTTTGCATTTACTATATTTTTTTGAATTGTTTATGCTCGACTATTTTTTGAACTGTTTATGCTCGACTATGTTGGTCTCGCCGGTTTAGGGAACCGATAAGGTAGCGGGCGTTGTGCTCGCCAAAAATCGAGGTCGAGTTCGCGTTTGGAGGACTCCGACCTCGGGGTTTGGGCCTTCCCGTCACGAGCTGGGTGCTCTACCAATCGTGGTACTACGACGCTGGGGCTCGTTTGAGGTGCCCAATTTCGGGGAGGATTGTGTCCGGTAGAAAGGTCGTGTTCGTCCCTGGGTAGCGTGGATCCTCCCTGTTGTTTTGGTGGTGGAGAGTGTGGTCGTACCTCCCATGTCTCCCCGTGACATATTTAACTGTAATATTGTCTAAGTTTCTTTGCGTTCCATGGTCGAGCGAGTTCTTCACCTTGTAGGTTCTCTAGATAGTAGGTCCCGTTGCTCGTCTTGTCACGGACGCGGTAGAGACCTTCCTAGTTGGCGGCCAATTTGCCCTCTCTTGGGTTTTTTTTATTTCTTCTGAGGACCAGGCTGCCCACCTGGAACTCTCTCTTTATGACCTTTGCGTCGTGCTGTAAGACTATTTTTTGTTTGAGGAATATTTCCCTAAGGGCTGCTTTGGAGCGGATCTCGTCGACGAGATCCAGCTCGGCTTTAAGTGCCTCGTCAACGAGGGGCTCCTCTATGCGTCTCGTCGGCTCTCGTATTTCTACTGGGATGAGTGCTTCGGTGCCGTATGTTAGTCTGAATGGGGTTTCCCCAGTCGTGGAGTGTGGTGTCATGCGGTATGCCCACAGGACGTTGTGTAACTCCTCGACCCATGCCTTTTTTGCCTCGCCGAGTCTGTGCTTCATTCCGCGCAGGATTACCCTGTTAGCTGCCTCTACTTGTCCGTTGGTTTGAGGGTGCTCGACGGATGTTAAATGTTGTTTAGTGCCCAAGCTGGCCACGAAGTCCTGAAATCCTCCGTCCGTGAATTGAGTTCCGTTGTCCGTGATGAGGATCTGAGGTATGCTGAACCGAGCGAGGATATTTCGTTTGAAAAATCGATGGATGTTCTGCGCCGTTATTTTGGCCAGTGCCTCTGCTTCGATCCATTTGGTGAAATAGTCTACCCCTACAATGAGGTATTTGTTCTGGTATGACCCAGTTACGAAGGCTCCGAGGATGTCCATGCCCCATGATGCGAAGTGCCAAGGAGAGGAGAGTATTTTTAGTTCGTTCAGGGGTGCAAGGGCATGTCGACGTGTCGTTGACATTTGTCGCATTTTTTGACGTGTTCCTTGGAGTCGTGTTGCATAGTCGGCCAGTAGTAGCCTACTCGAAGAGCCTTGCGTGCGAGCGATCGTCCGCCGGGATGTTGGGCGTTGATTCCTCGGTGCATCTCCCCCAATATGTTGGGAACTTTCTCTTCTTCGACGCATTTGAGTAACGGGATGGAGAGTCCTCTACGGTAGAGTTTCCCCTCGAAGAGGACATACGAGCACGCCCTACGTTTGGTAGCGGCCGCCTCTTTAGGGTCAGTGGGGAGTTCGCCCTTTGTGAGGTAATCATAGATGGGTGTCATCCAGCAATGAGTGTCCCTGATCATGTTAACCTCGAGTGGAGGAGGCGGTTTCTCGGTGCTAGGTCGAGGAAGGATTTCTTGGATTACTGATTTGTTTCCGCCCTTCCTTCTCGTGCTAGCCAGTTTTGATAGGATGTTTGCTCGCGTGTTATGCTCGCGAGGTACGTGTTGAACTTCCCACTTCTCAAATTTTTCGAGTCTTTCTTTGACCAAAGCTAAATACTCGACGATGTTGTCGTTCTTGGTTTGGTACTCTCCCCGTACTTGTGATGCCACGAGCTGGGAGTCTGTTGATATTTTTACTTCCTTTGCTCCTAAGTCTTCGGCCAATCTCAGACCGGAGATGAAAGCCTCATATTCGGCTTGGTTGTTAAAGGTTGGGAAGGCTAATGCTAGTGAAACCTCAATCAGGATTTCGTCCTCGTTTTCAAGGATGATCCCGGCCCCGCTGCCCGTCGAGCTGGAGGCGCCGTCGACGAAGATCGTCCATTTATGGGCGCTGTCCGCTGGTATTGGGTGGTGAGTCATTTCCGCGACAAAGTCGGCCAGGGCTTGAGCTTTCAAAGCTTTCATGTTCTCGTACTGTATGTCGAATTCGGAAAGTTACAGCGACCATTTTAGCATTCTGCCGGCCATGTTCGGTCGACCAAGGAGTTGTTTTATCGGTTGGTCGGTTCTTACCTTGATCGTGTGAGCGAGGAAATAATGACGTAATTTTCTCGCGGTGTTTATGAGAGCTAATGCAACTTTTTCGATTTGCTGGTATCTGAGCTCGGGGCTTTGGAGTGCTTTGCTCGTGAAGTAGATGGGTTTTTATCCCTCGTCGGTTTCTCTGATAAGGGCGGCACTAACGGCCTCGGTTGCCACGGACAGATACAGATATAAGGTCTCCCTTTCCAATGGTCGTGACAGGACCGGGGGCTCGGAGAGGGCCTTCTTCAGATGGAGCAGTGCCTGTTCGCACTCGTCGGTCCATTCGAAGTGGCCTCCTTACGGAGGAGTTTAAAGAAAGGTAGCGCGTGCTGGGCGGATTTGGCGATGAAACGGGAGAGCGAGGTGAGCACTCCGTTGAGGGATTGAATGGACTTTTTAGATTTCGGGGTCGAAAACTTCGAGAATGCTCGACATTTGTCGGGGTTGGCCTCGATTCCCCTCTCGGTGAGGTAGAAACCTAGGAATTTCTTGCCCGAACGCCGAATGTGCATTTCTCAGGGTTAAACCTCATCTTGCATTGTCTCGCCTGCTCGAAGACTTTGTAGAGGTGTCGAGCGTGGTCGTTCTCCTCGTGTGATTTGATGATCATGTCGTCCATGTATACCTCGAGCATATCCCCGATTTCCCCTCGGAAGACTTTGTTCATCATGCGCTGGTATGTGGCCCCGACGTTCTTGAGTCCGAAAGGCATTACGTTGTAATAGTAATTGCCGGTCGGGATCATGAATGTCGTGTGTCTCTTGTCCATGTCCGACATAGGGATTTGATTATATCCACTGTATGCATCCATGAAGACAAGAGTTTGAAACCTGCAGAATTGTCGACGAGTTTATCTATGTTCGGGAGAGGAAACGCATCTTTGGGATAAGCCCTATTAAGATCAGTATAATCAACACACATACGCCATTTTCCATTATTTTTCTTAACGAGGACTACATTAGAGAGCCAGGTTGTGTACTGGGCTTCAGAAATAAAATTTTCCTCTAGGAGGTCTTTTACAGCTCGTTCGGCAGCCTCCGCTTTCTCGGGGGACTGCTTGCGCATACGCTGTGCTACAGGTCTGATTGTCCGGTCTAAAGCTAATTGGTGACACGCGACCTCAGGGTCTAAGCCGGACATTTCCGCGGCGTTCCATGCGAAGAGATCAGAGTTCTCCTTAAGGCATATCGCAAGTTGCTTCCTTGTTTCTTCGGGCAGCCCCTTGCCTATCTTTACTGTTCTGTCGGGGTTATCGCCCAGAGGGACGAGCTCGAACTCTCCGTTTGGGCCTGGGCGGAACGGGTGAGTAGGAGCCTGTCCCTCGGTGGGTGTCCACTCGTCGGTTTCGTCCTGGACGATGCGGCAATCGAGGTTGACGGTGTTGATTCCCTGGGGGGGAGGCTCCTCGGCCCTGGGCTTTTTGTTACTCCTCGTGTTGACTGTGGCATGTCCTTTTACTGCGGCGTCGTAACACCTTAGGGCGGCTTCGATGTCGCCGTGGATGGTGACCATGCGGCCCAGTTTGGTGTAATATTTCATCTTCAGGTGGACGGTAGACGGGACTGCCGTCAACTCAGCTAGAGTCGGGCGGCCGAGGATGCAGTTGTAAAGAGAGGGACATTCTATGACCAGGAACTGGATCTTGATTTCTCTGGCCGTCTCTTTCTCTATGAAGGTGACGAGGAGCTCGACGTAGCCCCACAGCTTTGTCGTGGCCCCGTTGAACCCTTGGAGGTCAGATCCGACGTAGGGAGCTAGGTTGGTTTTGTCCAATTTTAGGGTCTTGAAAAGGTGGACGTACATGATGTCCACCGAACTGCCTTGGTTGACCAGAATGCGTCTGAAGTCGAAGTGAGCCATCTTGGATCTAATCAGCAACGGGATGCCCGAGTTGGGGGAACCGCCCGGAAGCTCCTCTAGAAAGAAGGATATTGGGTTGGACTTGCCTCGGTATTTTGTCAGCGTTGCCTTTTGCTCGGGTGCAGTCAGAAGGAGTTCGTCGAACTTGTGCTTTACTGAAAGGGTGGCGGTCTCACCGTTCATCCCTGCGCCAAATATGACAAGGGCGGTTGGAAAGTCCTCCCAAGGGCTGAGAGCAGTGATCCGCCCTTCTGGTGGGGTACCGGGGAAGCCGAAGTCTTATGGTCATGATATGCAAAGGGCCACATGATAGGAAGAGTCGTCGGGGGGAGCGTCCTCCCGGGGTCTCTTCTTTTCTGGCTCTTCGTGTTTGGAGGTTTCGTTCCTCCTAGTGTATTGCTTGAGATGTCCTTCTTGAATCAAAATCTCTATTGCATCTTTCAGGTGAACGCAATCTTCAGTCACATGCCCATGGCTTCTGTGGAACCTGCAGTACTTGGACTTGTCGGTGTGAGGTTTGGGTGCAGAAGGTTTTGGGAACCTTACCCTGCCCTGTTTGAACTCGGAGTTGATGCATTCGGTGAGGATGTGCTCGCGGGGGGCTGTCAGCAATGTATACTCGTTGTATCGGCCCGTGGGGCCTCTTTCTTCCCGGGGTTCGCGGGGTTTTTCTTCCATTCGTCTTTCCCCGTTGCGACGGGGAACGTTCGGATCCTTGCGCTTGGGATGGTCGGTTTCCATGGTGTTGCGGCTGCTGCGAGCGTTGTGGGCAACCTGTTTTTCCTCGTATCTGATGTAAGCCTGGGCTTTATGCAGTAGGTCATTCAGAGTGCGGGGAGGTTCTATCCCAACTGCTCGGCTAAATTCGCTTCCGCGCAAGAGTCCCCTCTCGTGGAGATATTTCTTCATGTGTTCCGTGGTGTCCACCTCGACAGCCTCTTGGTTGAATCGTTCGATATACGAGCGCAGTGTCTCATTTTTCCTTTGCACTATGGCTTCGAGGGTCGCTTCTGTCTTGGGGTGGCATCGGGAGACTGTAAAATGCCTCGTGAACATGGATCTCATAACCCTCCAGGATGTGATGGACTCTGGGGCCAAGCTTTTGTACCAAGCCATGGCTCATTTCCTGAGGGTTGTCGAGAACAGCCTGCATTTGAGGTGCCCGGTGATGTCGTTGCGGTAGCCGAGCATCGCGTTGACATTGTCGACGTGATCGCCGGGGTCGGTGGTCCCGTCGTAGATGGCCAAGTTTGGAGGCTTCTCCATGCCTTTGGGGAGTGGAGCTTCCATTATTGCCCGTGACAGGGGGCAATGTAGGTCTTCTTCGTCGCTCCTCGGTGGGGAGAACTCGTTATGGTCGGGGCTTCGATCGCGCCTTGGCGAGGTCCCCGATCGGCCGGAATCACGGCGGGCACGCGCCCTACTCTTGTTGGGTTCTGGGGAGCGTCGTCCCCGTTTTTTTGTTGCTTCTAGACGTTGTTGCGTCCTCCTTTCTTGTTGAGGTCGACCCTCCTGTCGATCAGCTTCTAGGGCCATGATCCTCTCGTGCTGCCGGTAGAGCATGGAGCTGGCCTGGTTGAGGGCGTTCACCATAGCAATCATGGTGGCGTCCCCTTCGACGGGAACGGGGATGGGTTGGAACGTGTCAGCCACCTGGTCTTGAACTTGAGGTGGGTTCCCATTGTTCTCGGGTTCAGGAGACGGGGTGGTTGGGCGCCCATCTCGGGCGTCAGATTCATGGTGTTGCAGATTGTCTTCCATCGTGTAGTCGACGGGGGCACGGTTGCGTTCATTGAGTTGTTCTCCGGACATGCTGGAAGGATGATGTTTGAGCTTTGATCTTCTGTTATGGAAGAAGGGGAAGTTAGTTTCCCACAGACGGCGCCATTGATCTTACCTGATCAGGAGGACCTTCCAGTGATTTGATGCAACGGCCAAAGAATGGAAGAAAGTGGGGTGTACCTGCAAGACACTCCGATGCTTAAGTGAGTAGAGGTACAATGAAATAGATAAGTTATAAAGTGTATCAGAATACCTGACCCTTTAGTGAGAAAGGGTATTTATAGTGAGCGCCCATCGTTGGGCCAAGGTTCTTCTTTGGGTTGGGTCAGCTAAGCCCAAGGAAGAACTGCCAAGGAACGCGTGAAGACCTAGCTAAGAGGTCAGGTCCTTGGTCCAACTTCCCCTATCTTTCAGGAGATAATAAGGGACAGTTGGGTGACGTGGCAAGTAACTTGGTAGACTTGCTCTTCGACCGTCCTGAATGAGTGCCCGTGGTATGATAAAGTTGCCCGACCGTAAGATGTTTCTGCCCGTCTTCTAGGTGTCCCTGCTCGAGTATATGGGTCTCTGCTCGACGTGTTGGGCCATAGCCCAATTTAGTATTGAGGCACAATCCGGAGCAATACACAAATACATTGAACGAATTGAAATTGTTGAGGGTGTCGGTAACTGCGATTATCAAGTTGTTTCAACTTTTCGCTGTAGAGGGGAGGAGAATCATACAATTGTCCACCAAATTTTCTCCCTAAAATGGATCATCTATAGCAATTACATATAATATGGCGTGTATTATTCTGAGAAGATAAAGCTTCTCGGAAACATGTTTTCCACTTCAAAGTGCCCCCACCTTAAAATTCAACCGATCACATTATGTGTATTGATTGGATTTCAAAATCACTATATTTTTTTCAAGTTTATTTGAAAATGTGATGCCATATTGCCACAGACATCGCCCGAGTGAAAACTCATTTAACAAAGGAAATTGAAACTTGGCTGGATCAGTTTTTGGATAAGACGGAAGATTCACAAATTTGAACAAAATTGAAAGAGAATTAAATAAACAAAAGTCAAAGGCGGAACTACCTATACATATAACTTTAGATGGTGACACATGTTTTGATCCATTTTAGTTTTTTATCTAACAATGTATTTAGATGGTGACATGTGTTTTGTATGTAATGTTTGATTGATGTTAACGATGTAACAGGTTATGTGTGAATAATTGTGGGAGAATCTGGAAATATATTTTTGGATACACCCCAATTTAAAAAAATGCTAACAAGGGTTTATTCAAAAATGAATTTCCAAACTCACTATATATTCTTAAAAAAATGCGAGCAGGATTTTATTCGGAATTACATTTTTCGTATACACCGACTTTATTAGACGAAATAAAATGTATATGGAAGTACATATCTGGAATATCCTTTGAGATAGAATTGTGTTTCTAAAGTCCACATTGATCTAAAACTTGTATAAATATGGAAGTCACAATACTTGTTACCAAAAAAAACACACACACACACACAATGTCTCAAAATGCATATCTCGTTTTTGTCTACTTCAATTGAGAGAATTTCAAGACAATAATCTAATAATTTTGTATTACCCCCTATATGTTTCTAGCGCACAACATGGATTTTCAATTATGCCCCGCGTTTCCGAAGATATATCTCTTGGCGCACCCTTTGCAAACTCAACAAGGATCATTCTGAGTGGTGCCCCATACATTTGGTCTAGTTACATATATCTCTGAAATAGTTTAAGTAAACCATTTAAATTGTTCAGTTCAATGGATATTCTAGAGTTATATCTCCGGAACAGTTTTAGGATAACTTTTAAATTGTTCAGTTCAGTGGATATTCTGGAGATGTATCTCCGGAATTGTGGGCGACAATTTGAATTTTTCTGTCACCTTTGCAAGTCAGGTATTTCCGGATATGTATCTCAGGAAATATCTGATATAGCTTTCAGTTGCATGATTAGTCCCCTATTGTTGTCATACTTCATTTTCAACTTAAACTCCACCCTAAAAATCCTTCATTCTCAATTCATTTTTTCACTTTAAATCTCCATACTTTTGGTTCAACATATCATAAGGAACAAAAGAATATTGAATTTCAGGTAAAGATCATTCTTTTACCCATGCATTGCTCACATTAATCATCCATTTGAGTTGGAAAAAATACGTTGTTTCCGAAGATATATATATATATATATATATATATATATATATATATATATATATATATATATATATATATATATATATATATATATATATATATATATATATATATTGTACCGGACTGGGCCTCCAGGATGTATTGGGCTACGACCCAATATGTCGAGCAGAGGCCCATATGCTCGAGCAGGCACGTCTGAAAGACGTGCAGGGGCGCTTAACGGTCGAGCACGCATCCTATATGTCGGGCACGCACTTAGAACGGGCAAAGAACACGTCTGTCAGTTCACTTGCCACCTCACCCAACTGTCCCACATTATCTCTTGAAAGATAGGGGCAGTTGAACCAAGGACCAGATCACTTAGCTAGGTCTTTACGCTTCTATCGTGTTCCTTGGCAGTTCTTCTTTGGGCCTAGCTGATCCAGCCCAAGGAAGGACCTTGGCTCAGCGCTGGGGGCTCTCTATAAATACCCTTTTTCATTAAAGGGTCAGGTATTCTTATTCTACTCTTCTACTTACCTATTCATTGTACCTCTATTAACTTTGGCATCGGAGTGCCTTGCAGGTACACCCCCTCCTTTTCACCCGCTTGTTGTATTCACCTAATTGCTGGAAGGTCCTCCTGATCAGGTAATATCATATATATATATATATGGAATCAATATGACAGACAATGAGTGGTTCATATTGAACTAGGTCTCTTATAAATTTATGTGTTCTATGTTATACTTCACACAAACTCAAAATGTCTCAAATGTTACAAATAATCATCCATTAGTATGTCTCAAATGTCTTTTACTACGACTGTTATACACTCGGAAGAATGTTTAAGCTCATCGATCTCACCTCCCTCAAAGATATCATAGACGAAATTCATTATCTCCTACCTTACGGAGACAAACAAAGTGTTGTGAAGCTCGAGAACCGTTCATCTTTAGTTGACAATGAAATGAATATTGTGTTCAACAAATTTGAGCTCAAGACCCGAGCAGATGTTAGGGCTATATGGGATACGTATTTCGGGTTCGAAGAGAAAGTTCCGCTCGAATTGAAAACGACACTACAAAGATCGATCGAAGATATCCTGAAGATGTGCAAACGTCCATCGGGATATTGAAATGTAATATTTAATTTTCTATTGAAATCATCATTATAATCATAATTTTATGTTATAAATGTCAATAGCATTTTGGAAAATTCATTTTAATTTGAATTTATTTCTGGTGTTTTTCTGGATATGTAACTACAAAGATGCATCTCTGAAACAAATTAAACCCAATATATAAGACACCACTCAAATCAAAATCACCTTTGTTGAGTTTGCAAAAGATATGTCCGAAGATATATCCAAAAATATAGAACATATTTAAAAAATCACACGGTGCACTAGATGCGTGAAATAAAAAATCTTCTAATCTAAATGTGGTTAAAATATAGAATAGTATAATTTTCTGCTCTTTATTATAATGGAAAACAACATTTATTGCCCATTGTTGGAGTAGGAGATCATGAATCGATAATTATATACATATATATGAGCAACCAGCTAGAGAGATACAATGTATAATTCCAACTTAAAAAAAGACAGCTGGATCATTTTTTTGCAGAACCTCGTCTAATGGCACAAACTAAAGTGCCAAGTTTTACTCTTTATTTAGCTACTGTTCTAGTGATTCTAGCCATTGTTCTTAGCATTTGGAAATCAGGATACTGGACCATCCTTCTTATCTTTGTTAGCAGGAGGTCCATTCCCATTCCGTTGGACGGCAAATTCCTGTGACTCAGCCGAGTTAGGAGATGGACTAACTTCATCCTCAATTGGAAGGGTACGTTTTGAGCCTTCTAGTGCAACCCCAAGAAGAATATTCTCGTCTAAGGGAGGCCTAACTGGTGATGTTGACACAGAAGATTTGTCGTCATTAGCAGAAGTCTCTTCCCTGCTAGACTCGGGGGAAGTAACAGGAGAAGTTTCAGATACAGTACTTTGTGCAAGGTTTTTAGATACAGGAATTGTACTTCCCTTCCCTACATCTGCAGCACTTTCTTTTTTAGGCTGCATAGTTTTGGTGGTCTTCTCCACTGAACTATCGGAACCCGTGTTCTGGATTTGAGCATCAGAAGTGGACTTGGACCTATCCTTGGAGTTTACACCAGGTGGGGAGGATGATGTTCCTGCAAAATTGTCATCACTTTTGGAGTCAGATGCCACTGGTTCCTCTATCTTAGCATCTTTTTCCTCATTGCCACGAGTTGATCGAGTTGACGGCTTAACTTTATCTTCACCACTAACTTTATATGTGGGTTCTATTAGTAGGAATGGGCGATTTGCTGCTGCTCTGGATCGATTAAAAATGCCATCGCCAAAGGGAATATTTTCTGAGGCAGGCTCACTGTATATTTTCTGAACTGTGCGGATGGGAGTGGCTAACCGAGCTCGATGATGACTGACAACTCTGAGAAGATCCAAAAGGATTGCCTCCTGTTTTATTACACATGAATCATCTTAATAAAACCACTTTACAAAAACAGAATAATATGTACATAAATTAAACAATAATGATTTTAAATGTAGAAATATACACCATAAACAATGAAATGAATTGATGACAATCATAATTTTACCTTAACACAAAGGTACTCCTCAAAACGTGAAGTCTTCACAAAGCAAGATATCAATATCTGCAATAGGAGGGACCATTAGTATAAAGATATAGCAAATTGATAAACAGCAAGTGAAACAACAACAATAAAGTTTTTCCTACTAGGCCGAGTCGACTACATGGATCGAACAATAATGTCTTCTCGTAAATTTTGCTTGAATATTTATGATCTACATATCCTATATTCCCATCATTATGTAGAATAGCAGACACATACCTTTAGTGCTTGGTTTTCAGGATTGACATCTTCCAAAAATACCCTTCTGTGCAATCTCTGCTGCTCTACTTGAGGGTTTTTAGACAAAACCTTGCGCATATCTGCTACAATACTCTGCATGAAGAAAATGTAATGTAGATAACACCAGTTTTCACATTAAAAAATGATCATCAGAAACTTCTTGAACAGGTATTTAGAGCACAAGAACAAAAAATGCTCACGTTAATTTTGTTAACATCCAAATGACTGATAGAAATGTAACTCTTGATACGCCAATGAGATTTCTGAGTCAAATTTCTCACAACATTGACAGTGAACTTGTGATTAGGAATATGAACTGCTTCACGGTCATCACCTCTAATAATGGTCGGTGACCACCAGCCCACATGCTGGAGAAAAGATGAAATTTGAATACAACATCTCAGAAGTAATGCAAAGAAGGAAATCCATCAAGGGTAAAAGATCTTCTATTTGTTACATGATTGTGGGGAGCACCCATTTAAAAAAAATAAAAAATTATTATTGAACATACATTATACTCCTTATATGTAAAAGTTCCTTTAAGGTAGATACAAACCTCAACAGTGCCAGAAACCTCATATCCTTCAATCTTTGTTTGAATCCACTCATTCAATACAAATGGCCGAGTTGCATGGATCATTATACTTGACAGGAAGTTCGTAAATATCTGGGTTAATCACAAGCATAAAGTCAGAATGGCTGTAAACAAAACTATTAAATAATTTATTTATTTTTCCAACAGTTCATTTAATTGATAATGGCTATAGGCTGTAAACCTAAAAGACTTGCTCTTACAAAATTATGGTAATCCACAAAATGCAATGAATATGGTGACTTAAACAAATTCAACTAGTATATAGCAGACAGTACAAAAGAAACAATGGTGTACCTCCCGACCGGCAAGAGTGAGCAATACTGTGCCCAACCCACCAGCAGTTAACCACTTCTGTGTGGAGAAACCAAGCAATTCCATGAACAATGACACAGCAGCAACCCATACAGCAGTGTATATTGCCTTCCCAGCAAAATCAAGGCCCATCTGTCAAGTCATTTTTTCTTAAATGAGTACCGGTAAACAGAAAACGAAGATTTGATATAAACATTCAATCCATATATGAAAAACTAATGTAAATAATATATCACTATTCACTGGTCAAATTGTTATTCCTAGATGTTCATTATAATCCTAATATTAATTTCTAGTGATATTACAAAAAAACAGAATAAAAATCTAAATACTCATTCGAACATAAAAAGTATTCAGACAACAAAAATAACTAGTTCATCAGTACTTTGGCAGAAAAACACTTCTAACACGGCAAGTGAAAAATGACAATAACTGACAAAGCAGTAAAAAGAAAGTGAAAAACATACATTTCTTGTATCACTGGATTCATTTGCCTCCAAAAAGAATTTTTGAGCTTGTTGAATTAAGCTGAAAACAAGAAATAAACCATATAACATTATAATGTAAATGTAGTCCGGACCCAATACACATTTCACACTGAAAAAGAGCAGCAAGAAGAGTTAAAAAGAATAAAGCAGTATCTCTTCATGACTGATACAAAGCAGAAACCATAACTACTATTCCCACCGTCAATATTCTTTGGTCTTTTTTAAGCTTATTACTTTTGTCCCAAAACTTTGGTTGTTTTCGGAAACAAGATGCAATAAAACATGTTTTCCATCTTGAGTATACTAAAAATTTAATATCAAACTGATTAGGGATGGAGGGAGTAACAAATAGCAATGCAAACTGATAACAGCATTGCAAGGAAGGGAGCTTTCCTATATCTTAGATTCGTAGCTTAAGATAATGGTAAGTGAAATCAGTACAGAAAACCATTTATAAAAAAACATTGCCTGTTCTGCTGGTCAGGATTCTTCCAGAAACACAATACCTTGATAAACAGTACGCAAATGAAATCACTGTTGACAAAGATCTCACAAAATTAAGCAGTCGTTGCTTCACAACCTGGCTATTCGGAGATGGCAGGACAATTGGATCTAATGCCCTGAAACAAATAACACTATGATCAACACCGTCAGGGTTTTACGGGATGTTTACTTACTGATCCAGAAACAAACCTGCATATGAGCATTGCCCCAGTCCACAACAATAATGGCTGAAAATATGATGTCATAACATATCGCGAATTACTTTTCTTCCAACTATTGTCATTCCTCTGAAAAAAATATTAAAAATCAGAAGAAAAAAGGTGCTAATATTTCTATCAGGCTTTGGAAGAAATGAAGAAATAAAAATGAATGGTCATTTGGTCATTACTTGAAGAAATAGAATCCTGCTGAGACGAAGGAGTGGCTCTATACCATATACAGCAAAGGCAATAATACCAAGGGCTGGGATCAATCGAAGCAAAATGGGGCTTCCCAATAAAGAATCATATGACCTGCAATAATCCAAATTTAACCCCAATTGATACCAGTTATCCCCCTTCAGAGATAACACAGATACAAATTAATATGTTAATTAACATATGTCTTGGTGGCTCTAGTCAATGCCAATCAATATTTCACTCAGAAAAAGGAAACAAGGCGTGCGCAGACTTAAGTTGGTTGAAAATATATGTCAACATGCCAATAAATAGATAACAAAATCTGGACAAGGGTTGGTGCCTTGGTGGAGAGTAACCATGCAGCTTAGTTTAACACTAGTCAACTGACTTGCGGGTGGTTTAATGATGATTAAAATTGATCTACCATACTATATTTTGGGGAGGCTCGGGGAGCAAGATAATAACAAAATAATGACCATGACAGCCAAGAGATTTTGAAATCGCATCTTCACCCAAAACCTTAATGCATTGAGTATATTCGTCATCTCTCTTATATATCTTCATTTAGCCAACTTTTATCCGAAGCGGGACTAACAACTCACACTTGAATTACAACAATCTCTTTCTCAAGCATGAGTCTCCCAGTCCCACGTCACTATGTGGAGCCAAGGTCTCTTAAGTGGGGTGTCTTGGTCTCTTATATACCGGGCCTTCCAAAACTCCCAACACAAATAATTATTTATATACTACCAAACCCTAACTACAAGCTGATTATAGTAAAATCAATACCGAATTCAGAAGAAATACATAAACTATTAATGAGATAAGCATGATAGTATATATATTATACACAACATTATGAGAAAGATTGCAAATTTAAGTTTTATTACATATAAAAGTCAAAGGTGCACGTCATACAAACCGGAAAAACATCAAAGGTGCACATCATAAAAATCAAAGAAATATATTGTACAACAGATTTAAGTTACTCAAAAATATATGTCAAGAATCTAATGAACAGATACCAAAAACCAGATGTGGGCAGGAGAGGAGAGCAACCGTGCTACTTCAGTTTGACACCGTGACTGCTGGTGGTTTTAAGATGAGACAAACTGAATTGAGAAGTATATCATATAAAATCTCACTAGCCTACCATGCTATAATACATATTTATATGCCTCCAAACAATAACTACAAGCTGATTATAGTAAACCATTAACGTGAATTCAGAAGACAGTAGAAAATAGTAATGGCATAAGCATTAGTATATACTTGTAATAATATGTGAAAGACTGCAAACTTAAATTGGAAAGCAAAAACATCAAAGGTGCACATCCTAACAAGCACAATTTCATAGTGAGAAAAAAAAGAAAAAAAAAAACAAGAATCACAAAACCATATACAAACATACACACAAAGTTGTGGAAACTTTTCTCGATTAACAGGAAAAGGCGAGAAGCGGACCTTGTTAATAAAACGCTAGCAGATTTAACGAGGGCAGCCCCACTCCCTCCACCTGGTAGCATGGCAGACCGACAAACAAAAACACTGCACCTGGAAGGAGCCTGCCTTATTGGCACATGTACTCCACTCAACAAATGGAGTCCCAAAGAATCTCGTTTCTGTAGATTCCAAAACAAAGTTTTCCATTGAGTCATATTTCACACTGAGTAAACACAGACAACATTGACCCATACAAAAGCACTTGCTTAAGACCCAACTCCATCAAACAACCCAAACACCTTCAAAAAAATAAGATGCATAATTGTTTCAATACACACAGAATCCATACCAATGTTCGCGGTAAAAGATTCATGGTGACCAAATGTAATCGATGAACCCGCGCCAGATTCTGTCAATCGAAAATTAATCGAAACTCAACATTCTAAATTCAAAACTTATAAATTATACAAAAACCAAAAAAAAAAAGAAGCTAAAAATCAAAATCAAAATCAAAACAAACACTTACATGATGTTGGAAACTACTGGGTCCATTATTATTAGTTTTGAGCCTAACATCACAAGAAAATTGCATTGAACATGGGTACACCATTGTCGAAATTGAAGACTTGAAGCACAAGTTCATGCAATCACAATCACTTCACCCTTACAACTCAATGCCACAGTTTCTTAACAGAACAAAACCCTAAAATTCGGGCGAAGAAACATGTCAAATTTTCAAAATAAAAAAAAAAAAGAAATATAATAAAAAGAAAAATGAGATCTAAAGTAGAACCTGAAGTGTATGAATGAAATTAATGGATAAGATGAAGAAATTGAGTGGAAATAAATGAATAGAGGTGGTTGTTGTTGTTCTGGTTTTGTTCTTGGTTGGAAAGGATGAAAACGAACATTACGAATTTACCCTCGGAGGAAAAGAGAAAAGGAGTGAAGAAAAACGAAATATGAATTTGGATTTTGGGTAAATTAGTTTCTTGTACGTAATAAACGCAGTGTTTTACGTATTGTGCTAGATTTTTTTATCGTTGGATTCATTCGGTTTATGTGGCGCATGGAAGATGACAGACCATAAATCCAAATCCAAATCCAATCCTTACTTAAATTAAGACGACTTACGCGGCATGCTTCTCTGCCTAAACTTATAGATTTTTTTTTTTTTTTTCACTTTCTCCCACCATATGTTAGTCTAGTGTTCTTGAGCATTGTATTCGACATTGTGTTAATGAGCGGTGTTGAAAATGTAATTTTTTGTGTTGAACCATGTTGTTCGACAGAAGCGGGGAGAATATGTGCTGAAATATTTCGACTCATTATATAAAAAAGAAGGGATTGTATATGAGGTGGTGTTACCCTACACTCCACAACATAATGAACTGTAGAAAGGAAGAACAAAATCATCGTGAATATGATTAGAAATATGTTAAAAGGTAAGTATTTAGCCAAAGAATTTTGGGGAGAAAATGTGTCGACTGCAACATACATACTGAATAGATGTCTGACGAAGAAGCTAGAAGGAATCACGTCAGAAGAATGTTGGTATGATATCAAGTCTAACTTGAATCATCTGAAGGTATTTTGATTTATAACACACATAAATGTGCTTAGTCAGTTGAGAAGAAAACCTGATGATAAGTCAAGTCAAATTATCTTAATAGGATATCATCCGACTGGAGGATACAAGTTGTTCAACCAAGTGAATGAGCAAGTAATGATCAGTAAGGAAGTGATCATAAATGAGCTTATGGGATGGGATTGGACTGAAAATATGAAGAAACATTCAGTGAGTATCTTATGTGAAGAACCAAGAACTGAATTCGAAAGAGAAATTTGATAGAAGAAGTCAAAGGTCAAGCAAGCACAAGAATACCTCAAAGAACAAGACACGTGCCTGCAAGGTTTCAAGAATGTGTTATTACATTATATGATGTGTCAATGATGAAGGTGAGTTGGTACATTGCGCTTTCTATGCAGATGTTGAACCATTCAATGTAGTTAAGGCATTGAAGGATTCGAAGTGGATGAAAGCAATGAATGGGAAACTAAATTTCATTGAAGTTAACAACACTTGGTAACTTGTCGAATTACCTCAAGGGAATAAGACAATTGATGTGAAGTCTATATACAAGGTGAAATTGAATCACAAAGGAGAAGTAACTTGACACGGGACAAGACTTATGGCAAAAGGATTACTTCAGAAAGAAGGAATCGACTTCGACAAAGTTTTTGTACTTGTTGCCAGGATCGAAATAATCAAATTGGTTGTTGGTTTAGCAAACATGAACAACTAGCAGATGTGTCAGATGAACGTGAAATGTGCATTCCTGAACGGCCCCTTAGATAAAGAATTTTTTGTTGCACAACCAGTTGGGTTTATGAAACAAGGTGAGGAAAGTAAGGTATACAGGTTGCATAGAGCCTTGTATAGACTCAAACAAACTCCAGGAGCTTGGAATTAGAAGATAAATAGCTTTCTAATGGATAATGTAACGCCCCGATTTCATAATTTAATTATTTATTTAATTATTATGATAATTTGGCATTTGTGTGGTATTCGTGGTGTTATAGTGAATGAAATTATTTTTATTTAAATAGTGATATTAGAATAACTAAATATTATTATTAAAATAAAATAAAAGGAGTTAGAGGTCTTGAGGGTTGCTCTGAAGAACAAAGATGCTAAGGTTGGAGATTCTTCAAGAAGTGATTGAAGAGTTTAACTTACTAAGGTATGAGGAGTAATTTTCTATTCAATATTTATAATGTAGAGGTAGGTATTATGAGAAGGGTTTTTTGAGGGAAGTCTTAGGGCTAGGAGGATTGTTAGAAGAGTTTGATGAATTTATGTTGTTAGATGTTGTAGTTCATGAATATATTGTAGGAATGAATTTATGTGTTTTCTGCTGTTAAAATATGACTTGTGAGGAGTTTGGTCGCAGTTGAGTCGTCCTGAAATCACAGGATTTTCGGCTAAAAATTGTCATCTCGCTTAGCGAGCATGTACTTGCTTAGTGAGCAAGTTGAATTCTGAAAATCACGCAACCGGAGACCAGGTCGCTTAGCGAGCTCGATGCCTGTTTAGCGAGACCTGACACCTTTTGAAAAAGGTTTTCTTCTTCCAAATGATTTGTTATGTTGCCTCATGTTGCTATGATGTTACTGTGAATTCTTGTTATGATGTAATGTGTTATATGTGTAAGAATTTATGATGAAATGATGTTTAGATGATTATGTTGTATTATGATGATATGTAGCATGGATGATATGAGTAGGCAAAGTATTAGAGGTATGAATGATGTATGAGGAATGATGATGAATGTGGATGCAATAGTTATTGTGTTTTTATGATATATGATTGTATTGCGTCTTGCATTCATGGCATAATTATGACGGGGCTTCGGTCCGTTAGTAGCTTCAATCCCGTCGTGTGGATTGAAGTGATATGTTGCATATGTTGTGCTCCCTTGTGGAGGATTGATGGCTCAATGTCCATCCATGATGATGATTCGGTACCACGTGCATATTATGAGGATTGCATTTCATTCTTGGTGGCATATCATGATTGCATCTGTATTTCATGTGATGATGTGATTGATTTGTTGTGCATGGGCGAGACTTGAATTGATTGATCTATTGATGCATGTTTACTTGTAATTCACTATTTATATTATTTATATTGAATGTGAATTTACTCATCCTATCTGTCTTTGGTGATGGTTTATTATGTCATCCTTCAAATACTCAAAAATAGTTTGGTGCTTGGACGTAGCTTAGAGTGTATGTCCTTTTGTCGATTACAGAGTCTGGGTGGTGTCCTGCTCTGTGTCGTGTAACATCGACAACGCTTGAGAATTGTTGGTTTTTGTTTGTTTTATTTTGAGTTAAAGATGTTTTATAATTAAAACTTGAATTTGTATATTTGAGTAATTAAGTTGACTTATAATGATGATTAACTGCGTATAAAATTCATTTTAATTATGATGCATGTTGTAACTCGTGTTACGGGATATGACACAAAGATGAGTATTATTGATGTTTATTGAAGTGTGATACCCTTTATGTTGAAAACTCTAATTTTTATTGAATAGTCTCATATTATTATGTTATGGGGTAAAAAGGGTGTTACAGATAAGGAATTTGTACAGTGCATATAGGTTAGAGGTATGCCTAAGAGGGGGTGAATTATGCCTTTTAAGATTTTTCTCGGTTTATCAACGGTTTTCGATTTTACTTTCCTAAAGATACTAAGTAATGAAAGCTGTAAAATGCATAAAGTAAAGAACACCAGGAAGTATATTGGTTCCCCTCAAAGTCCGAGAGTACTCCGGCCCCCTTTCAAATCGAAAGAGCTTTTCACTAAATGTTAGAACTTAGACAAGACAACCTAGTATTTTTATACAGGACTCTAACACACCAAGAACAATCCTCTTGAATTTTTTACTAAGCTCAAAAAGAGAACAATTCTGCCTTTAATGAACCTCTTGTATCCAGAATTTGGATAACAAAGAAAACACCCTCACAACCTTATTTTTAACAATCTTAAAAATAAGATGTGATCAAGTAATACAGTTCTGAATTTTTGAAGCAAGTGATGAAAATGGATTTTTGAACTTGTATCAATTAAATGATTGATATTCTCCTTTTGTAACAATCACTCTAATAGTGTAGCATAAGTGTTCAAGACAAACGCAATGAAACTATCACTACAACATTTTCGTCCTACAACAACGTTAAAAAACCATTGTGAAATATGAAAAATCAGTTGCCTTAAGTTACCAGAACGGTTTTTTGATCGTGGCAAACTAAGGCGTTGCCTTAGCATTTTACAACGGATTTTGTACCAACAACAACGCCTTGAAGTTAACCGTTGCTTTAGATAATCCTTAGATAACGACTTTTAGAGTTCCCAACAACAATGGTTCCTATTTGTTCTCATATTTTAACCGTTGTGATATGTATATTATGTTCCGCTGAATCTTATGGAAAATCCGCAGGTAAACCCGCAGTTAAATTTGAAAGAAACTCAAAATCCATAAATAAATTTGCAGGTAAACCCACAGTTAAATTTGAAAGAAACTCAAAATCCATAAATAAGTCAGCGGGTAAACCCGTAGTTAAATTTGAAAGAAACTGAAAATCCATAAATAAATCCGCAGGTATTATATTTTCAAAATTAAAAAATAATTAAATTAAATTTATTTATTACTGATCATGTAAAGTGTCTAGATTGTCATTTTGTTTTATTCTTATTTTTTATCAATATATACTAGTTTATATACAAGATGAAACAAATAAAATTCAGTATTAAGTTAATGATAATATAAAACATAACTACCCCATATTCTAACGTTCATTATTGTGATAAAGTTATCAATATCATCCATCATAATTACATTCTCATCTTATAATCTAAATGAAATAGGTATATTCTAAGGTTAACTATAGTGATAAAGTTACCAACCAATATCATCCATCATAATCACATTCCCATCTTATAATCTAAATGAAAAAGCATATTGATTAAAGCAATTTGTATTGAATTGAATAGATCTTTACAATAACTTGTCAATTAGAATCTACAATATATAAAATAGTACAGAAAAGTAAACCACTTTTAAAACTGTTCAATGTTAGACTTAAAATCTTTATTTCCAAAGTAATTAGAATCAACACACTTAGACCAACATATCTCATTCTTTAGACCTAGATAAAATAATTATTAGAAAATAATAAATGAAAAATAACCAATAAATCATTACAATACCTCAATGTTATCGATCTCTTTGGTGATTATGGAGATACCATAGTCACTTATTTTGGGAAAACGATGTCCATCAAGTAAAATATTATCTGCCTTTGATTGGTTTCCAAAACAACCTGGTTTAATACTAGTATGTAAAAAAAGAACTGCCTTGGCAACTCCAATTAAGACTAGCCAAATTTGGATGATGAAGCTTTGAGAGTAAATCCAACCTAGCTTTGAGATTTTGTATTGATAACTTCTTTCTCAGAGTCAATGATTTTATCATCACATAAGATACATTCTCTAGTTTACCTATGTATAGCTGAAATGAAGCAAAAATACTCAGAAAATCATAGAAAACTATCCAAATGGAAGTAAAAGGGAAAAAACATTAGTATTGAACTTTAGATATTTAACAATGCTACATATATGAACTCCAAAAATTCTAATAGACTTTAAATAATAAGTGTAGTGTACTGAATTAGCAATGTACTCGAGACTAATAGCAAACTCTTCAGCCACTTTCTGGTTTATTTCAGTTGAATCACCAACAAGATAAATTGAAGTTGTATTCAAAAGCTATGATGATCCAACACTAAGTGATTCCCATGATTCCATGGTGTCTAGCCATTTCAACTCAAGGTAATGTTTCTTGAAACTCAGAACAAGCTAATCATCATTTATGTACCTTCCCAAATCACAATCAGTCAACCAAAAAGGAAAAAAGACTATAATATAGAAGGAAAAAAAATCCATTTTTACCTATAAATAAAATGCATAATAAGTTGTGGGTTTGAACGGTTTGTGTTTCTTTCTAGTAATACAAGACTCTGTTTCCCATATATACAAGTATTTACCTTTCTTCTTGTGGATGCAACTCCCCGAGAAGATTTACAACTTCTAGTTGAAACACCTCTTGTCACAGTAGACTTAGATTTGGAAATTTGTCACTAAACACAATGTTAAGCTCGATTGAAAATGAAAATGATTAGATCTATAACAAATAAGGATTCTAGATCTACATAATAAACTTGAAAATGAGAAAGCAATCCATCTTAAATATCATCATTGATTTGTTGCAACAAAATGTGAAAAATCTAATGGTGGAAGTGGATCTGAATCAAAAATGATAAAATTAAAATGGATAATTTTTTAAAATACAAAACCCAATGTTCAACATGAATCACGAGAGATGAAGAGTAAAAGGAACTCACTTAGTGGAATATGATTCAAATCAATAATAATGTGTACCTTTGATTTGAAAGAGAATGATAAAATCGCTTATGAGATGAAGAATCAACGATGTTAACCCTTGAAACTATGAGTCGAAGAATACCCTCTGAACCCTAGAACGAAATATCTTTCTCCCGTTATCTTTTTTTCTTTCCAAACTCACTTTGTCGTGTGGTTATCAAAAAAAATATTGAAATAAATAAAAATCAATAAATAAGTTGAAATGAGGATATTACATAAAAGGGAACGGTCTAATGTATATAAATTATTAAAATAATTAAAAAGTAAATAAGTATGGTCATTACACATTGCAAAAGTAGTGTCGTTCTCTTTGATATCTACAATAACGGATTCTTGTCGTTGCAAATATTTGGTAAAAAATATATGTGTTGTCGCATCAGAAAATAAAAGTCGTTGTCTATTACTTTCTACGAGAACGGTTTTTTTACCTTCCACAAATTAAGCGTTACGGTAGTGTCAAAATGTTGTATTGTATGGAAATGTATATGAAGGTTTAATGCACAAGTTTCAAATTATGAAATTTTTTATGAACACTTAGATAAAATAGAAGATTTAGAATTAAATGATTGTTTGAAAATATTTGCAATAAGGTGAGTTAAAATTCTGACAATATGATGTTTATATAGCCCTAAGATACCTCTATGTATGGGTATACATGAATGGATGTCATGATTCATTAGAAGAAAGTTAAAAAGAATTATGTGAAAAGTTGCATCAATTATGGTCATTGTCCTAATGGTAACCGGTTATCCTCTAATGAGTAATCGGTTACTTGCTTCAACGTATTTTTTTAAAATTAATACAAGGTAACCGGTTATCGTATAATGAGTAGCCGGTTACTCAAGCTCAAAATTGAAAAATGCCTATTTTAAAAGAAATGAAACTCATGGTTTTTTAACTCTAAAGACCTCAAACATATATGAAATTTATGTGACATATTTGAACACTTGTATGCACATTATTAAGAGGTGAATGTTAATAAATTTGATCATACTTTGAGAATTCTTCAAGTCTTGAATTAATATGAAATCTTCTTCTAACTTCAATGTCTTTGATCCATTTCCGTTTGTGCAAGCATAACATATTGAATGAACATTGTTCTCTTTATCAAAATTATTGAGAAGTTATGTCTTCACATTCTTGTGAAGTCAAACTTCTTCAATATCATATTTTGACAAAGACAACTACTATGGGCATTTATCAAATGATGAGAAAAAATATCATGAAGTAATATGGCTATGGATCAAGATTGCAACATTATGAAGACTTGCATTGATCTTTAATTGTTGAGGTATAAACATGTAATATATATTGGTAAAATAGTGCTTAAAATAATCTCCAAAATTAATTTGTATGCATGATTCATTTAGTTGAAAATATATCACTATTTCTAGCTTTAAAAAACAATTTTTTTTATCATACATTTGAAAATTTATTTTTCATATTTGAACCATGTTAAATCACTTTCAAATATAATCTATTGATCTGGATAAATCAATAGACATTTCATAATATTTGTTCAAACATTTAGACAAATTTTTAATTTTTTAATTTATTTAAACATGCAATTTTTGGTAAATTATGATAGTTTGAACCGTCGTAAAAGGAATAAAAACTGCCGTAATTTGCGTCCGTCTGAAGCTGTATTTTAATTTTGTAATTCAAAAATTGTTCTGCATTTGTTAAGTTAGGTATCCGTTAAAACTAACTTAACAATTCTTGTACGAATTTGAAAAAACAATAATTTTTTAACACCTTTTCATGAAACAATTTATTTTGACTTGACAATTGTTCATGATATTTTTGCATAGCTTTACAATGTTTCAAAAATGTGTTATGCACTTATAAATACATTTTATAATCAGATTTTTTCCTTCACCTCCTAAAAATTTCATAAATATTTTCTTACTCACTTATTCTACATTTTCATACAATTTTGAGTACACTCATTCAGAATCTTCAAAAAGTGAAACTTTACATTAAATATTTTCATATCTTTTTTAAAAAGTTTCATTTCATAAAATAGTGAACACTTATATGTATTATTGTGAGTGAGAAAAATTCATCAAAGGAGAAGATCAATACTTGTATTGATAAAAAGTTCAAGACTTCACCATTTTCATCTATTCAAGAATAAACTTATTTCTTTGTATCATTGTGACTATTTATCCTTAGGATTGTTAGGGATAAATTAGTGTGATTACCTTGTTGTCCAGGATTGTTGGAAACAAGTGAGTGTTTGAAGATGATTGTTCTTCCTACACTTTAGTTACCCGTAGCTTAGATAGCAGGCTTCACCTTTTGTGTGATTAGGCTTGTACAATCATTCTAAACTATAGTGAAATCTCTTACATGTTGTAAAAGAACTGAATATACTCTCGGATTGTAATGGGAACCAGGATAAACATTTGTGTCATCTTTTACTTTCCGTTTTTTACTTTCAAGCACTAAAACTACATACGTCAAGAAAAATCGGAAATCGAAAAAAAGAACTCGAAGAATTTTTAAACACCTAATCCCTCCCCCCCTAGGCGCATCTCTAAATTACAATTCTCCCCCTTTTTGATGATGACAACATATATCTTGAATATTTGATCCAATCTTACTTCTCTAACCAAAGATAGCTCCCCTTTGGATATTGCTTCCCCTTAATCCAAGATTCTTAGAGAGTTTTTAAAATCTGGAAAAAAAAGTTAGAGAAACCATACAACATAGTACCATTATTCTCCCCCTTTGTCATTACCAAAAAGGAATGGAAAAGACGATTTAAACAATATAATTTGAGTTGTATGAACATGAGACATATGTGAAAAACATAAACACATATAAATGAAACAATACATCACACAAGACTTAACATATGAAACACAATATATTATAGCTTGGTATGAACAACTCATATTACGAACAAAATAACATAACAAAGTACGAATAAAATACTTAAAATGCCAAAGGAACACAACATAGTCTTGAAATAAGTACTAAGAAATTGAAATAACACAAATATAAATTAACATAAAAGAAACTTAAAACTAGGACTAGATGCATAACATAAGCAAAAACTTAAAAGAAAAAAAACACTTATCACACCCACTAAAAGAAATGTCATTTAAGATTTTGGAAGATAAAATAAACAAAATAATAAATAAAAAAAATTAGTCAGTGGCAGTGGTAACTAGTTACTCAAAAATGGATAGTCGGTTACTTAGTGTAAAACGCATGAAGGGGGCTGAGAAAATCAAAGGGTAATCGGTTACTTAAGATTGGATAACAGGTTACTTGAAGCAAAAACAGAAAAACAGTAGCTTCATATCTCTCAAAATACAAGATTTTTCAAAAAAAAAAATTGACATGTTATTACATATTATAATGCAACTTTGAGTGAAACACTCGAGTCACGAAAATTTATTTAGGTTCATGAAAAATCAAGAAAATCAAAATTTTCGCATAAAGTAATTTTTAATATGATATTGCAAAACAAATGTGTACCTTGGATTCATTATTGATAATAGTGAATAAAAGTTGAAGAATTACACGCCTCTTTCATCTAAAATGTCAAGTTCTCTTTGAATCTTGTAAAATGCTTCTTTTGCAAGCGGTTTTGTGAAAATGTCTAAAAGTTGATTATGAGTATCCACGAATGAGACTTCAACATCGCCTTTGAGCCCATGATCACGTAGAAAATGATTTTGAATTTCTATGTGTTTGGATCTTGAGTGCATGACAAGATTCTTTGTAATATTTATTGCACCTGTGTTGTCGCATCGAAGTGGTATGCATCCAAGAGCTATTCTATAATCACTCAATTGTTGCTTTAGCCAAAGAATCTGAGCACACCAACTTCTTGCTACTATATATTATGATTTTTTCATGCTAAGAGCAACACATGCTTGTTTCTTACAGGACCACGATACTAATGCATTTCCTAGGATGTGACATGTACTACTAGTGTTTTTTTAATTAGTTTTACATCCTACATTATCCACGTCAGAATATCCAATTAAATTATAAACACTACCTTTTGGATACCATAAGCCAACATTCGTCGTTCCCTTTAGATACTTCGTGATTCTTTTAACAGCGGTAAGATGTGACTCCTTTGGATTTGCTTGAAAGCGGGAACAAAAACACACATTAAACATTATGCCAGGACGACTTTCCGTCAAATGTAATAAAGAACCAATCATACCTCGATACTTTGTAACGTCAATTGAAACGCCTGATTCGTCTTGATCAACGTAAGTTCCAGATCCCGTTGGTGTAGACATTGCTTTATAACTATGCATTTCAAATACTTGCAATACTTTGATTAGTTGATGAAGATGTCATCCTTTAGTGTATTAATTTGTAATCCAAGGAAATAATTCATCTTACCCATCATGGACATCTCGAATTCTCCTTGCATCATCAATGTAAACTCTCCACATAGTTCCTTGTTCGTTGAACCGAAGATTATGTCGTCTATGTAGACTTGAACCAATAATATGTTGCCTTTTATCTTCTTAATGAATAGAATCTTGTCTACTTTGCTTTTTTTCAAATCCCATTTCCCATCGAAAATTGCTTAAACGATCAAACCATGCTCTTGCTGCTTGTTTTAATCCATAAAGAGCTTTCTATAGTTTGAACACGTGTGAAGGATTCTTGAAATCTTTAAAGCCCGAGGGTTGTTTGACATAGACTTCTTCATTGATATAGTCGTTCAAGAATCCATTATTGACATTCATTTGATATAATTGAAAATTCATTGAACATGCATAAGCAAGTAGTAAACGAATAACTTCTAACCTTGCAACCAGGGCGAACATTTATTCAAAATTAATGCCTTCATCTTGATTGTATCCTTGAGCCACCAATCTTTCTTTGTTTCGAATAATAATTCCATTCTATTGAATTTTATTCTTAAACACACATCTTGTACCAATGATGTGCTTACCACTTGGTCTAGAAACAAGTTCCTAAACTTGATTTCTCTCGAATTGGTTTAACTGTTCTTACATAGAAATTATCCATTGGTCGTCTTCTAGGGCTTCATTAACTTTGGAAGGTTAAATTTGTGAAACAAACACTATGTTCAAGCATGCATCTTTGAGATTCAATCTTGTTGCAATGCCTTGCCTAATATCTCTGATGGCCTTGTCAATTGGATGATCTCTATGAGTTCTCCATTCTTTTGGTAGATCATTGACATTTGACTCTTGTTGAACCAGTTCTACTTGATGTTCCCTTTATTCTCATTGTTAATTTTGGAAGTATCTTCTTGAGGAATTTCTGTAAAATCATCATCATCATCACAAATAACAATTTCCTCCTTGGAGGGTTTAGATTCATCAAACGTAACATGCATAGATTCTTCAATAGTTAAAGTTCTTTTATTATAAATTCTATAAGCCTTACTTGAAAGTGAATAGCCAAGAAATATACCTTCATTCTATTTTTCATTGAACTTATCAAGGTTGTCTTTGTCATTGTTCAAGATAAATCACTTGAATCCAAAGATGTGAAAATGAGCAATGTTAGGTTTTCTCCCTTTGAAAAGTTCATAAGAGGTCTTATTTAGGATAGGTTTAATGTTAACGTGATTACTTACAAAGCATGTTGTGCTTACCGCATCCGTCCGAAAATATTTCGAAAGGTTGGAGTCGTTAAACACTGTCCTTGCAAGTTCTACCAATGACCTATTCTTTCTTTCTATAACACCATTTTTTTGTGGGGTTCTTGGAGAAGTTGTGAGAGATTTCATGTTCTTCACAAAAATCTTCAAAATGAGCATTTTGGAATTCTCCACCATGATTGCTTCTTATGAAGGAAATTGTAAGTGACTTCTCATTTTGAATTTGCTTTGCATACTTCTTGAATGCATCACTTTTATGCACTAAAAAGAAAGTCCAAGTGTATCTATAGAAATCGTCAACAATAACCAAAGTGTAAACATTACCTCTGAAGCTTCTTGTTCTTGATGGACCAAATAATTCCATATGTAACAATTGTTGTGGCCTTGTAGTGGACATCACATTCTTGGATTTGAAAGTTGATTTAGTTTGTTTCTCTTTTTGACAATCACCGCATAACTTATCTTTTGATAAATTTGATCTTCAGCAATCCAATAACTAAATCATGCTTGAATAGTTTATTCAAGTGTTCCATATGAATGTGAGCAATCATTTTGTGCCATAGCCATGAATCATTATTGTTTGCCATAAGACACCTTAGCTTCAAAGACATGTTATCAAGGGAAATCATAAAAATATTGTTAATTCTATTACCTTTTATCTTTACCTCATGAGTGACTTTGTCTTCTATCAAGCATTCATCTTTGGTTAACTTGATTTTGAATCATTTGTCACATAATTGGCTAATACTAAGAAGGTTGTGCTTTAGTCCTTCAGCATAAAGGACATGTTCAATAATTGTGAAAGGTGGTGTACCAATTTTGCCTATGCCAAGAATCTTCCCTTTGTCATTATCTCCATAAGTTACATAACATTGGCCTTAAGCGTTAGATATGAAAATTTGTTTAGGTCTCCCGTCATATGCCTTGAACACCCACTATCAAGATACCAAAGATTTGATGTGGCCTTCAAGTATACATACAAAACAAAAATTAGGTATTGTTAGGTACCCAAATTGCTTGGGATCCTTCATAATTAGTTCCTTTCTTGACCCACACATAATACCTTTGTGCTACACTAAAATTTCTCACATAGTATGCATTAGGTGTATGGCCAATAATTCCACAATAAAAACAAGTAGGTTCAAATTTACTTTTATACCTAGGAACATAAGACTTATTCTTAACAAATCTTTTTCTTTTAGGATGACGATGAACAATTTTAGGTTTGTCCATTTTCTTTTTGATTGTTTAGTCACTTGCCTTAACAAATATTATTTTATTGGAACTTGGTTTAGAAAATTTAGAGTAACCAAGTCCACTTTTGTCATTTGAATACCTTTGTTGGCTAAGTACCCCTTTCAATCCAACTTGTCCTTTTTCATATCTTTCAAGGACTCGTTTTAATTGAACAATCTGAAAAGAAAGTGACTCGCAATCTTTATAAACAAAATTTTGTATTTCTTAACTTATAATTTTTTCTTTTTCATCCTTAGCATCTTTTTCCATACTAACAATTTTTCCTTCTAAGGATGTAAAATATGTTTCTTTTGTGAAGTTATAGTTTTGTACAAAGTTTTTCATTCACTAAGAATTTCATTAATGGCACCTTGATCATCGTCATCATAAATATAGAAAACATTACTAACCTCATCGTTTTCATCCTCGAAGTGGTGTGAAGTCATCAATGCTAGATTTACACTTTCATCGCTTTTCGATTCTGATGAAGAACTTATGTCGTTGTCCTTTCATGCAACACAAGTCTTTTTGTTCCCGACCTTCTTTTTTCCTTTGAATCCTCCTTTATTTGAAAGGTTTAGACAATCTGGTTTAATATGGCATTGTTTCCCGCATTCATAACAAGTAACATCTTGGGTTGACGTGGAAACCTCCATTTTCTCGAAGTCTTTCTTTCTTTTTGAAAAGTTGAAAGACTTGTCATTATTGCCAAAGAGTTTACCGAGCCTTTTCATTGGAAGCATGAAGTTTTCGTCTTCATACGGTGTATCATCTTTTTATTATGCTTTTAAATCAATTCCTTTTGATCTCATTTCTTGATTTTCATGCTTTTCAAGCCTTCCAAGTTCAAGTTCATGTTCTTGAGTTTTCCGAATAATGATTCAGACGTCATGGTTGAGAGACTATTCTTTTTTAAAATTGTTGTTACCTTTGCCATTCCCGAGTCAAGGATCTTAAAACTTTAAGATTTAGATCGTCATTTGTAAGAGTCTTTCTGAGGGAAATTAAATGATTCATCAAGTGAACAATTTTTTTTGTAATGCAACAATGGATTCTTCGGGCTGCATTCTAAAAATTTTGTATTCTTGACTTAACGTGTATAATATTTATCTTTTTACTTCAGTGGTTCCTTCACGAGTCTCCACCAAAGTATCCCATATTTCCTTTGCCGATTTAAATTGAGAAATTTGGGGAAAAAATCATTTATACTTAATGCACTTTGAAGAATATTGTTAGCTTTCTTTTCATCTAGAATTTTTTCTTGTCATCTTCATCATATAAACTTTTAGCCTTAGGAGTGCCATCACCATTGACTGTTGGTGTAAGCCCTAGAGGCCAATACTTTTTGGTACTTGTATCGGATTATTCGTTTAATAATAAAAGGCATTTCTTTATTATGTTTGTCTTTCAGAATAATAAAGTCCCTAGAATAGTTAGTCTGTTTAATGAAATGTTAAGTGTGACTTAATCATGAGATCCCATTAAACATAAAGACATTATTCTTAAAATATCCGTAGTCAAGCTTTATTGCAAAGTGGGATAACATTAAAGCATTGAGACTATTATGAAGATAGAATGATGATCACATCTCATGGATCATGGATAAAGAGTTATCAAGTCTTGACATAGGTATAAATATTAGGAGTAATATTTATACCGGATTGACCCGCTATGAGAATACTACATAGTATGTTATGCAAAGTGTCATAAGTTATTCTCATGGTGATAATGGTGTATTACCACCCTTCGACCTGAAACCACTATGGACACTAGATGTAGAGTCAGGTGCTTTATTGCTGATCAAACATTATCCGTAACTGGATGATCATAAAGACAGTTGATGGGCACTCCACGAAGCATGCTGAGGGACATGAGTGTCCTAGATGGAATTTTCCAATCCTGCATAACAGGAGAAATGTCTAAGGGCCCAATATTGAACTGGACAAGGATGACACACTGTATGCCTTGTGTTCAATATAGACATAGGGGCAAAAGGGTAATTGTACAAACATATATTATCACGAAAAAGGTTTTGTCAGATCACATGACATTTTCGTGACTTGGGTAGCAGTGATGTGTTGCTAGATATCGCTCACTGTTTATTATGTTAAATATATAATTTAATATAATTACCAACGTTACGAAATCCTACAGGGTCACACACATAAGGACAGTTTGATGAGAGATAGAGAAATCAAAGGAACACCGTAAGGTACGGTGCACTTAAGTGAAAATAGAAATTCGGATAATATAATAATAAAATAAATATATTTATTATAATAATAGTTATTATAATAATATATAATATTATTATGGATCATGTGAATTGGGCTTTTAGCCCGCAGCCCACAAGAGAGTCCATAAAAGGAACCCTTGTGATGAAGCTTTCACTTGATGCAATTTCGTTTTTGATTCTCTTTTCTCACTCAAATAATTTCGTTCGTAAGCAGCTAGCACTGTGACTGGAAGCTGTTCGTGTGGACTGAGTAGAGGCGTTGCACTTCATCAACGCTTGTGATCGCTGCATCAAAGATCTGAATTGCCACAAAGAGGTAACGATTCTATCACTGACCATGCTCATTCGTAAGGATCACTAAAGGAAAATTTTTGTTTTCCGCTGCGTTTAGATCGCAATTTTCCTTCATTGACCATACTGACTAGATTATGCAGACCATTCTCAATGGCTTCCCATATACCTTATCCTTGTGCTTCTAAATGAGCCTTCATTTGGATATTATAAAAGTCAAAATACTATCTAGAAAATAGAGGGGGTTTGTTGCTACTACCATCATATTTGAAAACCGAGATTGCGCTTGCGGAAGCCATACTAGAACGATAGGAACATGTTACCTATAACCTGCTCTAATGCCAATTGTAAGTTAGAGATATTCCTAAGGGGGTGAATTAGGCCTTTTAAGATTTTTCCCGATTTATCAACGATTTTCAATTTTACTTTCCTAAAGATACTAAGTGATGAAAGTTGTAAAGTTCGGAAAGTAAAGAACACCAGGAAGTATATTGGTTACCCTCACAATCTGAGAGTACTCAAATCCCCTTTCAAATCAAAAGAGATTTTCACTAAATGTTAGAACTTAGATAAGACAACCTATTTTTTTCTAAACAAGACTCCAACACACCAAGAACAATCCTCTTGGATTTTTTAATGAGTTCAAAAAGAGAACAACTCTCCCTTTAATGAACCTAATGTATCCACAATCCGGATAACAAGGAAAACATCCTCACAACCTTATTTTTAACAATGCTAAAAATAAGATGTGATCAAGTAATGCAATTCTAAATTTTTGAAGTAGGTGATGAAAACTGATTTTTGAACTTGGATCAATCAAATGATTGATCTTCTCCTTTTGTAACAATCGCTCTAATAATGTATCACAAGTGTTTAAGACAAATGCAATGAAACTATGGCAATGTATATGAAGGCTTAATGCACAAGTTTCTAATTATAAAAAAAAAATTATTAACACTTAGATAAAATGGAAGGTTTCAAATTAAATGATTGTTTGAAAATATTTGCAAGGATGTGAGTTAAAATTCTGACAATATGATGTTTATATAGCCCTAAGATACCTCTATAGATGGGTATGATACATGAAGGGGTGCCATGATTCATTAGAATGAAGTTTAAAAAAAATATGTGAAAAGTTGCATCAATTATGGCCATTGTCTCAATGGTAACCGGTTATCCTCTAATGAGTAACTGGTTACTTGCTTCAACGTATTTATTTCTTTTGAAAATTAATACAGGATAACCGGTTATCCTAGAATGAGTAACCGGTTACTCAAGCCCAAAATTGAAAAATGCCTATTTTAAAGAAATGAAATCCATCACTTTTTAATTTAAAAATCGTAAACATATATGTAATGTATGTGACACATTTGACCACTTGTATACACATTATTAAGAGGCGAATGTTAATACCTTTGATCATACTTTGAGAGTTCTTCAAGTCTTTAATTAATATGGAATCTTGTTCTAGCTTCAACGTCTTTGATCCATTTCCGTTTGTGCAAGCATAACATATTGAATGAACATTGTTGTTTTCATCAAAATCATTGAGAAGTTATGTATTCACAGTGCATAATTGAGTAAGGAATATATGTAAGATGAAATTATAGTGAATTGATTATACTATGTCTTTATGTCGATGACTTGCTAATAACAGAAAGTTGCAAGAAAGAAATCGAAGACTTCAAATGTGATATTAAAAAGGAGTTTGAAATGTCTTATCTAGGCAACATTTCATACTTCATTGGTATCGAATTCTACAACAGTAATAGAGACTTGATGATGCATTAAAGAAGATATGCAAGCGAGACACTCAAAAGATTTGAGATGGAAGACTGCATTGAAACTTCGACACCTGCTGAACCAATACTACAACTGTCGAAAATCTTAGACGAAGATGATGTCGACCCAACACAGTAAAAAAACCTTATTGGTTAACTAAGATACCTTTTTCACATAAAGCATGATCTATCTTATAATGTAGGTATAGTGAGTAGATTCATACAGAAGCCAAAGGTATCACACCTAGCAACACGAGGAGGATACTAAGGTATCTGAAAAGTACTATTGACTATGGATTTTTGTTTCCTGCAATTGATGAAGGAAAAGAATGCAAAATAGTGGATTACACCTACTTAAGTTCGTGTAGTGATATTGTGGATAGAACCAATAGTGGCATTGTCGTCGTGTGAAGTATACTACATATTTTTTTCTCTATATGCATGTTAAGCAACATGGATGGTGAATTTGGTAGAAGAAATTACAGCAAAGAATCATGAAACAATTACCATGAAGATCGACGACATGAATGTTATCAATCTGACGAAGAATTTTATATCACATGGAAGAAGCAAGCACATCGAAATAAGGGTCCATTATCTTCGAGATCAAGTAGCAAGTGGGAAGTTGAACTTGAAACACTGCAAAATTGTGAATCAAATTACTTACATCACGGTAAAAGGTGTGCAGGTCTAAGTGCTCAAGAAATTAAGAATTATGATGAATATAAATAGGTTGTACATAATGAATTACGTGGTATGTTGAGAATGTAATTCCTTGTTTCGAAGCATGTTGCTCGATAAAAACAATGATATGTCAAAACACTTAGATGTCAAAATGTCAAAGACATGTATCTCGACAGAATTTGACTTAACTTTATTTGTTTGTCTTGGTTGAGTTAGTTAGGTTGGTTAGATATTTCTTGGTGTACAAAAAATCTCAACCTATAACTAGGGAGATACTCTATCATTGTAAAATACACAAAAAGTGAATAACATTGTAAATTTCAAAATAAATAACACAAGTTTCTCTGAAGAATTTACGACTTTTCTTCTTCCCCTTTTCGTTGAAACCCTAATTTCCCTTTCTTCCCCAAATTCATATTTTTATGTCTCCTTTAATAATCGTTGTTTAGCGGAATCATATTTCAACCAGGGTGTGGTTGATTCACTTAAATGGAAAGTGAAGAACAAGAGGAGAAATCGATCAATCTGATTGATTCTTGTTCATCAAGATTGATTCAAAATTATCCACATATTTCTAAAATTCCAACAAGTAGGTTAGCACTTGCTTATTACTCAAGTTTCCCTTTATTCCTTTAGTTAGTTAGATGGTTGGTTTCTTGGTTGTTATGTTTTGTTTCTTAACCAACTTATCATTGGACTATATATATAGTGAGATCCATCTTTGTACTTTATTCATTATAGTTTTGTCTTGTTTAACTTTAATGAGAATGGGTACCTTGTGTTGCAAGTTATCACATTAACATAACATATATCATAATTATCATGAAAACTAGTATAAGATATTTAACTTCAAGAAGAAAAAATTGAAACTTCATTTGTAATATTCACAACCTATATGGAGAAACGAAAAAATTAGGGATTTTATGTTATATTTAAAAATTAGGGATTTCATATTATTTTTAAGAATATGTTGCACATTTGTTTCTAATGTATCTGATTAATCCAACCCAAATCAACATGTCGTTTATTGGTTTGGTTCGATTTGGGATTAATCTAAAAAATGTGCAAATCCAATCTATATATTTTTTATTAGTTTGGACATTGGATTCTCCCAAAACCGAACCAAACTGGCCCGCGAACACATGTACTTATGTTACAATTTTAACGAAACTTACCATGAAATCAACCACCCATCTAATATAATTGGATGGATAGATACATGATATTTTGTGGTTCCTTTTAAAATATTTACACTATCAAAAGAATTTGTTGGTAAATAACAAATGTGACAATCAATTATCAATCTAATCTAATTGAATGGATACATACACCCTATTTTGCTTTTGCGTTTACAAATATTTACATTAACTTATTGGTAATTAACAGATGTGCCAATTAAAATCAATTTCACATTATTCCATTTGTCCACGTGTCCTTACTCTTTACCATTCTCTCACTTTGTATAAAAAATTAGGGTTTCTGAAACATCTTTTCTCAATCAACTTTGTTTTCTCTTTTTCTCTACCATTTTCCACTATCTTTATCTCTCAAAGAAGAAACATAATTTTAGAGTAAAGCTATGAAAATGAAAACGGTGCATGAGTTACAAGTCGAAAATATGAAGCATGAGTTAGAGATAAAAAAGGGAAATAACAAATATCCATATTATGAATTCAAGAAGATTTCATCCCTTATATTCTAAATGTCAATTCCTCGATCAACCGCTACCAGAACTAGCCTAACTCAAGATTCCAAGATTCATCAATGAGAACCTTGGTGGCAAAGTCTAGGTTAGTTTGAAAGTGCACCATGTTACCAATTTCATCCTGGTTTAACTTATATTTTGTACCAAACAACCTAAACATAGTCGCACCCTAACCCTGACTACCCCTCTAGAGGGGGTGATAACTAAATGAGCTGAGAAACTCAAGTATGAGTTTCTTATAGGTTGGGTGACGCAGTTTCAAGAAATGGTTCCAACATATCCCGTCCAACATGATATGCACATTATCAAAGAGTCATAATGCTATAAGGCAAGAGTCGTCAGAATACCTTGTCATATTCTGTGCATTTTCAGTGCATTTTCTTTGCATATTCTATGCATTTTCTTTTCCATATTCTGTGCATTTTCAATTGTTTTAGTTGTGTTGTTATCTCTCTTTGGTGCCTATATTTTCTTTTGTTATTATTTATACCTTATTGGATGTTAATTTTCCTTGCATTCATGTCCCACCTTGTTACAAACTTTGCATAATGGTGGTTTGCATTCATAATCATCTTGTTGTGTTATTTTGAGTCTCGCTGGATCTCTAATGTTAATCAAAGTTTCTAGTTATGTGGTTACATCGAATTCAACCAACACTTTTGCATACAATACTTGCAGTTTATTTACAACACAATCATCTGCCATTAAAGGCTTACCTTTAACACTTGCTATTTTTTCAAAACTATTCTCTTCCAAATAGATCAGTGAAAGTTAGAGACAGATCACCCAAATTGGAAGTATCCTTAGAACATCCTCCTTTAATGTAAACGTTGATGCCTATTCATGTAGGAATATGGGGTTTCTATAAAGTGTGTATGAACCTCTCATCAACACCATATCTTTATCCAATTTTGATCTAAATCGAATGATGAAGTAGTCTTCTTCGTTGTAGTATAGTTTTGGGAGAGTGACAAAGTTCCACATGTTCATCATAATTTTTTTGACCGCATTCATGGATAATGGATCACATAGTGCATACATAATGAATATGTTTTACCAATATATCATTTCAAATACCACTTAATGTTTTTCAATTATCACCTTATGGTTTTGGTTCTGGTTCTTCGTCTTTCACTTCTTGCCTAACCTTTGTGAGTGCTATCTACAAACTCAACCGAATTTTGAATGATGTCAAACATGGTAGTATACCGTAGCATTTTTGTATATTGAATGGTATCAACCTAAACTTAGATGTGCATTTTTCTTTTCAGTCTTAGGATGCATAAAAATAGTCCTTGAACATGTTTGATATGTCTTAGGCATGTCATACACATTAAAAACCAAGTTTTGTGTGACAACATATTTGCACAGGCCGACCTATAAGAGATCAGGTTGACCTATGAAAGCCTTGGTTTTTGTACTGGTCGACACATACAAGTTACAGGTTGACTCCCACGCTCCGAGAATGAAGCTTGTAGGCTCTGCCCACAGGTTGCCTCTCAGGTCGCCTTACAGGTCAGCATGACCACCTTCATAGGTCGACCTATATAATTTCAACTTGAAAATTTCTTATTGTTGTTGCACCCCAAAATTTGCTCTATATTTTTTTCTAACTTTAACTGACTTTTTCGTTTCTCACTCATATGCATCCTCACTAGATCATTAATATTTTGCATTCATTCATCTGCATAAGCTCCTAAGACACGAGATCAATGTCAAATGAGGAATTAGGTTTTTCTTTTGGTTTGTGGATTATCATAGAATTCAAGGTTTTGGATGTGCAACCCTTTATGGCATCGTCCTCTTATTGCTTTTGTCACTAAATTATGGTTTATTTCCCTGATTAAGTGGTATTCAGGGATTTCACGTATGAAGACTATTCATCTGATTTTTCTGGTTCTTCAAGCAGTGAAGTGTGAATTGGGATTCTCTTATTCATTAAGTTACAAGACTATTCTTCTTTCTCAATAACTCAAAAGCTTTGGTTTCGGTTCAAGGGTGGTTGTTCATTCACGATTCAATTCAGATGGATGTTTGACCTAATCTTGGTCAAACTATTATGAGATCTCTTCAAGTTCAAGTTACTTATGTCAGTGGCCTATTTCTTAGGCAGTGCGTATTCAAAGTCAAATTATGTTGTGTGTGGAATGCATCAGTTTATCAAGCAGTGGTTCGTGTAAGGTTGAGTTCAGAAAATCATGTTTATTAGGATCATCGCAAGTTCAATGGTGTTCATTTAAGGATTTATTTTCCCAATGATCGATTCAGACATATTCAAATTGATCAAAGAATTATTTTGTCAGGAGATGTTCAATTCAAAGAGTTTTTCGTTTCAGTTGTAAGTGGTCAGGTGATGGTTTTGTTCATTTAATCAATGGATTTTAAGAAAAAGTTTGATTTTGGTTTTGGATTCATTTATTCCTTAAGTCGAGTTTTCATCATCCACTTGTTCACCATTAAAAATATTCATATCCATAAACCAATTCCTAAATTCATTTTTATCATCTATTTTTATTAACCCCATTTACCATTTTTAATTAAACCCATTAGACATTTTCTATTAACCATTTTCACAAACCAATTTCTAAAGACCCATTACATTGAGTCTATTGATAAATTTCAAACAAAAAAGCCCGTTGTCTTTTTATTATGACCCATCAACAAGATTAGAAAAAGAAAATTTTATCCTATACCCTTACAGTTATACTCATACCCCTATAATTTTTTCAAAATACCAATTTTGACCTTGTTTTTATTTTATTATTTTATTATTTTAATTTTTACCATTTCTGTCAGACCGTTAGACTTCCGAAAAATTAACCCCAAAAGCAACGTACCGGAAGACTTGAAAAATGACATCCGATATATTTATTTTCATTCCGGAAGACATTGAGACACACTTCCGATGTGCAAGTTTTCATTAACCGGAAGACTTAGTGAATGTCTTCCGGTTCTGAACAGTCAAATTAAGCCTTCCGGTTTGTGTTATAGGCTGTATCGGAACACTGTATCAGAACACTTTCATTAAGCGTTCCGGTGTGTAAAAATTAGTGTATCGGAACACTATTAATGAAGTTTTCTGGTTCTTTTTATTTTATTTTTTTATAATTAATTGATTTCATTTTAGTCCATTAACTTACAACTATCAATTTTGTCCTTAAATATATTTCATTTTCTTGCCCACGCCGGTACTATACCCTTCTTTTCCTCCACCTGCATTATATAATTGAAATCACCCCCGAACAACCAACTTTGTTGAATTTGCTTAAATATGTCATGAAGTGCATTCCACATCTTTGTTCTTCCCGTCTCTCGAGGACAAACACAAATTGGTGTGAAAAGAAATTCGTTTTCCCCTTCGAGCAAAATCTTCGTATGTATAAATTGAAAATGAATATGTAATTTATCAATCTGAACTTTGGATGACCGCCAAGCCATCACGATACCTCCTGCATAACCAATTCTAGCATAACTAACCGTTTTATCAAAACCTAAAGAATTGAAGGTTTTTCTAGCTTGGTAGGATCTGTTATTGTTTTTATTTTAACCACTACATCAAATCCATTATCTTTTACATATTATTTACAATATTGAAGAAAGGAATTGTTTGCCGCTCCACGACAGTTCCACACCATGATTTTGCTTTGTGTGTAAATCATCATAAAACAATTTAATGGATGGTATCGGTTGCCGCTTTCGTACCTGGTGTTTCATCAATAACTTTCATATCTGAATTGTTGTCAACATGATTTCCGCTATCTGACACACTTCTCCTTCATCAAATGTTGTTCCATCCAGCGATTCGTCTGAGTAATGAGTCTCGATTACTTTCATATCTCCGAAATGCCCTTCATTTTGATTTAAAAAATCAAAACATTTTAGTTAAATATTTATCTTTTATAAATTAATTTAGGTTATTCTTCAATTTTAACTTCAAAATTTTATATCTCATCTTCTTTATCTAATTTTCAATTAAGGAAATTAAGAAACAATTTTGTCCACAAAAAATTTGGTGCTTGGTTGGTACGCAAACCAACAGCAACGTTCAACTAACCATATCTAATCCAGCGCATCTCACACCGCCTTATTTGGAAAACGCGTGAAACGGTTTTATTTTAATTGCATCGTGACCGTCAAATGTTCAACTATCCGTGTTATCTTAGCCGTCTTTCTTGACTCCGCATCCTATATAATTCAACCATTCTACATTGTTCCCCTCATTCTATTCTACTGCATTGTTTTCTATTTGTTTGCTTCGTCGTCATGGTAGCTCGATTTTAGGGTTCGTCGGGATTGTAGATATCAAGAATTTAACCTTGACTCTTCTTTCTTCTCTTGCTTGGTCGGTTTCGTCTGATGCTTGTTCCGTGTAGGCTTGATTACAGTACTGGTTCCATTCTCAGACCGTAGATGCCATTAATTTCACATTTATCGGTGTGTCTTGATTTTAGGGTTTGATGTTCATGTTTTTTTTTATATACTCTTTAAAAGAGATCGCGAGCGATGTAAAGAGATCGCGAGGGATATTGGTGTTGATGGATTGCTTTTCTCAATTTGTAGAGACATAAGAAATCACACAATCCGTGAGAATTATTTGTGTATATACTTTTTGGATATGATTCATGATTTTCACAATTGAGAGACGCGTCTAATCCGTCTAATCCGTCTAATCCGTCTAATCCGTCTAATCCGTCTAATCCGTTTTGCAGCTAGTTAAGAGGTATTGATACATAATTTTTTTTCTCTTAGGTTTGATACAAGAGACGAAGAGAACAACTCCAGGATAGATAAATTATATCTCTATTTTTTTAGTATTTGTCACAGTGAAGTGCATATATACATGTATCATATGGTGTTGAGTAATATATGTGTTTGATTGCAGTCTGAATTTGGATATATCTAGGTCTCAGAGACGAGAAACATCATGTTTGGCTGGCTGAGCTGTATATTATGTTCATATGCTCAATTTAGTGATCTAAACTTCAATTTGAAGATTTCTACATTATTCCTTCTAATGTGTTTAGATTTTCACATACTTTCTCGTTCGTCTTGGGGATAATCTTTTTTTTTTGGTATAAACTGGGCAGAGACTAACCCTCAAGTCGGGGAGGACTATTAGGCCGCAAAGCTCTCCCTGCATGCCTAGGGCTGGGTTCAGGACCTCTGGAAGAGACCCTTACCATCTCAACCATGGAATGAAGCTTTTGTGAGAACCTGAGTTGTAGTCTGACTTAGCCTACAAGATAATTTTTATAATTTTTTTTATATGATTCATGATTTTGATAATTGAGAGATGCATTTAATATGTTTTGCAGCGAGTTAAGAGATATTGGAGTCTACCCATAGACAAATCAGATTTTTTTCATGAATCTTGATACAGTGGACATGGACAGAGAACAACTCCAGGATAGATACACCAATATTATTCTTTTTATTCTTGGTCTTTGTGTCTTTGTCACGGTAAAATATATACTTGTATCATTTGGTAGGAGTACAAGTAATGCATGGGTTTGGTTTGCAGTATGAGTTTGGAGATATTGGAGATGAGTGCTTTTGCCTAAACTAATTAACAAGGTGTCAAGGAGAAATGAATTATCATGTTTGGTTGGCGGAGCTGTATATTCTGTTGCTATGCTTAATTTGTGGTGATCAAAACTTCAATTTGAACATTTTTGCATCATTTCTTCTAATTCATGAAGTTTATGTTTAGATTTTCGCATACTTTCTCATTCGTTTTGGGGATAATCTTTGTTTTTTTGGTATAAACTGGGCAGAGGCTAACCCTCGTGTTGGGGAGGACCATTAGACATGCAAAGCTCTCCCTGCATGCCCAGGGGAACCAAGGACCTCTAGAAGAGACCCTTACCATCTTAGCTGTGGAATGAAGCTTTTGTGTGTGTCTCTACTAAGAACCTGAATTGTAGTCTGACTTAGCATACAAGATAATTTTCATAATTTTTTTTGGAAATGATTCATGATTTTGATAATTGAGAGATGCATTTAACATGTTTTGCAGTGAGTTAAGAGATATTGGAGTCTACCCATAGGCAAATCAGATTTTTTTCATGAATCTTGATACAATGGACATGGACAGAGAACAACTCCAGGATAGATACACCGATATTATTCTTGGTCTTTATGTCTTTGTATATGTATCATTTGGTATGAGTACAAGTAATGTATGGGTTTGGTTTGCAGAATGAGTTTGGAGATATTGGAGACGAGTGCTTTTGCCTAAACTAATTAACAAGGTGTCAAGGAGAAATGAATTATCATGTTTGGTTGGCTGAGCTGTATATTCTGTTGATATGCTTAATTTTTGGTGATCAAAACTTCAATTTGAACATTTTTGCGTCATTTCTTCTAATTCATGAAGTTTGTGTTTAGATTTTCGCATACTTTCTCGTTCGTTTTGGGGATAATCTTTGTTTTATTTGGTATAAACTGGGCAGAGGCTAACCCTCGTGTTGGGGAGGACCATTAGACATGCAAAGCTCTCCCTGCATGCCTAGGGGAACCAAGGACCTCTAGAAGAGACCCTTACCATCTTAGCCGTGGAATGAAGCTTTTGTGTGTGTCTCTACTGAGAACCTGAATTGTAGTCTGACTTAGCATACAAGATAATTTTCATAATTTTTTTTGGACATGATTCATGATTTTGATAATTGAGAGATGCATTTAATATGTTTTGCAGGGAGTTAAGAGGTATTGGAGTCTATCCATAGACAAATCAATTTTTTTTCATGAATCTTGATACGATGGGCATGGACAGAGAACAACTCAGGATAGATAAACCAATATTATTCTTTTTATTCTTAGTCTTTATGTCTTTGTCACGGTAAAATATATATGTATCATTTGGTATGAGTACAAGTAATGCATGGGTTTGGCTTGCAGTATGAGTTTGGAGATATTGGAGATGAGTGCTTCTGCCTAAACTAATTAACAAGGTGTCAAGGAGAAATGAATTATCCTGGCTGAGCTGTATATTCTGTTGCTATGCTTAATTTTTGGTGATCTAAATTTAAATTTGAACATTTTTGCATCATTTCTTCTAATTCATGAAGTTTGTGTTTAGATTTTCGCATACTTTCTCGTTCTTAGGGATAATCTTTTATTTTGGTATAAACTGGGCAGAGATTGACCCTCGAGTCGGGGAGGACCATTAGGTGGCAAAGCTCTCCCTGCATGCCTAGGGCTGGGTTTAGGACCTCAGGAAGAGATCCTTACCATCTCAACCATGGAATGAAGCTTTTGTGTGAGTCTGTACTAAGAGCCTGAGTTGTAGTCTGACTTAGCTTACAAGATAATTTTTATAATTTTTTTTGTGTATGATTCATGATTTTGATCATTGAGAGATGCATTTAATCCGTTTTGCAGTGAGTTAAGTGGTCTTGGAGTCTACCCATAGACAAATCAATTTTTTTTTCACGAGTCTTGATACAATCGACATGGACAGAGAACAACTCCTGGATAGATAAACCAATATTATTCTTTTTATTCTTAGTTTTATGTCTTTGTCACGGTAAAATATATATGTACATGTATCATTTGGTATGAGTACAAAAGTAATGCATGGGTTTGGTTTGCAGTATGAGTTTGGAGATATTGGAGATGAGTGCTTCTGCCGGAACTAATTAACAAGGTGTCAAGAAGACATGAATTATCGTGTTTGGTTGGCTGAGATGAGTGCTTCTGCCTGAACTTATTAACAAGGTGTCAAGGAGACATGATTTATCATGTTTGGCTGGCTGAGCTGTATATTTTGTTGCTATGCTTAATTTGGTGATCTAAATTCAAATTTGAACATTTTTGCATCATTCCTTCAGATTCATGAAGTTTGTGTTTAGATTTTCACATACTTTCTCGTTAGGGGATAATTTTTTTTTTTTGGTATAAACTGGGCAGAGACTGACCCTCGAGTCGGGGAGGACCATTAGGCGGCAAAGCTCTCCCTGCATGCCTAGGGCTGGGTTTAGGACCTCAGGAAGAGACCCTTACCATCTCAACCATGGAATGAAGCTTTTGTGCGTGTCTGTACTAAGAGCCTGAGTTGTAGTCTGACTTAGCTTACAAGATAATTTTTATAATTTTTTTTTTTGGATATGATTCATGATTTTGATAACTGAGAGATGTATTTAATCCGTTTTGCAGCGAGTTAAGAGGCCTTGGAGTCTACCCATAGACAAATCAAATTTTTTTCATGAGTCTTGATACAATGGACATGGACAAAGAACAACTCCTGGATAGATAAACCAATATTATTCTTTTTGTTCTTTGGCTATTTTTGGATACAGTAAAAAGAACGGAGCGGAACGGGGTGGAATGAAGTGGAGCGGAGCGGAATGGAATAAAAATACCATTCCTTGTTTTGGTATTTCCCGACGAAATAGAGTAATTTTATCATTTCGCCCAAATTGGAGGGTATAAAAATTGATGGAAAGTGATGGAATGGGATGGAATGCATTCCATCCGGTTCCGCTCCATTCCATTCAATTTTAATTAATCCAAACAATGGAATTTAAGTTTATACCATTCCATTCCATGTTATTACATTTCATTCCATCAATCCAAACATACCCTTAGTCTTTATGTCTGTGTCACGGTAAAATATATATATGTACATGTATTATTTGGTATGAGTACAAGTAATGCATGGGTTTGGTTTACAGTATGAGTTTGGAGATATTGGAGATGAGTGCTTTTGCCGGAACTAATTAACAAGGTGTCAAGAAGACATGAATTATCATGTTTGGCTGGCTGAGATGAGTGCTTCTGCCTGAATTTATTAACAAGGTGTCAAGGAGACATGAATTATCATGTTTGGCTGGCTGAGCTGTGTATTCTGTTGCCATGCTTAATTTGGTGATCTAAACTTTAATTTGAACATTTTTGCATCATTCCTTTAAATTCTTCTATGCAAGCTTGTGCTTAGATTTTCACACTTTCTCATTCATCTCGGGGATAATCCTTTTTATACTTGTATGCTTGTGTCGGAAGTTTTTATATTTCTTCAGGTAATGAAGCTTTTGTGCGTGTCTACACGAGGAATCTGATTTTATAGTCTGACTTAGCATACAGGATTATGGAATTACTTTTGTCCCTTCCCAAGTTGAGGTGTTTTTATACAAGATATGTGTTGTTTGTTATGATGATTGGTTAGTTGGGAGAACTTAACTTTAGACAGGTTTTCTATAATCTTCTGTTATGATATTTTTATTTGTGATTTATAATGATTATGATACATACTCCTAAAAGGATTTCCTCTCTGTTTCAGTGGCCCATAGACTGTCTTCTGCATTAGGATGAAATCAAAAATATCATTACATGATCTCTCTGAGTTGGATAGAAACTTGTTCCAACGAATCCTCATATTTTGTAGGCTATATACTCTCTATGGATACTTTTTCTCAGATCGTAGTTGCCACTAATTTCAATCTTAAGTTGATTTTTGATACTCAACATCTACTTTTGTCAGATCTTAGTCTTTGTGTATGAATGTTACCGAGGAGATAACCAGTATAATGTCTCTTTTCTGTGGAACCTGTGGCAGTTTAAGTTTCATGTTCTTTCTCTTTATAGCTGCAGTTGGAGGTTTATGTTCTTTCTGTTTATAGCCGCAGTCAGAGGTTAACATTATTTCTGTTTATAGCTTTGCGATAGAACATTCAATATATTAGTTACATATGGCGTATTTATTTTGGTATTTGGGATAGTTGTCCTCTAATGGTGTGTCCTGTTTTAGTTGGAGGCATATACAAGAAATCTTACCTGATTCTAGAGAACATCTCTATCCCAAGGATAAGGAACTCTGCACTTTTTTTTGCATATTTTTTGTTTTGTTGATTTGCCACTTCCTTTGTTGTAATTTCTTTTATCTTTTTTCATTTTTATTTTTTGCATATGTGATATTTAAGACTATAAACAAAAAACCCTCTCCTATACGGGTATCCGTCAGTGAATCTGCAACTGGTGCAAGAACTTGGCATAAGGGGAGCCTAATTGAGCAGAAGAGATTGCAATTGGTTGTGGTGTTGTACTTTCATATGGTGATCTCTACTCTACAATTAAGTCTTCACGTTTCTTTGTATATATTATGGTCTTCTTTTCTTGATTTCTTTGTGAGTTCCCTGGATGCGTCACATGGAATATGTACTATGAAAACTTCTTAGATGTTTATGGAGGACATTTGCTTGATGTTTCATAGAAGAGAGTATGAAACTATAAATCATCTTTCCCATATATGGGTATACCTCACATAATCTGCAACTGATGCAAGAACATGGCAAAAGGGGAGCCTAATTGAGTACAAGGTGCTGCAATTGGTTGTTGTACTTTCATCTAATGATCTCTACTATGGCTATTTATTCTTCACGTTTCGTTGTATATATTAAGGTCTTGTTTTCTCATTTCTTTGCGAGTTCCTTGTAGACGTCATATGGAATGTTTACTGTGAAAACTTGTTATATGATTGTCGTGGACATTTTGCTTGATGATTCATGGGAGAGAGGCTATGGATGTATCGTGGAATTTGAACCTTTGCATTTAACTGGTTATTTTTTCCTTGAATGTACATTTGAATTTTGTATTTTGCATTTTGTACATTTGAGATGATTCATGAGGGAGAGTGATGAGGTAATGTTAATTTTTGTATTTTGCAGAAGAAATACAAGTATTAGAAGAGCTTCAGTATTTATGCTTATGTAGAGTACATGTGCACCTCTTTCTTGGCTAAATTGAGATGTGTCGGTTTTTCTCACAGTGTAGACAACAAAAGCTTCACACAATCACACCTCTCTTTAATCTTCTTTTAAGGATTCGTGAGAATTTCTTAAATAATTATTTTGGATACGATTCATTATTTTGATAATTGAGAGACGCATCTAATCTGTTTTGCAGTTAGTTTAGAGGTCTTTGATTTTAAGGATCTCCCGATAGACAAATCAAATTCCTTTCATGAGTCTTATACAACGGACATGAATAGCGAACAACTCCAGGATAAATAAATCAAAATTCTTCATTAAGTCTTTATTTTTTAGTATCTGTCATAGTAAATATATCTATACATGTATCATTTGGTGCTGAGTATTGCATGCGTTTGGTTTGCAGTCTGAATTTGGAGATATTGGAGATGACTTCCTCTGCGGTGTGAACTATTTAACAAGGCGTCATGTTTGGTGATCTAAACATAGATTTGAACATTTCTGCATCATTCCTTCTAATTCTTTTATTCAAGTTTATGCTTAGATTTTCACATTTTCTCATTCATCCTGGGGTTAATCTTTTCTTCAAATAATGAAGCTTTTGCACGAGTCTATATATGAGGAACTTGAGTTATAGTCCGACTTAGCATACAAGATTATGGAGTTACTTTTTTTCCTTTCCCTAGTTGAGGATTTTATTACAAGATATACGTTTAATCGTTTTGCTGCGACTCTTGTTTCATTGACAAGAAATGGAGAACGTTTTGTGATTCTCGATACAACAGATAAGAACGGAAGGGTTTCAAATTTCTTCATTGATGCCTCTGGGTTTTGCAGGAGAGGGTGCGATTTTGATTTCTTGATTCTAGAGTTTGATCCTTCTCCTTATTATGTCCTACTTTCTCTCTATTCTTGATTCCTTGATTCCTTGATTGGCTGGTCAGATGTTTGTTCTGCGAAGGCTTGATTACAGTATTGGTTCCTTTCTCAGATCGTATATGCCATCAATTTCACATTTATCGGTGTGTATTGATTTAGGGTTTGTTGTTCAATTTTTATTTATTTTTTATTTTTTTAATATGCTCTCTTTAAAAGAGATTGCAAGGGATTTTGGTGTTGATTGCTTTTCTCAAATTGTAAACATAAGAAACTCACAATCCGAGGGAATTATTTGTGTATATACTTTTTTGGATATGATTCATGATTTTGACAATTGAGACACATCTAATCCGTTTTGCAGCTAGTTAAGAGGTATTGATATCTGGAGTCTCTCCAGGATAAATAAATCAAATGTGTCTATTTTTTAGTATATGTCACATTAAAGTGCATATCTATTACATGTATCATATAGTGTTGAGTAATACATGTGTTTAGATTGCATTCTGAATTTGGATATATTGGAGATGGCGGAGGGTGTTAAGGAGACGAGGAACATCATGTTTGGCGGGCTGAGCTGTATATTCTAAGGAGACGAGAAACATCATGTTTGGCGGGCTGAGCCGTATATTCTGTTCATACGCTTAATTTAGTGATCTAAACTTCAATTTGAAGTCTGCATCATTCCTTCTAATTAATGAAGTTTGTGTTTAGATTTTCACATGCTTTCTCGTTCGTCTTGGGAATAATCTTTTTTTTTTTTTGGGTATAAACTGGGCAGAGACTAACCCTCGAGTCGGGGAGGACCATTAGGCGGCAAAGCTCTCTCCGCATGCCTAGGGCTGGGTTCAGGACCTCTGGAAGAGACCCTTACCATCTCAATCATGGAATGAAGCTTTTGTGTGTGTCTGTACTAAGAACCTGAGTTACAGTCTGACTTAGCATACAAGATAATTTTTGTAATTTTTTTTTGGATATGATTCATGATTTTGATAATTGAGAGATGCATTTAATCTGTTTTGCAGCGTGTTAAGAGGTATTAGAGTCTACCCATAGACAAATCAAATTTATTCTCCACAAGTCTAGATACAATGGACTTGGACATAGAACAACTCCACGATAGATAAACCAATATTATTCTGTCTTTATTTATTTGTCACGGTCAAATATATATGTACATGTATCATTTGGTATTAGTACAAGTAATGCATTGGTTTGGTTTGCAGTATGAATTTGGAAATATTGGAGATGAGTGCTTCTGCCTGAACTAATTAACAAGGTGTCAAGGAGACATGATTATCATGTTTGGCTGGATGAGCTGTATATTCTGTTGCTATGCTTAATTTGGTGATCTAAACTTAAATTTCAACATTTTTGCATCATTCTTCTGATTCTTCTATGCAAGCTTGTGCTTAGATTTTAACACTTTCTTATTCATCCGGATAATCTTTTGTTACTTGCTAGTGTCAAAGTTTTTGTATTTCTTCAGGTAATGAAGCTTTTGTGTGTGTCTATACGAGGAACCTGATTTTATAGTCTGACTTAGCATACAAGATTATGGAATTACATTTTTCCCTTCCCAAGTTGAGGAGTTTTTTTACAAGATATGTGTTGTTTGTTATGATGATTGGATGGTTGGGAGAACTTAACTTTGTTATTATGATGTTTTTATTTGTGATTTATAATGATTGATACATACTCCTAAAAGGACATCTCCTCTGTTTCAGTGGCCCAAAGATTGTCTTTTGTATTAGGATGAAATCAAAAATATCATTACATGATCTCTCTCTGAGTTGGATAGAAACTTGTTCCTATGAATCCTCATATTTTGTTGGCGGCTATACACTCTCTCTATGGATGCCTTTTCTCAGATTGTAGTTGCCATTAATTTCAATCTTTATTTGATTTTGATACTCAACATCTACTTTTTCAGATCCTTAGTCTTTTTGTATGGATGTCTACACAGGAGATAACCTGTATAATGTCTCGTTTTCTGTGGAACCTATGGCAGTTCGAGCTTCACGTTCTTTCTCTTTATAGTTGCAGTTGGAGGTTCACATTCTTTCTGTTTATAGCCGCAGTCAGAGGTTCACATTCTTTTTGTTTATAGCTTTAGGAAAGAACATTCAATATATTAGTTACATATGGTGTATTTATTTTGGTATTTGGGATAGTTGCCCTCTAATGGTGTGTCCTGTTTTAGTTGGAGGCATATACAAGAAACCTTACCTGATTCTAGAGAACATCTCTATCCCGAGGATAAGGAATTCTGCAGTTTTTTTTGTATATTTTTTGTTTTGTTGATCTGCCACTTCCTTTGTTATAATCTCTTTTATCTTTTTTCATTTTTATTTTTTGCATATGTGAAATACAAGACTAAACTAAAAATCCTCTCCTATATGGTATCTCTCAGTGGGTCTGCAACTGGTGCAAGAACTTGGCACAAGGGGAGCCTAATTGAGCAGAAGAGATTGCAATTGGTTGTTTTGTATTACTTTCATATGGTGATCTCTACTCTATTATAAATTCTTCACGTTTCTTTGTATATATTACGGCCTTGTTTTCTCAATTTCTTTGTGAGTTCCCTGTACGCGTCACATGGAATATGTACTATGAAAACTTCTTAGATGTTTATGGAGGACATTTGCTTGATGTTTCATAGAAGAGAGACTATGAAACCATAAATCATCTCTACCATATATGGGTATCCCTCACATAATCTGCAACTGATGTAAGAACCTGGCAAAAGGGGGGCCTAATTGAGTACAAGATGCTGCAATTGGTTGTTGTACTTTCATCTGATGATCTCTACTATGTCTATTAATTCGTCACGTTTCTTTGTGTATATTAAGGTCTTGTTTTCTCATTTCTTTGCGAGTTCCTTGTAGATGTCATATGGAATATTTACTGTGAAAACTGATTATATGATTGTTGTGGACATTTTGCTTGATGATTCATGGGAGAGAGGCTATGAATGTATCGTGGAATTTGAACCTTTGCATTTAACCGGTCATTTTTTCCTTGAATGTACATTTGAATTTTGTATTTTGCATTTTGTACATTTAAGATGATTCATGGGAGAGAGTGATGAGGTAATGTTAATTTTTGTATTTTGCAGAAGGAATACAAGTATTAGAAGAGCTTCAGTATTTATGCTTATGTTGTACATGTGCACCTCTTTCTTGGCTAAATTGAGATGTGTCTTCTTTTCTCCCAGTGTAGACATCAAAAACTTCACACAATCACACTCTTTAATCTTCTTCTAAAGATTCGTGAGAATTTCTTATATAATTATTTTGGATATGATTCATTATTTTGATAATTGAGAGACACATCTAATCTGTTTTGCAGTTAGTTTAGAGGTCTTTGATTTTAAGAATCTCCCGATAGACAAATCAAATTCCTTTCATGAGTCTTTTACAATGAACATGAACAGAGAACAACTCCAGGATAGATAAATCAAAATTCTTCATTAAGTCTTATTTTTTAGTATCTGTCATTGTAAATATATCTATACAGTAAGCATGTATCATTTGGTGCTGAGTAATGCATGCGTTTGGTTTGCAGTCTGAATTTGGAGATATTGGAGATGACTGCCTCTGCGGTGTGAACTATAATTAACAAGGCTGAATATTCGGCTGGCTGAATATTCGGCTGCTATCCTTAATTTGGTGATCTAAATATATATTTGAACATTTCTGCATCATTCCTTCTAATTCTTTTATTCAATTTTATGCTAAGATTTTCACATTTTCTCATTCATCCTGGGGTTAATCTTTTCTTCATGTAATGAAGCTTTTGCACGTGTCTATATACGAGGAACTTGAGTTATAGTCTGACTTAGCATACAAGATTATGTAATTACTTTTTTTTTCCTTTCCCTAGTTGAGAATTTTATTACAAGATATGTGTTTGTTAATGATTGGTTGGTTGGGGAGAAATTAACTTTGTTGGGAGATGTTTTCTATATTCTTCTGTTATGATGTTTTTATTTGTGATTATTGATGATTATGATACACTGCAGTGGCCCAAAGACTCTTCTGTATAGAATGAAACCAAAATTATCATTACATGATCTCTCGAGCTGGATGGAAATTTGTTCCAGTGAATCCTCATGTTTTGTTGGCAATGTTGTATACTTTATTGCTTAGCCCTAGTTTGGTCATCTCTACTAATACTCTTCACATTTCAATCTTTATTTGATTTTGATACTCAACATCTCCTTCTGTCAGATCTAGTCTTTTGTGTGTGGATGTTAACATGTAGGTTCACATTATGGCTGCAGGCAGAGAGGTTCACACTATTTCTGTTTATAGCTTTGGGAAAGAACATTCAATTTTGGGCTTTGGGATAGTTGTCCTCTAATGGTGCGTCATGTTTTAGTTGAAGGAATACTTGAAACCATACCAGATTCTAGGAAACATTTCTATCTCGAGGATAAGGAATTCTTCAGTTTTGTGCACCTTTTTGTTTTGTTGATATTCTACTTTGTTGTTATTTCTTTTTTCTTTTTTCATTTTTATTCTTGTCATATGTGATATATAAGGCTAAAAATGAACTTCTCTTCCATGTGGGTGTCCCTCACAGAATCTGCAATTGGTGCAAGAACTTGGCATAAGTGGAGCCTAATTGAGCACAAGAGGCTGCAACTGGTTGTTGTTGCTGTACTTTCATTTGGTGATCTCTACTATGACTATTAATTCTTCATGTTTCTTTGTATATATTAAGGTCTAGATTTCTTCGTGAGTTCCCTTTAGGCGTCACGTGAAATATGTATTGTGAAAACTGCTTAGATGATTGTCGTGGACATCCTACTTGATGTTCATGGGAGAGAGAGGCTATGAAACTAAAATAATCTCTCTGGTGCATGAACTTGACTTAAAGGGGAGCCTAATTGAGCAGAAGACGCTGCAAGTGGTTATTGTCATTGATATTGTACTTTCATCTGGAGCAAATATATAAATTGGATCCTTTGTTCTGTGGCCTGTGGTAAGCAGAGGTTATCATACTGTCCATTCAACATTGGGATAAATCCAGTCACTTTCTTATAATTTGTTTGTTTTGGGATTGGGGATATTTGTCCTATGATGGTGTGTCCTGGTAGTATTGGAGTTTGTTTTGTTTGTATCAGGAACCGGAACGTTGATGCATACAAGATTCTAGAGAGGAATTCATGAGGCTTGGCGCTCTTTTGTTCTGTTAGTTTTATCTTTCTTTGTTCTATCCTTGATTTTTAAGTTTAATTAATTCTGCGGAGACATTGGAGAGACACAGTCCATCAATTTGTGGTGCGCTATGGCTTGTGGCTAGAAGAGGTTACTTTACTGTCCATTCAACCTTGGAATAAAACCTGAAGCATTTTTAGATATTTGTTTTGTGATTGGGAATATTTCCCCTTTGATGGTGTGTCCTTGTAGTATTGGGGTTTGTGCTTTTGTATCAGGACTGTACAGAAGATGAGGAATTCGGGGCCTCTTTTTTTTTGTTGACATCTGTCACAGTAGTGTAAGATAGAATCACTTTGTTCCGCTGACCTGCCTCTTAGTTTGCAAAATTACACTCGACTCTTTTCCCCCTATATATTAACATCTCTGTCACAGTGGTGTGACGTTCTATTTTCTCAGCATAATGAGCATGATTTTCTGTAGATGGAGGAATTTGAATACTCGGTGAAATCAGTTTTGTTGCTCTGACCTGCCACTTGGTTTGGTGAATTACACTTCTAGCTTCATGTAAGACACGGATGACCATCTCTTGGGCCAATCCTTATATTTTTTCACCTCGACAAAGTTCTTAGACATGTAGGTTTGTGCAGTGATAATTCAATATGTCATGGTTTGGTATCATTCCCAAATATCATGTGCTGTCTTCTTCCGTGGGTCTAAGTGCTAAGTATTATGTGTGAGATACTGAAGGTTTTTCTAGATCAGGCTGGCGACCAAATAATATAAGATGTGTGTACGTAAGATTGAATCTCTTCTTATAAGTTGATATTTCTTTGTTATAGTTGCATAAAACCCACCCACATATTTTTTAGTGCTTAACAAACACTGGCTTGACGGTGATTATGAATCCTTTGTGTTTTGGCTGATTCTTTGTATCTTTCTCTCTTGGAAATTGTAATGTATTGTCATGCAGTATCTATAAGAACAACCAAGGTTCTAGAATACATCTCTTTGAGTGAGGGATTTCTATCTTCTTTCCTAAATGCAATGCAGTGAACTTGGTACGAACTTTGCTCTGTAGCTAGAACTGCCTTTGTTAACTCATGTTATCATGCACATTGTTTGTTCATTGTGGTTTCTCTTTGTGCTTACTTACAATGCTATTAGCAGAATATATGATCTTTGGAAGCTTTGGGGTTTATGCAAGCATCTCTATTCAAGATGAAAGATTATGGATAGCTTGTTGTGACATGATTTCATCAGGAGCTATTACTGTATGTGATTTTTGTAAGAATCTCCTCTGCTAAATCAAGTTCTGTTTAGTAAACGACATTACCCCTTGCATCATGGTTTGGGCCTAGTTCTTCATTTAGTTTCTTGGCTTATCCTAGAGTGTTAACTGATGCTTATTTGGTAGTGTCATAGAATGTGATTCAACATACGTCTTTAAAATGCCATTGGTAAGGGAAAAGGCCAAAGACGTCTTTAAAATGCCATTGGTAAGGGAAAAGGCCAAGATTATCACATTTCATATATTTTTATGTGCTTACTGCAGTATTAAGTGCTGGTAAAAGAAGACAGTTGATTAAGCTGCTTTTTTTTACAAGATCTCCATCATCTATTAAACTACTTTTTTATTTTACTAGTTCTTGATGTGGTTACACACACCATTGTGATTTGCTTTTGAAGTTGGAGCAAGGCAGCTAGAGTTTTGTGAAGTATGCGGCTAAGTCTTAAGAATTGTCAAAATCATATCCTTATGCATCAAATTGGAGATAAAGCTAAAATTCAAGATCAAGAAGTAGACATCCCAGCTATCGGAGACATTCTTGGCTAAGATTCAAGAGTTGTCAAATGCCTGTCCTTATCCATCAAATTGGAGATAAAGCTAAGTTTCAAGATCAAGAAGTAGGCATCCCAGCTATCAGAGACATTTCTTGCACGGGTGAACAAGATGTTCGTTGACGATGACGAAGACAAATGTACTAAAAGAGAAGAGCATTGGCTATAAGCCTTTCTTAAGAAAAGAGAAGTACATTTATATTCCTGGGAGCTTTGGCAACCACTCAGGTGGTAACAATGACATGATATCCATTCTTCCATCTTTATACCAATCTAATAAGAATACATTTAGGTTCAATGTATAATTTGAAATCCCTGCTATGTTTTTATCGCATTCGAAATTTTTGATAGTTATAATTACAAATTATCGGTAAAGAATATTGGATATTCCAAAATTACCGGTTATTTTTGAAAAAAAACTGGTATCAACTCTCATGGTGATTCTAAATGTCCGGTATACCGGGAATTTCAGTTTTACATGAAATTTTCGATAATTTCAGTTTTACATGAAATTTCCGGTAACATAACAAGATCTTCAAAAAAAACTTGTCATTTGCGCTCCGAAACCGTCAGAATTGTCTACCGACTCATGTAGCGATTACATTCAGTTTTCCACTACAGACAAAGTAATATTATGTCTGTATTATTATAACATCGTATGTTTTTCATCAACGGATTTTTGAGAGCCGAGCCGATGTATTAGTTTGGCATGAAATATTAGAAAGAAACATGGTATTATTGTTGTCACAATTTGTTCTGATAGTGCAACTGTCAAGTGAGGAAGGAATGATAAATTGATAATGAGTTGTGAGAGAGGAGGAAATATTTAAAGGAAAAAGTTTGAAACTAGTCATTCATGGAATAAGGATGGTCTCGTTAGTACGAAAGTGAAATGTCCCTTCCTTCTTAGGTCTTAACCAAGTGGTATTGGTTAGAGGCTGAGTGTCATGTGTGGCAGGACATGACATTTTGGGTCGTCTAAAATCTCAAGAGAGACAATTTGTGAATGACATGACAAGGTATAACATGCCTCTAAGACACATAGTTGACGAGTTGAAGGACAAAGATCCAGAAAATGTCATGAGTGTCGAGCAAGTATATAAAGCTAGATCTACGTACCATAAAAGCAAGAAGGTTCATTGACGGAAATGCAAATGTTGTTGAGTCTTATTCAAAAAGAAAAGTACATGTGTTGGACAAGAAACAAGGAAGATTCGAATATTATTACTGATATTTTCTGGACACATCCTGATTCAGTGAAGCTATTGAATATGTTTCATTTGATTTTGATTTTTGATTGCACATATAAGACCAACAGGTACTGGTTACCGCTGGTTGAGATTGTTGGCGTTACGTTAACAAAGTTGACGTTTTCGGTAGGTTTTGGTTACTCGGGACATGAAAGGGAGAAGAACTTCAAATTGGCAATGGAGAAGCTGAAAGAGTTATTTTCTTCAGAGAAATTGCAACCCCGAATGTTGTTGTGACGGACATAGAACTTGCCTTGATGAATGCACTTGAAGATGTGTTTCCTAATTTAACACATATGTTATGTGTGTTTCACATTTCCAAGAATGTTAACATGAAATGTAAGGGATATGTTAAATCAGAAAGACATGAACATGTCATGGAGCTGTGGAACAACATCATGTATGCTAATAGAGAGTGAAAATTTCATACACTTGAAGCACTTTGAGACAATTTGTGTTAATATACATTTGTTTGTTAACTGTGTGAAAGTAACATGGTTGACACCGTATAAAGAAAGGTTTGTTTCTGCACAGACAAACAGAGTTAATCATATGGGAAACACAACAACAAACAGGTAAACCAACATCTTATTTGATTTAATTAATTAAGATAATTGATGTTTAATTGTGCTTTATTTATTGCGGTTTAGGGTGGAGTCTGTGCATTGGAGACTAAAAAATATGTTGTCACATAGTCGGGGAGATTTGTGTTGCAGTTGGGATGTTGTTAACACCATGTTGTAAGTTGCAGTTAGGCTCAATTAGAGTGTCATTTGAAAAGAGTATTATGAACATCGAGCACCGGTACAACACTCCATTCTACACCAACTTGCATGATTTTGTGTCATGGCAATGTATATAACACAGAGGGAAGGAGCTAGAACGAGTCAAATTTGTCGGTATAAACAAGGATATGCATGGTTGCTTCATTAGAACTACACATGGTTTACCCTATGCGTGTCAACTTGCTGGCTTTAAGATACAAGGTGTGTCTATTCCATTAGAAGAATTCATGTTTTCTAGAAAAAATTACACATTCAAGAGCATACTGACGAACCAGAGGATATTGGATCAAAGATGGATTTAGACGCAGAATGTGAGGATTTGAAGACATATTTCAATTCTTTGGATATTGTAGGCCAAAATGTGGAAGAAGAAAATCAGAGAACTAACTTATCCAACCACGTCTTTTATGCGTCATCCACCGGTGAAGCACAAGCCGAAGTGAGGAGTTAAAATGAGCATAAAGGGTAAAGAGAGTGATGTGCGTCGTGAACCCTCACAGTGGGAGTATGTTGCCGCTTCGCACAGGAGTCATACTACTGATACATCATGTACAAAACCAATAACAAGTAAACACTCTAGTCAACCGTCCACTGTATCTTCTAAGCACAAATATTTCTCTCAGTTTCCTCGGTTCATGCATCCATACATTGATGACACAATTGATATGGGTGAGGATGGAAATTGTAGTTTTCGGTCTGTTGCAACATTACTTGGATGGGGTGAAGAGACTTGGGCGTTGATTCAGACTCAGTTGGATGCTCAAATTTATCAACAATCAAAATTGTTTTTCAAGTTGTTTTATGACACCGTGGATGTGTTTCGAAGTTCCTTAAAAGTAACACACTTGGGTGCACATGATAGAGATAAATGGATGTCGATTCCTGATATGGATTATCCTATTGCGAGCCAATACAATTTGGGTTTTTTCTCCCTTTCAATGACAGTTAACCAAACCTTCTTCCCTATGACCATAACTTCATCTATGTTTGCAAGTAAGCATAAAATTACTGTTGTTGGATTTGTGAACAACAATCATTGGGTTCATGTAAAACTAAAACCTGATATTTCTTTGCCTCCAGTCACAACTCGGTGGAGAGAGAACTGTACTGAAGAGGCAAGAGTCTGGGAAACAACATATGCATGAAGGATTAGACACTGGGAGGAAGAAATTAGGAAGTCAAAGTAGTTTTATTTGTTATCTTATTGATGTTATTGTTGATCCTTGTTGATGTTATTCGTTGCAAATTATTCACATTGTATATTATTCCTGGTTATGCTATTGTTGATCATACACTATAGGGGAAGACAAATGGAAAATATTGGTTTTCAACCCATTTTTCAAATTCTAGAGATCTACCGGGAATTTCAATTTAACTGAAATTCCTGGTATACCAGATATTTCAAATCTTCGGTACATTAATTTGTTTTGTAAATTTCAAAAGACCGGTACATTATACCGGTAATTTGAAAATTCCAGTATAATCTACTGGTATTTTAGAAATATCCGGTACAATGAAATTTTTGGGGAAAATGACTTAGAAATCACGTAAATCTCCGGTAACGTGTGAAATATCCGGTACTCGCCCGAAAATTTCGAAAAACCAGTGTAAAATTGAATGGGTAAAATGGCCATTTTATCTCTAATGGGGGGTGCTAGGTATGATTCGGGGGTGATATGAAGATTCCTCAAAATATAATGGCATCTCAAGTCTTTATATAAAACATGTTTCAATTTTCTTGAAATTTAAAATCTGTTGAATATTTTAAGTATGCATTTGATTTGCAAAATAAGAACTACCGAACAGAATAATATTAGACAATACAAAACAATACAAGATAATTTTTTGTTTTGTACTCTGTTTGATGCTTGATGCACTGGACAATTTGTGAATATTTTATTTATATATCTATGCATTAGATAATCTAATTTTTACTATAATATTTTCATTGATATATAAAATAGTAATATTTATGAATCAAAATATTAAATAATGAGAAAGAGAAGAAAAATGATAAGAGAAAAAAATGTACTCAACTTTATTTAATATATCTATGTATTAGACAAAGATAATATAATATTATTATAATTATTTTTTATTAAAAATAAAATATTAATATTATATTTATAAATCAAAATATTAAATAGAGAGATTAAAAATTGTATTTTTGATATTTTTTGATAATTTGTGGTTGAGACAAAAAGTTGTTTCATGATTTAGTGAGTGATCGTTCTGAGCTATCAGAATTTGTAGTGGGCCACAGACATTGATGAAGACGAGGATGATGATGCTAGGTCGTCGAGGAGAGAATGAAGGTGTACCTGCAAGATACTTCGATGTCAAAGTAAGACATGACAAAAGAGTGAGCAAGTACAAGTAAAAGTCAAGAGAGTGAATATTGGATACCAGATCCTCTTAAGTGAGAAGGTTTATATAGAGCCCCAAATGCTTGGCTATTGGTCCCTATTTTAAGTCTGAATTGTGGATCCCCCGAAAATAGATAACTGTTAGAAACTAGCTGTTGGAACGAGCATACTTGGTTGGATGAGATCTACGTCGGGCAGAGGGGAATCCGAGCAGGAGCTATCCCTAAGCTGGATCTGGGTGACTTCTCCAGGCACCGGGCAGAAGTCCGAAAAGAGTAGAGGAAACTGACCACGGTCACCCGTGGTCGACAAATCCTCCTCGGATGAGGGGCACAAAGCCAATGGGTCCCTTTTACATTAGGCTATTGGGTCATCCTGGAAGTAAGAGTGAATTGGGCCATGAGAAGTCATTGGGCTAGTCCGAGACAAGAGCCCCGCAAGTCGCTGCTTCTAGTCGCATAAGTGATGATTAAGGGTGGTTGGCTATATACAGGGTGAAAGTTGAGACTTGTAAGAATTTTGCGTCATCAGCTCGACCAGGGTGTGCTCAATTGCACCTGGGCGTTAGGATGTGGTCGACATACGAGGACTTCAACAGTTGGAGGTATGCAGAAAAGTCACATCATGTTTGCGACTTGGGAAGCATGCACATTTAATGCATAATGATGGCTAGCCTACGATCTTCCCTAGGTAATGAGTGTACCGTCTTGACTTTTTAGGTCACACGTGCTCGTGCACGTGCTGAGGGAGGTTATAAATAAGACGTCAGAGTTCAATTCCATACTTTTTTGTACACTTTCTCTGCCCGACAATATAACACCCCATTTCTACCCAGCAATAATCGTTTACATCAGAGTAATAAAATTCAATTTAATAAAACAAATAGGATGTTACATTTTAACTTTAAATCATTTTTTCATTTAATCAAATAATACATCGATACATAACACTTTCAATTCGGATGAAACTATAATAACTTCTTTTATTCTTTCTTTGAAACCAAAATAACTTTCACAACTACGCAACAAATTCTCAAATATTCAACTAAACATGTGTACAGAAAGGATCCTGAAAGGTCTTTGTGGCCTTCAGCTGGGATTGTGATGATGTTTATAGGAGAGGTGGTGGGGTACCTGCAAGGTACTCCAACGCTCAAGTAAGTTTCAATGTGAGACAAAACCAAAGCGTAAGAAAAATGAGGGTTAGAATCGAATACCCTACCCTCCAAATGTGGAGTGTTTTTATAAGGACACATGCCCGATAGTTGCGGGCGCGTAGCCTTTGAATGAGCATAACTGCCTCCTGTAAATCTGGAAGGCAGTTGGCCGCGTGAGGGGAAGTCCCCAACGACTATATGCCAACGAATCTTTTCCTACAAAGGTCATATCCTCACAGATCCCTTAATGGTGTCTATGCCCAGTTGAACTCTAGATTAGGCCTCAATTTGGTGTAGGGCACGTGCTAGGCCAGTACATAATAACCCGGGCAGGGACAATGACTTAAGGTACTGAGGTCGTGATCAACATGACTTTTGTGTAGATGTTACGAAGTGTAATTCCTTAACTTTTTTTTATGTCGGGGATCTATCATTCAGAGGAATTTAAACATATTTCAATAAAGATTCTCTTTTGGAGAAAACAAAACGCTTGAGGTTTTAATGACATGCGTAAGAAAGCGCCGTAATCCATTTATGACACCTGGGGGCTAGCCCTAGGCAATAATTACTTGGCTTTTGTGATTCTCCATGCGAGCTTAAGACATTATAAAAGGGGGAGGAAAGGTTCATTTATTCATTTCGCACGAACTCTTCCTCTCACCGTGAAATTTTGTCTGCAACTTTCTCACCAGACTCTCATCGTCGCCACCGTACAAATCCCAAAAACCTCCATGGATCAAGGTAAATCTTCTTCTTCTACCTTTGTTTTCTGCATTTTGGCTAATGAACATTCATTAATTTCTTATGAACTTCATAGAATCTTCATAGTTTCTGGAAATTCCTATGAAGATCTGAAAATTCTGATGAATGTTCTTCAGATGCGTATGATATGAATGTTCAAGAATCTCTTGGGTTAGTAAGTATATTAGTGTTAGATCCAGGCTAGATCTTACTTTTGACAATTTAGTGTTGGTTGACCGAGCATAGGGTCATATATGAGTTTATCCCCGCCGATTTCGAGTTGAGAATGGCGAAGCTGAGCTCGATGTGTCAGTTTCACCCTCGTAGTGTTTTCTTCGGCTAAAGGGTTGACTCGGGGTACGCCCCAAGTCTTTATCGAAGCCCTTTCACTTGACTTGCAGTGGAAGGATGAATTTGAGATCGTCTAATTCACTGTGTTTCCTCTGCTTTTCAGGTGAAAGGAGTCAAAAGAATGCTCAAGAAGTCGAGGAGATCCCTACCGCTGATGGTGCAAACGTCCCTGCATCTGACCGTTTATGGATTATGGATGAGTCACTCGAAACGACATTTCAAATTACGGTGGATGCTTCAGACGCGTGGGGAAGGATTGAGAAGAAGAAGAAAGGGGAGACTACTAACTGGCGGGCGTTTCAAATATCGTTTCTACGTAATCCAACCGTGCTCGCAGGTTGCTAAAGACTCGCTGTATGATAGGAAGATGGTCGGCGATGAGGAGAAGATGACGGCGCACTTTCCCTTGGAGTGAGTGAATGTACACTCCCGCCACTCCAGCGAGCACTACATTTTCAAACCCGAGGACTTGAGCAGTGAAGACACAACGACTTATAATAAGTTGTTCAATTATGTTGCTAGTTTTCGTCCCACAGAACTCATGGATTTTGACGGGCATGCCCTCCTTCGACCTGACGGGACGTCGGCTACCCTGGCCAGATTGATAAAAGTGAAGTCGTTGCTCAGTTGCCCGAATGAAGAGGCAGCGATGCGACTCTTAGGTGGTTTTATAGTTTTTCAGTTTTTTAGTCCGTGGATATGATCGGTAACTAACCGGTTTTCTGTTCTTTTTGCATCATAAATGGTCGAGATTTGAGATCGTCTGGTGAAGACGAACAACGCAAAAAATAAATAAAGGCTTGAAGTGTCGGGTCGAGACCGTCAAGGACCAGAATACCTTGGACAATTTCGTTGCTTCTGGTAGTTCCACTCCGAGGACCACTCCGCTAGGTGATTCTCCTATGGGTAAAAGGCCTAGTACCGATGAGCCCTCTTCTCCTCCGAAAAATGACGTTGCATCAACGGGCCCATTTGACTTGTGCCTTTGCGTAACTCAGAGGTCGCTATTTATCGGTGGGTCATCTGTTCGGGTTCCCGACCTTGATGTCGCTGCCATCCTCTCTGCTGAACGTAAGATTCTGAGAGCAGAGTTGTGTGAGGATGTTGCGGGGATGATCCGGATCTTGGAGACTACCTTGCTTTTGGAAACGCTGACCTGATGTCCAAGAAAGATCTGTTGGCTGCCCAAAAGAAGATAACTGACCTCGAGGAAGAGAGTGCAGAGATACACAACAAGCTACTTAAACTCGAGGGGCACTACAAGAGCAAGCTCGAGCTTATGAGGGAGGTTACCAAAATTAGGGAAAAGATGGCGGACCTCACCAGTGACAACGAGCGTTTGAAGAAAAGGGTAGCGGAGGCGGAGATCAAGGTGGAAGTCGGGGAAGATGAAACAGAGGAGGAGGCTGCCATGACAACCAGGGCTAAACTGATTGCCCGAATTCGATTGTCAGTGCATGATAACTTTTACATGGTTTCGTTCGACTTTTACAATGCTGTAGAACAACTCAAGTTGACTAACCCTGACATGGACCTAGTCGTTGAAGGTATCGGTCCCTTGCACCGTGTGGAGAACAGGGTCGTCATGCCTCATGATGAATAGTTATTTGGCCTGCGTGCTATTATTGTCTTGGCCTGCGTGCCATTTTTGATAATGTTTTTGCTTGGGGATTAGTCCCCCTTCTTTGTATGTGAGGACAATGCCGACCGTATGACCGATGCTTTTTCTTTTAATTTAATGTTATTTTATACTTTGCGCATTGTTATCTAAATCGTGTGCATGCTTTCATAGTTATAAGATTAGCGAGAATTGGGTGAATGCTCGACGTAATAATGTCAAACTTGACAGTATATGGAACTGGCCAAGGGGCGAGATCTGTTCTCGCTAGAGGGGTTTGGGGACACGGTCGTGTCCCCGTTCTTTAAGGCTTAGACCTTTCCCATCGCGAGCTGGGGGTCTGCCATACTGGTATGACAATGGCAGAGCTCGTTCGAGGTATCCCTGTTGGGCGATTCAGTTGTCCGAATGATGGGGAAATGGTCGTGTGTGTTTTTGTTGAGGGTTGCATTTATACCATTATACATCCATGTGGTTGGGCACTTCTACCCCTTTTTATGGGGTTTATTGGCCGATAACTATTGCGCACTTAGGCTGGATTTTTAACTGTAATATTGTTTAAGTTTTTCAGCGTTCCATGGTCGAGCAAATGGTTCCTCATCCAGTTCTTCGAGGTAGTATACCCTTGTACCTGTTTTTGATTTAACGCGATATGAGCCTTCCTAGTTGGCTGCGAGCTTGCCTTCGCGCGAGTCTTTCTGATTTCTGCGTAGGACAAAGCTGCCTATCTGGAATTATCTTTTGACGATTCTGTTATCGTAGCGTAATGATATTTTTTGTTTTAGGGATTCTTACAGGAGAGCTTCCCTTGAACGAACCTCCTGAACCAAGTCGAGTTCCTCTCTTAAATCCCCATTGTTGAGTTCTTATTCTAAAGGGGACTCTGTGCAACGAGAAAGTTCTCTGATTTCCACGGGGGTGACCTCCTATGTTCCATATGTCATCCGAAATGGGGTTTTTCTAGTAGTCGAGTGTGGGGTGGTTCGGTAGGCCCACGGTACACTGTGCAGCTCCTCGACCCACCTGTTCTTTGCCTCGCCTAATCTTTGTCTGAGGCCCCGTAGTATGAATCTGTTAGCGGCCTCGGCTTGTCCATTTGTCTGGGGGTGCTCGACGAATGCGAAATGTTGTTTGGTTCCTGTCTTGGCGACAAAGTCTTAAGAGTTTGTATCCATGATTTGGGCGACGTTGTCCGTTATAAGGGACTGTGGTACGCCTAATCTGGCAAAGATGTTCGTCTTATAAAATCGTAAGATTTCGAACGCGGTGATTCTGGCCATGGCCTCGGATTCTATCCATTTGGTAAAGTAGTCAATGGCCACAATCAAATATTTATTTGGAAAGAACCTGTTGTGAAGGGCCTGAGGATCTCCATGCCCCACTCCGCGAATGGCCAGGGTGATGACATCGCTTTCAGAACGTGTGGGGGGGGGGGGGGCAATGTGCATGTCCTCATGGCATTGGCACTTCTTGCAACTTTTTACGTGTTCTCTGGCGTCTTTCTGCATGGTCGGCCAGTAATAACCAGCTCGCAATGGTTTTCGGGCCAAAGACTTGCCATCCAGATGTTGAGCATTAATTTCCCCGTGTATTTCATGCAGGATGTTAGATATGTTTTCCTCCTTGACGCACCTCAGGAGTGGGATGGAAAATCCTCGGCGGTATATCTTGCCGTCTACAAAGACGTAGGAGGAAGAATGACGTTTAGTGGCATTGGCTTCCTTCTTGTCCTCGGGTAGTTCCATGATTGTTAAATACTGGAATACATGAGTCATCCAACAACCGTTGTTGCCTACGACGTTGATATCGACGACAATGCCAGTCTTTTAGATGCTAGGATGAGGAAGCGTTTCCTGGATGATGGATTTATTTCCGCCCTTCTTTCGCATACTTGCTATTTTCGACAGTATGTATGCTCGCGAGTTACGTTCACGCGGGATGTGTTAGACGTCCCATGATTTGAATTGCATGAGCATTTGCTGCACTAGAGCCAAGTATTCGACTAGATTTTTGTTCTTTGCTTGATACTCCCCCTTTACCTGTGACGCAACTAGTTGTGAGTCGGTGAAGATGTTGACCTCTTGAGCGCCCATGTCCCTTCCGAGGCGAATTCATGCGAGGAAGGCTTCATACTCAGCCTGGTTTTTAGATGTTTGGAAAGAGAGCACTGGAGATACTTCGACCACAAGACCTTCTTCGTTTTCGAGGATGATCCCTGCCCACTCCCAGAAGGTCCAGATTCCCCATTGACATAGATGATCAACTTGTGGGTGTTTTCTAACGTGGTTTCTGCCGGGGTCATCTCGACGACGAAGTCGGCCAGGGCCTGAGCCTTTAGAGCTTTCTTGCTCTTGTAATGTATGTCAAATTCATATAACTCTAGGGAACACTTTAACATTCTGCCGGCCATATCTGGTCTAGCCAAAAGATTTTTGATGGGCTAATCACTTCTTACGACCACCATATGTGCCAGGAAATAATGTCGCAGTCTTCTGGTGACGTTTACGAGTGCAAGGATGACTTTCTCGATTTGCTGATACCTAAGTTCTGGTCCTTGCAAAGCTTTACTTGTGAAGTACACGGGCTTCTGCCTGTCAGAATGCTCCCTTATGAGAGTTACGCTGATGGCTTCGGTATTGACAAATAAATATAAGTAGAGGACTTCCCCGATCGTCGGTCTGGACAGAACCGAGGGTTCTGATAAAGCTTGTTTAAGATGTCATAGGGCCTTCTCGTATTCTTCCGTCCATTCAAATGCGGCTTCTTTACGGAGTACTTTGAAAAATGGGGAAGCATGTTGGGCGGATTTTGCCACGAATGGACACAAGGAAACAAACATACCGTTTAAGGATTGGATTGACTTTTTTGAGCTAGGCCTAGGAAATTCCGAGAAGGTGCGACATTTGTCGGGGTTGGCCTCGATTCCTCTTTTTGTCAGATAGAAACCAAGGAACTTGCCATCCCTTACACCGAAGGTGCCCTTGTCAGGGTTGAACCACATTCTACATTTCCTAGCTTGGTCGAACACACTCTGGAGATTAGAGGTGTGGTCGGATTCATGAACGAACTTGACGACCATGTCGTCCATGTAAACTTCTAGCATATCCCCAATTTGTGATTGGAACACGTTGTTCATCATGCGTTGATATGTGGCTCTTGCATTATTTAACCCAAAGGGCATTACATTGTAGTAATAGTTTCCTATCAGGGTCATGAACACGGTGTGCCTTTTATCTTCGTCGGCCATGGGTATTTGGTTGTACCCGGAGTATGCGTCCATGAAGGAAAGTAGTTTAAAACCCCCAGAGTAGTCTACCAACATATCTATGTTAGGCAGGGAGTAAGAGTCTTTCGAGCAAGCCTGATTAAGATCGGTGTAGTCAATACAGAGGAACCATTTCCCATTATATTTTTTCACAAGTAAATTATTTGTGAGCCAGGTTGAGTACCTGGCCTCAATTACAAATTTGGCCTCTAGAAGGTCCTTGACTAATTTTTCAGCAGCTAAAGTTTTTCCTTCGGACTGCTTGCGCCTGCGCTGGGTAGCTGTGCATGTTGTTGGGTTGATGGAGAGCTCATGGCTTGCAATTTCTGGGGAGATGCTTGGTATATCAGCGGCGCTCCATGCGAAGAGGTCAGCGTTGTTGCGCAGGCACTGCTTCCGTTGTTCCTTGACATTATCAGAGAGCTCTGCACCAATGCAGACTCCTCTGTCGGGGTTGTCTTTGAAGGTTACAACTTCGAATTCACCCGCGGGCAAAGGGCGTAAAACAACTATTTTATCCGCTGGGATGTCTTCCTCGACATCAACATGGATGCGAGGATCAAGGTCGAAAGTGTTGATCTGAGGCTTTGACCTTTTCTCGGGCTGAACTTCGTTAGTTGAAGAGCCTTCATCTCTTGCGCGCTTGCTACTCTTTGGTGCGGTTTCTATCATGGCTTGGCTTCTGGTTGCTGCTTCAAAGAATCTTCGTGTTACTTCAATGTTTCCGTGGAGAATGGCCACACGACCTTTCTCTATGTAATATTTCATTTTGAGGTGGATAGTTGAAGGGACGATGATGAGCTTGGCAAGTGGTGGTCTCCCTAGAATGCACTGATAGAGCGATGATCAATCGATCACCAGGAATTGTGTCTTTATCGTCTTGGAGGCGTCTCCTTCTCCGAAAGTGAAGATTAACTCGAATCCCTGCAAATCAGAACCCACATACGAGGATAGATTTTTCTGGTCAAGTTGTAGTGCTCGAAAGAGCAAAGTATATATGATATCGACCGAGGATCCTTGGTCGACGAGTATTATGGAGACATCTATTTTGGCCATCTTTGTACGAATCAGCAAGGGGATATTAGAATTTGGAGACCCTCCGAGGAGTTCCTCTCTGTAGAAGGTGATCAACTAGGATTTCCCCTGACTCTCTCGATGGATGAAAACTGGATCGATGATCAATCAACCAGATGCTCGAGATTACGCCTAATGGATCTGACAATCATCTCGTTGTAACCTCCACCCGAAATGAGCATGGTCGATGGGAAGCACTCCCAGAGGCTGTGTGATGCGAAGTATCCTGTGCTTAAGAGGTGCTGAGGGATAAAGAAATCCTCGGGCCTGGTGACTGACAAGGCGACTTGCAGGGGGCGGCCTCCTCGGCGACTTCGTCGACTTTCTTTGTTTCCTCTTGTCGAGGAACATCTATCGTTGATGTACTTCTTGAGATGTCCCTCTTTGATGAGGATCTCAATTGTAACACCCGTATTTAATTAATTTATTAAATTAAATTTTATTGTGTATTTTTCCCGATTATTGTTGTTAGGTGTTGTTTTGTCGTTTGTGTTGTTAAGTTTTTTAAGTTGGTATTAGTTGATGGTTAAGTCATGTTTGGGTTGTTTAAGTTATATAAATCGAATAAATAAAATAATTATTATCAATATAATATCAAGTTGGCCTAGTTGTAGTGCGAGAGTAATAAAGTTGGGGTGGGGGTGCTATATTTAACCCATTAGTAATTTAGCTAATTAGTGAGATTTTAGTAAAATTAAGCTGAAAAACCTAATTAGAGGGTTAATCAGAATTTTGAGAAAGAACGAGTCTTAAGGAAGAACAAGGAGGCTAGCTTGTGGATTTTCGTGGAGATTCTTGTTGTGAATTCGAGCTTCTCTCAATCCAAGGTAAGGGTGGAGTTTGAATTTTATACCCGGGACTAGATAATTCGTATGTAGGTTGGTTTTCGTATAATTGTTGCTGAGTTTTTGTATGAGTTGTTGTTGAAATTCGCGTGGATTTGTCATGTATAATATGTTGATCTTGTTGTGTTGTTGTCATGAGATTTGTTCACGTTGTTATATATGTCGTTGTATCTATTATTGTGTTGCTGAAATGGTTGTTGCAGGAAATCGTGTAGAGAAGGAGATTTAGGACTCGTAAATCAGTTGTAGAAATTTTTAGATGAATAAATACAAAAGAATTGGAGTCTAAAATCAATGTAGAAACCCAATTAGGCTTGAATGGAATGATGGAGTTGTATAAATCGTAGTAGAAGAGGAACTGGTGTGCATTCTGGTGGTTCACATAACAGATCTAGAAATACGCGTAGCAATGCCAGGCATTACGCGTAATACATGCCTGTTACACAAGCATTACGCGTAATGGGGGAGGATTTGGTAGGCCCTTTGGCCAATTGAGTAATATACACGTATGTGACTAGGGCATTACATGTATGAGAAAGCATTACGCGTAAGGGTGGCTTAGAAGCTCAGTGATACACATATCGGTAGGTCTATACGCGTATGGACATAGTGAAGTGCAAAGAGTGCAGTTTTTTGCGATTCGTCCCGTTTTCGCAACCGAGTCGAGCTGAGTTGATTCTAGAAACTAGATAGAGATAAATAAGTTGATTATTAGTATATTAGAAGATTAAAATTATTAATTATAAGCTTAACTAATTAATTCGTAATCGGTTGGTGTTCTGTGTTGTAGTCATATTAAGTCGTTATATGTTATGTTGTCCCGATATTGGGAACTATTAAGTTGCAGGTCTTCTGACTAATATTGATACATGTTGTTAAGTTGTTGTTTATGTTGTTGTTGTTGTTGTATGCCATTCATAAATTGCATACATGTGCATATTTTCAAGTTGGAGCGGATGCTCAAATCAAGTTGGCCTGGATTGGCAAATAAGTTGTTGATGCCTCGATAAACTGGAAATGTTTCAAGTAGGGAGTTTACTCCAAAATGGTACCATATGCATATATAAGTTGAGTCACACTTTATATGTTGTTAACATTGTTGGTTGAAGTTGTATGTTGATGTTGATGGTTGTGTGAAGTGGTGTGATTGTATGATTTCTCGCTTACTTATTGATTATCATACTCTTGTTTATATTATTCAATATCTCACCCCTTCTGTTTGATTGTTGCCATCTGTTGGTAACATGCATGTAACCAAGAGTCGAGTACCTAGTAGGTTTGGGTTGGTGTTTGTCGCTCTGATACGTAGCACTTTGGGGGGATGCACACATGTCTTGCTTTTATGTTGAATTCCTATTAAGTTGATAAACTTATCTCAATTGCTTTAGTTTGTAAAACCATGTTGAAGTAGTTTAAAGTTGCAATTAACTGATGTTATTCTAACGCTGTAACATGTTGAATCCGCTGCGTTGTTTTCGAAGTATTTTATTAATGAAGTTTATGTTAATTGGATTTAAGTTGAAAATGTGATATCCCAGGTTTGTTGATGAATTTTTATAACTCTGATTTAATATTAAAGTCGGGTAGAAATGAGGTGTTACATTAGTGATATCAGAGCAGGTCGGTCTGTCTGATCAAGTTGTCGAGTCGTAGTTGTGTAACAATCGAGTATTATTATGTGGTTCTAACTTTTGTTGTGTTGTAGTTTTAAGTTGAGATGGATGGAAGAAATTGTGCTACAGTGGTTGCTGCAATGCAAACAATGGCCCAAGATGTGTAGAATTTACCGAATATCGGCGAGAATGATGAGTCTTGTACTTTGGCGATTTTTTAGAGGGAGAATTCGCCTACCTTCAATGGTAAGTATGACCCTGGTGCAGCATTAGCTTGGTTGAAGGAATTTGAGAGAATCTTCCGTGTGATGGATTTCACTCCAGCGCAGAAGGTTCGTTATGGGACTCACATGTTGGCGATTGAAGCTGATGATTGGTGGTTTGAAATTAGAGAAAGGTTGGAGGCTACAGATGAAGTGATCACTTGAGTTGTTTTTCGTAGAGAGTTTATGAGGAAGTATTACCCTGAAGATGTGCGTGGTAAGAAGGAGATTGAATTCCTTGCACTGAAACATGGGAATATGTCAAAGACAAATTATGCTACAAAGTTTATAGAGTTTTCAAAGTTCTATACGCACTATGATGTGGTGACTGTTGAATTTTCGAAGTGCATCAAGTTTGAGATCGGGTTGCACTCCGAGATCAAGAAGGCTGTGGGGTATGAGAAGATTCATATTTTTGTTGATCTGGTTGATTATTGCAGGATCTTCGAAGAGGATAATAATGCTCATTACAAGATTGTTACTGATAGGAGAGGCAAGAATCAACAGAACCATGGCAAGCCTTATGATACTCCAACTGGTAAGGGTAAGCAGAAAGTTGCTTCGGGTCAGAGAACTAGTGGGGGAGATGCTCCTGCTGGTATTGTTTGTTTCAAGTGTGGACAAGCTGGACACAAGAGTAATGTGTGTACTGCAAAAGTGAAGCATTGTTTTCGTTGTGGGAAAGTTGGGCATGCAATATCTGACTGGGCGCATAAAGAAATGATTTGTTTTAACTGCGGTGAAGAAGGGCTTATTCGTAGCCAGTTCCAGAAGCCAAAGAAAGAAAAATATGGAGGGAAAATGTTCGCTTTAGCTGGGACTCAGACAACTAATAAGGACAAGCTCGTAAGAGGTACATGTTTCATTAATAATATTCCTTTAAATACTATTATTGATATAGGTGCTACCCATTGTTTTATTGATGCTGATTGTGTTAAGAGATTGGGTCTTGAGTTTTTCGTTATGAAAGGATAAATGGTTGTCGAGATTCCGGCTAAGGGATCAATGACTACTTCTCTAGTGTGTTTGAGTTTCCCATTGTCTATCTTTGATATATACTTTTATGTTAATTTGGTGTGTTTTCCATTGACTGGGGTGTATGTAATCCTATGTATAAATTGGTTAGAGTATAACTATGTTCATATTAATTGCTTTCGAAAGTCAGTGAGGTTTTCTACTCCAGAAGAGGAAGGATTTGGATTTTTGTCGTTTAGTGAGTTGCAGAAGTTGATGAAAGAGGATGCCCTGATGTTTTCGTTGATGGCGTCGTTATCTGTAGTGAGTAAATCTAAGATTGAAGAGTTGCAAGTAGTGAATGAATTTCCTGAGGTTTTCCCTGATGAAATTCCCGATGTACCAAGAAGAAGTTTGTACGACCAAATGTATCACCGCGGGGAGCTCCAGTTTTGTTGGTTAAGAAGAAAGATGGAAGTATGAGGCTTTATATGGATTATAGACAATTGAACAAGGTGACAATTAAGATCAAGTATCAGTTACCAATAATGGATGATTTGATGGATCAGTTGGTAGATGCTCGGGTGTTTAGCAAGATCAATTTGAGATCGGTCTATCATCAAATTAAGGTGAAAGATGAGGATATTCAGAAGACGGCGTTCAAAACACGGTATGGACACTAAGAGTATTCAGTGATGCATTTCGGTGTGACTAATGTGTAGGGAGTATTCATGAAGTACATGAACCTTATTTTTCATGCTTATCTAGATCATTTTGTGGTGGTGTTTATTGATGATATTTTAGTTTATTCTAAGTCAGAAGAAGAGCATGCAGAACATTTGAGAACAATATTAGAAGTTCTAAAAGATAAGAAGTTGTATGCGAAGTTGTCCAAGTTTGAATTTTGGTTAAAGGAAGTTAGTTTTCTTGGTCATGTGATTTCCGTTAGTGGCATTTTTGTGGATCCTTCTAAGATAGATGTTATGTTGCAGTGGGAAACTCCAAAGTCGGCTACTGAGATTAAAAGTTTCTAGGGATTATCTGGATATTACCGAAAGTTCATTGAAGGATTTTCTAAGTTGGCACTTCCGTTGACTCAGTTGACTTATAAAAGTAAATATTTTGTGTGGGATACCCAATGTGAAGAAAGTTTTGTATAATTGAAGAGGAGATTGACGTCGACTCCGATTTTAACTTTACCGAATTCAGAGGAACCGTTTGTGGTGCATTGCGATGCTTTGTTGATGGGTTTAGGAGGTGTTCTTATACAGAATGGTAAAGTAATTGCTTATGCGTCGAGAAAACTGAGGGTTCATGAAAAGAACTATCCTACCCATGATTTGGAACTTGTTGTAGTTGTTTTTATGTTGAAAATCTGGAGGAATTATCTTTATGGTTCTAGATTTGAAGTATTTAGCGACCATAAGAGTTTAAAGTACTTGTTTGATCAGAAAGAGTTGAATATGAGGCAACAAATGTGGTTGGAATTGTTGAAGGACTATGATTTTGGTTTGAATTATCATCCAGGAAAAGCTAATGTAGTAGCAGATGCTTAAGTCAGAAAACTTTGCATATGTCGACAGTGATGGTTAATGAGCTAGAGTTGATTGAGCAATTTCGAGATATGAGTTTGGTTTGCAAAGTGACGCTGAAGAGTGTTATATTGGGTATGTTGAAGATTAATAATGATTTTCTGGACAATATTAGAGAAGCTCAGAAGTTGGATGTAAAACTAGTGGATATCATTGTTGATTGCGGTGGATCAGAGAAGAATGGTTATAAGTTGGATGTGCATGGTGTTTTGTGAATGCATGATAGGATTTGTATACCTGATGATGTTGAGATGAAAATAATGATTCTTGAAGAGAGTCATAGAAGTAATTTGAGTATTCATCCAGGAGCGACTAAGATGTATCAATATTTGAAGAAGTTGTTTTGGTGACCTGGGATGAAGACTGATGTTGCTCGTTTTGTGTATGTCTGTTTCACTTGTCAGAAGTCGAAAGTTGAAAATCAAAAGCCTGCTGGTTTGTATCAACCGTTGGAAATTCCAGAATGGAAATGGGATAGAATTTCTGTGGAGTTTGTAACAGGATTACCTAATACTTTGAAAGGACATGATTCGATTTGGGTGATTATTGATAGGCTTACAAATTCGACTCATTTTATTCCTATTAACATCAGTTTTCCAGTATTGAAGTTAGCAAATATTTATGTTAGAGTGATTGTGAAGTTCCATGGTGTTCCTTTGTGTATTGTGTTGGATTGAGATCCGAGGCTTACTTATGAGTTTTGGAAGAGTCTACAAGAAGCGTTGGGTTCTAAGTTGAGGTTGAGTTCAGCGTATCATCCTTAGATAGACGGTCAAACTAAGAGGACAATTCAGTCGTTAGAAGACTTGTTGAGAGCTTGTGTTCTTGAGCAGGGAGATTCGTGGGACACTTATCTTCCATTGATCGAGTTCACGTATAATAATAGCAACCATTATAGTATAGGAATGACACCTTTTGAGTCGTTGTATGGTCGAAGATGTAGGACTCCGTTGTGTTGATCGAGTTCACGTATAATAATAGCAACCATTATAGTATAGGAATGACACCTTTTTAGTCGTTGTATGGTCGAAGATGTAGGACTCCGTTGTGTTGGTATGAATCTGGAGAAAGTGTGGTGCTTGGACCAGAGTAGTTCAAGAGACTACCGAGAAGGTGAAGTTGATTCGAGAGAAGATGAAAGCTTCTCAAAGTCGGCATAAACGTTATCATGATAAGTGAAGGAAGGATTTAGAATTCCAAGCGGGTGATCATGTATTTTTAAGAGTTACGCATGTAAATGGTGTTGGGAGAGCGTTGAAGTCTAAAAAGTTAACTCCCCATTTTATTGGTCCGTATCAGATTTCAGAAAAAGTTGAGAATGTTGCTTATAGAGTGGCGTTACCGCCAAATTTGTCGAACTTGCATGATGTGTTCCACGTGTCGCAACTTCAGAATTATATTTCAGATCCTTCTTATGTGATTAGTATGGATGATGTGCAAGTACGAGACAATCTCGCTGTGGAGACAATGCTGGTACGAATTAAGGATCATGAAATGAAGACTCTAAGAGGCAAAGAGTTTGCTTTGGTGAAAGTTGTTTGGTTGGGAGCTGCCGGAGAAAATATAACATGGGAGTTGGAGAGCAAGATGCAGGAATCTTATTCTGAGTTGTTTGAGCAAGGTAAGATTTTCGAGGACGAAAATGTTCTAAATGGGGGAGAGTTGTAACGCACGTATTTAGTTAATTTAATTAAATTTTATTGCGTATTTTCCTGATTATTGTTGTTAGGTGTTATTTTGTCGTTTGTATAGTTAAGTTGTTTAAGTTGGTATTAGTTGATGGTTACGTCGTTTTTGGGTTGTTTAACTTAATTAAGTCAAATAAATAAAATAGTTATCAACAATATAATATTAAGTTGGGCCTAGTTGTAGTGTGAGAGTAGTAAAGTTGGGGGTGCTATGTTTGACCAATTAGTAATTTAGCTAATTAGTGAGATTTTAGTAATAATAAGCTGAAAAACCTAATTATAAGGTTAATCGGAATTTTGAGAAAGAACAAGTCTTGAGAAAGAACAAAGAGGCTATGTTGTGGATTTTCGTGGAGATTCTTGTTGTGAATTCGAGCTGCCTTCAATCCAAGGTAAGGGTGGGGTTCGAATTCTATAACTGGGATTAAATAATCCGTATGTAGGCTGGGTTTCGAATAATTGTTGTTGCGTTTTTGTATGAGTTATTGTTGAAATTCGTGTGGATCTGTCATGTATAATATTTTGATCTTGTTGTGTTGTTGTCATGAGATTTGTTCACGTTGTTGTATCTGTTGTTGTATTGCTGGAGTGATTGTTGCAAGAAATCGTGTAGAGAAGGAGATTTAGGACTCGTAAATCATTTGTAGAAATTAATAGATGAATAAATACAAAAGAATTGGAGTATAAAATCAATGTAGAAACCTAATTAGGCTTGAATGAAGTGATGAAGTTGTGTAAATCATAGCAGAAGAGGAACTGGTGTGCATTCTGGTGATTCACGTAATAGATCTAGTAATACGCTTAACAACGCCAGGAATTACGCGTAACACATGCCTGTTACGCAAGTATGTCGCGTAATGGATGAGGATTTGGTAGGCCCTCTGGCAATTTGAGTAGCATACACGTAGGTGACTAGGGCATTACACGTATGAGCAAACATTACGCGTAAGGGTGGCTTAGAAGCAGAGTGATACACATATGGGTAGGTCTATACGCGTATGGACAAATTTGTGTGCAGAGAGTGCAATTTTTGGCGATTCGTCCCGTTTTCGCATCTGAGTTGAGTTGAATTGATTCTAGAAACTAGATAGAGATAAAATAAGTTAATTATTAGTAGATTAGACGGTTAAAGTAATTAATTTAGAAGTTTAACTAATTAAGTCGTAATCAGATGGTGTTCCATGTTGAAGTCATATTAAGCTGTTATATGTTGTGTTGTCCCGATCTTTGGAACTATTAAGTTGCAGGTCTTCTGACCAATGTTGATACATGTTGTTAAGTTGTTAAGTTGCTGTTTATGTTGCTGTCGTTGTATGCCATTCATAAGTTGCATACATGTGCATATTTTCAAGTTGGAGCAGAGGCTCAAATCAAGTTGGCCTGGATTGGAAAATAAGTTGTTGATGCCTCGATAAAATATCAATGTTTCAAGTTGGGAGATTACTCCAAAATGGTACCACATGCATATACATAAGTTGAGTCTCATTTTAAGTCGAATTTTATATGTTGTTAACGTTGTTTGTTGAAGTTGTATGTTAATGTTGCTGGTGTTGTGAAGTGGTGTGATTGTATGATTTCTCGCTTACTTATTGATTATAATACTCTTGTTTATATTATTCAATATCTCACCCTTTCTGTTTGAATGTTGCCCTCTGTTGGTAACATGCAGGTAACCAAGAGTCGAGTACCTAGTAGCTTCGGGTTGATGTTTGTTGCTCTGATACGTAGCACTTCAGGGGGATGAACACATGTCTTGATTTATGTTGAATTCCTATTAAGTTGATAAACTTCAGTTGCTTTAGTTTGAGAAACCATGTATAAGTAGTTTAAAGTTGCAATTAACTGATGTTATTTTAACACTGTAACATGTTGAATCCGCTGCGCTGTTTTCAAAGTATTTTATTAATGAAGTTTATGTTAATTGGCTTTAAGTTGAAAATGTGATATCCCATTTTTGTTGATAAATTTTTACAACTCTGATTTAATATTAAAGTCGAGTAGAAATGAGGTTTTACATCAATAACGTCCTTGAGGTGGATGCAGTCTTCGGTGACGTGTCAGTGACTACGGTGGAATCGACAGTACTTGCTCTTGTCAATATTGGCCTTGGAAGCAGTTAGTTAGGGGAAGCGAACACCTCCATGTTTGAACTTTGTGTTGATGCACTCGTTGAGAATCTTCTTTTGAGGGGTGGTGAGAAGAGTAGATTCTGAGAATCGACTTGCTGGTCCTCTGCTTTCTCGCGAATGATCATCGCTTCATTTTTCACGCCGATGGGCCTCGTCTCTATCTTTCTGCTTGTGAGGTCTCGCATTCTCTTTGTTCCTCAAGTCTCGCGTCTTGTATGCAACCTCTTTTTCCTTGTACTAGATGTAAGCATGAGCTTTGTGGAGCAGCTCAGCGAGGGATTAGGGAGGATCGATACCCACAACTCTTCAGAATTCGCTGTTGGGGCGCATACCCTTTTCTAAAATATATCACTTCATGCGGTCAGTAGTATGCCCTTCGATGACTTCTCTATTGAATCGGTCGATGTAGTCCCTCAGGGGTTCCTCTTTCCCTTGTATGATACCTTCGAGGGTAGCCTCATATTTTGGATGTTGTCTAGATGCCATAAATTTCCTAGTGAATTGTTTTTTCAAGACCTTCCATGATGTAATGGACCCTGCGGGGAAATGCTTGTACCACGACATCGCACCTTTATGTAAGGTGATGGGAAACAACCTGCATTTGATCGCACCATCCACGTTGTGATAGTGGAGCATAATTCGAGGTTTTCGATGTGATCATTAGGACCAGTGGTCCCGTCATAGGTGGCTGGTGGATGAGGTTTCTCGAGCCCGCGTGCGATGCAGGTTTCCATGATCTTACAACTGAGTGGTCCGCGATGGTCCTTTTTTTCGTTGCTATCGAACTCGGGATATGGAGGAGATCAAGAATGATGGGTAGAGCTTATAGGATGTTAGCTCATTGATGGTGAGGGGGAATGATGGTTACGTTCGAGCACTTGTATGCGTTTGCTCTGCTAAAAGAGGGTGAGGTCTACCCTGTTGAGGGGAGTGATGAGAGCCTGAGTGCCAACGTCTGCCTCCGATGGGATAAGAATCAATTCGAACACAGGATCCACGTGAATTACAGGTGGTTGTTTTAGGTTGTTTGAAGCAGGGGAATGAGGATGTCCTTTGCTGTGGCCGACGATGAGTTGGGACGCTCCATGATTTCCGGTGTTGTCATCGTTGTTGATGACGATGGTGGAGGTATCTTTCACAATCTCGTTCATCTGGGTAGCCATGAAGACAAAAAGATGAGCTTTGATCTTGCGGTGAAAGAAAGAAAGAATCTTGGACACGAAAGATGGCGGAGCTGCTATTTCCTACAGATAGCGCCACTGTACAGAAAGGATCCGGACAGGTCTTCGTGGCCTTCAACTTAGATTGTGATGATGTTTGTAGGAGAGGTGGTGAGGTACTTGCAAGGTACTCCGACGCTCAAGTAAGTTTCAATGTGAGACAAAACCAAAACGTAAGAAAAATGAGGGTTATAATCGAATACCTGACCCTCCAAAGGTGGAGGGTTTTTATATGGGCACATGCCCAATAGTTACAGGCACGTAGCCTTTAAATGAGAATAATTTCCTCTTATAAATTTGGAGGGCAGTTGGCCGCGTGGAAGGCGTTATGGCACGTGAGGGGAGGTCCCCAACGGCTATATATCAACGACTCTTTTCCTACAATGGTCATATCCTCGCGAATCCCTTAATGGGCCTATGCCCAGTTGAATTCTGGATTGAACCTCAATTTGGTGTAAAGCACGTGCTAGGCCAGTCCAGAACAACATGGTATAACAGTTTGTTCAACTTAAAAAACTTAGTAACAACCTATTTTAACCATAACAACTTAAAACATCAACAAAGCAACTAAACGTTTATTCCCCGAGTGTTACATATTAGAGAATCGACACCGACTCGAACTAAAGAAGATAACAATCTTCATTCAAGCTAACCTGCACGTTACCAACATATGGGTAACATTCAAACATAAGGGGTGAGATATCGAACAATATAAACAAGAGTATGATAATTAATACGTTAGATATAATCATACAATTTCACTACTATCTAACAACAACAACTTAAAAATCACCCACAATCTATCAACATACTTTATCAACTTATTACACATATCAACATTTACTACATAATCAACATAATCAACATTATCATATTCAACATAATCAACTTCAGCAAACATAATCAACATAAACAACAAACATAATCAACATAAAAGACATAAATAATGCGACAACATTATCACCATAACGATATAAGCAACTTCATCAACATGATCACATAATCAACTTAATCTACTTCATGACATAGTCAACATAAATATATAATCCACTTAAGCAACATAATCAACTTTATCGACATAACTCACATAAACAACTTAATCAACATAATCAATGTAAACAACTTCATCAACTTAATCCACATGAACGACTTAATCAACATAAACAACTTCCTCGACTTAATCAACACAAACATCTTCTTCAACTTAAGCAACATAAATAAATTCATCAACTTAATCAACACAAACAACTTCTTCAACATAAATAATGCAACACAAATGCGACTCAACTATGCATATTCATGTGGTACTGTTGCACCCCAAAATTTGCCCTCACAATACAAGACTTTGTGTGCTAAGAAGGTTCACAAGGTTCACAAGATTCACAATGCTTACAAGACCTTTCATGAGGTTCATGAAGTCTACAAGCCACTTTATGAGGTTCACAAGGTTCACAAGATTCACAATGCTTACAAGACCTTTCATGGGGTTCATGAAGTCTACAAGTCACTTTATGAGGTTCACAAGGTTCACAAGATTCACAATGCTTACAAGACCTTTCATGAGGTTCATGAAGTCTACAAGTCACTTTATGAGGTTCACAAGGTTCACAAGATTCACAATGCTTACAAGACCTTTCATGAGGTTCATGAAGTCTACAAGTCACTTTATGAGGTTCACAAGGTTCACAAGATTCACCATGCTTACAAGACCTTTCATGAGGTTCACAAGACATTTTATGATGGTTCACAAGGTTCACAAAGTTCACTATTGGTCAGAAAAGTTGACAATTCCCTCATACAATGCACCTCCTAAGCAGTGCATCCAAAACTAGGGTTTTGACTTTAATCAGGCTAAATGAACTTCCAAGACTTCAAGTGAGCTTCATAACATCTTATATGTGTGTAAGAACCCCCATGACAAGTTTCAAGACTTTTCTCAAAAGTTTGCTCGTCAGATGATCAGATAAGTCAAAATCAGTCAAAGCAGTTAAAAAGTCAAACTGAGGTCAACTGTGGTTAAACAAAAGTCAAACTTCATGATTTTTTGCCAACATCAAGTATATGAAGTAAAATTCATCATTTGATCAACGGTTGATCATGATTCATCAAGGAGATTTCAGATCATTAAGAATCAGGAGTTTCTAAATTAGGGTTTCCTCAGTAAAAGTCAACTGAACTTTGACCAGCCATAACTTTCACATGCTTCATCACCAAGTCTCCATCCAAAGCTCATTTTTAAGGAAATTGAATTCTCTACAACTTTGTGTCTCACAAGCCAAACCCAAAAATGCTTCATTTGGAGGGTATGAGCTAAGACATTATAGGTCCTTTTGAAAGTCAACAAAAAGTCAACAACTTCAAAAGGGCATAACTTGAGAATGGTAAATGATATGGACATGAAACCAGTGGGGTTGGTTAGAGGACTCTTCAAGCTTTCCAAAATGTCCAAGAACACCCTCATACCATTAAAATTGAAGGATATGTGCCCTTGCAAAGTTGGGAAATTTTTGGTTGGTTTATGAAGAAAATGGAGGTCTAAAACCAATTTTTTCTAAATGGGCTTGCCATATGATGACCCAATCCATACTATAACCTCATGCACGACCCAAGTCAACAAAAATCAGATTTTTTATCATTTTATTTTTATTTATTTTGATTTAATTCATTAAAAATCATTTTAAATTAAAATAAAATATAAAAGTCTAAGATTTAAAATGGATTAAGCTTCTAGAAAATCATAAAAGTGATTGATATTGAAGTGGAAAGAAGATCATGTTGATTTGCCTAAAATAGAAGGTGTTCATACAAAGATATTTGATTTTTAAGGCATAATCTCTTTGAATCTTTTCCAATCAAATCTCTCACACAATGACCAAATTTTTTGACCTAAATTGATCACTCTATAAGTACTTGAGACAACCCTAACACAAGCCACGAATTTTCCAGCCCCAAGTGTAAGTTGCATATTTCAAAAAAACCTCACAAAATTCAAATTCGGATTTCCACATACAAGGCATTAGAAGGTAATTTGAAGACATAGCAATGATCCTTGGACATCATTGAGTCGAAACCAATATCTATTTGCATCCATAACACTTCAAACCATTCAAACCGAATCCTTTTTGTTCTTGAAATTATTTTTTTCGATTCCAATTGTTTAACCATTATTAATGAAATTTGTTTGTTGATTTGTTGTTGTTTGAAGCTTTGGATGAATTCTGGAAAGTTTAATTTGATTTTCATGAACCTATACGGATTTTACCATGGCTAGGGTTTATGACCTCCATTAGGGTTTCGTATTCAAGCCAATATAAATTCATTCTGAGAACATAGCTCAATGCCAAATGGTCTCTGGATTATGTTTGGACAATTAATTTGTTGGAATTTTACAGTTTTTGTGGTGTATGAGATCCATAGGTTTTGCTACAAATTTGATTTTCGCAGGAACATTGGCAGATAAATTCGCAGCTAATATCCTAGGGCTGGAGGAAGAAGATGGTGGCCTGCGCGCGAAATTCCAGATTTAAATTGTTGTTTTAAAATATTATGATATGGTTTCTGTTTAATATCACAAGCTGATGCTTGTCCCAGTGGTGAAGCAGGCGCGTGTGTTGTTGAATGGCAGGGGTTCGAATCCTGGCTGTGACAAGTTTTTACGTTTTTTTCTTTTATTCATTAAATGTAATATATTATGAATTGTAGTTGTTTCATAAGCAGGTTCGCTCACCCAGCTGGAATGGTAATGTACTTGTGTGTTTGCTTGTAAGGTCCTGGGTTCGATTCCCCCAGGCCTTTTGCTTTTCTTTCTTTTTTTTTCTTCTGATTTTCAGGTTTAAGGAACAAAACCAATTTGACTCACTCTTCTTTCACCTGCGCGCGCTGGCCTGGTGGTATGTGTTGTAGGCCTGGGTATTGGCAAGCAAGGTGTCCTGGGTTCAATTCCCAGCCAGGTAAGTTCCAATTTTTTTTGTTTCATTTAATTTGTTTGTTATATTAATATTAATTAAATATAATTAAATAATTCTAGAAAAAATAACATGTAAATATTTTGTAATTTGTTTTAATTCTAAACCTAGTTTATTATCATATATTAAAAATTAAAAAATATGTATATAATAATTAGATTAATATTTGATATTTTGTATATAAAACTCAATTTATTTTTTTATAAACCCTAAAAATATATTTTTCTACAAATCCTAATTTAATCATAATAACTTCTAAAAAACCCTAATTGTAATTCTTGCTTATATTTTAATCCTTAAATTTGTAAATATAATTGTATGATCACATTTTTTTTTAATCATGTATATATTTTATTTAATATAATTAAATTTTGTAAATATAATCATAATTAATCCTATTTTTTAAATATGACCTAAATTGTTTATATTTTGATTTTGCATATATGCTTAGGAATAATTAAAAAATTGTTAAATTAATTTTGTAATTATATTTATTTCTATAATATGTTTATCATTAACTTATCTTTCTATATAATTTACAAATAACTTAAAACTTTATAATTAATATAATTGTTCATATTTTTTCTTATTAATCTTAAATAATTGTTCATATAAAAATTTGATCTTTTAATTATTTTAATACTTTTGCTTATTTCATTATTATTATTATTAATTATGTTTATATGATTGTTACTAACCCATTTAATTTAGTATTATTGTTATTATTATTATTTTCACTAACCCAATTATTATTATTATTTGATATTTTGCTTATTTATTTCAATTGTCCTATTATTATTTTGTAATTGCTCCTGGATGTAATATTTTTTATAATGTTTAAATTATTTAATTTTATGTTATGGTTAGTAAAAATAGGGAGTGTAACATGTATGTCATTTAAAATTAATTTAGATCACTTAATTTAAAAGATAAATATTTAAAACTGTACACTCACACACGTAAGTCGATCTTTGATCGCCATCTCACTTTCTAGGGTTACCTCTCATTGTTGCCTAATCAAAAGGTCAAGTAGGGTGTATAAAGCAAAAAAGTCCCTCAAAATAAAGTCATCTAGTCCCTTAACAATAAAAGATCAAGTCCCTTAAATGGTTGCCTTCATAATGATCTTGTCCCTTTCGAATAATGATGACAGTCCCTCCAAAATTGCTTAATACACCCCACAGTTGCCTTCATTAAACAGATGTCCCTTTACTTGTCCCACACATCCAAGGTAATGACTACCTATTCCTTAATAATAGGGATAGTTTTACCAGTTAAAGGATTCAAGAACAGAAAAGACTTAAGCTTAGGGTAGGTTCCTCATAGTTACTTGCTCACTCTTCAAAACAATTTCAAATACTTCACACATTTCAAACAATTTTCAAACACAAGTTTTTTACGCATCCGTACATGGATCATTATCAAACTCTTAGGAAAATTTCTATTTACACACTTCACATTTTCAAAAACAATTCAAAGTGAGCTAAGTAACTAAGAGCCCATGGATAACCATGGATGTAAAGGGTGCTAACACCTTCCCTTTGCATAACCTACCCCCCGGACCCAAAAATCTTTTAAAAGGTCTTTCCTGTTCTTTTATGCCTTTCCTTTGGATAAAATAAAAGTCGGTGGCGACTCTTGCTATCCGCAACATAACTAAAGTCAGTTCTCCCACCGTGTTACAGGTACCATCGGAGTAAAACTCCCAACTTAAAATATGCCAGGTTATCGAGGCATCTGCAAGGCATAAGCCTTCAACATAATAATTTTTCCAATCCAGGCCAACATGGTGAGCATCCGCTCCAACTTAGAAAATGCAATGTATGTCATGATTACAACACCACAACACATAACAACAACCAACTCGAAACAACATACAACAAACAACATAACAACTTTAATTCAACACGATTCAACTTTGGCTATAGACCTACAACTTATATACATCAAAATTGGTCATACGACCTACAACTTTAATTTCAACATGGGTCATTCGACCTACAATTTAATATCAATATTGGTCCTTCGACCTTCAACTTAAAAATGCCCATAAATCGGGACAAAAATACATAATCTACGGTTCGAAACAATCCACACATTCAACACTAACTCAACACAATAAACCGACTATAATCACCTACTAATTATTACGAACTACCTTGTCAATTTTCGTTAAATTCCGGACGACTAATTTTATCGCTAATGTCACCCGGTCAACTAAATCGGTATTGTTTTTACTAATATTACTGCTACCAATAATTCCCACCGAATCTGTTAAATTCCAGCTTACTGGTATATTTTCCTGCTACCAATCTCTTACTGTCATTATAATTTCATTATGTTAAAATACCAATATTTACTAAGTTTTAATTTTTCTGCTAAGACTTACCACTACTATATTAATCTGTTTCATCTACACATTACTGCTTACAGTTCAGTAATCACCAACCACATGTGTAACTAATAACTATTAATTAACTACTTCATTATGCCACACTTTAATTAAATTAACTAAGTTCTATGACCATTAACTAATTTATTTCATTAACAAAATTCATTAACTAATTCACTTAATTAATTAACTAAATGGTCCCCATTCAGAAATGTGTGGCTTGGGCCACTTACCATGGTGGCTCACATCATGCATTTAATGGCTCTCATCATGATAAATGGTGGCTTGCGCCACCTTCCAATGATCACCAGGTGGCTTACGCCACCTATTATCTTCAGGGGTGGCCTGCGCCTTCCGTTCTTCACAACGGGTCTGTCCGAATCCAATTCTCCTTATTTTTCCAGAATCAGACTAAATACTATAATTCACCACAATCGATTACAAGAACAACACTTCACATAAAACGATTATTTCCCAAAGGATCAAACAACATAAAATCAACAATCGACAATACAAAATTGCATAATCCCAATCCCACATAATAATCATTCTATTCCCGGTTATATATTTCGAACCCCACCCTTACCTTAAATTGATGGCCGCTCAAATTTCCGATCGACTTTTCCCGAAATTGGATTCGACGACAACAACTTCCGTAACTCTCTTTCTCCAACTTTTCCTCTTTTTCAACTTCTACTGAAAACCTAGTTTCTATTTTCATTTTTCTTCTTTTATTATAATTATTATTATAATTATAATCTCAATTGGACTTACTAATTAACACTTCTACGATTACTAATATCAATGCAACGACTAAGCCCACTTAAATAAAATACTCTTATAATTCCATAATATTAATTCTAATATTATTTCTCCCAACTAAATCGACTAATTATCGACTATCAAATAAATAGTCCAAACCACCAAATCAACATATTCAACCATAAACGAAAAATATTCAATATCGTTTTCCACAATTTAAATCAATTTATTTAATCAATTCAACTCTAACCAACTTAGAAACATCAACATTACATTCCGATAATTCGGAACTCAACCCAATCATCATAAACGACACAAACCAACGTAAATCAACACAAATACACAAATCAACGCAAATCAACACAACATAATACAAGTATATTTGATTAAATAATTAATTAAATAAACGGACGTTACAACTCTCCCCCACTTAGAATATTTTCGTCCTAAAAAATTTGTCCAATACAACTACTCCAATTACGTTATTCCATCCGACTAATCAACTCTCATCCCCGAAAGACAATCCCACATAGAATACAAACAACAATTCATAACCTCAACGATGACAACACAAATACTACTCAAGTAATACACTTGACAACTAACATCACAATACAAAGAGTAACCAACTTAAGAATTCACCGGTTATAGAACTAGAACACAACATAAGAACACACAACTTAAACACAACATCAACACAACATACTACCAACATCGTTGTTACTCATATATGAACAACCACACTACACCACGCCTTCGCTGTGCACTCTGATTACTTGTAAAGTGTCAAGTCTACCAAGTTTATTTCCAACATCTCAATCACCAAAACTGACATAACAAAAGACTTTCGACTTAACTCTTCGGAAATTCCATCCCAACAGGTATGCTACACTTTAGTAGTTACCGAATACTTCGAGCTTAGATCCGTAAGACAACACAATGTTCAACATAATTACAACGGCGACTACTTCCCAATTCTTGGATAAAATATTCATATACTTCCATGAATTCACAATTATCATAAAACATAACTACAACTTTACCATCTCTTAATAACACATTCTCCAAAAATTTCTTAAACACGTAACAACATTACAACCACATATGGTACATGAGTCCAACTAATCCTGACAGGATAACTCATCCTTTTCACTTCCAACTAACTCAACATACGAATCATTGATTCCTACTTATATTGGCACAGTGCTTCATAAATTCTTATATGAATCAACACAACCAAGTAACTAATCTTTTTCTAACCAAAAGTTGCACTTTAATAAACCAACTTATAACTTCACTTCTTTTAATACTTGCTTCTCAACTCTATCTGACATTCTTGTCAAATAATGGTCTTACATATCCATCTACTTTCCCCTCGAATCATCTCAAGAAAACTTCAAGTCCCACGCTACTTAATTCATCACAAAACAACACTCAAATTATCCAGAACTCAACTATGAGTTTCCATACTACTCGTCAATCCAAACACAACCTCATGCTACGTCCACGAAGCCAACCAATATTCTTACATGAATCTTCATCGAAAAAATAAACAATACTCAAGCGCTCAACTTGGCTTTAAAAAATTCAACGTACATACCATACCAGTTGGCAAGACATATCTATCCGTCAATTATGATTCTGTCTACTATCAAAAAGAGATTAAGGTGATAAGTTCCTCAATTTGTCAATAGACAGCCGACAACCATAACAATGGCATAGATCATCATTATCCAACACAATAGCATACTTCAACTTGTGCCCAAAGTCTGTAAGCATAATGCTCCGCCAACTCTCTAAGGCTTACCAACCTCTTCTTAGTCTCCTTAATTTTGACTTCGTCAATTATATTAAAATGTCCAAAATCTAATACACAATCGCCTATACACGCTCATAGCACAACACAACTTTAAATATCCTTCTAACACCGAAATTGCTACTACATCAAGTACTATCCAACTCGGTTCGCTCCAATTACAACTTTCATCCAAGTTAATTTTTTTTAACAACACTAATCAAACTTTCACATTTCTCTCAACATTACCATCACATAACATCGTCACTTTAACCGTCCCCATTCGACATAAATCGCATCTCTATGCATTCTCCGATACCGTCTCGTTCTTTCTAATACCAACATTTTATTCCTTATCAATATTTCACACTCGTCGTCATCTTTCCAAATTTTCAGCAATAATCACCCAACTTCGAATACAATTATATCTTTCAATACAGACCTCCTAAACACAAAATCATATTCTAAAATGAAGGGAATTTCGTGTAGATTCCAGAACTTCAAGAATCTCTTAAATCTGAGTTACGAGTAAAAGGTTTTATTCCTTGCAATGGGACTAGTTCAGAATTCCCGTATGCAGAATTTTCCAAAAATCAACATCAGACCCAAATATTAAAACACATTTATCTCCCTCTTCACAAACCTCCTGAAGGAAAATCTTATATGCAAACTGTAGGAAATTTTGTAAGCTTTCCAAAAAGCTCAGAATTTCTTCAATCAGAATCACGAATAAAACGTTGTGCCTCTATTACTGACAGATGCTCCAAAATTGCAAAAAATCAGAATTGAGATTGACGAACATACTTTCTTTTCATCTAACTACTAAATTACCCTAATTTAGTCCAACTATACTCCCGACATACTAGTCTACCAAAATAATCCATTAACTTATCATTTCCATTGGAATAATTCTTTATTCTCAATCAATTTCTCATCCATGTTCTACGCACTTCTCAAACTCGACCGATACGAATTAACGAGTCTAAACACTCGCCGGTCCGTAATAACATCGCTTCAATAACATTTGAATTCTTGCAATCAACATTGTCTTAAACCAACTTCTACATACCAACAACACGTCCGGGAGCAAGCCTCTCCCCCACTTAATCCAAACCAACACCTGCAGACAACGACTAGAAACTGTAGCGGTAAAATCATGAGTGAAGCTATTGGTTAACTTAACTCAAAGTAAACAGAGCCACCACCGCGCTTTTATTTTATTCCAAATGGAAAAGGGAAAAATAGTGAATAAAACCTAATGAATCTAAAAGCAAAAAGCTAAAAGAAACAAGCAGAGAACGGGTAAGGGGATAGGTTACAAATTGGGAAGGTTTTACGCACCCAAAATGTCCGTGGTACTCCACGGGAGCCCTTTGAAATATTTATTGCTTTTGGTTTGAAAATGGTTTGTTTTAAAAGAGATTGAAGAGATGAGAAGCGAAATGTTTTTTTAGATTTTTGTGTTTGAAGAGACGATCGTCTCATGCCTACGTACCCACAAAGTGCAATGCGAGACCAAAACCTCGTAGTTCGTGGTACAAAATGTGAAAAGAAACAATGCATTGAATTAATTTTAAAATGTAAAGACAAGTCTTCATTCTTTAGTGAATAATTTCGCTAGAAAGAATGAATCATATTTAAACATAAAAATGATGAAAGAAAGAAAAGTGCACGAGGGCACAAAAACAATTGAATGAGTTTTGCATTTTTTAAGGTGTTTTTGAAAAGAAAGTTTCGATATGCTTATGTGGTTTAGAATTTGTTAAGAAACGAAATGAAAAGGTAAAACCGCTTGACCTAAGTCAAGGTTTGGTTATAAAAACGTTTTAAAGCTTGAAAACAAAGAAGATTTTGAAAATAGGAAGAAGATTTGAAAATTTAAGAAACAGGAGGAGATGAAAGGACTATCCTAAGACTTGAAAGTAAAAGTTAAGGGAAGAACAACCAAACCGTATGGTGAATATTCTTCGAAACAATAGGATTTCCATCTTCATAAACAAGTGAACTAAATCGGCTAAAGTCTCCAATCCATAATGGATCAAGCAAAGGAATAATCCTAGAATCTAAGTCCAAACTCCAAGTCCAATGCTAAGGATAGTGGCCATAGTCCAAAGTTGAAGTCACAAGTCTTTTAGATGTTTAATCCTTTATTAATGTTTTTGTGTCCAAATGGAAAAAAGAAAAATCATAAGCATAACAATATAAACATAAACAATATGGTGAATGATATAGTATAATAAAAGCATAATAAAAGAGATAAGGAGCGAGAGATTGAAATAAAGAGGATAAGGTGCGAGAATGAATTCAAATGTTAGTATATTAATAGTATAATAATATTTACATAGCAATGGTATGATGAACTTAATCAAACACAACCAAAAAGAGATAACCAAAATCGAGAGGCAACCGGATCCAATTGGATCTTATTCCGAATTCGGGACAAGTTTAGGTCTATGTTAAGCAATCGCCGAGTAATTTACGAAGTAATTACCCTACAAATGAGGCCGACCACCACCAATTAAAGTGGAAAATATTTGTACTAATACATGTTAGAGAAATGATATAATTGATCATTCTCCGAAAACATGTCGCACGAAAAGAAAAAAAGAATGGTAACGATCTAATCTTAATCGAGATTTTACATTGAATTATCGAAAGAACCCTATCACGATCCCAAAGTATGGAGAATGATCCATATAATAATTCATCCATAGATTTGAAATTATAAAGATTAAAACTCTTCAAAAATCAATAATCGTCGAATCGGAGATCTCATCGACCAAAAAGAAAAATGAGAGATGGATAAGAAACATGGATCTAAAATAGAATCCATACAAAAACAACTAAAATATTTTCAAACTATTTTCCCAAGATCCTCTTTTTTAAAATGAGAATAGGATGATGAAAATATGAATAAATTCTAGAAAAATTTTAAAGAAAGAAAAGAAAATAAACAAACATTAAAAGAAAAATAAAAAGAAAGAACATATGGGAGGAGTATTGTGCAGGATGTAGGAGTGTGGTTAGAAATCAATCCAATTGTCTCTAAGCCCAACAACATTTCTTGTTTTTCTTTTTAAAAAAAGAATAAATCATTTAAAAAAATAAATAAATATAAAACAATGAGAAAATAGATGCATGTTCCTTCTTCCCCTTTGTGCGGCCGCTACTGTTCATCATGAGAGGGAGGGCGGCAGAGCTCTGCCCAAACGGAACGGAGGAGCTCCGTTTAGGTACCGTTATGATTGGAAATGCGAGAGGATTACGAATATATGATCTATTTTAACCGACGCTCAAACGTAACTTCGAATATGAACCGAGAAGATTTAACGAAAACCTTCAAATTACCTTCAAAAACGGTAAGGAACTTCTCCAAATCCTCTTCTCTCTTATCTGTTTGTATTTGGTGTTATTGTTGTGTTATTATGGTAATTGAACTAGAATTGAAGAAATGATTTGGATTTTTGAAAATGGTGTTGGTTTTGTGAAGAGATTTTGAGAGAGCTTTGAGAGGCTTTTAAGCTTGTTCAATTGAAGAAGGTGGAGCTGAATTTATAGGAGGATGAGGAGCATCGAAGCTACCATTTTGTTCTTAACTTCTCTGCGTTTCGTCGTCACGAGTAACGCGTTTGTGCAGCTGAGTTTTGGCTTGCATTTTGATTCAGGAATTCTGCGTTTAGCTTCTTGTATCAGCTGCGTTTTGGTATCATGAAATTCACGTGTTTGCTCGCAACAATTTTCTGCGTTTTATTTGTTTTTGTGATGCGTTTTGGACCTGTGTGAAAATGCGTTTTTGATTCACAAAGTTCTTGTTGCAGTGCGTTTTATTTGGAAACTTTGTGCGTTTTGATGCAGGATGAAAGCATGTGCTTGGCTTGTGTTGTTTGTTGAGATGTAGCTGCGGAAATACGACTCGTGATATCAGCGTGCGTGTTGCTGATGATGTGATGTGAGTACGATGTGACACTGTGAAGCTTGTGTCTGTGGCTTGGAGAAAAAAATAATTGTGAGTTTCACGTGTTGAAGTTGTTTGGCTGATGCTAATATGACTGTGTGGTAGATGGCTTGTACAAGTGAACGACTTGAATGTAAAGCTGATGAAACGAAACTGATTGATTGTGTTTGCCGTTCACGGATGGGAATGCTTGGGAAACTAATGGTGTGGGCCGGTAGCTGCTTTGAGATAGCTGGCTTCATATTTTTTTGTATTGCATTTTGTAATCAAAAACTTTTTTCTTTAAGAATGTTTCAATGGGCTTTTTTGGAAAATGGGTTCTAGAATAAAAAACAATGGGTCCATGAAATTGAAGAAATGGATATTGATTAGGAAAAGATAATATTTGGAATTAAAAAAATGGGAATGAAAATAAAATTGGATATAGAAAATTGGAAATCGGTTAAAAAAATGGTAACTTAGATAATCAAACCAAAAAAAGGGTATGAATCGGGTAATCGAGAAAAAAAATGGAAAAGTGATGATTATTGAATATTAATGGATAATATAATTGGCAAATAAAATGGTTTAATAAAAAAAAGGTGATGGATATATTTTGTAAATGGATGAGAATGGATATGAAACGAAAATTTGGAAAATCAAGCGGATTGAATATAGAATAATGGAAATGATTATTGAAAAGGGAATGATTTAATAAAACCACTGAACACAACCACTCCTGAACCACTGAATAATTTGCACATTAAGCCACAACCACTTGAATTGTCTGAAAATTGCCCCGGATTATTTGAATCCATGTTGAGGAAAATAAATCCACAAATGGACCACTTATGAACTGATGAACTTCGCACCTAACACAACTTGATAAGCTAATGAATTTCAGCACACGACATCCTGAACTTTGAACACACACTGTTTGAGAAGTAAACCACTAACAAAAATATTTTGCAGTTGAAACAATCTTTTGATAGTTTGACCAATATTAGGTCAAACGTCCATCTGGATCGAATCATAACTGAACAACCACCTCTGGATTGAAAACTCTGCCTTGTCTTTGGAAACCTGCACACAGAGAAGAAGAAGATGCAAACTGCAACATTTTTTTTGTATTTTGGTTAGAAGTTAGTAAATATAAACAAATGAAAGGAAAAGTAAACATGGTGATCCCATGTGAGGCATAGACCTGCACCTGAGGAGGATAAATGAACCAGTGCATGATCTTGTTTGTATGCAAGATGCAAATGAGATGCGAAAAATCTTAGGTTAAAAAATTAGGGTATGACAAAAACTAACAAACAAGTACCGACAGTGTTTCACACATATCATGCATCAAGGAATAAACGAAATTAGACAACATTGGTCGGACGACCGACAATAATCGATTACATCAGAGTAATAAAATTCAACTTAATAAAACAAATAAGATGTCACATTTCAACTTTAAAACACTTTTCATTTAATCAAATAATACATTGATACATAACACTTTTAATTCAGATGAAACTATAATAACAACTTTTATTCGTTCTTTGAAACCAAAACAACTTTCACTACGCAACGAATTCTCAAATATTCAACTAAACATGGTATAACAATTTGTTCAACTTAAAAACTTAGTAACAACCTATTTTAACTGTAACAACTTAAAACACCAACAAAACAACTAAGCGTTCATTCCCCCGAGTGTTACGTATCAGAACATCGACACCGACTCGAACTAACGAAGATAACAAGCTTCTTTCAAGCTAACATGCACGTTACCAACATAGGGGTAGCATTCAAACAGAAGGGGTGAGATATTGAACAATATAAACAAGAGTATGATAATTAATAAGTTAGATAGAATCATACAATTTCACCACTATTTAACAACAACAACTTAACAATCACCCATAATCTATCAACATACTTTATCAACTTATTACACATATCAACATTTACTACATAATCAACATAATTAACATCATCATATTTAACATAATCAACTTCAGCAAACATAATCAACATAAACAACATAAATAATGCGACAACTTTATCATCATAACCATATAAGCAACTTCATTAACATGATCACATAATCAACTTCACGACATAGTTAACATAAAAATATAATCGACTTAAGAAACATAATCAACTTTATCGGCATAACTCACATAAACAACTTAATCAACTTAATCAACGTAAACAACTTCATCAACTTAATCCACTTAATCAACATAAGCAACTTCCTCGACGTAATCAACACAAACATCTTCTTCAACTTAAGCAACATAAACAACTTCATCAACTTAATCAACACAAACAACTTCTTCAACATAAATAATGCAACACATATGTGACTCAACTATGCATATGCATGTGGTACCATAAGAGGCATATGCAAAACATAAGCCTTCAACGTGATAATTTTTCCAATCGAAGCTAACGTGGTGAGCATCCGCTCCAACTTAAAAAATGCAATGTATACCATGATTACGACAACACAACACATAACAACAACTAACTCGAAACAACATACAACAAACAATATAACAACTTTAATTCAACACGATTCAACTTTGGCCATAGGCCTACAACTTATATACATCAATGTTGGTCATACGACCGACAAATTTAATTTCAACATGGGTCATTTGACCTACAACTTAATATTAACATTGGTCCTTCGACATTCAACTTAAAAATGCCCATAAATCGAGACAAAACCACATAATCAACGATACAAGAAAATCCACACATTCAACACGAATTCAACAAAATAAACCAACTAAAATTACCTACTAATTATCACGAACTACCTCGTCAATTTTCGTTAAATTCCGGACAACTAATTTTATCGCTAATTTCACCTGGTCGACTAAATCGATACTGTTTTTACTATTATTACTGCTACAAATAATTCCCACCGAATCTATTAAATTCCAGCTTAATGATATATTTTCCTGCTACCAATCTCTTACCATCATTATAATTTCATTATGCTAAAATACCAGTATTTACTAAGTTTTCGTTTTCTGCTAAGACTTACCACTACTGTATTAATCTGTTTCAACTACACATTACTTCTTACAGTTCAGTAATCACCAACCATATGTGAAACTATTAATTAACTACTTCATTATGCTACACTTTAATTAAATTAACTAAGTTCTATGACCATTAACTAATTTATTTCATTAACCAAATTCATTAACTAATTCACTTAATTAATTAACTAAATGATCCCACTCAAAAAGTGTGGCTTACGCCACTTGCCATGGTGGCTCTCAACATGCATTTGGTGGCTCTCATCATGATAAATGGTGGCTTGCGTCACGTTCCAATAATAAGCCACCTATTACACTTCAGGGATGGCCTGCACCATCCCTTCTTTACAATGGGTCTGTCAAAATCCAATTCTCCTTATTTTTCCAGAATCGGACTAAATACTATAATTCACCACAATCGATTACAAGAACAACACTTCACATAAAACGATTATTTTCCAAAGGATCAAACAACACAAAATCAACAATCGACAGTACAAAATTGTACAATCCCAATCCCACATAATAGTTATTGTATTCTCGTTTATATAATTCGAACCCCACCCTTACCTTAAATTGATGATCACTCAAATTTACGATATACTTTTTTCCGGAATTGGCTCCGACGGCAACAACTTCCGTAACCCTCTTTCTCCAACTTTTCCTCTTTCTCAACTTTTACTGAAAACCTAGTTTCTATTTTCCTTTTTCATCTTTTATTATAATTATAATTATAATTATAATCACAATTGGACTTACTAATTAACACCTCCACAGTGACTAATATCAACGCAACAACTAAGCCCACTTAAATACAATACTCTTATAATTCCATAATATTAATTCTAATATTATTTCTCCCGACTAAATCGTCTAATTACCGACTATCAAATAAATCTTCCAAACCCCCAAATCAACATATTCAACCATAAACGAAAAATATTCAATATCGTTTTCCACAACTTAAATAAATTTATTTAATCAATTCAACTCGAACCAACTTAGAAACATCAACGTAACATTCCAATAATTCGGAACTAAAGTTAACTCATCGTAAACGGCACAAACTAGCTTAAATCAACACAAATACACAAATTAGCGCAAATCAATGCAACATAATACAAATATATTTAATTAAATAATTAATTAAATAAACGGGTGTTACAATCAACGTTAAGTCCTCAGACTTCACTGCGAACCGCCGTCTGCCACCACTGCTACCGAGGACAGTCAACTGACCACAACTTCATCTTCTAAAAATTTGTAAGTTTCTTCATTTCTTTGTTGTAGAAAGACTTCTGATCTTTGTTTGGTAGAGATGCATGTAGTTAGGATTGGAATTTGGGTTTATAGGATCCATAATTTAGACTATTAGGATTTTTGATACGGTGTTCCTTTCTTCGCACGGTGGGTGGCTCGTGGTGTTCATCGTCGCTGCGACGATTAAAACCTTTAAGGGTGTCTTCTTTAGTTTTTTTCACGGCGTCTCCGGTTGAGCTTTAATCGAAGTTTTATGTTTTTATACTGAGGAAGTTGAATTCCGTGCGAGCTGAGATTTTTTTGTTCGCGAATTTCCCTCCTCATGTGAGCACATGGGCGTTCTTCCGAGGATACAAATATAGGTTACTTTGAATAAGGGCTTAGGTCGAGGACATCATCCTCGTCCCTCTATATGTCGTTTCACTTGATTACTAGTGGAAGGATGGATTTGATTTAAATTATTGAATTCACGTTTACTTTTGCTGCTTTTAAGGTGAAAAGATGTCTGCAGAATGACCTGTCCATATGGCCGTGGAGAAGCTCTCCGATGATATGGCTTCATCCCCGAGTCGCTCCGAGGAGACAACATCTGAGGATATTTTCTCCGCTCAGACTGATTTTGAGGAAGCCACCTTTGCTCGTACTGAAGATAACCATCTAAAGGAGGATGATGCCAGCGGGAGATTCCAGTTGAAGAATGGGTTGTTGGGGAGCCTCTAAATATCAAGTCAGTATACGCTGAGCCCCAAGAAGGTACTGGTTTGGTAATTGGGGATCCCGAAGATTGGCGCGTTAGGTATCCCGACGATGGGGATCACATTTTTTCGTGTTATGGTCCCAATAGGTTTGCCATGCACAACTTTTTTTTAAGGAACTCAGGTTCATAATCCTTTTTCCAGACTTTCAGACATTTGTATTCATCCATTTGGAGCTTTCTCCCTTGCAACTCCACCCAAACTCGTTTGTTTTTATGAGAGCTTTCGAGCTGACTTGTGGGTACCTGAAGATTGGGGAAAATTTTCCCCTGTTCTTTCATATCTTTCACCTTCAGAGGTAGGTCGTCCAAGGGAGGTATGGTTGGGTTTCTCTTAAATAGAAGAGAAAGATCTTCAAAGTTTACTCGGAGTCGATCAGAGACTTAAAGGATAGGTATTACTTGGTAGAACCGATATCAAAGTGTGCTCGAGACTCTGTACATTGGAAAAAAATTAGAAAAAGAACAATACTACCATCATCATTTATTGGCGGTCGTTGAGACATGACACAACGTTATGAAGATGTCATGGCTATTATTCTTAATGGTGGTAAACCATATATTTTTCTGACAATGATGTGCAATCCTTCTTGGAGTGAGATAACATCATAACTTCTACCCTTTCAGACACCACAGGACCATTCGGATTTGCTAACAAGAATTTTTTGTTCTAAATTCGAGCAACTGAAGGATGGTGTTATTAATAAAGGAGTCTTAGAAAAGGTTAAAAGTTACATGTATGTCATTGAATTTCAAAAACGAGGATTGCTGCATGTGCATATGTTGTTAGTCTTAGAAAGTAACGACAAATTGCATGACCCAAAAGAGTATGATAGTGTGGTTAGAGCAAAAGTACCTATATTAGAAAGTGAACCACAACTGCGTGGGGCAGTTCTAAAACACATGATCCACGGACCTTGCGGCATAATCAACCGAAAGTCTCCAAGTATGAAAGACGGGCATTGTAAACAAAGATTTCCCAAACAATTCTTGGATGAAACACATCAAGGCACTGACTCATATCCTGAGTATATGAGAAATTTTGATGAACCTATATCGTTGGGTAGAGGTAGGTCTGTCGACAATAGATGGGTGGTTCCTTATAACCCATGTTGCTGTTAAAGTATGATTGCCACATCAACGTAGAGGTTTGTAGCAGAATTAAAAGTATTAAGTTTCTATAAAAATATGTGTACAAGGGTCCTGATCGTGTGTCTATGGAGGTTCATAGAGGATCATACATGGACGAAGTTCAACAATATGTTGATGCAAGATGGATTTATGCTCTCGAGGCATTATGGAGAATATTTCACTTCACTCTTTACCGATTATATCCTTCTGTTGAAAGATTACAGATCCACTTACCGAACCGCTATCAAGTGCGCTTTTATGATCATCAGTGAATTGCGGATGTGTTAAATAATGAACGGAACTCCAAAACAATGCTCACACAATTCTTTGCTTTAAACCTAAGTGATCCTGAAGAAAGAAATTATTTGTATAGAGAGATTCCAAAGCATTATTATTGGAACAATAGGGACAAGGAATGACATCTGTTGTACCCCAAAATTTTCCCTCATATTTCAAGACAATATGTCTCAAGAGGTCTCCTAAAATTCATAAGATTCTCAATTGCTCAAAGGAACTCAAGGTTTCATCAGACAAAGCTTCATCCTAAGCAATAGATCTCAAATTAGGGTTTTGTGTTTCTCAAAGTAAATTGGACTTCCAAAGCCTCAAGTGGACTTCATGGTATCCCATATACTTCAAAGGAACCTCATGTCAAGTTTCAAGACCTGTCCTACAATTTTGGCCAGTCAGATGCTCAGATAATCAATAATCAGTTAACTTTGGTAAAAAGTAAATTGTGGTCAACATACAGTCAAACTTCAAGATTTTTGGTCAACATCAAGATTATGAAGTAAGATTTATCATTTGGTCAAAGGTTGATCTTGATTCATCAAGAAAACCTCAAATTCATCAAAAGACAAAAGTTATTAAATTAGGGTTTTCTTCAAGAAAAGTCAACTGAACTTTGACCAGACATAACTCTCATATACTTCATCATAAGTTTCCCAACCAAAGCCTATTTTGAAGGAAATTCTATTCTCTACAATTTTGTGACTCACAAGTAAAGGCCAAAAATGTTTCATTTGGAAGATATGGGCCAAGACATTATTGGTCCTCTAAAAAGTCAACAAAAATTCATCTTTTTGAAAAGCTCATAACTTGAACATGGAAGATCAAAATGGAATGGGACTAAAAGGAATGGTTAGAAGACATCTTGGGGTTTCTAAAAAGTGCAAGAACACATTCAAATGATAAAAATTGAGGAAGTTATGCATTGTCAAAGTTAAGCAAAATTGAGGGGGGTGCATGAAGCAAGTAATGGCTAAAACTTGATTTTTTGCCAAATGGGCCAATTCTTTCATAACCCAGACTTGTTTATAAGAGGATCCACGACCTCATGGTCATATTGTTTGCATATTCTTTATTTATTTTAGATTTAATTTATTTAAATTCAATTTTTATTAAAATAAATATTAGAAAATCAAGTATTTGATATGGTTTTCATTATGAGATCAGATTTGAGAGATACTCCCATCCTAATAATTCCAAATTCATTTTTGGAAAGAATCATATTATTCATACAAAATATCAAAAGATTGAAGATCAAATTTTCAAATAAGGAGAGTTTTGAACACCACTTGAATACAAGATCAAATCTCTTGATCCAAACCCATTTTTTTACCTAATTTCTTTTCTTATATATTCTCATCATGTGCATATCAAAGGACACAAAATTCTTGCCTCAGAAACCAAAAAATATACTTTCAAAAATTGTCAGAAAACGAAGTTTTGCAACCAAGAATCCTAGCATAACTTTAAAAAACTGTGAACTTGAAGCAATCTGTAGACCAATTTCCAACTTGTTTCAATCCATTCTAAACATTGCAATCGGTTCCCGAGATTCTTCTGAAGCTATCCAGACCATTTCCATCCATCGAAATACGTAGAAACACAATACAGTTTGCCTATTTTTTTTTTGAAATTATATATATATATATATATATATATATATATATATATATATATATACATACATACATACATGTTTAATTTGTTTTGATTGTATATTCGTGTTTATAATCATGTTTCGATGTTTTCTGGATAGATTAATTGCATTTTAAGAACAAGTACAAGGATTCACCATGGCTAGAGTTCAAAGCTCCAAATCAGGGTTTTATTTGTTTTAACCATAATTGGATGAAACCAATACCACCATCATATTTAGGAGGCGGTTTCCAATCGATTCATGTATTCATAGGAAATTTATTTTCATTATTTATTGAGTTTGATTCTTGCAAGTGCAACCTATTGCTACAAAACGAAAATTGTAGCCAAAAGCCTGGTTGCATGCGTGAAGAAGATGAAGTCATGGCGTGTTGTTTTCTTTTATTTAAAAAAATTAAATCAAACATTTTTTTTATAATCATCTAATTGAAAAAGAATTATTAATTTAATTAAGTTTAATTATTAGTTAATCACCATTATCTTAATAATTAAGATAATTAGATAATTATTTTTCTCAATTAATTTTATTTCACTTAATTTTCAACTAATTAATTAATTAATTTTTTAAATATAAGTTAATATAATTTTAATTCTAAAATCAATTAAGTTAGTTAATTTAGTATTCCTCGGTTCACCCGACTTTTGACAATTAAATTAAAGTTAATTAATTTATCTTTGAATAAATGATCTTGTCCCTACATAAAAGATCATAGTCCCCTCGATGACCCTTCAAGTTGCTTTCGAATAAATGATCTTGTCCCTACGAAAATGATGATAGTCCCTTCGAATTGCTAAGGTATCCTTACATGTTACCTTTTATAACCATTCGATGACCTTATGCTTGTCCCTCCAAATCCAAGGATAAGACTACTTACTAACAGATAGTAAGAACAATTATATTCCTAAAGAAACGAAAATGACAAGAAAGACCTTACAACTTAGGGTAAGTAATTCTTAAATGCTTGCTCACAACTTTCAAAATAAATGCTTTTCACACCCTACACTCTTCTTCAAAATACTTTCAAACAAGTAAATACTTTGTATACATTCATACGAGAATCATTACAAAGTTAAATCTTTGCAAAATATTTTAATCACACATTACACTTTTCAAAAAAAGCAAGTAAAAAAGTGAGCTAAGCATTTAAGATCCCATGGATAACCATGGATACAAAGGGTGCTAACACCTTCCCTTTGTATAACTTACCCCCGAACTCAAAATCTTTTAAAAGGTCTTTCTAGTTCTTTTATGCCTTTCCTAATTGGATGAAATAAAAGTCGGTGGCGACTCTTGCTTACCGCAACATATTTTGCGACAAAAAACTAAAAGTCAGTTCTTCCACCGTGTTACGGCATCGCAGACGATCAACAAGAAAAGTTATAGGGAGAATCTATATGGTATCACCTTCCGAGGGAGAGAAGTTTTACTTGTGAGTACTGTTATCTCATGTCAGAGGTCCAACCAGTTGGGAACATCTTCTTACAAATAATGAAACTCCTTTTCGTACATTCAAAAAATCAGTCGAGGATAGAGGATTTCTAGAGGCTGATCACATTATTCGTGACTGTTAGGTTGAGGCTATGAGTTTCCGATTGCCACATGCTTTACGGAGGTTACTTGTGACGATTCTCATATTTTATGAACCTACTGATGTTAGAAGTCTTTGGAATGAGTTTTTTACATATATGGCAGATGATTATCAAAGAACAAACAATGTTGTGCAATCGGTCTTGACTAATATGTTATTGAAGGACTTGAATGAACTCCTAAACCTTCATGGTAAAAAAATTGAAGATTATGATCTCCCATCTTTAACCCTTAATATAGTACAAGGAGATTCAATTACAAGTGTCATACAAGAGGAGTTAGCGGTCGATATCCCCAATGAAGATATTGAATATGTTGCTAAGTTAAATAATGACCAAGTCATTGCATTCAAAACCATTATGAATGTAATTGATCAAAAACACAGTGGGGTATTTTTTGTTGATGGTCCAAGAGGAACAGGTAAACCATTCCTTTATCGAGCATTAATGGCAAGTTTAAGAAGTAGAGGAGAAATTGTCTTGGCAACTGCATCATCTGGTATAGCTGCAACATTGTTACTCGGTGGTAGAACTGCACACTCTCGATTTAAGATACATATCGATATACAACCGAGTTCCATTTGTGGCATTCAAAAGTAAAAAGATCTTGCAAATATCATCAGGGTTGCTGCTGCGATAATTTGGAATGAAGCCCCAATGAAAACAAAAGTTGTTTGGAAGCCTTAGATCGATCATTACAAGACATTTGTAGCAACAATGCTCAATTTGGAGGAAAAGTTATGATCATGGGGGGAGATTTTCGTCAAGTTCTTTCTGTTGTAAGAAAAGGTACTAAGGCACAAATAATTTATGCGTGTATTGTTCAGTCTCATTTATGGACTCATACCAATATTTTACGGTTGCGTCAAAATATGTGACCATTGCATGATTAAGATTTTCCGAATTTCTTATGCGCATTGGTGATGGTGTTGAACCTACCAAACCAGATGACATGGTGAGGTTACCTTCACAGATTACAATCCCATAGGAGGGTGATCATTCCATACAACTACTTATCCAACATATTTTTCCTGATTTAGAATTGCATGGTTAATATGCCCCTTATATGGTACAAAGAGCTATTTGTACCCAACAAATGATGACGTCCAAAAATTGAATGATATAATTATCGACCAGTTTCCATGAGAAGAACATAATTTGTTGTCGTTTGACGAGGTCGAAGGGGATCATTATAATTTATACTAGCAAGAATTCTTAAACTCAATTGCACAAGGTAGTTTGCCACCTCATATTCTAAAGATAAAAAAGGTGTACCATTTATGTTGTTGAGAAACCTGGATCCTAGATATGGGTTATGTAATGGGACGCGACTATTGTGTCGTGGATTATTTATGAATATATTGGATATGGAAATCTTGACAGGAAACAATGTCGAAAAATGAGCTTTCTTACCCCGAGTTAAGATAAAAGCATCTACAAGTGATGGGTTGCCTTTTGTCCTTAGTAGAAATAAGTTTTTGCAATTACAATAAATAAGTCACAGGGACAAACCATTCCAAATGTTGGAATATATCTTCGACGACATGTTTTAGTCATGAACAATTATATGTGGCTTTATCCAGAGGTGTTTCATAGGCTACAAGAGTTTTAACCAGAGAAGAAAAATTGGAAGGAGAAGATGGTGACTATACAAAAAAATAGTCTTTAAACAAATTCTTTTATCGCACCCACAAGTATTCATCATTAAGTACATTAAAAAAATTGTTCACGCATTGATTCTCATTTTAGTTACACGAAATGCCAAGATAATAAATGCATTCCTTATATGATATACTAAATCTAAATATAATATTATTTTTCTTTGATTCGCAGCCAAACTAGAACACAATGAAGTCTTCCAATTATGTAAAGAGATAAGACGTAAGAATGTTGAAACTTGCTTTGACACAAAAGTAAGTTATAATTAATCATTTCTTTTATGCTTTTATAATAATTTCTTTTATGCTTTTATATTACATGCTTTTATATTATAATGTACAATTGGGTCATACTTATTTTCACTATGTTGTGCAATAAATTTTAGATAGAAGACTTTGAATATAAATTGAACACATAGAATGATGAACAATCAATTGCATCTGTGAGAAAACTCGACAATAAGGTGTATTAAGTTTTCCACAATTTGGCATAAAAAACTATTAGTTTCTTTTTCATCGCTCTTTCACTAATACTATTATCATCCTTATTACTAAAAAAGATCCAACGTCTAAAAATTTACTCTGTCTACTGGAGCTCCACTGTGATAACAGATAAAACACAACTTTGGAAAATGGTGAAAATGAAATAATATCTCAAAGGATGGAGAGGTTTTTATTTTATTCATTTAAGAATTTTTTCCATGGAATATTTTTGGGGGCATGAATTTAAGTATTATTATTGATTCATTTCTTTAAATTAAACCATATATATTTACTAAGTCCATTGTTTTCCTTTTTTTACCAGGAACCCACGAGATTCAAAAATAAGTCAAAAGTATTATTCTACCAAATCTAAACTTGACCTCACCTGATCAGAAGGACCTTCCAGTGACTTGATGTACGGCCAAAGAATGGGAGGAGGAAAAAGGGGGGTGTACCTGCAAGGCACTCCAATGCTTAAGTGAGAAGAGGTACAGTGAATGAATAGGTTAATTTAGAGTGAATCAGAATACCTGACCCTTTAATGAAAAAGGGTATTTATAGTGTGCCCCCAGCGCTGGGCCAAGGTCCCTCTATGTGCCTAGATCAGTTAGGCCCAAGGAGGAACTGCCAAGGAACGCGTGAGAAGCGTGAGGACCTAGCTAAAAGGTATGGTCCTTGGTCCAACTGCCCCTATCTTTCTGGAGATAATAAAGGGCAGTTGGGTGACGTGGTAAGTGACCTGGCAGACATGCTCTTTGCCCGTCCTTAGTGTATGTCCGTCGCATAAGCAACTGGTTTGACTAAGAGGTGCCACTGCTCGAGTATATGGGCCTCTGCTCGACCTGTTGGGCCGTGACCTTATACATTCTTGAGGCCCAGTCCAGAACAGGAGCCCCCCAAGTCGAGTCTCCGAGTCGGAGCGATGAATTATCATGTAGTCGGGCGCATACGTCAGGGACAAAGCAGCAGGCGTATGGTCGAGTCAAACATGACGTTTACAGAGTTGACTGTAGTATTCTTTTCCGTCGGACACGTGATGCCCAACAGTGTCGACGGACACGTGACGTTTAAAAGAGTCGAGGACGCCTTACGGGGTTGAGGACGTTTCGTAGAGACGGGGAGGTGTATGGTTGCTCGGCGTCGTTCAAAATTCTTTATGGATTGACGTGTTTCAGCATTAATGGTGCGTCGCTTCGTTTACTGTGCAAACGGTGGCGTAAGCAGTAGGTAATGATGACTTGACGCGTCAATCCACGCGCCTGTGGCTATAAAAAGAGGTTGAGTTATTTCATTTGAACTTTTTCGCTCAGACGTTCACCGAAAGCTCTGAAGAAATTTCCTATCTCCGCCCGTCTCATCACCTGAACTGTCGTTGCTGCCCGAGCGCCGCCGTCTCCTTCTCTAACTTTCACTATGTCAGGTACTGATTCTGCCTTTAACTCTTTATTTTTCACGTTTTTCTGCGTTTAGTAGCTAGGATTGCATGATTTATTCGTATAGAATGGGTAGATTTAGCCTAGAAACAGTTTAATAGGTTATAAATGTGAAAAATAGAGTTAGGGTTAGATTATCCCGGGCAGAAATTTCATATGCATATGAATGGACCGGGCAGAAATTTCATATGCATATATGAAATATTTGCCCGGGGAAAAAAATTCATGTATTTATGATTGCTGCGAGCATTTATGTACGAAATTTCCCAACAGGGTTTCATTTGCTCGCGAAGGTCGCCCCTACGCCCTTTCACTTGACCTGCGGTGGAAGGGTGGATTTGATACGATGTCGAATTCACTCTTTCTGTCTGTGTTTTAGGTGCAACCGGGCGTCTACGACCTAGAGGAGAAGATACTGAACCGCGGCCCGTGGAAGAGAACATCGCGCGCTTAACTGTCGAGGAGGGAAGTGCCGGGGGGCACTGAACACGTCTCCTCGTCTGGTCAAAATGATCTTTCCTAGGTTGCGGACGAACCCTTGGACGAGGAGTCTTATTTCTACAATGAGTCGACTCGCGCTCATGCAGTGGTGGAAGATCGTGGTCCCGAGGATCCTGAAAACTAGCAGTGTCGGGCTCCTAAAGAGGCGGACCGGATATGTCATCGCTTCCCGGTGAAGCAATTCACCATGTACGAGTTCGCTTTTTGAGAGGCGAGGGTTAGGCTGCCCTTCAACTCCTTCCAAATGTCGATCTTCAAGTGGCGTCGGCTGGCGCCGTCACAGTTACACCCCAACGCCATTGCTTTCATGCGGGCGTACGAGCTAGTTTGCCGCTTCCTCGGCATTGGGTGTACTCGGGCCCTATTCTTCCACATTTTCCATCTCCAGCGGTCTGTTCTTCGGGGCGTCATAGTTGGGTCTCCTTCAAGCAGCCAGTGAGGTTGTTCAAGACATATGTGGATTCCGCCCGCCACTTCAAAGGGCGATGGTATGTAGTGAGGCCGATCACCCGTGCCGCCCTGCATTCTCTTTATTATTACAAGCGGGATGCGGACGGGGAGGAGAAACTCATGTCGAAGATACCATTAAGGTGGCAGCCCGACCACTTTGACCTTTCTACGAGCCATTACCGGGTCAAATTCTCGAGCCTGGGTATCGAGGATAGACTCGCTTACAAGAGGCTGGTGGAGTTCGTGCAGAGTTTCAACCTGGCAGTCTGGGTTGACCGAAAGGGTGTGCCTTATCTTGATGAGGCCGGGATGCCGCTCTACGAGCCTCGTCTTATCAATACAAAGGCTCTGCTCGAATGTGATACCAACGATCAGGCCATGGAATTATTGAGTAGGTGTTCTTTTATTCTTATGCTGTTTTGTTTTATGTTTCTGCCCGCTGATGTTTGTGTCTTGGTTTTGTAGGTGCTATGCCCACTGCTCGCGACCGGGTTCTCAAGCTGGCCAATCAGGCAGATGCTCCGGACAGGGTCCCCAAAAAGAAGAAGAATACGGCTCCTCGTGTCCAGGAGGTAGCTGGTGATTCAGGGGCCGAGACCTCTAACACGGCGAGCATAGTGCCCTCTTCTCCTCCGCGCCCCTCTCCGATCGACATCTCGGACAGTCCTCCTCCATCAACCTCCCCTCTCCACAAGTGGAAGCGCCCGGATGGGACACTTTCTAGATCAGCTTTGGCGGGGAGAAGCAGTCTGGGTGGCCCCGAGAGCTATTTGTTGCCCCCCTGCTACATAGAGCATGATTTTTTCAAGGTTGAGGACGCCATTGCTGTGCCAGCGCCCGAGGCGAAGGCTATTCTGAACCAGGAGGCTGGTGTCCAGCGCAAAGAATTGGCTAAGGATCTGGCTGCTGTCATCAGGGTGATGGAAACAGCCATGGTTCTGACCGACACCTCTGTGTCCACGACTTCTTTGGAGGACGCCCTTCTGAAGGTCCGTTCCGAAAAAGACAAGCTGTCAAAGGACCTGTCGGACTACAAGGAGGAGCATCAGCTACAGGGGGGGCTGAAGAAAGAGTTGGGCGAAGTTAAAGGGGAGCGGGACGTACTGAAGGTGGAAAAGGCGAGCCTGGAGGAGCAAGGCGCTGAGCACAAGAAGATGGCCGAGGAAAATGCTGCGCTCCGTGCTCGTCTCGCTCTGCTCGAGGATAATGTCAGTCCCTTGGCCGATGAGAGAGAAAAGGAGCTCGCTCTCCATTCCCGGGGTGAGCTGGTAGGACACATCCGTTCGCTCAACCAGGACCTGGTAGTTGTGTTTAAGGAGGGGTTTGACAACGCTGTCGAGCAGCTGAGGATACTGAATCCTGAGTTGGCGACGGAGGGGTCAGCCCACAATTACTGCGTCCAGGACGGGGAGATCGTGTGTCCTTTCGAGGCGGAGGAGGAGTTGGGAGAAGAGGAAGAAGAGGAAGAGTAACTCCGGGCGGAGTCTTGTTTTTTTATTTTGCTTTATTTGTATGGCCTGCGTTCCTGGTTTGTATGGCCTGTGTGCCTAGTTTGTACGAATATTGGCCTTCGGGCATACTTGTCTTTTTTCTTCGGCTACGACCGCATATGAATGAATATTTTGTTTTTAGCCGTTCACCTTGCTCGGTTTTATTTTTATATCTTGTATTTTTATGAACTGTTTTATGCTCGACCATGTTTGTCTCGTCGGTTTAGGGAACCGACGAGGTAGCGGGCGTTGTGCCCGCCTAAGATCGAAGCCGAGTTCGTGATTGGGGAACTCTGACCTCGGGGCTTGGGCTTTCCCATTGCGAGCTGGGTGCCCTGCCGATCTTGGTACTGCGACGTTGGGGCTCGATCGAGGTCCCAACTGTCGGGGAGGGTTGTGTCTGCTGGAGGGGTCGTGTTCGTCCCCGGGTAGCGTGGTTCCTCCCTGTAGTTTTGGTGGTGAAGAGCGTGGTCGTACCTTCCACGTCTCCCCGTGACATATTCAGCTGTAATATTGTCTAAGTTTCTTTGCGTTCCATGGTAGAGTGAGTTCTTCACCTTGTAGGTTTTCTAGATTGTAGGCCCCGTTGCTCGTCTTGTCGCGGACGCGGTAGGGACCTTCCCAGTTGGCGGGCAGTTTACCCTCTCTTGGTTTTTTTTTATTTCTTCTGAGGACCAGGCTGCCCACCTGGAACTCTCTCTTTATGACCTTCGCGTTGTGGCGCAAGGCTATTTTTTGTTTGAGGGATATTTCTCTAAGGGTTGCTTCGGAGCGGATCTCGTCGACGAGATCCAACTTGGCTCTAAGTGCCTCGTCGTTCATCTCCTCGTCTAGGGGTTCCTCTACGCGTCTTGTCGACTCTCGTATTTCTATTGGTATGACTGCTTCGGTGTCGTACGTCAGTCGGAATGGGGTTTCCCCGGTTGTGGAGTGTGGTGTCATGCGGTATGCCCATAGGACACTATGTAATTCTTCGACCCATGCCCTTTTTGCCTCGCCGAGTCTGCATTTCAATCCGTGCAGGATTACCCTGTTGGCCGCTTCTGCTTGCCCATTGGTTTGAGGGTGCTCCACGGATGTGAAATGTTGTTTAGTGCCTAATCCGGCCACGAAGTCCTGGAATCCTCCGTCTGTGAATTGCGTCCCATTGTCCGTGATGAGGACCTGGGGTATGCCGAACCGAGCGAGGATATTTTGTTTAAAAAATCGAAGAATGTTCTGTGCTGTTATTTTAGCCAGCGCTTCAGCTTCGATCCATTTGGTAAAATAGTCTACCCCTACGATGAGGTATTTATTCTGGTATGATCCGGTTACGAAGGGTCCGAGGATGTCCATGCCCCACCATGTGAAGGGCCAAGGAGAGGAGAGTGTTTTTAGTTCGTTCGGGGGTGCGAGGTGCATGTCGGCGTGCCGTTGGCATTTGTCGCATTTTTTGACGTGTTCCTTGGAGTCGTGTTGCATAGTCGGCCAATAATAGCCTGCTCGAAGAGCCTTTCGTGCGAGTGACCGTCTGCCGGGATGTTGGGCGTTGATTCCTCGGTGCATTTCCCCTAATATGTCGGGAACTTTCTCTTCCTCGACGCATTTAAGTAATGGGATGGAAAACCCCCTACGATATAGTTTCCCTTTGAGGAGGACGTACGAGCACGCCCTACGTTTGGTGACGGTCGCCTCTTTAGGGTCGGCGGGGAGTTCGCCCTTCGTGAGGTAATTATAGATGGGCGTCATCCAACAATGAGTATCTCCGATCACGTTAACCTCAAGTGGAGGAGGCGACTTTTCGATACTAGGTCGAGGAAGGATTTCCTGGATTACTAATTTGTTTCCGCCCTTCTTTCTCGTGCTAGCTAGTTTTAACAGGATGTCTGCTCGTGTGTTGTGCTCGCGAGGTACGTGTTTAACTTCCCACTTCTCGAATTTTTCGAGTCTTTCTTTGACCAAGGCCAGGTATTCGATGAGGTTGTCATTCTTGGTTTGGTACTCACCCCGTACTTGTGATGCCACGAGCTGGGAGTCTGTTGATATTTTTACTTACTTTGCTCCTAGGTCTTCGGCCAATCTCAGACCGGCGATGAAAGCCTCATATTCGGCTTAGTTGTTTGATGTTGGGAAAGCTAATGCTAATGAGACCTCAATCAGGATCCCGTCCTCGTTTTCGAGGATGATCCCGGCCCCGCTGCCCGTCGTGCTAGAGGCGCCGTCGACGAAGATCGTCCATTTATAGGCGCCGTCCGTCGGTATCGGGCTGTGGGTTATTTCTGCGACAAAGTCGGCCAGGGCTTGAGCCATCAGGGCCTTCCTGTTCTCGTATTGTATATCGAATTCGGAAAGTTCCAGCGACCATTTTAGCATTCTGCCGGCCATGTCTGGTCGCCCGAGGAGTTGTTTTATTGGTTGATCGGTGTTGTACCCCAAAATTTGCCCTCACATATTTGAGACAAATTGATTCACAAGGTTTCCTTACACTTGTCGTACCCCAAATTTTGACCCGCTTCATATGCTTTCTGGTGCTTTTTTATTTCGAATAAATAAAATAGCACAATTGGTAGAAAGATGGGTATAAGGGATATAATTGTGAGAGGTTGTGAGTTCAAATCCCACATTCCGCTCTTTTTAATTTTTTTTTTAATTTTTTCCTTTACTAATAACTTTTCCTATTTTTATTTTTTATGAAAAAATCACAAAAATAGCATTTTTTAATTATTTAATTTTTAATTTTCGTATTTGCATTTAATGCATTTTTAAAAATATGATTTTTTCATTAAAATCATTATTTTATGAAAAAAATTTCAAAAAAAATCATAATAAATACCAAAAACATTTCTTTTCTTGTATACTCGTTTTCTATTGGTCAGTTTATGTCATTTTTGTGTCATACTTAGTTTCTAACTGGTCTACTTGGTGACCAAGTAAAAATCATATAATTTTGTTCAAATATTTTTTAATCAATAGGGATTAAGACTAATTTTATTTCCTTTTAAACTTTTTAACCTAATTTTCTTAATCTATAAATACATGTTGTTTTACACATAAGAGCTCTCTCATTTTCTCATTTTATCACTCCTCTCTCAACCACAATACGAAAAAATTCTTGCCTCAGGGAGAAACAAAACCGAAAAAATAAGAACACTAAAAGGCGGATCATACATGTGCCAAAATATATTCTTCTTTTGTTTTGTTAATATATACTCTCTCTTTTTTCTTCTTGTGTACTATATGAACTACACGTTACATTTTTTATTCTTCGTTCTACATGAAGTGCCTAACCATACCTTTTTTTTTCTTTCTACAAGTTTTTTTCTTCTTTCGCTTATATATATATATATATATATATATATATATATATATATATATATATATATATATATATATATATATATATATATATATATATATTGTTTTATTTTTATAGTTTTGCTTTGATATTGTCGATTCTTATTTTTTTAATTACTTTGTTTGGATGATATTGTCGATACGCTGTTCGCATATTTATGTGCATGAGGCGTGACATTTGTGTTGATCCAGTCTAGTTGCGATGATCGCAATTTTGCGTTAGCAACATTATTTTTTAATCTTTTGTTTTATTCTTGATAAATTTATATCTGCACATTTTTCATAACTAACTACCCTGATTTTTTCCTAAACCTTGACGATTTTGCCTCAACCATTTTTTTTTATACGTTTTGTTTTATTATATAATAACTATTTTCCAGGTACATTCACATGTGCGCGCATGTGCACGCGTGTCTTAGTGTCAAGAAGGCAAAGCTGATAATTTTGACGGCATTTTGACAAAGAAACAAATTTATTATATAATAACTATTTTCCAGGTACATTCACAGTGCGCATGTGTCTTAGTGTCAAGAAGGCAAGACTGGTAATTTTGAGGGCATTTTGACAAAGAAACATGGATTTATCTTTTCTTTCCTAATTTCTCATAATTTCCTCTATTGTTTTTAATTCTCTAATTTCTTAAATTAACTAACCTTAAATATTTAGATTAATTTTATTTGTTTATTTTCTAAAAAAAACTCTTAACTTTCTTTTTAATTACTTATCTTCATAATCCATTCATAATGTTAATTAATTATTTATTTTATTAAATTAATAATTCAATATAGTTTTTTTTTCTAACAACAAAACTTTTTTTTATATATTTTCATAAACCTTAATTTTTCATGTAAACCTTAAAAATTTCTTATAAACTTTAACCGTGTTATTTTCTCTAAATCATAAACCTTTTCTCAAACCTTAACAAACCTGTTATTATTTCTTATTTTCACTAATTTTTTATGTTATTCAAATGCGATTTATTTTTATGTGATTATTTCTCATCTGTAATATTTTTTGATTTACTTTTATTTTTCGCCTTACAATGATGTAACTGCCCCAAAGCGATGTAATAGTTAGCCATTTATTTTCTGCCATTTTATTTTTCTGCCATTTATTTTCTGCCATTTTATTTTTTCTGCCATTTAAATTCCTGCCATTGATCATATATTAACTGCGTGGTTTAGTAATGTAGGGCGTGAAAACCTACTAAATTACCTATTTAATATTTTTCTATAATCTTTATATTTTTGTAAATAAATGTTAATTATTTTTATAAACTTATTTTACTACTTATTTATAACAATAAATCTTTATTTTGTAGATACTAACTCTTTTATTATTTTGTACATATTAAATTAATTTTTTTCTCTAAAAAATTTCTCAATAACATTTTGTCAATAATATTTTATATATTAATACTATTTTATTATAATAGTAATAATCATATAGTGTAAATAATTAAAAGTTTTTCTCAATAATCTTTAATTGTTTTTCTCTAAACTTAATTACTTTTTTTTCCACTAATTCTAATAACTTCTAAAAAATCTAACTTGTCTAACCTAAACTTTTTTTTTCTTTTTTAATTAAATGTTTTAATTTATTTTAACTTTATTATTTTTGCTTTATTAGTATTATTATTGCTTATTTACTATTTTATTATATCTATTATTCTTGCTTTATAATTTATTTTTATCCTACTATTATGTATCTGCCAAAGCCTTGTAATAGCTTATAGATCTATTTTTCCGTCTTTATTTTCTTTGTAAATATTTTACTATATGGTTAGTAACCTTAGGGTGTGTATAACTTATATGTAATTAAATTGAACTTAGATAATTAAAATAAGATAAATACCTGAATATAAATACTCACACACGTAAGTCGATCTTTGATCGCCATCTTGCACTTCCTAAGTTACCCCTCTCAGTTGCCTTAAACATGGTCAAGTCCCTTGAATATAGGGGTGTCTTAAGCAAAGTCCCTTCGAATATAAATCATCATAGTCCCTACGGTTTAAAAGATCAAGTCTCTTCGAGGTTGCCTACGGAATAATGATCTCGTCCCTTCGAATAAATGATGATAGTCCCTACGAATTGCTAAAGACATCCTTTAAGTTGCCTTCATTGACCATACGATGACCCTACATTTGTCCCTTAATACATCCAAGGTAATGACTACATATTCCTTAATAATAGGGATAGTCTTACCATTGAAAGAACATTTAAGAACAATAAAGATTTAACTTAGGGTAGGTTCCTCTTAAGTACTTGCTCACTTTTTTCATCAAATTACTTTATTACACTTTACATTTTAAATAATTTTCAAAACAAAGTCTTTATATATATATATCCGTACAAGAGTCATTATAAAATACTTAAGAAATTTTTTAATCACACACTACACTTCTAAAAACAATTTAAAGTGAGCTAAGTAACTAAGAGCCCATGGATAACCATGGATGTAAAGGGTGCTAACACCTTCCCTTTACATAACCTACCCCCGAACTCAAAAATCTTTTAAGGTCTTTCCTGTTCTTTTATACCCTTTCCTTTGGATAAAATAAAAGTCGGTGGCGACTCTTGCTATCCGCAACATTTAACTAAAGTCAGTTCTCCCACCGTGTTACAGAACTGGCGACTCTGCTGGGGATTTAATAAAAGAGGGGTACCCTTAGGAATTAAATCACTTTAAACTTGTTTGCTTTTTTTGCTTTACTTTACTTGTTGGGTGCTCTTATGTGTGAAAGATCCTAACCCGGATCTAGTGTACCTTAGGTAAATGGCAATAGACCAAGGAAACTATACGGCATATACCGATATGGTTGATCTGGTGGCCATAGTTAGTGTGACTTCTTGGTTGGTGCTTATGTTCCTTAAGTAAAGTTGAGGATAATATGAGGCTGCCATATGTTGTCAATACACTAACTGACTTTTAGAACCTTAGTCATCCCATCTTGGCCTTTAGAAAGTAGTGAGATAACCGGCTTTGGTGAAAACTGAAGTTGGTTGATACTCGATACTACACTCATTGAGATCTTAAACTTGTAGGGTTTTGGTTGGCAAGTAAGTTGCCTACTGAACAACCACCCTTGTGAAGGATCAATGATATTGAGATCCCTTAGAACCTGGTTACTTTTGTAGGACAGGATGAACCAACTAAACTTTAGGGGAGGGTACTTACCTTTAAACCTCATGCAAGCCTTCAAACCTAGGGCTATTGTGTGATTTGTTTGTGTGTGCCACATGTTTGTGATTGAACATAACATCATAACATCATCATGCATCATAAGCATAACATTTTCACTAACCATTTCAAGGACCAAAGAATTTATCTTTGTTCTTTGTTGCAGGTCATGGCTTCTGCTCGTAGGAATACTACCCGGATCAACTTTGTAGGAATACATCCTAAGCTTAAGGAATTGGTCTCTCAAGTTTCTGAAAACTCCCAATTCATCAAGAGGCATGGTCACCTACTGGATTTATTCACTTCAGGGTTCAACGAAGACATGATGAGTGTTCTGTTTCAGTTCTTTGATCATAAACATCACTGTTTCACATTCCCCGACTATCAGTTGGTTCCTACAATGGAAGAGTTCTCCAAGCTTCTGGGTATACCTATTCTTGATCAGAAACCCTTCACGGGCTTGGAAAAAGAGCCTAAATCTGAAGTCATTGTTGCAGCCCTACATTTGAAGAAATCAGACATTGTCCTAGAAACAAGGAGTGGAGTTAAGGGTATCCTTGCTAAGGTATTGATGGAGAAAGCTCAAGTGTTCCTGAAAGCTATGAGTTATGATGCTTTTGAGGAGATCTTAGCCCTATTGATCTATGGCTTAGTGTTGTTCCCCAATCCAGACCAGTTTATAGATGTACATGCCATCAACATATTTCTGGCCCATAATTCAGTGCCTACATTACTTGGAGACATCTTACACTCTTTTCATGCCCGTACTACGAAGGCACGAGGAACTCTGATGTGTTGCATACCTTTTCTATCTAGGTGGTTTATTTCTCACCTTCCTCGATCAATGATGAAGAATGAACAATGGTTAGGGTGGTCCAAGAGGATTATGTCACTTTCTCATTCATATATTCATTGGTGCTCTAGATCTATGGAGAATCTTACTATCATTGACCGTTGCGGGGAGTTCCCTAATGTGCCACTCCTTGGCATAAGAGGGGGCATTACTTACAACCCTTCTTTAGCTCTACGTCGGTTTGGTTACGCTCGGAGTGATGGTCCTCATGACATGTTGATTCAGGGTATTATGTTCGACTACGACAACGATCTTCAAGGTTACCGTCAAAGGTTTATACGAGCATGGGGTAAAGTGAACAAGGTTGACAGCAAGACTCTGGAACCAAAGTACTCCATTCCTATGGAACCTTACCTCAGATGGGTGCGATCTCGTGCTCAGACTCTTATGATGCCATATCCTGCCATCCTACCAGTTACTATGGAGCCCGTTTCTGAAGGAGATACTTCCTATATCATTCTTCATCTAGACATGCCCACTGACATGGAGGAGTTACAGAGGTCATGGATCCAGTTGAAGGAGAAAAGGGATACTTTTAAGACTCATTACAAAGCAAGTCAAGAAAGAATCCTGGAGTTAACAAAACAACTTCACGAGGAGCGGAATCTCAACTCATACCTCAACACAAAGAGGAAACGTCCATGGGAGACTTAAAACCCCATTTTTTGAATTCATTTCATTTTTATTGTAAGCCCAAGGGGAAAACAAGTTTATTGATTGCTAATAAAAGTTTACTTTTTGGTTGTTTAAACAAATTTAAATCCTGCGGTCCTTGAAAACATTACATATGCATACCATATCATTGCATCACAGGTTTCTTATGAACAGGTATCTTATCTTCTTGTTGTTTATTTCAGCATAAATGACTCTCGAACAATCTGTCAAAGATCTTCAAGCTCGGAATGCTCAGTTTCAAGAAGTGATTCTGAATTTGTCCAAGGGGCAAGAAGAGTTGAAAGCACTCCTCTCTAAGGACATGAAGAAGAAGAATCCTGAGGACAACAAAGATGATCAGCTGAAACAACTACAAGCTGAGATAGCAGAGATGAGGATTCAGATGAATGGCCAAATGGTTCTTATCCAGAGTTTGGCCCAGGGGCAAGAAGAGCTGAGAAGCTTTGTCAATAAGCTTCAGCATAACAGAGTTGGGAATCTAATCATCAGTCAACCTCCATTGAAACAAGCTGACTTGGCTGAAAGGAAAGTAAGGATAAGAGAAGGAAATAGACAGGCTACTACTGACCATCCTTCAATGGAAGAAAGAAGGCCTTGTAAGGTTAATCCACTTCTATACAAGGAATGTAGAAGACAGTTCATCCGGTTCAGCACACCAATGTCACAAGTTTTGCAATGCCTGTTGGAGATGAAGTTGATTTCCTTGGAAAATTCTCCTAAAAATCCTAACACCTCTTCTCCTTGCTATAATCCCAAAGCAAGGTGTATGTACCACTCCGACAGTCCCGGACACGACACAAATAACTGTTGGACATTGAAGAATAAGATTCAAGACCTAATTGACGAAGGAATACTCGAGGTTACTCCAGAAGGCCAGGTTGAGTTCTTCTATCGTCCATCAAGCATCAAAGTTTCCAGATAACTGGAGTGACGGGTTTAGAGGAAGAGGCTTTGAGAACATTTGAATTTTCATTTGTAATTTCTTTTGTTTGTTTAAACACTTACTATTATGTTAAACTTTTGTTTTCATTAATGCATTGCATATGTTTGTCTTGAATTAATCCATTCGTTTCACTATATTTAAAACTATGCTTCTTATTTCTATCTTGTGATATTTAACTCCTGATAAAGCTATAAGCCTGTAGAGGGAGGATGACGAAAACAATACCATAATATTAGGCAGTATGCTTTTGAACAGACTATGCTGACGATGTACAGGCATTGTTTCAATTCCTAAACAGTGGAGATATAAGGAAGTTAATCCCTAGTCAACCCTTTTGAGCCTATGAAGTAGGAGTTTTTATTCTCGCACAAATTAAAACCCTTATTCATAACCCGGGGCAGGGTAGTTACTCGGTTAACTCAAATATGCCAATTATCTGTGTTGTACACAACTAATGATGGTTCTCTGTAATCATTAAACCTGACAGTCAATATCCAGCAAAAGAAAAACCCACTAAGTCAAAACCTATGAAAGAGACTTAGTAAAAAAAAATTGAGAAATTCCGCTGACTGTAACCTTGAAATAAACAGTTCAGGCAAAAAGAAGGGATAACAAAGTCAAAAGAAAAAAGGAGGTCACTATAGATCCTAAATAAAGAAAGATGACTGAATTTTCAAATAAATTTTTTGATTACTGAATCATCACAAATGTCAGTGTTACAATTCCAAACTACTTTGGAACCTCAATGCATAAGTTAACCGAACATAGGACTGAAGAACATCATGAAGAATGGGTTGGGTACAAATAAATTTGAGCCTTTATCCTTTGTTTCTTAAACCGTGAACCAGACCACGTTATAACCCTTTAAAAGTCCTAACTGAAGCATGGTTAGTTCGAAAGCGTACTGCTACAAAAAGGTATCCTGACTCCTTTAGGGCTTATTATAAAACTTGAGTTAATATCACAGTTTTCATAAAAACTGTTTTTCTAAAATAACTCTTTTTCAAAACTTCAAGACAGACATAAGCATTGCATTTTTGAATATATTTGTTTGCATATACCTGAGTGTTTGATAAATAGAGACACTTACAGGATGAATGTTCAATAAACCAAAGTCCTTCCGATAAACAAAGTTGCTTCCTGGATCAAAGTCCATGTATACAAAGGGGAATAGTCATTATCTCCCAATCAAGGGGGCAGGCCATGATACTTCCTAACTCATTTGGGACAATCAGGACAGAATTCAATTATGTTTAAGTAGCCAGGGGCAGATCTCCTCATCTATCTAAATTACCAAGGGTAACATTACAGAGTTCATAATGCCAGGGGCATAGTCACTATTTCCAAATCAAAGGGGCATACCAAGTTACTGTTCAATTCATTCGGGGAAATTAGGTCCATATTCAACAGTGCTTAATAGCCAGGGGCAACTCTCCTCATATATTTGAATTACCAAGGTTAACATTACAAAGTTCATGATGTCAAAGGCATATTATTGTGGGGCATTCTGCTTATTTCTCTTGAGGTAACTACATTCAGATACTTCCATCATGGGACAATTCATCCTCAACCAAGGGGCAATGCTTTCTTTTTAAATCTAATATCCGGAGCGTATATGGTCCATCACAATTTGAAGACACGTTCCTCTCATTGTATTACCTTGATATTAGATTCTCAGCATAAGCCATTGTGGAAATTAATTGTCTACGCCAGTAGTATCAGATGGTGTCAGTATCATGTCTTCAGATCCAGCTATGAGGATTTCGGGGAAGGTATTCAGGAAAGTTAAGAATCTCAGGAGCTCTAAATCCAATTGGTTATACACTCTCAAAGTTGAAACGATTATGTTTTTGAGTTCAACTTTACTTTTCCCTCTTTATTCAGGATTACTTTTCCTCTTTTACTAAAGCGAAAAATGTTTGTTGGTTATGTTTGAATGTATATATGCTTTGAATATGATTGATGCTTACCAGATATGCATGAAATGCAGTAATAGTATTTACTAAGGACGAACGAGGGTAGTAGTTCAACGAAGCTTCGCCGGTTCATCCCCACAAGACAACTACAAATCCCCAGCAAGGGCAAATCTACCATCATAAATACTTCGAGATACATCTCCCCTTGAATTTATGTCCATCTCTTTTATCCTCAGTCAGGATACTCAGGAACTTCAATAGAAGTACGACGAACGAAGACGGGACGTTATGAATACTATACTATCAAACGAAACGGGAATGAGTTCCTCATATTCTTCAGCAACGAATCGGGATTTATTTTCCCTAGCCAGCAGTTGTTATACGAAGATATCCAGACGCTTCAGGCTACATGATTCATACATACATCATTTATATCATACAGTAACATATCCATAAATGCATAATACATTTACTTAGGTGCATCATACTATGCATGCATACATATTGCATAAACTAACATTCTCCTTGCAGGATAATTATATGCAGATAAAAAAGCATCAACAACTTACAACAGGTCAGAAATAATCCATACATTGCTCAAGATGTCCTCGGAGAGTAGGCAAATGGTCTGTAAGAAGATCCATTCCCTAATCCAGGATATTTCCAAAAGATTTCATCTATCTGGTCTTGAATAGCAGGCAAACGGTCTGTACAAAGATCCATTCCCTGGTTCAAGATATTTTCAGAAGATTTAATCTATTGGCCCTTGAATAGCAGGCAAACGGTCTGTACAAAGATCCATTCCCTGGTTCAAGATATTTTTCAGAAGAACAAATCCTGACGTTCTTTTGGCCCTTGAATAGCAGGCAAACGGTCTGCAAAAAGATCCATTCCCTGGTTCAAGATATTTTTCAGAAGAACAAATCCTGACGTTCTTTTGGCCCTTGAATAGCAGGCAAACGGTCTATACAAAGATCCATTCCCTGGTTCAAGATATTTTTCAGAAGAACAAATCCTGACGTTCTTTTGGCCCTTGAATAGCAGGCAAACGGTCTGTACAAAGATCCATTCCCTGGTTCAAGATATTTTTAAGAAGAACAAATCCTGACGTTCTTTTGGCCCTTGAATAGCAGGCAAACGGTCTGTAAAAAGATCTATTCCCTGGTTCAAGATATTTTTCAGAAGAACAAATCCTGACGTTCTTTTGGCCCTTGAATAGCAGGCAAACGTTCTTTTGGCCCTTGAATAGCAGGCAAACGGTCTGTACAGAGATCCATTCCCTGGTTCAAGATATTTTTCAGAAAAACAAATCCTGACGTTCTTTTGGCCCTTGAATAGCAGGCAAACGGTCTGTAAAAAGATCCATTCCCTGGTTCAAGATATTTTTCAGAAGAACAAATCCTGACGTTCTTTTGGCCATTGAATAACAGGCAAACGGTCTATACAAAGATCCATTCCCTGGTTCAAGATATTTTTCAGAAGAATTAATCCTGACATTCTTTTGACCTTGGAGAGTAGGCAAACGGTCTGTACAGAGATCTATTCCCTAATCCAAGATACTTCCAGAAGAGATAATCGTCACGAAGATTTATTTCTACTGGTCCATTCAACAATTCAAATCATGTTGCATAAATGATTCAGAGACGGCCTATACGAAGACCTAGTACTGATATCCAGTATCAACATAAAGACATCATCACATCCTGATACTTTAGATGACATCTCTAAGCCCATCTCCAGTTCTTCCAAGTGGCATCTTCAAGCCCACTCAAGCATATACAATTAATCATCAGTGTTACTTTACGCACCGGCGAGTGCAAATTTTTGAGTTTTTATGTTCAATCCCCTTCAACCTTCCAGTCACGAATGGCACACATGTCAATCTAACTCCTAAGGTTTCAGAAAATTGAACAGGGGCAGCTGTTGTACCCCAAAATTTGCCCTCACATATTTGAGACAAATTGATTCACAAGGTTTCCTTACACTTGTCGTACCCCAAATTTTGACCCGCTTCATATGCTTTCTGGTGCTTTTTTATTTCGAATAAATAAAATAGCACAATTGGTAGAAAGATGGGTATAAGGGATATAATTGTGAGAGGTTGTGAGTTCAAATCCCACCTTCCGCTCTTTTTAATTTTTTTTTAATTTTTTCCTTTACTAATAACTTTTCCTATTTTTATTTTTTATGAAAAAATCACAAAAATAGCATTTTTTAATTTTTTAATTTTTAATTTTCGTATTTGCATTTAATGCATTTTTAAAAATATGATTTTTTCATTAAAATCATTATTTTATGAAAAAAATTTCAAAAAAAATCATAATAAATACCAAAAACATTTCTTTTCTTGTATACTCGTTTTCTATTGGTCAGTTTATGTTGTGTCATACTTAGTTTCTAACTGGTCTACTTGGTGACCAAGTAAAAATCATATAATTTTGTTCAAATATTTTTTAATCAATAGGGATTAAGACTAATTTTATTTCCTTTTAAACTTTTTAACCTAATTTTCTTAATCTATAAATACATGTTGTTTTACACATAAGAGCTCTCTCATTTTCTCATTTTATCACTCCTCTCTCAACCACAATACGAAAAAATTCTTGCCTCAGGGAGAAACAAAACCGAAAAAATAAGAACACTAAAAGGCGGATCATACATGTGCCAAAATATATTCTTCTTTTGTTTTGTTAATATATACTCTCTCTTTTTTCTTCTTGTGTACTATATGAACTACACGTTACATTTTTTATTCTTCGTTCTACATGAAGTGCCTAACCATACCTTTTTTTTTCTTTCTACAAGTTTTTTTCTTCTTTCGCTTATATATATATATATATATATATATATATATATATATATATATATATATATATATATATATATATATATATATATATATATATATATATATATATATATATATATTGTTTTATTTTTATAGTTTTGCTTTGATATTGTCGATTCTTATTTTTTTAATTACTTTGTTTGGATGATATTGTCGATACGCTGTTCGCATATTTATGTGCATGAGGCGTGACATTTGTGTTGATCCAGTCTAGTTGCGATGATCGCAATTTTGCGTTAGCAACATTATTTTTTAATCTTTTGTTTTATTCTTGATAAATTTATATCTGCACATTTTTCATAACTAACTACCCTGATTTTTTCCTAAACCTTGACGATTTTGCCTCAACCATTTTTTTTTATATACGTTTTGTTTTATTATATAATAACTATTTTCCAGGTACATTCACATGTGCGCGCATGTGCACGCGTGTCTTAGTGTCAAGAAGGCAAAGCTGATAATTTTGACGGCATTTTGACAAAGAAACAAATTTATTATATAATAACTATTTTCCAGGTACATTCACAGTGCGCGTGTGTCTTAGTGTCAAGAAGGCAAGACTGATAATTTTGAGGGCATTTTGACAAAGAAACATGGATTTATCTTTTCTTTCCTAATTTCTCATAATTTCCTCTATTGTTTTTAATTCTCTAATTTCTTAAATTAACTAACCTTAAATATTTAGATTAATTTTATTTGTTTATTTTCTAAAAAAAACTCTTAACTTTTTTTTTAATTACTTATCTTCATAATCCATTCATAATGTTAATTAATTATTTATTTTATTAAATTAATAATTCAATATAGTTTTTTTTTCTAACAACAAAACTTTTTTTTATATATTTTCATAAACCTTAATTTTTCATGTAAACCTTAAAAATTTCTTATAAACTTTAACCGTGTTATTTTCTCTAAATCATAAACCTTTTCTCAAACCTTAACAAACCTGTTATTATTTCTTATTTTCACTAATTTTTTATGTTATTCAAATGCGATTTATTTTTATGTGATTATTTCTCATCTGTAATATTTTTTGGTTTACTTTTATTTTTCGCCTTACAATGATGTAACTGCCCCAAAGCGATGTAATAGTTAGCCATTTATTTTCTGCCATTTTATTTTTCTGCCATTTATTTTCTGCCATTTTATTTTTTCTGCCATTTAAATTCCTGCCATTGATCATATATTAACTGCGTGGTTTAGTAATGTAGGGCGTGAAAACCTACTAAATTACCTATTTAATATTTTTCTATAATCTTTATATTTTTGTAAATAAATGTTAATTATTTTTATAAACTTATTTTACTACTTATTTATAACAATAAATCTTTATTTTGTAGATACTAACTCTTTTATTATTTTGTACATATTAAATTAATTTTTTTCTCTAAAAAATTTCTCAATAACATTTTGTCAATAATATTTTATATATTAATAGTATTTTATTATAATAGTAATAATCATATAGTGTAAATAATTAAAAGTTTTTCTCAATAATCTTTAATTGTTTTTCTCTAAACTTAATTACTTTTTTTTCACTAATTCTAATAACTTCTAAAAAATCTAACTTGTCTAACCTAAATTTTTTTTTTCTTTTTTAATTAAATGTTTTAATTTATTTTAACTTTATTATTTTTGCTTTATTAGTATTATTATTGCTTATTTACTATTTTATTATATCTATTATTCTTGCTTTATAATTTATTTTTATCCTACTATTATGTATCTGCCAAAGCCTTGTAATAGCTTATAGATCTATTTTTCCGTCTTTATTTTCTTTGTAAATATTTTACTATATGGTTAGTAACCTTAGGGTGTGTATAACTTATATGTAATTAAATTGAACTTAGATAATTAAAATAAGATAAATACCTGAATATAAACACTCACACACGTAAGTCGATCTTTGATCGCCATCTTGCACTTCCTAAGTTACCCCTCTCAGTTTCCTTAAACATGGTCAAGTCCCTTGAATATAGGGGTGTCTTAAGCAAAGTCCCTTCGAATATAAATCATCATAGTCCCTACGGTTTAAAAGATCAAGTCTTTTCGAGGTTGCCTACGGAATAATGATCTCGTCCCTTCGAATAAATGATGATAGTCCCTACGAATTGCTAAAGACATCCTTTAAGTTGCCTTCATTGATCATACGATGACCCTACATTTGTCCCTTAATACATCCAAGGTAATGACTACATATTCCTTAATAATAGGGATAGTCTTACCATTGAAAGAACATTTAAGAACAGTAAAGATTTAACTTAGGGTAGGTTCCTCTTAAGTACTTGCTCACTTTTTTCATCAAATTACTTCATTACACTTTACATTTTAAACAATTTTCAAAACAAAGTCTTTATATATATCCGTACAAGGGTCATTATAAAATACTTAAGAAAATTTTTAATCACACACTACACTTCTCAAAACAATTTAAAGTGAGCTAAGTAACTAAGAGCCCATGGATAACCATGGATGTAAAGGGTGCTAACACCTTCCCTTTACATAACCTACCCCCGAACTCAAAAATCTTTTAAGGTCTTTCCTGTTCTTTTATACCCTTTCCTTTGGATAAAATAAAAGTCGGTGGCGACTCTTGCTATCTGCAATATTTAACTAAAGTCAGTTCTCCCACCGTGTTACAATCGGTTCTTACCTTGACCGTGTGGGCGAGGAAGTAATGACGTAATCTCCTTGCTGCATTTATGAGAGCCAAGGCGACCTTTTCGATTTGTTGGTATCTGAGTTCGAGGCCTTGGAGCGCTTTGCTCGTGAAATAGATGGGTTTTCGTCCCTCGTCGGTTTCTCTTATTAGGACGGCACTAACGGCCTCGGTTGCCACGGACAGATACAGGTATAAGGTCTCCCTTTCCAATGGTCGTGATAGGACCGGGGGTTCAGAGAGGACCTTCTTCAAATGGAGTAGCGCCCGTTCACATTCGTCGGTCCATTTGAAGCTGACTTCTTTACGAAGGAGTCTGAAGAAAGGTAACGCGTGCTGGGCAGATTTGGCGATGAAAATGGAGAGTGAGGCGAGCACCCCGTTGAGGGATTGGATGGATTTTTTGGTTTTCGGGGTCGGAAATTCCGAAAATGCTCGACATTTGTCGGGGTTGGCCTCGATTCCCCTCTCGGTGAGGTAGAAACCTAGGAATTTTCCTGCCCGGACGCCGAACGTGCATTTTTCAGGGTTAAACCTCATTTTGCACTGTCTCGCCTGCTCGAAAACTTTGTAGAGGTGTCGAGCATGGTCGGTCTCCTCGTGTGATTTGATGATCATGTCGTCCATGTATACCTCGAGCATATCCCCTATTTCCCCCCTGAAAACTTTGTTCATCATGCGCTGGTATGTGGCCCCGACGTTCTTGAGTCCGAAGGGCATTACGTTGTAGTAGTAATTGCCGGTCGGGGTCATGAACGCCGTGTGTCTCTTATTCGTGTCCGACATAGGGATTTAATTATATTCGCTGTATGCGTCCATGAAGGACTAGAGTTTGAAACCTGCAGAATTGTCAACGAGTTTATCTATGTTAGGGAGAGGGAAAGCATCTTTGGGACAAGCCCTATTAAGATCAGTATAATCAACACACATGCGCCATTTCCATTATTTTTCTTAACGAGGACTAGATTAGAGAGCCAGGTTGTGTACTGGGCTTCAGAAATAAAATTTGCCTCAAGAGGTGATGAGGCGCGAAACGCAATATGTGTCTAGCGGTATCTGAACTGCAAGCGCACAGCCTATCGAAGTAATATAAAAGATTGTTGATCCCACAGGGACTTTATGATCACTTAGTGCTAGAGGGTCTACTAGTTTAGCTAAGGTGGATATTTGTCACGATTTTGGTTTTTAAGAATTAAAGACGGGAATTAAATTTTAGTTTTTATGAAATAATAATAAGGTGGTCGGTATGTAATTATGTTAACCTATGCGGGTCAATCTAACATAAGCTTATAAGGATGGTTCACTTAATATTCTGTAGAGATTATCAGTTTAAATACCCTTGACTCACACTCTCGTGGTCTTATCTCAGATCTTACTCCTAAAGCCCTATGCCTGCTCTCGCTAGCCCATAAGTGTTTAGAAGATAATTTTTGAAAACTTAATAAGTCTAATTCATTTTAAAGCGCTCTCGCTGTATTTAAATCAAATGCCTAACTTTAGCTATCTGATTAAAATCTCACACTCTCGTGGTCTCGACCTAACCTATTACACCTTTCTTACTCTCGTAACGAAAAGATTAATTTTTAATAATAAAAAGTCACAGCCAGAATTTAAGTTCTTAATTGTTTTAACCTAGATTTGATTTTACCGAGTTGGTTTACTTTAATTACATACCGCCTAAATTGTTTAGCTACTCATATTTGTTGTACCTGACAGATGCAGAAACAGACAGATATTAAATAAAATATGCATTATAAAATAAAAAAAATTGCTTAACATAAATAAAATAAATAAATTAATATAAATGCGAAATTATAAAAACCTGAATAATAAAAATTGTAAAACTCCTTCTTCCACAGTCTGGTAAGCTCGGAGTGCGGAACCGGAATCGAAAATAAAATAACGAATTTCTGAAGGCTGAAAAGAAATTAATAATAACAATTTCCTAATGTTGGAAATTGTTATTTGGTTTGGTTGGGATATAGAAACAGGAAAACAAACAATTGCTGGAAAAGTAATAAAATAGGGTGCAACAAAAATACGACAGAGCTTCCGCGAGAAATGCTAAAATTATACTCTCTACTTTCTAATTCGTAATCAAGCTATTTATAGAAAATCATATTGGGCTTGGGCAGTTGAAAATCCATTGCGTGGGCTTCGTTGTTGTTGAGAGAATCCAGCGTACATGCATTACTGAGTCTGCGGAACAATAAGAACACTTTTGACTTCACGTTGCACGTTTCATGACCACTTCATTAAATAAAACCTATTTTCCCTTTGTCATGTTCGTGACAAAGGCGTCACGCTCATTTTTCCCACTTAAAGCGCGTCACGGTCGTGACAGCTTGGTGACGATCGTGAGTGTCCCACGTTGGGCGTCACGGTCGTGACAGCTTGGTAACGATCGTGGTTGTTACAAATTATGCAGCATTTGCAGAATTCCTTTCTTCTTCTTCTTTTCATGCTTGTTTTTGTTCATTTCACCTTTTGCTCATGATTTAGCTCTAGAAATGTTATACCTGCAATATGACATAGAAAACTCGAAGAATCGGGTGTTAATACGATAAATGTGCGATAAATCGGACTTGAAACATAGTAATAAAACGATACGATTTCTCGTTATCAAGAGGTCTTTTACAGCTCGCTCGGCAACCTCCGTTTTCTCGGGCGACTGCTTGCGCCTACGCTGTGCTACGGGCTTGACTGCTCGGTCCAAAGCTAATTGGTGACATGCGACCTCAGGATCTAGACCGGGTATTTCTACGGCGTTCCACGCGAAGAGATCGGAGTTCTCCTTGAGGCACATCGCGAGTTGCTCCCTCGTTTCTTCGGGAAATCCTTTGCCTATTCTTACTGCTCTGTTAGGGTTGTCGCCCAGAGGGATGAGCTCGAACTCTCCGTCCGGGATTGGCCGGAATGGGTGAGCGGGAGTCTGCTCCTTGGTGGGCTTCCATTCTTCAGTTTCATCTTGGCCAATGCGGCAATCGAGATCGATGGCGTTGATTCCCTAGAGGGGAGGATCCTCGGCCCTGGGCTTTTTGTTGCTCTTTGTATTGACTGTGGCTTGTCCTTTTACTGCGGCGTCATAACACCTTCGGGCAGCTTCGATGTCGCCGTGGATGGTGACTACGCGGCCTAGTTTGGTGTAGTATTTCATCTTCAGATGGACAGTAGACGGGACCGCGGTCAGCTCGGCTAATGTCGGGCGACCGAGGATGCAGTTGTAAAGAGAGGGACATTCTATGACCAGGAACTAGATTTTGATTTCTCTGGCCGTCTCTTTCTCCCTGAAGGTGACGAGGAGCTCGACGTAACCCCAGGGCTTCGTCGTGGCTTCGTTGAATCCTTGGAGGTCGGATCCGACATAGGGGGATAGGTTGGTCTTGTCTAATTTTAAAGTCTTGAAAAGGTGGACGTACATGATGTCCATCGAGCTGCCTTGATCGACCAGAATGCGTCTGACGTCGAATTGAGCCATCTTGGCTCTAATCAACAATGGGATGCCCGAGTTCGGGGAACCGCCCGGAAGCTCCTCCAAAAAGAAAGATATTGGGTTGGATTTGCCTCGGTACTTTGTCAGCGTTGCCTTTCTGTCCTATCTTTTAGGAGATAATAAATGGCAGTTGGGTGACGTGGTAAGTGACCTGGCAGACATGCTCTTTGCCCGTCCTTAGTGTATGCCCGTCGCATAAGCAGCTGGTTTGACCAAGAGGTGCCCCTGCTCGAGTATATGGGCCTCTGCTCGACCTGTTGGGCCGTGACCTTATACATTCTTGAGGCCCAGTCCAGAACAAAACTAAAACAAAATATCTCTATTCTCCGGGTATACATTTAGTTGTGTCATTGTAAATCAAATTTTATTCTACGAGTCTCATGTTTTGAATGTATTTGATTGTTGATATGGCATTTCATGGTGTATTTGTAGTTTTTTAAAACTCAAGAGCGCATTGATACAAGGATGTATGAAGAATTGATTCGAATATTTACAAGGTAAAAAAATACTACACTACACTAATTACAATTAATATCACCATCTTTTTCTCTGAAAAATTCTAATATGACAGTCTTACATTTTTTTTACTACGAAAAATAATTGTAGGGAAAAAGAAAATTCTTCGAATAAAGATTTCATGTTCGACTTTCCTCTTAAAAATCATCAATATTACACTTAGTGATATAACTTTGTATGCTTCAGTTTTTTAATGATTTTTCGCATATCTTTGTTTACCATTTTCAACATGTAATAATATTATTGGATGTTTAGACACATACATACATTTTTATCTTAATTTCATTTAATTCTAATAGTTTTGTTTGAGTATAATTAGTTTTAGCATGACGTATACCTAAAACTTCTTAAAAGACATATATGTATTAGTGCAATAAAGTTCATATATATATATATATATATATATATATATATATATATATATATATATATATATATATATATATATATATATATATATATATATATATATATATATATATATATATATATATATATATCATCTTGACTTTAAGTCAACTTGACGATTTCTAAATAATATCAAATTGTCCGCATTAAAAAAAAGGACAAAAGGTACGTTAGTTAATAGCTTTAATACATGTTTTGTTATTTTATTGCTAAAGAATTGGACTATAGATACCGATAAATAAATGCATTGATTGGTAGCATGCTGAAATCAATATAAAAAGTTTTAGGTATACTTTCACCTATTTGAGTATACATTGACCAAATCAATAGGAAAAACGCTATTGCGAAGTATCTGTTCCAATTATTTATATTTATCAATACTTGAATATAGAAATGTTGCTAATTACATAGTACATTTTTAAAAAAAAATTCTGAATTAATATCATTAGCCTCATCATATAAATAGTTAATGTTAAATTCAAACTTATAAAAATTGACATGGTTAACATTTTCACGCGGTGCACTTTAAAAAAGCTTACATAGTTAATATGTTCATGCGACGCACCTTAAAAAAGTATATACAATATTATAGGATATTTAGACATCATACATACATTTTTATCTTAATTTTATTTAGGTCTATTTTCACCTATTTGACTATTTTAACTTTGACCAAATCAATAGGAAATATGTTATTGCCAAGTACATGTTCCAATGATCTATATTTAACAATACTTGAATATACAAATCTTTTAATTACATAAAATATATATATATATATATATATATATATATATATATATATATATATATATATATATATATATATATATATATATATATATTTTAATTTTTAAATTAATATCATTAGCTTCATCATATAAATAATTAATATTAAAATCAAACTAATAAAAATTGACAATGTTAATATTTTAATGCGGTGCACTTTAAAAAAGCGGACAAACAGCACAAGAATATCTTGGACGTAGATATTATAACGTTGTGCAAGACAATCGGAAGGTTTACAAGCTTATACATGTTCAAAAAGGTAGAAGAATATTTTCATTGGTATAAGATTTTGTTATACGAGAGATATAACCCCTCCCATTTCTAGAAGGGGTAAAATGTATTTAGTCAATAATTAACTTTTCAAAAACCAACTTTTAATTGCTTCTTGGTTTGACCTCCTCACGTTTTTCCGCTTTCACAACTCAACCATTTTCACGTGTCAAGTCCTATACAGCCCCAGACGGCTTTCCACTAAGACATGTCAAGGCATAATGAATTGAACTAAGAATCGAAAACAGATTCACTGCGTGGGTGATGAAGCATTTGGAGAGCTCCATCAAAGTTGAAGAAGATATACCATTATTAGTACTTTCATTACACGCGCGACGCGCGTGATCATCATATTCCGTATTTGAATTACACCCAACCGCCTTTTTCTCCCATGCAGTTCAATACACCACACGTTCCCGTTACTCTCTTCCAAAAACGTAAACCCCCTTCGTGTTCTCTTCTTTCTTCATCGCTCCATCGCCAACGCAGATTTTTCATCCTCCTCCATCTTCAACCTTCAACCTTCATCTCATTGCATAATTAACAGTTAAACAACAATTCTCGTTCACTTTCATTCATTCAAAATAACCTCACAAGCTCAAAGATCAACGATCAATCCAATGCCGATTTGATTTTCGATTCCAGTTGCGGTTTTAGGGTTTCCATAGATGGAGAACACGGATTCCGCACAAAGCGTACGAGTTGCCGTCAACATTCGTCCTTTGATCACATCGGAGCTTCTCATTGGTTGCACCGATTGCATTTCCGTTGTTCCCGGTGAACCTCAGGTGCTGCATTGTTTATATTTTTAAATAATAATCTTAGTTCGAATTTTGAAAATTATCATGGAATTGATGCATTGCTGTGTTTAATTGATAGGTGCAAATAGGATCTCATTCGTTCACGTATGATTATGTATATGGTAGCACAGGACAATCTTCATCCACGATATATGATGATTGTGTCGCACCGCTAGTTGATGCACTCTTCAATGGATATAATGCCACGGTTCTTGCGTATGGTCAGGTATAATTTTCAAATGTTGCTTGTAAAGGTTTAATGTATGGTGTATATTTATTAATTGTAGTCTAGAAATTATGTTGCGAATTGTAATTGAGTATTTTCCCTTCTCATTTTGTAAGACTGGCTCTGGGAAAACATACACTATGGGGACGGATTATAATGGAGAGGGAAGTAGTGGTGGGATTATACCCAAGGTCATGGAGACCATATTCAAAAGAGTTGAGACTATGAAGAACTCTACAGAGTTTTTTATTAGAGTATCATTTATTGAGGTGAGCTACAGTATCATTTGTTATTGAATTTTTCTGTTATCATCTATTGAGAATTTGAGATCAAAATTGTAAGACTGGAACTGCTAAAAAAATTACAGATATTCAAGGAAGAGGTTTATGATTTGCTTGATCCCAATTTTCCTAAAGGAGAAGTAACATCGGCTGCAAAGATCACTCTTCCTAACAGAGTTCCTATACAAATCAGAGAAACATTACATGGAGGAATAACACTTGCTGGTGTGGCCGAGCCCGAAGTTAAAACAAAAGAAGAAATGGCATCATATCTTTCAAGTGGTTCATTGTCACGTGCAACAGGGAGTACTAATATGAATAGTCAATCGAGGTAAAATGTAAACAAAAAATCCATATTTTTTTGGATTTGTGGCTATTTTTATACTGACTTAGTATGTATGAAACAAATTGATGGAATATTAATTGTTTGCTTTGTATGTTTTGACTAGTCGCTCACATGCTATATTCACAATCACTATGGAGCAAAAGAAGGGTGATGATATCTTATGTGCCAAATTTCATTTAGTGGACCTAGCTGGCTCTGAACGTGCAAAACGAACCGGTGCAGATGGCATGCGTTTAAAAGAGGGTATTTCTGTTTGTTAGTGATACAACTTGATTACAGGGTTAGGGATAGAATTATTAAAAGAAATATATTTTGAATATTTAGTCAATTAATAATGCCTTTTTGCTGCTAGATAAGTTCTTTCTCTATGTTATTTAATAATCAACTTATTAATTGATTAGGAATTCATATCAACAAGGGTTTATTGGCTCTTGGAAATGTAATTAGTGCTTTGGGAGATGAAAAAAAGCGAAAAGAAGGAGGACACGTGCCCTACCGCGATAGCAAATTAACACGACTTCTGCAGGTTTGTGCATATTTTGTTTAAGTAAAACAATTCTTATGCTTAATTTCTTACACTCCATAGCCTATCTTGCCCACTAGTACATTGATAATTCTTTCAACAATGTAAAATAATGTAAGATAAAATGGAACGAAAAAGCACATCTTACATATTAAAGTTTACTCATGCATTCATGCATTGTTGGAGTGTGCTTCATCATTCTGTCTAGGGTATAAAACCAATTAAACAAGTCCAACACGGGTAGAAAGTATTACAGCCACATGTTACTATACAAAGCTTTAATTACAGTATTTAGCATAAAATTCTTACAACATGAGTTGATATCTTATCATGATATGTAATTGGATGATGTATGTGTAGGATTCTCTTGGAGGAAACAGCAAAACAGTGATGATAGGTATGATGAGAAAGTTTTGATAGTTTGGTACTTTCTATTGTTACATGTATTTTCTTACTTGTTAGGTATGTTACAGCATGTGTTAGTCCTGCTGACTCCAATGCTGAAGAGACACTGAACACTTTAAAATACTCAAACCGTGCTCGAAACATTCAGAACAAGGCAACTGTAAGTGTTGTATACTCTGTCATCATACTCTTCCCTGTGCGAGCCGCTGGTCTTTCTTTCTTGGCAATTTGAACTTTCTTGTTTCAGATTAATCGTGATCCAGTGGCCGCTCAAGTGCAGACAATGCGGAATCAAATTGAGCAGTTGCAAGCTGAGCTTCTATTTCACAGAGGAGATGCAAGTGGACCATTTGATGAGATTCAGGTACATCCTTATTTTAGAAAGTGTTAGACGTGTTCATATATTTCTAATGTCCTTTGATTATTTTCTTCAATTTTTCAGATTCTTAAACACAAAATATCCTTACTTGAAGCAAGTAATGCCGAATTAAAGCAGGAGCTAAAAAGGCAGCAAGTAACTTCCGAGAGTTTAGTACAACGTGCTCTTGATGCCCAGGTCTTCTTTTGATTCTTTATGTTTTCCCTCATTAGTTATAATAAATTCTGAGTTCATTGTGCTTTTTATTTGAAGTGCATGGGCTTCACTTAAGGTGTTTAAAATATTTTTAGGTTGAAAGAGACCGACTGATTCTGAAAATAGAATCAGTTCGAAACGGTAAATCATGGGATGAGGTTGACTCAAATTCAAATCAGGTTTGACTGCATTAAGTCTTTGTTAATGTGTGGTAACAATATTCAGAAATGAATGCATGACTGAAACACATTCTGAATTGATTTTTAGGATTATGATCTAGTGAAATCTTATGTGTCAAAGATCCAAATTCTAGAAAGGGAATTGCTACGTTTGAAATCCCCAAAATCCATGAGTTCTAGCCATCTTGTTGAATGTGCTGATTATGATGACGATGAATATGGGTTAAAAGATGCTTTGTTCAATCATGGTGATGAGTTTCCGTCTGATTGTAATCCCAAAGCTGGGGAATTACCAGGTAATACATTGGAAAATTTGATTTAGTGAAGTTTGTAGCATATTGATATTTTATGAGTAAAAAGTAGTCTGAGAACAATATTGAGAAGAACAAGATAAAAAAAGGAATAGAGAAAAAGTTGGAAATTTGATGCCAAAGGAAAAGAGACAGAAAGGGAGAGAAAGTATAAAATAGGTCTGACAAAAGGAGATTTTGAGATAGTTATAACTCTTCATTGAGTATTAATTATATCAATGCCTCTGGCTGATGCTAAAAATATTGCTCTAGACTTATTTGTTTGGTTGAAAAAGATCCAACTATTAAATAGTTAAGATGACTTCATGGGTTCTAATAGATTCTGCTGCAACATTTGAAACTCTTAAAAAGACGGCAACTTGGTGTCAGAAAACTGCTGCTATATTGGGTTTAAGGAAGTGTTAAACTAACTGTGGCCTATTGTAGGTAGTCTTACCTCTTGAACTTACAAGATTACTAATCTCACCATTGGAATGTGTATCTCATAGTCACATGCCAACCATTTCAATCGTTACACCATTGCTCTTCCCATGAAACATTTGCACATTCTTCTTATTTATTTATTTATAATTTAGCCTCCTAAATAACAAAGGCTTTATATTTTTGAACACCTATAATTTGCTTACAGATGATATGGAAGATGATGAAAAAGAGCTAGAACACTCGACTCTTCAAGAAAAGTTGGATAAAGAGCTCAAAGAATTGGATAGGAAACTTGAACAAAAGGAGGTAAAAGTTTCTGTTATCTATTTGTACTGTATTGTGGGGATATGATTATATTTCTGATATGTTTCTACTTTTTTCCCTCTGGTTGAAGGCTGAAATGAAGTTGTACAGTAATTCTGATACTTCCCTTATCAGGCATCATTATGAAAAGAAACTCCTTGAGATGGAACAAGAAAAGAAAATTTTGCAGGTAGGTCTGTTATATGATCTCTAGGTTCTCATACATTTTAAAAGATAGTGTATTAATGATGTCTTTTGCATAATGTTGGTAGAAAGAAATTGAGAAACTTAAGTTCAATCTCACAAATATTTCATCCACATCTGATGACGGTGCTCAAAAGTTAAAGCAAGATTACCTTCAAAAATTGAATTCTCTTGAAGCACAGGTAAACTGTTATTTGGAGTGTGTAAGTGCTGAATGGCTACTCAAAGTCATAAACGGACTGTTTGCTTTACAGGGATCTGAACTGAAGAAACAACAAGAAGCCCAGGCTCAACTCTTGAAACAAAAACAAAAGACTGATGAGGCTACAAAACAACTTCAAGATGAGATCCACAGAATTAAAGCCCAAAAGGTGCAATTATCTTGGGACACTTTATACACATGCAGAGTTGAACTTTTTCTCTATCATGTTTGAATCCGAGTTGAATTGGTCATTCTTGCATCTCAATGCTAATTTGCAGTGATTTTACAGATCTCAATATGTAGCCTCTCTCTGCCTTGTGGTACCACTGAGGAACCGATTATTTCCTCAATCCTTTTGTGTTGTTACTCATGGTTGATGTTTTCTTTTCTTTAGGTTCATCTTCAGAATAAGATTAAGCAGGAGTCTGAACAATTTCGGTTATGGAAAGTTTCTCGTGAAAAAGAAGTTCTCCAGGTCAATGCACAAGGGAAAACTTCCCGTAACCTTCTTTTATAACAATCTCTATAGTGTTATATGGAGAGTAATTATTTCTTAACTTCTAGAATTATATTTCCCATTAGATGTTGGTCTCATCTATACTTTGGCTCTTACTAGTGGAGGGACAAGGGAATCACTCTTATTAGTCTCTGAAAGCATATGACATCCTTAACTAACATTGTTTCAACAAATGAATTAGTTATGAAAGATGGTAACAAGCCTTTTGATGCATATTTTGATTCATTACCAGCTTAAGAAAGAAGGCAGAAGGAACGAATACGAGATGCATAAGTTGCTAGCCCTGAATCAGAGACAAAAGATGGTAAGTTAATTTAAATCACTTATTGCTGATTGAACCCATAAAATCAAGATTACCAAATTGTATACTATTAAATGTAAAAATGAGCTCAAAAGCTCTACCGTGGTGAAAATGGAAAAAGAAAAGTAAACCAGAGTTCTATGAACTCCTAATCCAGAGCTAAGCTCCTAAACCAGAGAAAAATCTCTCCTAATTGTTTTCTAACAAACTTTTTGAATGCCTTCTCTAATCCCATTCCCTCTTTTATACCAGAATATTCCCTAAAATTAAGGAAATATCCTAACTAATTCTTGTTAGACTAAGGCCCGGACTCAGCGTCCTATCAGTTGTTGTGGTTTACTTTATGTCGTTGATCCCACTTTTTTATATATTCCTCGAAGGTATTGCAAAGGAAGACAGAAGAAGCTTCCTTGGCCACAAAAAGGCTGAAAGAACTTCTAGAATCTCGAAGGGCTTCCTCACGTGAAACTATGGGTTAGGAGACTTATTGGGCATGTAGTACTTTTTCCTATTTTGTGAATATACTAATAAATGTAAACTTGTTTTATGCATAGGTGTTGGAGGAGGGAGTGGTCCTGGAGTTCAGGTACTAGTAACTTTATGATGATTTTTTAAATTGCGACTAAATTGTTTAGTAAACATTGGTGTAGATTATTCGTCCCACTTCTTGGCATTCTGGTTAGACTATGTAGTTTTGGACATGCTATAATGAGTGGATGTCTTTGTTTTGGTATCTGCTACTTCACACAATTTTCTCTTTGAAAAAAGGCTTTGATGAAGGCAATTGAGCATGAGCTTGAAGTCACTGTTCGAGTGCATGAAGTTCGTTCTGAATATGAACGTCAAATCCAAGAGTAAGTTCCCTATATACTTTTTAAGATTTTTTAAAATATATATAGCTAGGATGTTGGAAACCCTATGCGTTTTATAACATTAAGAATCTGCAAATCTAGCTTTTATTGTTATATTCTCCTTTTTTAAGTAGGTATTAGCCAGTTGAACTGTACATATTGGTTTATTTGACCTTGTATGTATTTTGTATGCTAAATTTGTTCGTTATACCTTCCTCTCCATACAATTCTAATATAAAATATGAGACAATTTAGACTTATTATTTACTAATTTCTTGGCTTACTAGTAAGCAAGTGTGGGTTTGGACGTGGTAATTGGAAATTCTAGACAATTTAAATTCCCTTTGTATATAATTTCTATTGTTTGATGTAATAAGCACTGTATAGTCTAGTTTGGATTAGCATGTAGTTTATAGGTATTCTTAATCAAAATCTGTTTATAGTTTTCACTTGCAAAAAGGTTGTGGTAAGTTAAGTTCTCATAGAGAAGTTAAATAAGAGTCTCTGGAAAATTTACTCGTAAAAGTGGTTTTCAACATACCAGAAGTTATTCTTTAAAACCCACGGATACTGCAAATATACTTTTAATATTTTCTTCATAAGTTCATTTGATGAACTTATATCAACTTTATTCTGCATTTGAAATTATGATTAATTTTTTGCATTGAAATCTATAACATAGTAATTGAGTTGAGTTACGGATACAGACTTTTATGTATGTTTTATACAGACTTGGTGTGACAGTTTTACAGCGAGGCTTAAAATTTCTCTATGGAGAATCACTATTGCTGTATGTTTTATACAGACTTTTATATTATTTTTATTTTGTTCAGTGTGGTCATTGTTTTTCATTTTAGGAGAGCTAAAATGGCCGAGGAGATGACCAAGTTAAAGGAAGCAGCGGAATTGACGAGGCAAAACAATACCAGGTGAATTGCCGTTGAGTTACCTTTTTTTTCCCTTAAATTTGTACAACATAATCTCAGGTTTTTTCTCTGGCAATCCATGTTTGACTCTCTGATTGGTTGTTAATGTAGTGATTCCCCCATATCAATGTCCTCTGGTGCAAGAAATTCTAGGATTTTTGCCCTTGAAAACATGCTTTCAACGTCTTCTGCAACTCTAGTGTCTATGGCTTCCCAGTTGTCAGAGGCCGAAGAGTTGGGAAGGGTTTTTAGTGGCAAAGGACGTTGGAATCATGTTCGGTCCCTTGCTGATGCCAAGAATCTGATGAACTATTTGTTCGATATAGCATCTTCCTCCAGGTATTAGCTTGCATGTGCCCATAATTTCAACTTGAGATTAATTTCCATATACCAAACGATAAAACTTTTTTTATATGTGCATCCAATCAAATTACTCAATAGATGTTGTTATATATATTTTACGGACTAACATAAAAAAGGAGCATCATAGGTAATTTATTTGGATGCATGTGCAATGGCCATCAGTGTATAGAAGTTAAATCCTTTCAACTTATACATTTTTAATTTTAAACTGGACTCTAAATACAGTATTTATTAAATCACAAGCAATCAAAATTGATATGGCTGACATTCCCCAATGGCTTTTTTCTTTTCTTTTATCCCAGATGTTCATTGCGAGATAAAGAAGTAATTTGCAGAGAGAAGGACATGGAAATAAGAGATCTAAAAGAAAAGCTAGTAAGGCTAAGTTACTCACTTCGACAGCTGGAAATGATAAATGCTGAGCTTACTCATAAACTGAAATTGCAGGTTTGTATGTGTTACCTGTATAGATAGCATCACTCCGATGAAGCTTTATGTGAATAACTTGTCAATCTTTCTCCTCCCCAAATTTTATCAGATTGAAGCACTATCCTAGCACTTTGATTCCTCAATTATTTTAGTATTTTATTTTAAAAAACCTTTTCCCCATATCATTTGAAATCTGTGACAGGGTGCGGCTTTGAAAAGATACTCAGAATATCCAGGGAATTCAGAATATTCTGACTTGAATGTTGGAGGTCACAATTATGACTTGCGCAAACAGGTAGATCTCACATATTAGTATTACTGGCTCCTCCTACAACTATGCCTGCAAAGGCTTTTATCTCTGCAGTTACGAGCATATGGCTATCATTTACGCAACTACTACTTATTTTACCTTTAGGAACTCCAGCAGTCTATCCTTCTACAGGAGGACATGGATATATCCGACGAGACAGAATCAAATGATTATGATGCGGAGGAACCAGATGGTGAGTGGAAAGAATCAGGAAAATTAAGGTCTGGGAAAAGAAAATCTAAAAGCGGACGTTCAGAAGATTTCAAAGGCAATTTGAGTAATAGGCTTGGAGGTGCACGTGGGGAAGCTACATCTGATGTTTGCTGTTCTTGTAGCAAAAGCTCAGCATGCAGGACAATAAACTGCGAATGCAAAACTGTAGGAAATAGTTGTGGGAGTTCTTGCAGCTGCCTAGCAACCAAGTGTGATAACAGAGCATCATTCTTAAATGAGTCACATGAGGCAATACAATCCGAAGTACTTCTTGTTACTCAAGGTGCAGAATTACTTCAGGAAGCACTAGCTGATAGGTCTGCCGAGGCAAACAATGATCATGGCCCCAGAAATCCTCTCTCTGACATAGGAAATACACAGGTGAGTGTTACTCATTTCTCATCATCTAAAAAGTCAAAATTTCCTTCATTTTGAGTTTAATCATTACAAATTAACGTAGTGAATAGATTTATACTATATTTTTACAATTAAACACATCTTAATTTGTTTTCTTTCATAATCTAGTTTTAAGATTATTAAATATAATTAAACATTTTTATAAAGTCAATTTACATCATCCATATTATGTTAAAAAATGAAGAATCATGCACTTTTCATCAATTTAGTTCATAAATTATTAAAATTAACTAAAAGAAATGTAAGTTATTCTTTTAGTCCAGGACTAAATAGTTGAATGAAATGATAATTTAGGAACCTTTTAGTTGATTTTGGTAATTTAATGACTAATTTGATAAGAAAATGATAGTTTATAGACTAAATTGTCTTTTTATTAGTTAAAAGTAGGAGTCGATAGATATCTTAAAAAATGTATTAAATGATCGGTGTATATAAAATTGTTATTTCAATGCATTAGTAAATTTAAAAATTCATAATTGTCAATAATTTGTTTTTCTAATATTGGTTAGAAATCCAATACACTTAAAGACTTGTTAGAATTTGTTTTTAAAAACATTTCTTTGCATTAAGTAAATTCATTTAATTTAAAACCATCCCACATTTTCTTGGTGCCAAGTTTTGAACCATCCCACATTTTATACTCGTTATTACATATAACTAGAAGTAATTAAAGTCAACAACCACTTACATCAATTATAATAAAATACTAAGCATATGTTTGGCTTTTGAAGGAAATCACGGTAACACCGCACGTTTCACAAAAGCTACAACTAGTAGTTTCTCCAAATCGTGGTAGAAATGACTTTGAAACATACGTTCAGGATGGTGGACGTGAAACCAAACATGCTCTAAGTTGAAGAGTAACTAGAGTTATTGACTGAATATGTATATATTTAAAGTTCTATTTTTTAAGAAATACTAACAATAAGTAAATATATACTTCAAAAATGCCAAAACATCATATACAATCATAATTATATATTTAACTTTATGGTTCTAATATGGCAAGTACATCGTTCATAATTGTAATCTATTTTAGAAATGATATTTTTTTGTCAAAAAACTTAATCATAAATGGATTTTTATAAAATAATTCTTGTCTTAACAGTCATAAATAGATTTTTATACAAATTATTCTTGTCTTTTAAATATATTTGATAAATAGTTACTATCTTTAATAGATAACACAAGAAACTGTAGTTATCAAATTGTATACAATTAAAGTAAATACTTTTTAGTTAGGAATGAGTGATTTTTTTTAATGTGTAATATTATGGACAAATATAGTAGAATAGAAAAGTAAACTCTTCGATAGTCTAATTTACAGTACACTGTCACTGCCATCGCAGGTCAAATCAAATGCTCATGGAAATCAGAAAAAGAAATGGCAGAAAGCCACTATAATTCTTATTCCGGATCAATCACCGCCTCCCTTGCAACCAAAGAACTCCAAAGTCACCAAATTCAAATCCAAGAAACAAATTTACATGAGCAATGTCATTGAACAAAATGATGCTGCCAATACACCACTAAAATTGCCCAGATCTAAACCGGAATATGCTGCATCTGCCCCGAAGGCAGAGCGTAGTTTTGTGGAGCCAGACTCACCTGTGATAATATCAAGGAGTACACGAAAGGCATCATCATCGAATGGTGGCGGGCCATTGTGGGACAGGAATGCTTCTGGTAAGTCTGATGAATCTGTCAGTAAGGAGCCTGAAGTTTTTGAAGATAGAAGAAGGCCACGACAGAAAAAAACACAGGAGGAGAAAGAGAACAGCAGACGCTGATTAACATTAATTTCTTACCCTTTTTGGTGACATGTGTGTATATATATACCCAAAAGGCCACAGGGAGCTCTAGTTTATTGTTCAGGTCTTCAGGATCTGCAGCCAGACAAACAGGGACATAGATGAATTGCCTTGATTATTTTTTTTTGGGTTTTTAAACATTGCTTGCTTAAGCATTTTGTGATAACTCAAGAAGATTTCACATGAAAGGCGGGAGAAGCAGCTATAGGTGTATTTTGAATCATGTCCGAATCAGCTGGGGCCTCAGCCTATATACTGAAGTGGGAGATATATTTACTGTTAAGTTGCCATATCATTGTAAATGAAGATGAAAATTTGTATAGTTTCCTGACTGACTTTCCTTTCCTTTATTTTTTAAGATGTAGACGTTGATCATCGGTAAGATGTCTGATTCAAAAGGGTGAAGAGATTTTTCACCCCAAAGTCTGATAAAATGCAAGAGTAGATCAGGAAGGACTCACAAGTCACAAGTTACTCCTTAAGTCGCCTTATACATTCCCTCTCATCGTCCATGCAAGGCTCCAAAATAATATATCCCTTATAGCCAATAGACTAGATGGCTATCCCTTTACGAAATTCCCTCACATTGACTTTAATGATGAATATAGAACTAAAACTCACCACTTCACAAAAGTAATTCATGCTTGTGTCAATGGTGATCATCAACAATTTTATTGTCAGTCTCGTCGGACGTGGGAATGAAGATACCAAAATAATGTCATTATTCTTAGTCCAATCATCATTTGGGAAACTACTATCATTACAGGAACTTTCCAGTCACTTATGCAGAAATATTCTTCTTTGCATTCCAATAGACACTCCCATCTTCTATTTGGCAGTTTTTATATAAAGATCCCAAACTGAAATTTCTCTTTACAGTTAGGTTCAACTATATTCTCATGTTTGTCATATTACTCAGTTAAAACAATTTTGAATAAGAAAAATGGAATAAAGAAAATTGAAAGAGACAATACATGTATTAGGGCTTTGTAGAAAGGTATTAAACTTGCTACAAAAGAATGAACTAAACAATAGTTGAGCAAAGTAGGAACGTTGAAGATGTTAGACAAATTTGTCTTGAATATATAGAATCAAAAGTAAATTTAGTTTGGTTTCTTACGTCAATAATCATAATTTCTTACTAGATGATCAATAGTTTGAATACACCAACCACATGCACGATCAGGGGTTCAGATAGAGTACCCTTATTAAGAAATTTTATTTAATTAGAACCATTTGAAAGAGAATACAAATAACCTTCATAGGGAACCGTTAATGGAAAACCTAACCGTTTCCAATCTTACGACCATGATTGATCCAACCCTGACATGACTATCATGAACATTGTAGCCAATATGAACTAAATATGTTAATGTCAAGTAGGACACGTCAGTAGTCATGTCACATGCTAGTGACGAGACATTTTCATAAGGATATCATTTTCCACGATCTCTAATAGAGCAGGTTAAACTAAGTGAGTGTAATGTAAAATTTTGACTTAGTGCATACTTTGGTCCATTTACTTAATTTCAGGTTTCCCTATAGTCTTTTATTTAATAAGCTTACGTTATAAGTTCTTTAAGTGTAACTCCGTTAGTCAAATTGGTCATGTCTTTCGTTAAAAGATTCATGTTATCCAACTATAGATAGACTTTGGTATTACGATCAAATGGAGTTTAATAACATGGTTATGTTGAAAGATGAGAAGGGAACTATGAGGATGAATACAATTGTTGTGTTAACTCAGACATTACATTTGTATGTTATTCATCATATATTACAATCTGACATTAATGAGGAACTAATACTTTCACTAGAATACAATTTGGTAGGACCCAATGTTGTTAAAGAAGGTACCACTAACACTGAATTAGGAAAGAATAATGTAGAGGGGACCATTATGTGTGCAAAATGTTCTGGATGAAAAAGTCAATTTGAATGAAGGGACCATAATGTTTGAAAATTTTATGAATGAAGGAGACATTTTGGATAAGGAGACAAACATTTTGGAAGACAACTTGGTGGATGACGGGACAATTATGGGGGAGGAGGAGACCGATATGGTGGATGATGTTGTTGAGTATGAACAAGAGTGTGTAGATGAGGGACTAAACTGTAACATTAAGGAATATGGGGGACTTGATGGTGGTAACAATGAAATTGCATTGGATGATGAGACCACTGTGGTGGATGAGGGACTAAAATATAACATTGTTGAAGATGAAGAACAAGATGGTGGTTGTGGGGACGATTCACTGGAGATTTATTGTGAAGATTTTGATGATGATGTGGGTATGAATGAATATATGGATGTTGATGACGATTAGGTTCCTGAAGAGCATGTTGTTGAAGAGAAAGGGAATGAAAAAGGGAAGAAAAAAGGTTAGGGTAAAGGAAAGGGAATGATAAAGGTAAAAGGAAATGGAAGGATAAAGGGAAAGTTGAAAGACCACCTAAGCCATCAAAGCAGTGTGAAGGAAGTGGTGAAGGAATTATTTTGGATGATTGTGTTAATGAAGAGGATATAATTATAAGCTTGAAAGGTTTGAGTGACATTGAGGATGATAACAATGAAGATTTATTTGAATAATATTATAGTGAAAATGATTGTGTTGGAAAGGAATATTGGAAAACATTCAAGATACCTAAAAGAATGGATGAATACAAGTGTGGATTAGGGACATACTTTGATACTAAACAAGACTTCAAAGATTGTATTAGGGCATATGCCATACACTTTGGGGGGAACTTGAAATCCAAGAAAAATGACAACATAAGGATGAAAGTTATAACGCATGTCTAAAACCCCACGATAAAACATAATTTATTTAAAATAAATCAAATCATCATCAAAAATTCCACGGATGTCACATCTTCATAAGAAGTCACAAAAATATAAAGATCCTGCTCCATAACACGAGTTGCAATGTTTTAATAAAAATAGTATATCATCATAACAAAATCACTTAAATACTCTCGCAGTGGATTCAAGTTCCAAACTTCTTAAAATCAAATCAATACCATAAAGGTAGTTCTCAGAAATCACATAAACAAAAAATTTCTCAAGGTTTATAATCCATAACTCAAAATAAATAAAAATCACCAAAACATCTCATAATCTTCAAAAACAACAAAACACAAAATATTCTTAAGCGGGCAATCCCAATCCCGATGTTAGTATCAGAGCAAGACTCCATTTACTTCTACGAAGTAAAATGATACACTCTGAAGCAACTCCTAAGCTTCCTGCATTATTCCGGATTACCTGTAAGTTACCCGGTACCAAAACATCACTGATGACTTAGTCATTGTTATCTCCAAAGATCCCCACCAATAGGATTGGTTCCCGCTTGGAACCAGAGCACATCACAAATTGCACTTAATCCGCGCAATGGTACTAAGGCCATCACTGGACATTACCGTCCTAAAATCCATCATTGGATCATCATCCTGCAAAAATGTCATTGGACAATTCGTCCTAAATAATGTTATAAATGAATGATGCATACAAAAATCAAACACGACCACGACTAGTCAAAACACATAATCATTCATTTATATACTTCAATCTACCTTCGTATATTGTTACACAAGTATACTACACATGCTTCACAAATCACACAACATCACACAATTAAACAGACTTCATCAGCACATATGTATAGTTTTCAAATAGTGGAACATGTCTCATTTGTTTTGAAAGAAAATCATTCACCAAAATTTCCTATTGTTCTGCCCTGAAACTTTCACTGATTTAATTAACGGCATTGCAAATATTTTCTGTTATCTCCTATTGGCTTCTAAGTTTATAAAAATGTCAGGTTGCAGAACTAAAAAAGTGCCCAAAGCAGAAAACAGAAAAATTTATAGCGGCAAAAGTTACATAACACGGTTAACAAAACACCTGCATTTCACTGGGTTTTGATTAATTATGTTCCTTCCTAAAATAATAACAATCACCACTACCGATTAAGGTTTGATACAAATTCAGTCTCTCCTCAAACACTCTTCACACATTTCATCGATTCAAACTCAGAAGATTACCAATTAATCAGTTCCTAATCAAACATAATAATTATGATTAAACACACAATACCTCTTGATTATCGTTTCCGATCAAATTCTTCTTCACGTCCTTCCGATTCCCCAGTTCCTCCTCAAATCCTAGTTCTTAGTTTTTCTCTCAGTTTCTCTTCTTCCGCAAAATACAGAATGCCATTTCCCTCCTTTAACTCCCATATGTAACCCTTATATCCCTAATTATGAATTTCTAAAAATACCCTTACTACCTCTCTTAATGACCACAATGCCCTCTAACTTCATAATTCTAACTATCTTATTTCCTTTAGTCGATTTGATTCTAACAGATCCTATTTTCTCCAAATAAAATCGGTAAGTCCACCGAAACTGACATTTGTCAAATATATTCCTCTGACATGTAACCTTACTCAATTGTTCTCACAAAAAATTCAATTAAAAATCAATAATCGACTTAATTAATCAAATATATAATCATTTTAGAAATATGGGTGTTACAACTCTCCTCCACTTAGAATATTTTCGTCCTCAAAAATTTACCCGAATCAAATAGAGTTGGATACGACTCCCTCATCTGATCTTCTCATTCTCAAGTCCAACTTTCACCAGCTTTTCCACCCCACAATACTTTCACTAAAGCAATCTCATTGCCTCGCAATTGCTTCATCTCTCGACCATCTATCCTCATCGACAATGCTTCAACAGTCAGGTTATCTCTTACTTGTACATCATTCATTTGAATAACATGCGACAGATCCGATACATACTTCCTCAGTTGTGACACATGAAACATATCATGCAAATTCACAAGCAACGGTGGTAATGCAATCCGGTAAGCCACATTTCAAATTCTCTATGAAATCTGATATGGTCCCACAAAACGCGTGTAACACCCCAAATTTGCCCTCTTCTTGTTTAGCATCGTTATCATATCATAATCATCACGAGCATACCATATCCTTATCATTTTGCATAGAAAAATGAGGCATAACACTCGCATGTTCCAGCATAAGGCATATGATCGGTCATCTGGGAAAATCTGAACTTGCAAGTCAAAATCAAGAGCATGGTGATCTGGCAAGAATCTCACAGGATCATTTTGCACAAGCCTGGTATCATGTTCAGAGCCCTAGAAAGAGAAGGGGGATCAAAATTTGCTTGAAACGGTTGGTGCAGGTCTATTTTTGAAGGTTCCCACCAGAAGGAGGGAAATTCAAATTTTCCATGCGTTAACCGGTTAACGCATATGGTTAACCGGTTAACAGCTGCGAAATTTGAATTTCCAGCAGCAATTTCAGCATGTGTGTTTTGGTTCCATTTTCCAATTTTCTGATTTTTATTCATTTGAATTAATTTGAATTTGGGAGAAGGATCTAGAGCATTTATCCAAGCCTCATTCCAACCCTAAATCCAAATCACACTACCCAAACCATAATTTTGGATCCCAAACCAAAATTTTGGGCCCCAAACCTAAACCATATTTATTCCATTTCCCTCCAAACCAAGGGGGCTCTCACTCATTTTTCACTCTCATTTCTGAATTTTCATTCCTCTCACTCACAATTCTCTCACTTTTCTCTCCCAATTTTCCAAATCACTCAAAGTTCCTCTTTGAAGATCACACAACCTTGCCTTGAGGTGTGTAGATCTTGGAACTAAACCTCCTTTCATAGCTTCTTTGCATCTCTTTGCTGGTTTTATTGGAGATTCAGATCTGGTTTGAGATCTAGAAGTGCTTTTGGATCCAAAATTCTGCATCAAGAGTTTGTTCTTGCATTTATTTTGCATGGAGTGTGGAGCTTAGCATCGGATCTTCAAAATTTTGCGCGAGATCTACTGTTTTCAGCTCAATCAACAATTACCAAAGCATACCTCAGCTTTGTAGGTTGGTTAATTTCAGATCTAGCTCTGTTTTTAGCTTATTTGCATGCTTGTGCTTTAGACCCACCATGTGTTTGTGTATTTGATTGTGTTGCATGAATTGATTGTTTGATTTGTATCCGGATCCGAATGTTATTTGTTCATGAGCTTAATGATATGGATTAATGTGAATTGATCTAATTTTCCATGTGTAATTGATTGCTGGTCTGGTGCAAGCTTATTTGGATAAGCTGTTTTGAGTTGCTGTTTTCTGCAGGATTTGTTGCTGTTTTATCAGTGTTAACCGGTTAACGTATATGGTTAACCGGTTAACGCACCTGTTTCATGCGTATTTTGTGCAGGTTTGAGCTGGTTAACCGGTTAACGCATTTGGTTAACCGGTTAACACTGAAGCAGAATGGCTTTTTAGTGTTGTTTTGAGCTTGTTTGATCCCTTTGCTTGTTCTAATTGCCTTGGATCATTGCATGATCATTAAGCATGATATTTTAGGGTGATTTGCTTGCTGGTTGATGTATGCTTTCATGTTTTCGACGCGTAAGTCGTGTATTTGCAATGCTTGGCATGTTGTTTGTTTCTTGTTTACAAGAACCTTTGAGCATGATTAATTCCATGATTGTGTTGGTCAATTTGCTGGATTTTTGCTAACATTTCAGGGGCTCATGGTAAGAGAAGTGTGGATGTTTATCCACATTTCAACTTTTCATCTTTCCTCTTTTGCTTTGTTTTTTCTTTGTGGTGTTTGATGTGCTTTGTGCCATCATGTGGTTCTCTTTCCCCTTTCTAGTTTCCTCTTCTCTTTTTCTATCTTCTTCCTTCTTCATTAGGGTAGAAACCTTACTAACTCTTAGGACTTCCATGCATGTGAATACTTAGGATTATTTTAGTCCCCCTTTAGAATTTTTCCTTTGAGATCTTTTGGTTCTTCTTCTCTTCTCATCTCATAACTCTTAAAAAGAAAACACTTTAATAAATGTGAAGTGATGCATTGATCCATAGCCTTATTCCATGAGGTATGCTTGTAGTCTTCCCATCTTGGGATAGTACATGTTTACCTTGTGATGCACAAGTCTGATCAAGGTATCTTCTTCATAAAGAAAAGCATAAAAAAACACTTCTTCATGTAAATAACCAAAAAAAACACTTAATAATTAAGCAAGTTAGTGAGCCTAAGCCCTAATCTTTGGGTTCAAGTTTTGGGGATCTTCTCCTTACTTGAGTGTGCTTGTTCTATTATTCCATCTTGGAATGTAGTGACAAGTGCACATTCCATTGGTGAGAGTTTGAGTTCACTTCCTTGTGACACACTCATAAAAGCTTCTAAAAAACACAAAACAAACAATAAGCGTCTTTCCTTCGGGAATTCTTTTCTCATCTCCTTCGCTCCGTACGCGAACTTGCTCCTACTTGTCATTTTGCAAGACGGTTACGCACTCGTCGTCCGAGTCTGCAACACCTGAGCAATGGCATAGGCAGTTCAAGCCTTAATTCACAAGCAATTTCCTTTTAGTCCCCCTAGTTAGGGGAACTACGGCGTCTCTGATCCTCATTATCCCGATGAGGTACGTAGGCAGCGGGGTAGGGCCCGTTCGAGCACAATCTTTATTTTCCCTACATTTTTCCTTTTGCTTTCTTATTCAGTTCTTTTCCAGTTCCAGTTTCTTTTCATATTCATTTCTTTGCTGCATTTTTCATACCCTCACCCTTTGAAACAGTTTTCTTTTGCAAGCGTGGATCCCGTCGGGTACGGCGGACGATCTGGGTGCTAATACCTTCCCAGGTCGTAACCGACTCCCGAACTCAGTCTCTTTGGTTCGCAGGACCTGTGTCCTTCCTCTTTCTTTCTTCTGGTTTGTGCAGCATTACCATTCCCTTTCTTCGGGATAAAAATGCCTGGCTGGCGACTCTATTCTTCTTCCGCGCCACTTTCGCGTTTGTACTAGGATGAAAATCCCGGGAGCGACAGCTGGCGACTCTGCTGGGGAATATTTCGCTAGATGATCTCTGGTTCCCCTGTGAGTCTCTCCTAGCGCTTGTGTGTTGCTGTTTCATTGGGTGATGTTTGTTTGATGTGGCTTGTTGTATTATATTGCTGTTTGTTTATTGCTTTATTTACAGCTTTATTTACAGCTTTATTTACAGTTTTCAGTATTTATTTTCTGCATCATTTATATCATACTGGACTGTCTGGACTGGTTTCCTTTGGTGGGATGGGAGTTACTGATTCTTGAGAGATATGAGCCAAGTACCCGGCTCGAGTGCACCATAGGACTTAGAGTGGTTCCACTTTGGCCTCATGAGATCTTGTCATGGGGGTAGTAGTGAGTTCCACACCCAGGTTGCGATTGTCTTGGAAGTGTCTTGATTTGGGGATCTTCCTCTCTCATTACATAACCTGATAGTTATGTGCATCTGGGGACCGATCATTGAGAACCTTTGTGGAAACAACCCTCTCCAGTGGTGACAGTGGCAGACCACATTTTGTGGCAAACCCATTCGCACCCGAGGGACCACTGGGAACTCGCATAGGATGGCCTGGTTCTCTTATAGGAACTCAGTCAAAGCATCTGGTCGTATGACATTAGTATTGTATCCTACGGGCTGAATGTACTATTATTTCTCGATTTCAGCGCTTGAAGCTGGGAACCTATAAGGGATGCTTGTTTTTCCCGGACTCAACTGAGGCCTCCCTGCGTAGTACATAATGCCTAACCGATTCCCTGATTTGGTCATGAGCCATTTCTCGGAAATGGTGAAAGTATTATTGCTATTCGGCTTTGAGAGTCCGTGGTGTCTGACCCGGAGCTTACCCGTGAGATTGGGAGGGGTTTACAGGTTTGCAGGAACCCTTGACCTCAACATACCCTTCATCATCAGAGTGATCTTATGTTTTGGTCCGGTTATTATAATCCTGGAGTTCTTGATCCTTGGTTTTGAGTTCTTATCAGAGGGTTATTATTCAGAGGACATATATTATCAGTTGCTCGGTTCTCAACTCAGTGTTTCGTATCCAGACAGACACCAGTTCCCGATCACTTGCCAGTTGCATACATGCCATCATGGCATTTTAGCATACATGTTCAGTTATTTCCGAGAATCCCATACCTGAATAATTGTTGTTGGATTTTTGTATCATAATGTGGATTGAAGTAGATAGATTCTTTGGAAATAACTGAACATGGCATCTCATAGCATTTGCATTGCATTTCTGTTCAGCAGGCAGGGCTCATCCGTTATTTGTTCACCATCTACAGTTGAGACTCCAGTTCTTGTATCAGACTTGAAGCAACTTTTGAGAAGATCATGGACCCTGGAGAGCAAAGCCAGTCTGCAAGTGTTGGGTTGACAAAAGATCAGTGGGACCAACTTATAGAGGCTATGATGACTTTGGCAAGGCAGGATGACCGTAATTCCGCTCAAGCTCAGCCTGTACAGACCCCTGTTGGGAATCCAGATGTTCAAGAGCGCCAGGTCGCCCGAAGTGGACATTCTTCTTCTGTCGATGCTGCAGATTATCACAGTTTCGCTTTCACTATGCCAGATCCTCAAGAGGCAATCCCTGTAGTGAGAATCCAAGATCCACGAGTTATGGAGAGCGAGGAGAGATTCCGTGTGTTGGAGGAAGAGATCAAAGCCCTTCAAAGTCGTAATGTCACGGATCTAAGTGCTGCAAGCATGTGTCTGGTGCATGGCCTGGAAATACCTCCAAAATTCAAAGTACCGAAGTTTGAAAAGTACAAAGGGGATAGTTGTCCAAGGCAGCATTTGGTGAGGTTTTGCAGAAGGATGGCCTCACATGAGCATAATGACAAATTGATGATCCATGGTTTCCAATACAGTCTGAGTGAGGCATCATCGAATTGGTATATGAAGTTAGAGAGTAGTCGTATTCAGTCATGGTCGGACCTAGCCAATGCATTTGTGAAGCAGTATGACTACAATCTTGACAGGGCTCTTAGCCGCATGGATTTGCAAGTGTTATCCCAAGGAGATGGTGAATCTTTCAGAGAGTATGCCCAGAGGTGGAGAGAAGTAGCTGCTCGAGTGCAACCCCCGCTATCAGACAGAAAATTGGTGGATCTTTTCATAGAAACATTACAGGGGCCGTACTTGGAGAGGTTGAGTGGCAGTGGAACTTCGAGTTTCCCGGACTTGGTGACAGTTGGAGAACGCATTGAGAGTTTTATCAAGATGGGAAAGATCCAAGGCATTTCAGGTAGCTCAACTGAAGAGAATGAATCTGTTGTCAGTTCCCAAGATAAGGACGTGATTGATGCAATCTGGGAAGATCCTCAAACTCCATTACCCATACATTTCAGTAGCTCAGAGTCAGCAATATTCTGAATCCGTATGTCAGATTTCAGTTAACAGTGAACCTCCTCAGTATCAACAACGACCATGCCAACAGAAGCATACTTCGCAAAGGCGTCGTTACTACACTAAGAGATCCAAGAGGTATTTCGATCCATTGCCAGTACCATACAGTCAGATACTTCCGTGCCTGATCGACAGTGGATTGATATTGCCGAAGAAACCGGGTCCAGTGCCTTTTCCATATCCACCAAGTTTTGATCCCAATGTTCAATGTGGATTCCATGGCAACGCACCAGGGCATTCAGCTGAAGAATGCAAGCCTCTCAGGGATAAGGTTCAAGATTTGATTGATTCTGGGTTGATTTCAGTGACGCCTCAAGGCATTCAAGTTAACGAGTCTCCGTTTGGTCATGTGGGTTCGTCAGCTCATGTTATGGAGGAATTTGTTGAAGATATATGTGAAGGTGATTCTCAGTTTGATTCGGAAGAGCGGTTGTGTACCTCATTTTGATCCCAATTGAGGGGAACTACGGCGTCTCTGATCCTCATTATCCCGATGAGGTACGTAGGCAGCGGGGTAGGGCCCGTTCGAGCACAATCTTTATTTTCCCTACATTTTTCCTTTTGCTTTCTTATTCAGTTCTTTTCCAGTTCCAGTTTCTTTTCATATTCATTTCTTTGCTGCATTTTTCATACCCTCACCCTTTGAAACAGTTTTCTTTTGCAAGCGTGGATCCCGTCGGGTACGGCGGACGATCTGGGTGCTAATACCTTCCCAGGTCGTAACCGACTCCCGAACTCAGTCTCTTTGGTTCGCAGGACCTGTGTCCTTCCTCTTTCTTTCTTCTGGTTTGTGCAGCATTACCATTCCCTTTCTTCGGGATAAAAATGCCTGGCTGGCGACTCTATTCTTCTTCCGCGCCACTTTCGCGTTTGTACTAGGATGAAAATCCCGGGAGCGACAACGCGGAGTGAGCTTTCTCGACTTCAAAGCTCGTCTGACACCTGTTATTGAAGTAACTCTAAAAAAAACATTATCTCCTTCTTGAAATTCTAGTGCTTTCCATCTTTTATCATTATAACTCTTTTGACGACTCTGCGAAGCTTTCATCATATCTTGTATCACTTTGATCTTTACAGTTGTCTCTTGCACAATCTCAGGTCCGAGTACAACACTCTCTCCTGATTCATACCAACACAATGGAGTCCTATACCTCCTGCCATAAAACACTTCATACGGTGTCATTCCAATACTAAAGTGAAAACAATTGTTGTAGGTGAACTCAATCAATGGCAAATGATTATCCCACGATCCTCCATGGTCCAACACACATGCTCTTAATAATTCCTCTAAAAATTGGATAGTCATCTCTGTATGACCATCCGTTTGCGGATGATATGAAGAAGTCATCCTTAACTTAGTACCCAAAGCATTTTGCCAACTTTTCCAGAATATCGACGTAAACCTCGGATCTCTATCTGACACTATGCTCAAAGGCTTCTCATGTAATCTCACAATTTCCTCAATTTACATTTCAGCCAACTTCTGCATGGAGTGATTAATCTTCATCGGTAAGAAATGAGTTGACTTAGTTAATATATCCATAATCAACCAAATTGAATCGTTCCCTTTCACTGTCTTTCGCAATCCCGATACGAAATCCATGGAAATACTATCCCACTTCCACTCTAAAATATTCAGCGGTTGCATCATACCTATAGGTTTCTGATGTTCAATCTTTGACTTCTTACAAGTCAAACAAGCATATACAAATTTAGAAATATCTTTCTTCATACCCGGCCACCAAAACAAATTTCGCAAATCCTGATACATCTTCGTAGCACCGGGATGGATACTCAATCCACTTTGATGTCCTTCCTCAAGGATACTCTTTTTCATCTCTGGAATATCTGGAATACATACTCTATTTATGAACTTCAACATGTCATTCTCATCAATTTGGAATTCACCTTTGTTACCTTGGTTAACTAAAGTCAACAAATCAACCATCTCCAAATCAAATTTCTGACCCTCTCGGATTTCTTCCATAATGCTACTTGTCAATTTCAACATTACCAATTTCATAATGTTAGGCGTATCCTCATATACCAAACTCATATCCCTGAATTATTCAATCATTTCTAATTCTCTCACCATAAGCATCAACATGTGCAAAGACTTCCTACTCAAAGCATCAACTACTACATTTGCTTTACCAAGATGGTAATGCAAATCAAAATCATAGTCCTTCAGAAGTTCAAGCCACCTTTTCTTCCTCATATTCAACTATTTCTGATCAAACAAATACTTCAGACTCTTATGACCACTGAACACTTAAAACTTAGAACCAAAAAGATAATGTCTCCAAATTTTTAACACAAATACTACGACTGCCAATTTCAAATCATATGCCAAATAATTTCTTTCATGAACTCTCAATTGTATGGAAGCATAAGCGACAACCTTACCATTTTGCATTAGTACTCCTCCAAGACCCATCTTCGATGCATCACAATATACCACAAAAAATTCACTCGAGTTCGGCAAAATCAACATCGGTGCAGTCGTCAACTTCTTCAATTCCACAAAACTCTCCTCGCACGCAACATCCCACACATAAGCTTTCTCTTTTCGATTCAATTGAGTCAAAGGCAATGCCAACTTAGAAAATCCTTTTATAAACTTGCGATAGTAACCTGCCAACCCATGAAAACTACGAATTTCAGTAGCAGATTTCAGAGTCTCCCATTGCAACACTGCATCAATTTTCGAAGGATCCACAGAATCCCACCACTTGAAATTATGTGTCCCAAAAAACTTACTTCTTTCAACCAAAACTCGCATTTTGACAACTTAGCATATAGCTTCCTTTCTCTCAATACTTGTAGTACAATTCTCAAATGATTTTTGTGCTCTTCTTCTGATTTAGAATATATCAGAATATCATCAATAAAAACCACCATAAACTTATCCAGATACTTATAAAGATTCGATTCATATATTCCATGAATACACTAGGTACGTTGGATACCCCAAACTACATCACAGTGTACTCATAATGACCATACCTTGTTCTAAAAGCCGTCTTCAGAATATCATCTGCTTTAACCCGAATTTGATGATAACCAGATGTCAAATCAATCTTACTGAACACACAAGCACATACTAGTTGATCCATCAAATCGTTGATTCTCGGAAGTGTATATTTATTCTTGATTGTCACCTTATTCAACTGTCGAAAATCAACATACAACCTCATACTACCATCTTTTTTCTTAACCAACAACACAAAAAAATGTCAATCATAATGTTATGCGACTCAATAGATTCATGCATGTGGTACCGAAATATCACTGATGACTTAGTCATCGTTATCTCCAAAGATCCCCACCAATAGGATCGATTCCCGCTTGGAACCAGAGCACATCACAAATTGCACTTAATCTGCACAATGGGATTAAGGTCATCACTGGATATTATCGTCCTAAAATTTATCATTGGATCATCATCCTACAAAAACGTCACTGGACCATTCGTCCTAAATAATGTTACGAATGCATGATGCATACAACAATCAAACACAACCATGGCTAGTCAAAACACATCATCATTCATTAATATACTTCAATTTACCTTCGTATACTATTACACAAGTATACTGCACATACTTCGAGTCTGTGATGTGGGCAGAGCCTCATCATGTCTTTATATCTTTCCCACACATCAAAAAGAGATTCGTTGTCTTTTTGCTTAAATCCGTTAATTTCGGCCCTGAGCATATCTATCTTGCTTGGAGGAAAATAACGGGTTTGAAAGACTCTTTTTAAATCGTCCCATGAGGTGACAGAATTTGCAGGTAGAGACTAGAGCCAAGCTCTAGCCCTATCTCTTAAAGAAAATGGAAAAAGACGGAGTCTAATTGCTTCTGGGCTGACTCTATTTGCTTTCACAGTGTTGGCATATTGCACAAAAACAGATAAATGTAGGTTAGGATCATCCTTAGGACTTCCTGAAAATTTGTTTTGTTGAAAGGCTTGTAATAACGAAGGTTTCAACTCGAAATTGCGTCTTTCAATTTTCGGGGCAGTAATGTTGCTATGCGGTTCATCTTGCAATGGGACAGTAAAATCTTTGAATGGACGGTTTTGCGGTCCTTGGGCCATTTCTTGCTCAAATTCGGTTTTGGTTTCGGTATTTGAATAAGAAACAATGGATTCCGAAAGGTTATATCTTAATCGAAAATCGTTGATTCGGCGCCTCAATAAAGCAAAGCGCTCGATTTCGTCAATCGGTTCCACTGGCTCTTCGCTTCGGGAGCGAGTGCTGGGCATACGATCGACAAATTGAAAAATAAAAGAAAATTTGCCTTAGTCGTTACTGTGCAACGAAAGCAACACAACAAAGACTAATTCAATCCCCGGCAACGGCGCCAAAAACTTGATTGCAACTTTATGTGTTTGGTCGGATTGATACTGCAAGCATACAAGGTATCGCGTAGTTTTAAAAGATTGTCGAACCCACAGAGATTGATAGTCAGTAGGGAGTGTCCTATAATTGTGGTGTAAGGCTAAGGCTAAGGCTAAGGTTGTCACGGAAAAAAGGGATAAAGAACTAATTACGTAAAAGGTTTTTTCACGAATAAAAGAAACGAGATCGTAGAATGATTTCCGGGACTCTTAGGGACTCTATAGGATCTGGGCTGAAATGTAAGTTGAAGTTGTTCTGAAGAAAATACCAACCTATAGGTCCGATCTCACACTCTCGCGCTATTGATCGGGCCACGACCGATAACCCCAAGATTTTGCTCTAGCTCGCTCGGTAATTAAAGGACGTCTTTTTGAAGATTGATAAGATCGAAAAGAAATACCTAAAGCGCTATCGTTGTGTTTAGGTTCCAGTGTCCTGTGCCTACTATCTGACACGTACCTCAAACTCTCTCTCTCTCTATTGGAATCATCTTAGTGCAGTTCTCACTCTCGTGACAAAACGCTGGTAAGCAGCCTCTCGCTCTCACGACAAGACTACCTAAATTAAACTTAGAACACAAAACTAGAATTTCAGGCATTAAAAGTATGTTAGTTATCCTACGGAGTCCCGTTAAGACGACGTCCCTCAAACTACGGGCTCATACCATTCTAGCCTAACATAATTGATATTGATGTCGACATAATTAAGTTAATAAGTTTAGAAACATACATATTGATTTGGTTTTAAGAAAATTATGTTTTAAGAGTTTTTATCAAAAAGTGCTTATAGGCATGAACATAAACATACAAAATGCAATAAAATAAAGTGCAGGAATTTAAAGAAATAAATAATTAAATAACCTGAAGTAAATGGAAATGAAACTTGTATAAAATTGCAAAACGATCCAAGTACAAGCGGAAACAGAAAAGAAAATGATACAAATGGTGTTTTAACCACTCAGTGTGAGCGATTAATACTTTGGCTAAGTAATATGTCTAGTTCTATAAGAAATCTGGCAGCACTTCCGTAGGGTATCGATTCGTGTCAAAAGCTGCTCCGAGGAATCCTATATATAGAAGAAAAAATGGCTTCAAAGCGGTTGATGTTTTGAAATTCAAACGAGGCAGAACTGCTTGAAACTGCTTTTGTATAATTGTTCCCGTGATATATGGCGAACACCATTGGTTTGCTAGCAAAATTATGGGATTTTGAGGCAAATGGAGAACGCCATTTAGTTCCTTTGAAGGGAATGGCGAACGCCATTCACTTGCAGAATGCAGAATGCATAGAATTCTTCTTCTTTTCAACTGGTTTGCCACTGATTCTTCTCTTTTCCTTTGATCCAGCTGCTTGGGTCCTGAAAACATAAAATGAACAAAACATAAGGTAAATAAATACGGAAAACAATAAGGAGTCGATAAAATACGATAAAACATGCATGAAATGAGTCGAAATAGCCTATACGAAATCAAGCCATCATAATAGATGGTGATTCATACTCGATGTATATTCCCAACCTCCTTTGAGGTCCCATTTTAGTTCTTTGTGGTTGAGCTATTGAGACATATACTACACAACCAAAATTCTTTAAATGTGAAATATTAGGTTCTTTACCAATTGCAAGTTGATAAGGGGTATGTTTATGATCAACACTTGCCTTAAATGTACGCGTGCTGCAACATGTAAAATTGCATGACCCCAAACAGTAACTGGTAGTTTAGTTCTCATTATTAATGGTCTAGCAATATATTGAAGATGCTTGATTAATTACTCTGCTAAACCATTTTGTGTATACACATGAGGAACAGGGTGTCAACAGTAATTTCAATTGACATGCAATCATTATTAAATAATTCAGATGTAAATCCATCGACATTGTCAATGCCGTAAAATACCTGAATGGTCCTGATGGTGGATGGATAGGTCCACATATATCTCCTTGAATTCCTTCAAGAAATGTCGTTAATTTTGTATGGTGAATTCTTTGTTATTAGTTTGCCAAGAGAGCAAGCTTCACATGGTTTATCTCCTTTTGTAAGTTTTTAACTTTTCAATGGATGATCGTGTGTACTTTCAACTATTTTACACATCATTGTTGAACCAGGGTGGCCTAAACGATCATGCCATAATATCATAGTTTTGGGATCTTCTTTTACTATCAAATTACATTCAATTGCATGTATATAAGTATAATGTAATCCATAAGGCAATTTTGGTAGTTTTTCTAAAATTTTGTTCTTTCCCAAAACATTAGCAGTGATATTAATGTATTTCATGTTACCTTCAGTTGCAATTTTAGTATCCTATCCTTGACGATATATGTCATTAAAAATCAACAAATTTTTCTTTGATTTTGGAGAGTTTAAAACATTTTTAATGACACTTTTTTCCATTTGGTAATATGGACATATCATTACCTGTTCCTTCAATCAAATCTACAGGACTTGAAATTGTATTTATTACACCTTTAGTAGAATTTATTTCAGTAAAATATTTCTTACTTTTGAGGATTGTATGAGTAGTCTCACTGTCCGGAATGCAAATGTCTTTGACACATTCCATGTATAACCTTCTTAAAATAAAAATAAGAGTAAATAGAGAGTAATTCAACAACATATTTAACATTTTATTTTATGCAAATATAAGATACATAAAACAATATACATATTCTTGAGTTAATACATATTCCAAATATAAAGTTAATACAAGTATATCATACATTATTCAAATATTTACTTAATTCATTCTTCCTTCAACAAAATAAGCAATCTCAAAATAGGTATTATCATTTCTGGGTTCAATCTCATTCAAATTCACTTCTTGTCCATTTTCTTCTACATAAGTCATTTGTCTTTTACACAAATGTTTTGGTGTTCTACACACCTTAGACCACTGACCTTTCTTTCCGCATATGTAGCATACATCCTCATAATTTCTTGAGGGACCTTCTTGGATATACTTGCCCTTTCCTTGGCAATTCCAATTATTTTGGTCATATTTGGGAGATCTATAATTATTCATATGACCTTGTCCACATCCTCTACCATAAAAGTGGTTTCGATTGTGGAAAAAGTTTCGACCATGATATCTTCCTGGATTGTGACCATCAAAACGAGCACGACCATTATTACCATCAATACAAACATGACCATCACGTCTCTTAAGACGATTAGAGCCACCATGCCCATAATTAAAGGTTGTGGCATTAATTTCAGGATATGTTATTGTTCCTGTGGGTCGTGTCTGGTGGTTTTTTATAAGGAGCTCGTTATTTTGTTCTGCCACCAGAAGAGCTGCAACTAAATCAGGATATTCAGTGAATTTCCTCATTCTATATTGTCGTTGCAATAATACTTAGGATGCATAGAAATTTGAAAGAAAAAAATTCAACTTTTCTTTTTCAGTTATAATTGTGCGACAAAATTCAAGTTGGGTTATAATTTGGTGCATAACAGAGTTATATGCAATGCCACTTTTACAATCTTGGAACCTTAACTTATTCCATTGATCCATTAATGAAGGTAATGATACTTTCTTCTGATGTCCAAATCTTGCTTTAATTTCGTTCCACAAAATCTTGGGATCTTTAGCATTTGAATATTCTGTTTCCAATCCATCATCAAGTTGGTGCTTGATTATTCTATTCACTTTTGACTTTTTCTTTTCCATTTCATCTGGGTCATCTGTTGATTTTCCAGAATGGTCTCCTTCAAGTATTTTGTCAAGTCCCTCACATGTAAGGTATTCGATCAAATTGTTATTCCATGTTATGAAGTTGTCCCCAGTTATGTTAAGGATTTTGAATTGATGCTTAAGATTTGACATGATTATATCTATAATTTAGATGAATATAATCAAAATTTAATACATTAACAATATATATATATATATATATATATATATATATATATATATATATATATATATACACACACACCTAGTGTAGAATATATACCTAGTGTAGTAATAACTTCCGTTAGAAACGATCATGCTGATAATGTGTTGAGAAAAACCGATTTTAGAATATTAATTAATATTTATGAACTAATATAAGTTACTAAACTAGTTGGAATTATGAAAGAGATGAAAAGATGGAAGAGAGAAAACTTATGAATTTCATAGTAAGTTTTGGTGTAAATATTACATTGCAAATGTGGTATTTATACTACTTGAAATACTACTATTACACCAATGTAATAATTTGTCTTATTATTTTAGCTAGATATTTCAATCCTATAATAGTATGTAGATAAATATGTATATTATAATAATATTATAACTATTATAACAATGAAATATATTTTGGTGCGTCTACAAACCAATTTTGTGGATTAACCTAATGTCAATGAAATCTATTTCAAGTAATTCAGTAAATATTTGCATAAAGGTGTCAAACATAATATAATACAATTAAGCAACAACAATTTGGTTCCATACAAAACAACCACATTCCTTTCATCAAAACAATCTCATTACATTCACCATAATTCATTCATTACAATGCATTCATCAACTACTAATATCAACATTTATATACAGAAAAAATCCAGACAGGTCTTTGTGGCCTCTAACTGGGGTTGTGATGTGTTGGTAGGATGAGGGATGAGGTACATGCAAGGTACTCCGACGCTCAAGTAAGTTTCAGTGTGAGACAAACTAAAGTGTAAGGAAAAGTGGGTTAGAATTAAATACCTGCCCCCCAAAGATTGAGGGTTTATATAAGGGCACATGCAGGTACAAAGCAGGCACGTAGCCTTTGAATGAGCATAACTGCTTCCTGTAAATCTGGAGGACAGTTGGACGCGCGGAAGGCGTTATGGCGCATGAGGGGAGCTCCCCCAATGGCTATATGCCGATGACTCTTTTTCTGCAACGGTTATATCCTCGATGATCCTTAATGGGCCTGTGCCTAGTCGATTTCTGGGTTGGGCCTCAATTTGGTGTATGGGACATGCTAGGCCATCCAGAACAGGAGCCCCCCAAGTCGTTGTGCCCGAAGGGGATAATGACTTTAAGGTGCTGAAGACGTGATCGACATGGGTTTAGTGTGAAACGTGATACAAAATTTCTTTGCTTTTTTGCGTCGGGCATCTGCTTGCAAGAGGAATTCAGACAGATTTCAAAAGATTCTCTTTTTGGGAAGGTGAAACGCCTAAGGTTTTAATGACACGCGTAATAAAACGTTGTAATCCATTTCTGACACCCGGGGGCTAGCCCTAGGTAATAATTGTTCTGGCTTTTGTGATTCTCCATGTGAGCTTGAGACCCTATAAAAGGGGGGAAGACAAGTTCATTTGTTCATTTCTTACGAACTCTTCTTCTCGCCGTAAAACCTTGTCTGCAACCTTCTCGCCGGAATCTCGTCGTCGCCACCGTATAAATCCCAGAAACCTCCATGGATCAAGGTAAATCATCATCTTCTACCTCTGTTTTCTGGATTTTCCTGACGAACATTCATCCATTTCATATGAGCTTCATAGGATCTCCATAGTTTTCTGGAGATTCCTATGAAGTTCTGGAAATTCTGATGAATGTTCTTCAAAAGCGTATGAACATTCATGAATCTCTAGGGTTAGCAAGTAGATTAGTGATAGATCCAAGCTATGTCGAAGTAGTGATAACTAAGTGTTAGCAGACTGAGCATAGGATCGTTAAGGGACTTATCCCCGCCTATTTTAAGTTAAGAACGGTGAATAGGAGCTCGGTGTGTCGATTTCTCCCTCGAAGTGTTTTTCTTGACTAAAGAGCTGAGCTAGGGTACATCTCTGGTCTTTATCGAAGCCCTTTCACTTGATTTGTAATGGAAGGGTGGATTTGGATTCCTCGAATTCACTGTGTTTCCTATGCTTTTCAGGTGAAAGTAGTTAAAAGAATACTCGTGAAGTCAAGGAGGTCCCTGCTTCTGATGGTGCGGATTTCCTCGCTCAGGACCGTTTATGGATAATGGACGAGCCGCTCGAAACGACATATCAATTTGTGGTGGACGTTTCAGACGCGTGGGCTAGGATTCAGAAGAAAAGGAAAGGGAGGCTGCTAACTGGCGAGCCTTACCTCTGAAACCTACCTAGAGGATCTGTTTTCTCTTTCCTGCTCTCCGGTTTCCGATGTACGAATTTGTGTTTTTCTAGGTTGGGTATCGTCTTCCCTTTACTGATTTTCAACAGGCGATTTTTACTCACCTTGAGCTCGCGCTTTCCCAACTGCATCCCAACGATCTGGCCTTCATAAGGGCTTTTGAGATGGTATGTCACTATTTGGAGATAGGGGTGAAGATCAATTTATTATTCAGGATATTCCATCTACAGAGGAAGTCCCAGGATGGTCAACACAGTTGGGTGTCGTTGAAGAAAGCGAGCAGACTCTTACAGGCATACTTAGATTCTATTCAGGATTTCAAATACAGTTTTTACGTTATCCAACCATGATCGCAGGCTGCCCAGGATTCCCTGTTCGATGGGGATATGGTTGGCGAGGAGGAGAAGATGACGGCCCACTTTCCGTTGGAGTGGGTGAACGTGCATTTCTGCCATTCCAGCGAGCACTATATTACCCAGCCCGAAGATCTGAGTACCGATGATACAACAGCTTACAATATGTTGTTCAACTTTGTTGCCAGTTTTTTTCCCACTGAGCTCGTTGACTCAGACGGGAATGCCCTCATTCGGCCTGATGGGACGCCGACCATTCTGGCCAGGCTAATAAATGTGAAGTCGTTGCTCAGTTACCCGAACAACGAGGCCGAGATGCAACTCTTAGGTGTATTTATAGTTTTTAAGTTTTTGATTCGTGGATATGATCGATAACTAACTGGTTTTCCTATTGTTTTTGCAGGGCAAATGGCCGAGATCCGAGATCGTCTGGTGAAGGCGAAAAGAGGGAACATAAATAAGGGTGTGAAGGGTCAGGTCGAAGCCGTTAAGGATCATACCACCCTGGTTGGCTTTGTTGCTTCAGGCAGCTCTACTTCGGGGACCACTCCGCTGGGTGGGTCTCCGCTGGGTAGGAGGAAAATGACTGAGGAGAAATCTCCTCCTCCAAAAACATAGCACAGCGTCGACGTGCCCATTTTACTTGCCCGCTTGCATCACTCATAGGTATTTGTTCGACGGAGGATCAACTATCTGGGTTCCTGATCTTGATGCTGCTGCCATCCTCTCCGCAGATTCAAAGAGTTTGACAATCGAGATCTGTCAAGACACTACGGGGATGTTCCGGATTTTGGAGGCCGCCCTTTCTTTCAATGACACCGATCTTGTCTCCCGCAAGGACCTTCAAGTTGCAAAGGATAGAATTGCCGAATTGGAGGCCGAAAATACGAAGCTAGAAAACGACGTGCTTCAGGCTAAGGGGCACTATGAGAGCAAACTCAAGTTCATGAGGGAGGTTACATATATTAAGAACAAGATGGCGGAGCTTACATGAAAACGAGCATCTGAAGAAATAGGCTGAGGGGGCAGAAGGCAAAGTGGTCGTCGGGGAGGATGAGATCAAGGAAAAAGTCGCAATGACGACCAGGGCTGAACTGATTGCCCAGATTCGACTGTTGGTGCAGGATAACTTGAGTATGGCTTCATTCGGATTTTATAACATCGTGGAACAGGTCAAGGTGACTAATTCTGGCGTGGACCTGGTCGTTGAAGGTGCTAGTCCCCTGCACCGCATTGAGAACGGGGTAGTCATGCCTCCCAACGATGAATAATTGTTTGGCCTGCGTGCCAATATTGACTTCGGCCTGCGTGCCATTTTTGACAAGTTTTTGCTTAGGGCTTGGTCCTTTTTCTTATTATGTAATAACAATTTCGACCGTATGGTCAATGCTTTTTTGTTAATTTAATGTCGTTTCATACCTTGTTTGTGCGTTGTTACTCAAATCACATGTGTGCTTTTATATATTTTTCTAAGTTTGAAGAACTGGTGAATGCCCAACTAAATATGTTAAACTCGATCATATATGGAACTGATCGAGGGGCGAGATCTGTTCTCACTAGAGGGGTTTGGGGACATAGTCGTGTCCCTGTTCCCTAAGGCTTACACATTTTCCATCGCAAGTTGGGGATCTGCCATGCTGGTATGGCAACGTGGGAGCTCGTTTGAGTTGTCCCCGTTGGGCGATCCAATTATCCGAATAGGCAAGTGGTCGCGCATGTTTGTGTCGATGGTTGTACTTATACCACGATACATCCCTGTGGCAGGGCATGTCCTCCCCTATCGGTGGGGTCTATTGGCCGACAGTTATTCCGCGCTTTGGCTGGGTTTTAGCTGTAATATTGTTTAAGCTTTTCAATGTTCCATGGTCAAGAAAATGGTTCTCCATTCAGTTCTTTGAGGTAATATGCCTCTGTTCCCATTTTTTATTTCACATGATACGGAGCTTCCCAATTGGCTGCAAGCTTGCCTTCGCGCGAGTCTTTCTGATTTCTATGCAGGACAAGGTTGCCCACCTGGAATTCTCTTTTGACGACTTTGTTGTCGTAATGTAACAAGGCTTTTTTTCTTTAGGGACTCTTCATTGAAAGCTGCCCCCAAGCAAACCTCCTCAACCAAGTCGAGTTCCTCCCTTAAAGCCTTGTCGTTGATTTCTTCTTCTAAAGGGGACTCTGTTTAGCGAGAAGGTTCTCTGATTTCCACGGGAATGACCGCCTCAGTCCCGCATGTCATCCGGAATGAAGTTTCCCCGATTGTCGAATGTGGGGTGGTTCGGTAGGTCCATAATACGCTGTGGAGTTCCTCGAACCACCTGTTCTTTGCCTCGCCTAATCTTCGTCTAAGGCCTCGCAGGATAACTCTGTTAGCGACCTCGACTTACCTGTTTGTTTTGGGGTGCTCGACGCATGCGAAGTGTTGTTTGGTTCCTGTTTTGGCGACAAAGTCTTGAAAATTTATGTCTTTGAATTGGGTGTCGTTGTCCGTTATAAGGGATTGTGGTACGCCGAATCTAGCCAGGATGTTTTTCTTATAAAACCGCAGGATGTTGAACACGGTGATTCTGGTCAAGGCCCCGGCCTCTATTCATTTGGTGAAGTAATCAACGACCACTATCAGGTATTTATTTTGGAAAGAATCTATCGTGAAGGGACCGAGGATATCCATGCCCCACTGCGCAAATGTCCATGGCGATGACATTCTCTTCAAAGTGTCGAGGGGTGAAACGTGAATATCTTTGTGGCATTGGAACTTCTCGCATCTTTTTACGTGTTCACGGGCGTCATATTGCATAGTCGACCAGTAATAACTAGCTCACAACGCTTTGCGGGCCAGAGATCTGCCACTCGAGTGCTGAGCATTAATTCCCTAAGGTATCTCGTGCAAGATGTCAGATACGTTCCCTTCCTTGACGCACCTCAGTAGTGGGATGGAAAATCCTCGGCGGTACATTCTGTCGTCCACCAGGACGTAGGAGGAAGTGCGGCGTTTTGTGGCACTGGCTTCCTTCTTGTCTTCGGGTAGCTCATCGGTCATCAAGTATCAGAATATAGGAAGCATCCAGCAGCCATTGTCTCCTATGACGTTGATATCAATGACAACTCCAAACTTTTCAATGCTGGGACGAGAGAGTGTTTCCTGGATAATGGATTTGGTCTCGCCTTTCTTCCGTGTACTACCTAACTTTGACACTACGTCTGCCTGCGAGTTACGCTCGCGGGGGATAAGTTGGATGTCTCAGGCTCAGAATTGCGTGAGCATTTACTGCACCAAAGCCAAGTACTCGATCAAGTTGTCGTTCTTTGCCTGATACTCTCCTTTTATTTACGAGGCAACCAGCTGTGAGTCGGTGAAGATCGTGACTTCTTGGGTGCACATATCCTTTGCAAGGCAGATTCCATCCAGGAAGGCTTCATACTCAGCCTAGTTGTTAGATGTTGGAAAGAAGAGAACTAATGATACCTCGACCACGATGCCTTCTTTGTTTTCGAGGATGACCCTGCCCCACTACCGGAAGGACCAGATGCCCCGTCGACGTAGATGATCCATTTGCGGGCACCTTCCGACGCAGTTTCTTTGGGGCTCATTTCGGCGACAAAGTCAGTCAGGGCTTAAGCCTTTAAAGCTTTCCTGCCCTCATAGTGTATGTCAAATTTGGAAAACTCTAAGGACCACCATAGCATTCTACCGGCCATATCTAGTCGAGCCAAAAGTTGTTTGATAGGTTGGCCAGTTCTCACGACTACTATATGTGCCAGAAAATAATGTCGTAGTCTCCTGGCAGTGTTTACAAGCACGAGGGAAACTCCACTCGATTTCCTGATACCTTAGCTCTGGTCCTTATAATGCTTTACTTGTGAAGTATACGGGCTTCTGGCTATCGAAATCCTCTCTTATCAGAGCCGCACTGATGGCCTCGGTATTGATAGCCAATAAAGGTAGAGGACCTCCCTGGCTAGTGGTCTGGATAGAACCGGGGGTTCTGACGAGACTTGCTTGAGATGTTGGAGGGCTTTCTCGCATTCTTCTGTCCATTCGAACGCGGCTTCCTTGTAGAGTAGCTTGAAGAAGGGGGGAGGCGTGTTGGACGGATTTTGCAACAAATTGAGATAAGGAAGCGAGCATACCGTTCAAGGATTGAATTGACTTTTTTGAGCTAGGGGTAGGGAATTCTAATAAGGCACGACATTTGTCGGGGTTGGCCTCGATTCCTCTTTCTGTCAGATAGAAACTGAGAAACTTGCCCGCCCTTACACCGAAGGTGCACTTATCAGGGTTGAAACGCATTCTACATTTCCTAGCTTGGTCGAACACACTCTGGAGATAGGAGGTGTGGTCGGATTCTTGAACGGGCTTGACAACCATGTCGTCCATGTAAACTTCTAGCACGTTCCTAATTTGTGATTGGAAGATGTTGTTCATCATGCGTTGATATATGGCTCCTGCGGTTTTTAATCCGAATGGCATTACGTTGTAGTAATAGTTTCCCGTCGGGGTCACGAACACGATGTGCATTTTGACTTTGTCGGTCATGGGTATTTGGTTATACCCTGAGTATGCGTCCATGAAGGATATCAATTTAAAACCTGCAGAATTATCTACCAACTTGTCTATGCTGGGCAGGGGGTAAGAGTCTTTCGGGCAAGCCCGATTAAGATTGGTGTAGTCAATACAAAGGCGTCATTTTCCATTAGATTTTTTCACAAGTACAATGTTTGAGATCCAGGTAGTGTACCTGGCCTCAGTTACAAATTTGGCCTCTATAAGGTCTTTGACTAGTTTTTCGGCAACTAAAGTTTTTTCTTCGGATTGCTTGTGTCTGCGCTGGGCAACTGGGCGGGCCGTTGGGTTGATGGAGATCTCATGGCATGCAATTTCTAGGCAGATGTCTGGAATATCAACGAAACTCTAGGCGAAGAGGTCGGCGTTGTTGCGCAGGCATTGCTTCAATTGCTCATTGACTTCGTCGGGAAGTCCTGCTCCAATACGCATTCCTCTGTCGGGGTTGTCTCCGAAAGTTACAACTTCGAATTCTCCCGCTGGAAAAGGGTGCAACATGGCTGATTTAACTGTGAGGGTGACTTTCTCATCGTCTAAAGGGATGCGAGGGTCGAGTTCGATCGTTTTGATCTGGTGTGTTAGCTTTTTCTCGGGCTGAACGTCGTCGGGTGGAGAGTTTTCATCTCTTGTGCGCTTACTGTTTTTTGGTGTTGTCTCTATCACAGTTTGGCCTTTGGTTGCCGCTTCAAAACATCTTCTCGCCACCTTAATGTCCCTGTAGAGTGTAGCTATGTGGCCCTTCTCTGTGTAATACTTCATTTTGAGGTGGACTGTTGAAGGGACGACAATGAGTTCGGCCAATGTTGGTCTCCTCAGAATGCACTGATAAAGTGATGGACAGTCGATTACCAGGAAGTGTATCTTTATCGTCTTAGAGGTATCTCCTTCCTCGAATGTGACGTTCAGCTCGACGTAGCCCCAAGACCCGGAAGTTTCTCCATTGAATCCCTACAAATCAGAACCCGCATAAGGGGATAAATTCTCATGGTTAAGCTGTAATGCTCGAAAGAGCGAAGTATACATGATGTCGACTGAGCTTCCTTGGTCGATGAGTATTATGCGCACATCCGTCTTTTCCATCTTTGTGAGGATCAGCAAAGGGATATAGGAATTCAGGGATCCTCAGAGTAATTCTTCCCTATAGAAAGTGATTGGCTGGGATTTCCCCTTGACTCTCTCGATAGACGAAAGATGATTGGCGATGAGTCGACCAGATGCTCGAGGTTTCTCCTGACGGATCTGACTATCATCTCGTTGTATCCTCCACTTGAAATGAGCACGACTGAAGGGAAGTACTCCCAAGGGTTGTGCGACGCAAAGTATCCCGCGTTTAGGAGGTGACGAGGAATGAAGAAATCTTCGGGCCTGGTGACGGATAAGGCGACCTGCATGGGGGCAGCCTCCTCGGTGACTTCATCGACTCTCTTCGCCTCTTCTTGTCGAGGAACCTCATCTTTGATGTACCTCTTGAGGTGTCCTCCCTGATGAGGATCTCAATGGCGTCTTTGAGATGGATGCATTCTTCGGTGACGTGTTTGTGGCTGCGTGGAACCGACAATACTTGCTTTTGTCGGTATTGGCCTTTGCAGCAATTGGTTTGGGGAACAGATGCCTCCTTGCTTGAATTCAGTGTTAATGCATTCGTTGAGGATCTTCTAGCGAGGAATAGTTAGAATGGTGTATTATGAGAATCGACCAGCTGGTCCCCTACTCTCTCGCAGACGATCATCTCTTCGTTTTTCACGCTGCGGGGCCTCGTCGTTGTTCTTTCGCCTATGAGGTACTGTGTTCTCTTTATTACGTGAAATCTAGTTTTGTACGCGGCTTCCTTCTATTCGTACTAGATATATGTCTAGGCCTTATGGGGAATCTCGGCGAGGGATATGGGAGGTTCGATTCCTACAGCTCTTCGGAATTCGCTGTTGGGGCATATGCCATTTTCCAAAATATATCGCTTCATGCGGTCAATAGTGTGCACCTCGACGACTTCTTTATTGAATCAATCGATGTAATCCCTCAAGGGATCTTCTTTTCCATGTATAATCCCTTCTAGGGTGGCTTCGGATTTTGGATGACGTCTAGATGTTGTGAAGTGCCTAGTGAATTGGTTTTTTAAGACCTTCCATGAAGTGATGGATCCTGGGGGGAGGTGCTTGTACCACGACATCGCGCCTTTACGCAAGGTGATGGGAAATAACCTGCATTTGATCGCACCCTCTACGTTGTGGTAGTGGAGCATGGCTTCGAGATTCTCAATATGGTCGTCAAGATCAGTGGTCCGATCATAGGTGGCCAGAGGATGAGGTTTCTCGAGCCCGCATGGGATGCGGGACTCCATGATCTCGCGGATGAGTAACCCGCAAGGATCCTTATTGTCACTGCTATCGGACTTGGAATGAGGGGTTTGCTTCGTCGACGACGGTCTTCGTCGTATCGGGACTTCTTGTCGTGATCCTGATCTTTCGACGAGTGCATGCTACTACGGGGAGGAGATCGGGTATGCTTCCTTGCTTTTTCCTGTCGTGAACCCTCGGGCGAATCCTGATCTCTAGGAGAAGAAGGGTTTCTGGGATCTTTCCTTTTCCGACCTCGTGGAATAGGAGGTCAAGACCGATGGGGAGAACTTCTGCGATGTCGTCTCTGAGATGGAGAAGGGGAACGATGGTTGCGTTCGAGCAGTTGTATGTGTTCGCTTTGCTGAAAGAGGGCAAGGTTTGCCCTTTTAAGGGCGATAATGAGAGCCTGAGTGCCAACATCTGCATACGAAGGGATGGGAATCGGTTCGAACACATGATCCACGGGAGTAATGAGCAGTTGTTTCAGGTTATTTGAAGCTGGGGAAAGAGGGTGTCCTTCGTTGTAAGAGGTATCTTTCACAGCCTATTCATCTGGGTATCCATGAAGACAAAACGATAAGGTTTGGTCTTGCGGTGAAAGGAGGAATCTTAATCACAAAAGACGGGGGAGCTGTTAGTTTCCCACAGACGACACCACTGTACAGAAAGAATCCGGATAGGTCTTCGTGGCCTCTAACTGGGATTGTGATGTGTTAGTAGGACGAGGGGTAGGATACCTGCAAGGTACTCCGACACTCAAGTAAGTTTCAGTGTGAGACAAACCAAAGCGTAAGGAAAAGAGAGTTATAATTGAATACCTGCCCCCCCAGAGATGAAGGGTTTATATAAGGGCACATGCTCGTACAAAGCGGACGCGTAGCCTTTGAATGAGCATAACTGCTTCCTGTAAATCCGGAGGGCAGTTAGCCGCGTGGAAGGCGTTATGACGCGTCAGGGGAGGTCCCCCAACGGCTATATGCCAACGACTCTTTTTCTGCAACAGTCATATCCTCGCTGATCCTTAATGGGCCTGTGCCTAGTCGACTTTTGGGTTGGGCCTCAATTTGGTGTAGGGGACATGTTAGGCAATTCCAGAACAATTTACATTTCATTTAAAGGAATACATTAATCAACATAGACACCATAACACATATGAGTTTTATTTTCCCATTTCATGCCTTTGTTCTCACTTTCTATTGCAACTTCAAATTCTTCTTCTTGACACCTTCATACAACTCTCTCAGCAACTCATTTGTCTCTAAATTCTTCATCCTATATTTTTTTTGGTTCTTCAACAACATTAACCACACGATAAATAAATCACAAATTTCTCCGGTCTGTCAAAAAGGGCATCTCCAGAAAAGCCTACCTTTGTTGTGACCATGTTTACAAACATATGATACCATACGAGCATCACAACCACAGTTCCTTCCCCCGTCGGCTTCGCACAGAGCAACTAGACATGCCAATCTCACTTGTTTCACTTGTTATTCATGATTAAGGGAACGAGAAAGGGGAAGGGAAGACCAACGAAAAGAATATAACAAGAACGAAGAAGAAATGTCGTGAACGTAACAAGGAAAAAGAAAGGGGATGAAGAAGACAACAACACAAAAAAGGGAATAATGCTTTACATAAATTAAGTTTTAATCCAATTTATAGAGGCTATGCTTATTTGTCTACCTCTTAACCCATGTGGCTTCTACAACACACTCATCAAATTCAAAAAAAAATTATCAATTCATCATCCACGTCTTCAACCGTTAATTTAAATAGACGTCAAAGATGAAATTTGGGGACGACAAACTTTAGAGAGACAATTTATTGAACGAAAATTTACAAGGGACTAAACACAAAGTTTGACTTATTTAGATTGACCAAAATATTCATTAACCCAATTTATAAAAAAATTGAATTAAAATTGATGTAAAAATTGAAATGTTTTAACATTCTTTAACTTTTTTTCTTTTTTTTTTTAATTTTAAAAATATATTTTTTACTAAAACAAGAAATTTCTTTTACAAAATTTATTAATTTTAATTTTTAAATTTACAATCAAACAAGACATTCGTTATCACAGGAGTCCAAGTACTATATAATTATAAAACCCAATAAATATACATATAGATTAGATTCAGGAAATTTCGGTAAAAAAAAAAACATTAGATTCAGAAAATAAAAAATAATTTGTCCAAAAAAACAAAAAAGAAAGAAAATAAAATTTTGAATGAAGGAGTTTCCCTCCATAGGGTTTCAATTACACTCCACACGTGTCACTTCATCATTGGTTTTCTTTTTCTTCTTCTCGGTCCAAACAATAAGTTGAACGTTATAATAGCGGCTTCAAATTTCATCTTCTTCTCGAAGCCATTGAAAATCACTTCCATTTCAAAATCTCAAAATCTGCAATCTCTCTTTTTTTACTTTAACACGTCATGAAGAAGACAACTCGTAGATCCAAGCAATCCACTCCCGTCGTCGACGTCGCAGCTTCATTCGCAATCGAAAAGCAACAATATGAAGAGAGGATTCGCGAACTCGAACAAGAGAATAAAGCGTATCAGGTCAGTGTTTGAATTTCATCGTGTATTGTTCGTTTTGGATCTAGATTATGATAGGTTTAGTTGTTTTTGTACCGGATTTTTTTAAACTGAGATTGTTGATTTCTTAGGGATTTTGATACTGAGATCGTTAATTTCAATTTCTTAAACTTCAATATGTTTAATCGGAAATGATTTATCGGTGCTGTGTAATTTGGCAGACTGAGAATGCAGAATTGAAGAAACTAAAGGGGGGTGATTCTTCGGATTTGAATGATGGAGTTGAGAAGCTTAAGAAAGAATATCTTCAGAAGCTGAATTTACTTGAAGATCAGGTGAACATTAGTTTCGAGTGGGAAATGATAAATGATAAATGTTAGCGTAAGATTGTAATAGTGTGTGTTTTTCTGCTATGGTGTTGCAGGTATCAGAATTGAAGAAAAAACTGGGATCTCAATCCCAATTTTCAACACATAGGAAAAAGGCCGATGAATCGACTAGGCAATTGCAGTATGAGATTCAGAATTTGAAGGCTCAGAAGGTGAAATTGCTTGAATGTACTCTTTAATCTTTTGTTTTAGTGATCTCTTTAATCTTTTGTTTTAGTGATGTTTTTTTGTTATCGTCAAGTTTTCTTTAGCTTTGGGTATTGAAAGTTTGTGTCTGCATATAGGCCAAACTGCAATATACGAACAAGTTAGAGTCTGTCCGATTCAGGTTAAGCAAGGCCTTACTTGAAAAACAAGTTCTTCAGGTATGTTTTTAACCTTATCTTATCTTCAATCATGATTGACATTTGGACTGAGAAAAATCTGAGTAATAATGTAATAGTGCTTTTGTATGTTATCGGTATAATTTGATTCAGTGGTTTTACCTTTATCTAGTATATATTTATCTCGTGGAAATATGTTCCTGTGTATAATTAGCTTAAGAAGGAAGGAAGAAGGAATGAAATCAAGACTTGCAGTTTGCTGACTTCTATTGAGAGGCTTAAAATGGTTAGTTTATAGAAAATCTTACTCCAGGCTTTTTATGCTCTCATGGTTGTTACTATAGTCTTGTTTTATAATACATGTTACTTTTCTCTCATTTTTTCTTACATAAGGTATTGCAACGGAAGACTGAGGAAGCTTCTGTTGCTATCAAGCGTCTTAGAGATATGATTGCTGCACGAAAAGCTACATCAAATCGATCATCAGGTTGGAAGATCTGAATATATGTTTAGTTTGAATGATAAATTATTTAACTAGTGTTTGCCCGGTTACATTCATTCATTCATTCATTTCCTTGCTTTATTTGCTGTTTTTCATGTAGGTGCCAAAAATAATAGTAGTCAAGTAATCCAGGTAATTCCCCATCTACTGTAATTGTTTGTTGTTTGCATATAAATCAAGCAACATAAAAGATCTGATTTATATATAATGACTGGTGCAGGATGCTGAGCATGAGCTTGAAGTCACAACTCAGTTGCACAAGTTATGTTCTCAATATGAATCCAATATCGAAAAGTACGCCACTTCTATTGTGTCAGATTTTGCGATGATTTTACTTCACTAAAGTTTGTGTATATTTTGGTTTGAACTGTCAATAACAATGTATGTTATATACTCTTGGAAACTCTGTTGGAACTTAGATTAGAGGTGCATTTTATTTATCTTTTATTATTTGTTGGCTCGACATTTTTCAAATATTTTTGAGGTATTAGTCGCTTGCACATTTGGTTTTTGTTTCAACTGAATCTGTAGTTATATTTGATTGGTCAGGATGACTGAGGAGATTGCACAGCTAAAAGAAGAAATTGAAATGCAGAGGCAGGAAAATTCAAGGTGAAAACTTCTACGAGATTGTAGTACCAGTTATGACTCTCTTTGATGGTGTGTTTTAACTCCCTTTATTACTTCAAGGTCTGAGTTACGCGAAGAAGACCTCAACAGCCCGGCGAAGGATTATGATGATATTCAAGATTTAAAGGAACAAGTAGACAACCTTAGTTGTCTGCTTAAAGAATTACAATTGCAGAAGGAAAAGAATGAACCCAGGAATAAGAGCCAGGTTTGGGCCATTGACAACAAATTATAACTATATCCGTATCAGTGTTATCAAATTGCCCCGCCATGGCTGCTATGGCGGATTTACATAGTGGTTTTTGGGCTCTCCGCAATGGTAAATATCGGCCGCTATCGCGGATTTTTCCGCCATAGTCCGCAATAACGGTGCCACAAAGCGGCCGATATGGCGGAATTTTGCCTCTCCGCCATGGACAACACTGATCCGTATATAACATATGATTCATTTTTAAAATAAGTTGTTTATTAGGAAGAAGTATATTTATTTCTTAAACTATGGTGTGTTCTATTCAGAAGGATCTTGCCCATGCTCTTTCTGAAGCAAGTTATGCTACGGCAAAAACGGATACCCTTGAAATGAGTAGTTCAAACGAAAATAGTGTTAAGAGGGGGAGAGCGGGTGAAGGGCTTTGCTGTTCTTGTAGTAAGAAGTCTTTATGCAAGACTACAAAGTGCAAATGCCGATCCACTGGTGGGAGCTGTGGACCGTCATGTGGCTGCTCACATTCTAAGTGCACAAATAGGGAGCTAGGCACATTGCCAGAAAACGAGTCACTAAAATTAGAAGATTCAGAATGCTCTACAAACAAAGATGGCGAAGCTGTGATCGCTTCTGAATGTGCTAAACTACTCCAGAATGCACTTGTTCAAAAACCTGCCAACCAGGCGCCCAAAAAGAAACCATTATGTGACATTCAGAACTCACTGGTATTCTCCATTCCAAAACTCTGATCTTAGTCACCAGAAAAATCCTTTATTGCATTTGGCACCTATTTTAACATGGTTGAGATATATATATATACAGCTTAAGTTTGATATGTGCTCTGCAGTTTTCTTAACTTGCATTCTAATCCAGAGACCAATTTGATTGCAGGGTAACATGGATGCTCAAAAGAAAGGCAGGAAAAAGAATGTTCGAAAGCCAGCAATTCACCTTGTTACCAAGGATCCAATGTCCTCTTCGCCATAAAACAACAGAAGTGTTGAAACATACAAAATTGTAACTTGGAAAATAGTTCAATGAGGTTGGACTAGGGGAAGAACCCAGCAACGAAAGAGCAACTGTGATGGCGCCTTCCATTAGTAGCGCAAAGTTAACTTTTTTATTAACTTGCATTTTCACACTCATTCTTCTTTTCTGGGGATAATATAAAGAGTTGGAATTGTGTATTTGATATTGTTGTATCATGCTGAATTGTCGAGTGCGACTTTACATTGTTAATTTGGATGTCTTGTTTAGTATGGAGTTGTGAGAGTGTGGTTTCAGAATTCGAAAAGTTCAATAAAAGAAGATTTTATAAATTCTACTTAATTAGTAAAATATGTTTCTCATCAAATTTTGGATTTGCTCTTTACTTTTAAAACTTACTATTGTAAAAACCATGAATTTGGGACTTAGATTGATGCTGTGGAAATGCCAAGTTTCTTTCCTCTAACAAATATTTTGCAAAATGTATTATTGCACTAAGGAAACAATTTTACCAAAATAATAATTATAATGGAAACAATTTTGAAAACATTATACTATTTAAAAAATACTAACTAATATACCATATACTATAAGTTGTAGTAATAAGTAAATGTTACTACTTTTTTTACCTAAATACCCTATATTTGAAAATAAAACACTTACATATCCCTTTCTTAAAAAAAAATCTCAATATACCTCTTTTGTTATGTATGCTCGACTACTGGATTGGTGAGCATATAAAAAAGAAATGCATCATCTCGTGCTTAGCTACCGAGTTGACGAGCATCTGATTTTTTTTTTCTGTTTTAAATATTTCCTGCGAATTTAACAAAATCTTATTAATTTCTTTCGGATTTTGTTAAATCCGCATGAAATTAATTAACAAAATCCGCAGGTAAATTCGCAGAAAATATTTAAAATAGAAAAGAAAAAAATTTAGAGTTGACGACCACAAATTAATTAACAAAATCCGCAGGTAAATTCGCAGAAAATATTTAAAATAGAAAAGAAAAAAATTTAGAGTTGACGACCACGCGATGATACGTTTCTTTTTGACGTGCTCGCCAACACAGTCGCCGAACATACATAACAAAAGGGATATATTTGGATTTTTTTTTACTTTTCAAAAAGAGTATTTAAGTGTTTTATTTTCAAATATGGGGTATTTTATATGAAAAACTCACATTCTATGTTACTGGTTTTGTCCTGATCAAAATTTGATTGTGTCGTTTTGTCCTGATCAAAATTTGATTCTGTCGTGATCAATAATATTTACATGTTCTGTCGTAATCAATAATATGTTGTCATGATTAATTATATGCCTGTCGTTATCACCTATTATGGGACATCATTATATGCCTCAAAATTGCACAAGAAAAATCTCATTGCATTCATCCAATCCATAATTTATATTATGATTTATGATACATTAATGAAACACAGATACCTTACATTACTTCATAATATGTGTAGCAATTGATGCAAACATAAGTAAAAATACAGACACTCAAGAAGATAAATCCAAAAGATTATTCTCATATTATCAAAATGAAGGGAACATTTAGTTTATAGTATTAAGATATGTTGTTTATTAAATTAATTATACAAAGTAGTAAACAATATAATTTGAACATTTCTCATCAATTTATCATTCTATTTGTTTGTTGTTTCATTCAACACATCATTTTACTTATATCTGTTAACTCATTCAACACATGGCCACAAAACAAAACTTCATTTCATTTAAAGATACATAGATTCACACTGCATGATGAAATTATTGTCCAGCAGGTCATGATGCAAGGCAGAAGCCCATGGTTTCAAGGCATGCAAGCTTCTTGAAATTCTAAAACTACCCCTGACTACATTTGATACACCTTGACCTATTCAAATATGCAGCAGGTTATATGGTAAGCACAAGCTTATTATTACAAGTCTTGATAAATAGACTTCCCAGGTGACAGGCTGACAGCTAGGACAATCTTCACTTAATTTCAAGCTTTTTAATCCAATAATCAAGTTGCTCGGCAACACAAGCAGACCCGGTGGAACCATACGAAACAAATTTCTTGACCGAGTTTTCTACGCCAAGAAATTCATACACATCATTGTCAAAGACGGGATTTATACTTCTCAGCTCATCAAGGCTCAAGTCCAGCAGTTGACAATTCTTCGAAGTACACAAGGCAACAGATTTTCCAGCTATTTCATGAGATGTTCTGAACGGCACACCCTGAATGTGAAGAAAAGTGACAATTCATAAGTCGTAACTAATTCCAGAAATGTAATGATACATCATGGTAACATCAATGAGTAATAAGTCCAGAAAAGATTATATTATCATGAACAAATACAACTGCAAAAATATGCAGCATATATGTGTTTGCTCTCACCACTCAATGTCTGTCAAAACTAAAACACACATTTCTTACTACAAGGAAAGGAGAAGACCAAATTGTTCCATGCCCAATGGCCTTACAGCTTCCATATAGAGAAAAAGAGACACAAACAAGGACCTATGGAAAATGCCATTAATATGAAGGTACAAACCCAGGGTCGCAAGGACATGTCATGCTTTTGGTTGGGGAGAGGGGATTTAATTTTAAATTATGAGAAAAAAGGCCATCATTGCTTAGACATCTAATCCTGAAAATGGACAGATTGGTAATAATAGACACGTGAAACTTGAGAACTGCTGATTACGGATCATAATCAACATGGAAAACTTATAGATCAGTAGCTTTTTGCATTTGGTGCATGAGACTTTACAAGATAAAAACTTTATATGCATCTATTTTTTCATTCTAATGGTTCTAAAGAATAAGAGGGAGAAGGAGTTTGATTTTGTTTTCTTGATAGAATGAAAGGGAGAAGGAGTTTGATTTTGTTTTCTTGAAAGAATGAGAGAAGTATTTTCTGTTGGCATCCAGTACTGGGTGGCATTGACAGGGAATTGAGACCGGTTCAAATCTGAACTCGGACAGCGGCATGCAGCTGATGTTATCATGCTTTCACTTCATAAGCTTTATTACAAACAGGATGTTTATTGAGAGCAGGCTAAATTAAGGTGACTTACCTTCTTAACAAGATAGTCAGCAAGTGTTGTTGCATCAAGAAAACCGGCAGGTAAAGACTTTTGTATTCTTTCCCGATTGAAAGTAATGTTCATTGCAAATTCTGCTGAGATTTCAAGCATTCCCAAAATAGTTCTAACACTGTCAAACACTGGTTCTTTGTCTTCCTACTTACAACAGAAAGCAACTTTCATTAATGAATCTCAAATAAATAGTGATTAAACAAAACAAACGAATACAATAACAGAACATAAAACATGCACGGCAATAAATTATAAAATATGCTTTGTTTGTCTAACTACCTGCAAATCGCGATTGTAAGCATGTGGAAGTCCTTTGCACACTGTTAGAAGAGTGACCAAACCCCCTATGATTCTGCCAGACTTACCACGAACAAGTTCCATTGGGTCTGGATTCTTTTTCTGAGGCATTATGCTGCTTCCTGTTGAAACAGAGTCGCTTGGAGTGATAAATCCAAATTCCTCTGAAGCCCACAATACCCATTCTTCACCAAGTCGAGAAAGATGCACTGCTGTAATGGCATTAGCAGAAAGAAACTCCAGTAGAAAATCTCGGTCAGAAACTGCATCAATACTATTCAATATAACAATATAATCAGTTATTTAGGTAAAAAGGATACATTTGAACATTCACATAGTTAACATTAATCATATGTCAAGTACAACTAAATAGATTGACTCTAAGCAAGTAAAAAGTAAGATACCTATTCCTCATCGGAGCTGTAAATCCCAATGCATCTGATGTCATGAACCTATCAATAGGGAGCCCTGTACCTGCCAGTGCACAAGCCCCTAAAGGACTGAAATTCAGCCTAGCTCTACAATCAATCAATCGACCAGCATCACGTTCAATCTGCAACAGCAAAAAGGATCAATAAATCAAATGTGCTAATAACTATTGCCCAAATCCAAACTGCTCACTCCACAAATGAATAAATGAACCAGAAAGTATTAACTTCTTTTACAACAAGTCAACAACAATGATGTTAAGATATGACTCTAACGTACGCAATTAACTTTAAAAGATAACTAACTAAACAATCTAAACTGTTAATTTCAAAAATTGATTTTGCATGCACATGAACAACAAATCAAGGATGTATTGAAACATCAACAAATGTTTTTCTCATCAACACCTGAGATTCCTAACTTTACATAGCAAAGCACCTTATAGAAGGTAAATCCATAAAGCTAAAACAAATGTTTCCATAAATCACATGCAGCAAAACAAAAATTTCCGTTAACACTAGTTCAAAGCATCAATTAAATTTCAGAGCAAACCTCTTCAACATAAGCAAGCAGAAGGTGTTGAATTAAAATCGGCTGGGCGCGCTGCAGATGAGTATAACCAGGAACAATAACATCCTGATTATTCAAAGCCAGCCTAAGAAGCGAAACCTGAAACTGTTTCATACTGGCAACAATCTCATCAATGGCATCGCGACACCAAAGTCTGAGGTCAGTAACAGCTTGATCATTTCTACTCCGAGAAGTATGTAGCTTCTTAGCAGGTTCACCGATCAAATCAGTAAGTGCAGCTTCAATATTCATATAAACATCTTCTCTATCAGTTCTCCAACTAAACTCACCATTTTCAATTCTCTTTTCAATCTCTCTCAAACCTTCAATTATAGAATCCCTATCACTCTCACTGATCAAACCCTAAAAAACACATTTTTCTCATAAAAATCATTATAAAAAAAGCATGCATTGAATTAAATGATTAAAAATACTAATTATTACTACCTGTTTAGCGAGCATGGTTGCATGCGCTGTGCTTCCGCGAATGTCATGTTTGTATAACAGTTTATCGTAAGAGACGGATTCGGTGAATCGTTCAACGGTATCAGTGACGCTTTCTTGGAATCTTCCACCCCAGAGTTTAGCTTCTTTGTGGTTTGCTGCATGGTCGGTGGTGCTGCTTTGGGCTTCCATTCGGGTTTTGAAGAATCTGCGGTGAGGGAATGCGGTGGATCGAGGTGAGAAGGAGTGGGATCGAAGTGGAGATGGAAGAATGAAGGTCGAAGAAGAAAGCGCGGCAGAGAACACCATGACCAATTTCAGGGTTTTTCTGTGAGTGGGTTTTGAGTGTGTGCCACTTTCTTTTGCTTTATACTTCTGATTGATAAAAGCACTTTTTAAAATAATCAATTATTATAAAGAAATGACGTTTAAGCTAAACTACTCAAATCATTTTCTCATTTTAAAACAGATCTATAGTTGTTAACTCAAAAATCTTAAGAAGATAAGAATACTGAAAGTAGAAAAAACTAATTAAATAAAGTAATATTTATATTTTTAAAGAATTGAATTCACATAATTCAAAGAAATATTTCTACAAATACACCATTAAGTTGTGTCATTGGCATTTGCCTAAATTAATTATTATTTTGTTTAAATCGATTTTTTTCACAGAGAAAAAGTAATAGCTTTTTTAAAAAAAAAAAGATGTGTTGTTTATATATTCTTTTTCAATTGGGAGGATTTTTTTTAATAAGCAACAATTCACTATTGGACATACTAGGATTATACTAATCCAAAAACATGAATTATACCAAAACACTAACAACTACAAGAAACAACCCACAAGGAAAAAGCGACAAACTAAAAAAAATTGTCTTACACCAATTATAAGAACTACATCTAGGTTTTGATTTAAATATTATATTTTACCCTTATTGAAATGTCCTTTAGTCTAACAATCTTACCATAAAAAAATGACCTAACTTTGATTTGAATCTAAATTCCAACCAATTTCAAGTAATATGTTTTACCCTCATTGAAATATCCTTAAAATATTCTTAAGTCTAGCAATCTTACCATAAAAAATATATGATTCTGAAGCTACCAGATAGTCCAAGTCATAATGATCCAAATGAAACACGTAGAAGGTTTGGAAGACCGATTAACCACCTTTAGAAACCACGATATTAGGTGATCACATACATTCAACTCCGACAACCATGGGATTCCAACCCAATCGCAATCAAATTCTACACCTTGACAATCACAGGACACTCACAAAAGATATGATTGGTATCCGTCACCATCATGAAATAAAAAAACAAACTAAATCATTAGGAATAAAGATTATATCCCTAGCGGTCAAGTTTGCGCGCGTAAGAAGGCTATCTAAACTAACCTCCAACCAAATGATTCAATCCTGAACAGGGAAATAGTATGTCAAATGATATCCAAAGAGGCCTTTGGCATAATCTTGATATCCGCTACCACTGAATGATCTAACAACATGTTATAGAAGCTACTGACTAAAAACTGGTCTTGACTACCAGGAACCCACACATAACGGTCCTGCATACCAAAAAATGGCACAACATCTACCAATAAAACCTGTAAATTTGCCAATTAAATCCTCAAGTCCAAAGGCAATTGCTGGTGCAAAATTGCAAGTGTCCACTCCCACTGTCCATTAACCCATTGCCCTATATCAATCACTGCCACAAATTTTGCATACAAAAAAGCAAACAAGTTAGCAAACAATATTTTCAGAGGAACATGCACAATCCAACGGTTATACCAAAATGCATTACGTTTGTTGTTCCCAAGTTTGCAAGACAGGTGATCTGAGAAGCAATCGTCACACAATGAGTCACCTAATTTCATGATATCACGCCACAAAAACGATTCAGAATTCACAGGCCCCAATTTCCTCTTGAGAATAATCCTATTTGACATACCAACATACCTACACTCAAGGATACGACACCAAATAGCCGAAGGATCATTGAGAAAACACCAAAGCCACTTCAATAACAGAGCACAATTAAACTTCGACGTGTCCTTAATGCCCAGACCACCATCCCACTTAGGCAAACATACTTTTTCCCAACATACCCACGTGATACCATGTTTTTCAAGAGAGGTCAACCACAAGATCTTACATTGAATGGCGATAAGCTCCTTGGTTATCTTGCAAGGAACCTTAAAGAAAGAGAAATGGTGAATAGGCAGGTTTGAAATCACAATATTGATTAGCACAATGCTACATCCCAACGGAAGAAGCTTTTCGCGCCAAAACGGTAACCTTCGTTTGAAAGTTTCAACCACTGGTTTCTAGAAAGACCGATTTCTATGATTACCTCCAATGTTAAGCACTAAGAATCTAAACGAAAGGACTCCCACCTTGCAAGCCAGGAAAGTCGTCGCTGCATTTACGAAGGACAAATCCACCCCAAATCCAAATAGGTTACTATTCCAAAAGTTGATACAAAGACCGGATAACAACTCAAAACCCTCAAAAAAGCTTTAATATCCCACAAATCCTGCCATGGACCATCGCTAACAATGATAGTGTCATCCGCATATTGAACCAAGTTAACAAAGTCATCATTACCCACTTTAAAACCTCTGAACATACCCTTAGAATTAGCAATTTTCATCATCTCGGCAAGGCCTTCCGCAACCAAAGAGAACAACAACAGGGAAAGCGGGTCACTCTGTCTAAAACCTATAAACGCCTTAAAATCCGTTGTAGTACCGCTATTCATAATCATTGACATGAAACAATTTAAAGCTCCCCATTTGATCCATATAATCCAATAATCATTAAAATTCATAGCCACCATTACCTCCTCCAAAAAAGACCAGTCAACACAGTCGTAAGCTTGTTGAAATTCCACTATAAAAACAATGCATTTATCTCCTCTTATTCTTGCCAAATCAATTAGTTCATTCATAAGTAAGACACTATCTAACATTTGCCTCCCTAGTACAAATGTAGTTTGAGATGAAGAAATCAATTTTCCAACCACCTTTCTCAATATTCTAGCCAATATCTTAGCAATTATTTTGTAAATACAACTTATCAAGCAAATAGGTCTGAAATGCTCCAACCGTTGAGGATCGTTATGTTTCGGAATGAGAGTTACAAACAAAGAGGCCATGGATTTAAGGAGATAGGTGAACTCGTGAAAATTTTTTATTACCTTCAGAACATTACTCCAACAACGCTTCAAGAAGTGAAGGTTGAACCTATCGGGATCGGGGCTTTTACTTCCATCATCACCAGACATAGCCTCCAACACTTATTCCTCATCAAAAGGAGCAGACAACATCACATTTTCCTCCTCAGAAATTTTATGCAAACCAGACATGTCAAGGTGGATTCCCTTTTGTTCCACCTTACTGAACTTGTCCTCGGAGAACTTCTTGACATAACACTTCACTTGATCAACCTCCTCAACCAACCCACCTTCAGTTTCTAAAATAGAAATATTATTCCTCCTAGACCTTGTAACACTCGTCTAAAACCCTACAATAAAATACAATTTATTTAAAATAAATTAAATCAACAACAATAATTCCACGGATGTCACAACTTCATAAGACGCCACAAAAATATAAAGATCCTACTTCGTATCATGGGTTGCAATGTTTTAATAAAAATAGTATATCATCATAACAAAATCACTTAAATACTCTCGCAGCGGATTCAAGTTCCAAACTTCTTAAAATCAAATCAATACCATAAAGGTAGTTCTCAGAAATCACATAAACAAAAAAATTCTCAAGGTTTATAATTCATAACTCAAAATAAACAAAAATCACCAAAACATCTCATAATCATCAAAAACCACAAAACACCGAATGTTTTTAACCGGACAATCGTAACCCCGGTGTTACGTATTAGATCAAGACTTTGTTTACTTCTACGAAGTAAAACGATACACTCTGAAGCAACTCCTAAGCTTCATGCACTATTTGTGATTACCTGCAAGTTACCCGCGAACGAGACAACAATTCCAAGCATAAAGGGTGAGTAATCATAATAATTATAAAAGATGCAGGAAATTGATAAAAAGTAAGGTCACTTGAAGCAACATCAACAATACACACATATTCTTCAGAATCACCAAAACGTCGTTTAACTCAACATCACAAAAAATGCCAATCATAATGTTATGTGACTCGATAAACTCATGCATGTAGTACCAAAACATCATTAATGACTTAGTCATCGTTATCTCCAAAGATCCCCACCAATAGGATCAGTTCCCGCTTGGAACCAGAGCATATCACAAATTGCACTTAATTCGCACAATGAGATTAAAGCAATCACTGGACATTACCTTCGTGTACTGTTACACAAGTATACTACATATACTTCACAAATATATATATATATATATATATATATATATATATATATATATATATATATATATATATATATATATATATATATATATATATATATCTTTGTAGATGTTTAGAATTGGCAGAATTTTTGACCAACAAGAAATGTTGAATTCAGTTCAGAATGTCCTATCAGATGTTGGGACATTATCAAACAGAGTATAAGAACTTAATTCAGGATGTTACACCAGATGTTGGGACATTGTGTAAATAATTTAAGTTCAGTTTTTCAGGATGTCCCAACAGATGTTGTGACATCTCAAACCTGCTACCAGATTTAATTAATGACTAACTGATCTGAGAAATTTAAGGAAAGTTATCTGGAATTAATTATAGAAGGACAAAAACAGAATAAGGCGCATCTGTAGGAAGTGTTGTTAAGAGACTTCAGCATAATCAGAAGAACTAAATCACCTAGAATCTAGGAAGTAACAAACCCTAATTCAAGGTGGAAGCTGCATGCGTTTTAGGACTGGATTAATCTACAGAAAGCCCAAAATCCATACACCTATTTAAGCAACAGAATATCTCAGAATTGAGTACGAATTTCAGAAGACAAAATAGGGTGGTTTGAGTTTTAATAGCAGGTTGTTTTATTGTACCACTTTATGAGCTTTTAAGCAAAAATGTATTTGTGTCTTGATTGAAACTGTGAAGTAAGATCAAGCTGTTTTGGTTGAAGTATGACTTCAATTTTATTAAACTTGTAAACAAGATCACTGTGTGATTGAGGGGGAGTGAGTTGGTAATCTTATCTAAGTTGTGTCTTAGGTAGAAATTGCATTGGGTAGATATTAAGTGAAAGATTAAACTGGGTTGTTTAAGTCTAGAATTAATATTACTTATAGTGGATTTCCTCCTGGCTTGGTAGCCTCCAGATGTAAGTGTGGTTATACACTGAACTGGGTTAACAAACTACTGTATTGTTTAATTTTCTTGCAATTTAAGTTTTGATTAAATCTGTCAAGTGTTGGAACATCTCATAGGACATCTCATACCTGATCACAGAATTTCAATTGGCATCAGAGCAGGCACCCTGCCTGTTTATACTGGATGAGATCTAGGGAATACAAATTCTGGAAACATGGACAGAGATATAGGATCAGTAAATAGACCACCTATACTGGATGGATCTAATTATGACTACTGGAAACCAAGAATAATTGCATTCTTGAGATCACTTGACAACAGGGCCTGGAGAGCAGTCAACATTGGATGGGAACATCCTGTCCAAGATACCAAAGATGGATCAAAAGTGTTGAAACCTGAAGAAGAATGGAGTAAGGAGGAAGAAGATTCAGCACTAGGCAACTCCAAGGCCTTAAATGCTTTATTCAATGGCATTGATAGGAACATCTTTAGACTTGTGCATCACTGTGAGCTGGCCAAAGATGTTTGGGACACTCTCAAAACAACTCATGAAGGAACATCAAAGGTAAAGATGTCAAGACTTCAACTTCTCACCACCAAGTTTGAAAACTTGAGAATGAAGGAAGATGAGACAATACATGAATTCTACATGAACATCTTAGAAATAGCCAATACTTCTGGAGCCTTGGGAGAAAAGATGACTGATGAAAAGCTTGTAAGAAAGATTCTCAGATCTTTGCCAAAAAGATTTGACATGAAAGTCACGGCAATAGAAAAAGCTCAAGACATATGCACAATGAAAGTTGAAGAACTCATTGGTTCCCTTCAAACATTTGAGATGGGAATGAATGACACAAATGTAAAGAAGAACAAAAGCATAGCCTTGGTGACAAATACTGATGAAGAAGAAGATGATGAATCAGAAACTGGTGAAAGCTTATCAGACAACATTGCTATGCTTGGAAGACAATTCAAAAAGATTCTCAGAAGGATGGAAGACAAATCCAAACCAAGTGGAAGATACACAAACTCTTCTGAGAACAAAAGATCTTATGATGCTAATAGAAGGTCAAATTATGATGAAAAGACCAGTCAAGAAAAAGGAATTAAATGCCATGGATGTGAAGGATATGGACACATCAGGAATGAATGTCCTACCTACTTAAAAAGGCAAAAGAAAGGACTCTCTGTAACCTGGTCTGATGAAGACTCAGGAGGTGATTCAGAAGAAGAATCAGCTAAGCATATCACTGCTCTAGCTGGATTATGTGAATCTGAAAGTGAATCCAGTGATGGGGAGCTTACTTTTGAAGAACTTGAGCAATCATACAGAGAACTATTCAAAAGAAGCACTGAAATATGCAGTGAGAGTATAAAGCTAAAGAAGCAGATTAAGGCACTAAAGTATGAAAAAGCAAGTGATCTAGAGATCATTGACACCTTGAAAAGTGAAGTAAGTCTTCTCAACTCCAAGTTGGAACACATGTCCAAATCTGTTAGAATGCTGAACAGTAGCTCAAGTACACTGGATGTTATTCTCAACAACAATAAGCATTCAGAAGATAAAAGTGGACTGGGATTTAACAGAGTTCATAAGGATGAAGCTAGTTCTAGCAAAACTACTCCAAAGTCCATACAGTCAAGCAAGATGTCCCAACAGATGCTGCAACATCATGAAAAGAACACAAGGCCAAACATAATGTTCAAACAGATGTCTCAGCATCCTGAAAAGAATATAATAAAGAAGAAGTATCAAAGATGGAATACATGTGCCCAAAGCAAAAAGCAAAAAAATTTACAACGGCAAAATTTGCACAACACGGTTAATAGAATACTTGTATTTCACTGGGTGGCGTAGGCCACAAGGAAGTGGCATTGGCCACCCAAAACAACAAAACAACATGGGTGGCACAAGCCACCCTTAAGTTACTTGCTAGTGGTACAAGCCAAACTAAATATGAGGAAGGTGGCGCCAGCCGCAACAAAATATGGAAAAGTGGCGCAAGCCACTTCCTAAAGTACCCAAGTGGCGCAAGCCACCACTAAATGGGTCCCAGGTGGCGCAAGCCACCTTTATTAGAAGGTAAGGGTGACACAAGCCACCCCTGTATACCCAGGGACCTCAAAATTGTTATATCGAATTTTCCCAAGTGGTGCTCGGATAAAGGATCAACATCAAGATATATATATATATATATATATATATATATATATATATATATATATATATATATATATATATATATATATATAGAGAGAGAGAGAGAGAGAGAGAGAGTTTTAGTGCCCCGAGCTAGCACCTGGTAGCCCAAATAGTTATTCAAAGGAGAAACCATTTCCTTCTCGATTTTAGGAAAACCAATAATTCCCTTGACCACTTTCTTGGTCATGGATCTAAGGTAAAAACACATATTAACTCTGCAACCTAGGTCCATGGGAGCCTCTATAAATACCACATTCTCGTGATTAAGAGAACATATCATAGCTTGCCTAGAATAAGCCATAAACATAGAGTTCTCACCTCATGTGAGTCTTCTTTCTCCACAGCCAAAAACACAACCAAAAAAGACCTCTCGCCGCCGCGTGCAAGCCCTGACCATCAAAAAATAAATAAGGCCTTTGGTCATCCTTATTAGCCTAGGGATACCATGAACTCCTATACTTTTTGACAAGTACAATGATGCACACTGTTGGGCCCGGTTAAACTGACCTAGGCATCAAGTTCAATACACTTAAAACTACCATTGATAGCGATGATGGTGATGGTTTCCTCAATATAACCTAAAGATTTTTGGGAACTTTTCATCTGAATGGAGGTATGCATAATTTCCAAGATATATCATTTCTCATCTATGCTTCAATACAATATGTGTAAAACATATGTGAATTCACTTTCGATTTATCCCAAATATGGATTTAACAAATATTTTTGTTGTAATTTAATATTTTCTAAATTGGGATATTTAGTTGTACAATTTCATTTCTTTTGAACCAAATTGAGTAAATAATGTTGTGGATGTGAAATTCATATAGTATGTTGATAATATTTGATAAAAGCGATATTAATAGATGTTCACGAATTGTCATCCAACAGTTTGCAGAGTCGAATCACCCAGACTTAATATCATATCTTATTGTGTTAATTATTTCATAGGTTTTCATTATATAAACACATTATTTTATATGTTTTTTTAAATGTTTGTATCTTGAGTTAAGATCAAAAAAATTTAGCTGAGAAAAGTGTTTTCTGTCTAGCGAGGTGTGATTGCAAACATGTGCCATTTTGTATTATTGAGGGATTGAAAAGTGAGCAGCGATTTATTAGCAGTGTTACAGTGATTGCGGCGAGTTATTGGCAGTGATACGACGACTACGACGAGTTATTGGCAGTGTTACGATTGTTGGGTCATCATGAGGAGCATCCACACTTGTTAAAGAGTAACATAAGTGAAAGAGACACCATATATTCTACCAAAACCTTAAGGAACAAGTGTATGGGTCCTTATGGGTCATATCATTTATAAAGTGTTCAACCTCCACTTAAACCAAATCAATAGTTATGTCCATCGAAACTGACATCATGGGCTTTTGAACATGGGATGGCCCAATAGGTAACTAATCAACCTTGTTGACAACAACAACCTTTACACCCTTCAAACACATGTCTGTCACGTCTCCTCTGACAATCACCTTTCCCACTTCTAGCACCTTTACCAAGTCACTTTTCTGACTTATTAGACTTCCTCCATCCCTAAAATCTTTTAAAAGATCAACTTTTGTCGCCTCTGCAGACCTAACTACCTTAGAGAAAGATCTTAAAATGCTATAATCCTTTATTGAGTCAGTTTTCCCATTATCAAGTTGCTCTGAATCATCAGTGTATGAACCTGATTTCTACGTGCCACTATCTTCGGCATCATCCTCATCTAAGTCTGATCGTGACCCATCTGAATCACTTACTCTCTCAACATTTTTCCTCACTGATATGCGCTTGGGACCATGATGATCTTCAGTAAGCTTGATTCTAAACGTATCATCATTCACTTTTAGATTAAAAACTTGGTTGGGATCTATAACAAACAAAAAATTGATTAAGAACCTAGCTACATCCATGTTAATATGGTTCTTCGTCTCTTCGTCACAACAGACAAATTCCCAAACACACCCAGAAATAAATTTGAAAAATCTGTCACTCCAAAGCAATTCATCCAAGTGAGCCTCTCGTTGTCACTTGGAGACTAAGGATGAATCTCATCAAATTTTGACTCGAGCCATATCTTTTCTTCCATCACTAGCCCCTGCAGCTCACCACTATTTCTTTTCTCCAACAATTAACAATTAGCCCCCAATGGCGGCCTTGATACTAAAATGACCATGCGTATTAAATGCTTTCTGCACACCATAGGTAGATCCATTCTTACCCATAACTCCAACAAAAGCCTTTTGGAACCTTTGCAACTCAGCATGCCCTACATTAAATTGAAGTTGGGCGAATGTCGATTACCTAACCTTCATCGAATCATCACCAGACCTGTTACAAGTATCCTTTGCATTCTTAGTATCAAATTTACCCACAACATGAGCATAGGATATGCGTTGTATATCTGACCTTGCACCAAATCCTCTATGATGCCCATCACGATAAGATTCAACCTTCTTTTTGCTCACAAACACTTCTCTCTCCAAAGTTATGGTTCGCTGAAAACGAGGAATATTCGCAAATATTTTCTTCCCAAAAATTTGTATGCTGTCAAGTTTCACCACCAAAATAAGCTCGTCGTCCATATTACGGGACCTCACGAAACAATGATGTATGCCTCTCCTGTCCCTTATAGCTGATACGAAGACCTCTAAAATCAGTATGTAATCTTTAAATATCTCTGCCATATTCTTAACTCTGAAGTTACTTGAAAACTCTTTAAAGACAAAGGAATAAAGTCGGTGTTGTTAATGTAAAGAAAATAACCAGTTGAGAATGATCATTTCTAATGTAAGACTTGTGAATTATGATATGGGAAGGTGATGGTGAACCTCAGGGAGTCCGATTGATGAATTTTTTTAATTTATTTGTTTCTTAGTCCATTTTACTAAATGTGGACGGTCCAATATTGTAAATTCTAGTCAGTATTCTCCTAGTGAAGGAAATAGTCGGTTGAAAGTACCATTTACTAATGGAAGACTTATGAATTTTTATTTGGTAAGGTGATTGTGGATCTCAGAAGTCTGCTTGATGAAATGTTTTAAATTGATTATTTCTTAGTTTATTTTACACATATGGACAGTCTGATATTAAAAATTATAGGTCTTCTAGTGAAGGAATCAATTGAGAATAAGGAGAGTTTCTTATAGAAGGCATGTGAACTGTGATTTATGAATGTGATGACATGCCTTTGTGAGTCTGATTGATGAAAAATATTATTTTGTTTATTTGTTAGTCCATGTTACATGATGTGGACGATCCAAAATTGAAAATTCTCGTATGTGTTCTTCTAATGAAAGAAATAGTCATTTGAGAAAATATTTTCTAGTGGAAGACTTGTGAATTATGATTTGGGAAAGTGTGGTAGACCTCTGGGAGTCCGATTGATAAACTCTTTTATTTTGTTTGTTTGTTAGCCATTTTACATGACATATGGACGGTCTGATATTGAAAATGCAAGTCAGTGTTCTTCCATTGAAGGAAATAGTCAGTTAAGAATGACCTTTTTTTAATTGAAGACATATAAATTATGATATGGGAAGGTGATGATGGAACTCCAAGAGTCCGATTGATGATATTGTTTAATTTGTTTGTTTGTTTGTCCATTTTACACGATGTAGACAGTCTGATATAAAAATTATAGTCGGTGTTCTTCCAGTGAAGAAAAACGTTAGTTGAGAAGGTCATTTTTCTAATAGGAGTCTTGTGAATAATGATCTAGGAAGGCGGTGATGGACTTCTGGGAGTCAAATTGATGAAAATTTTTAGTTTGTTTGTTTCTTAGTCCACTTTACTAGATATGGACGATCCGATTTGTAAACTCTAGTTAGTGTTCTTCAAGTAAAGAAAATAGTCAGTCGAGAAATATCATTTCTAATGGAAGACTTGTGCATTGTGATATGGGAAGGTGATGATAAACTTTCAGGATTTCAATTGATGGAAATATTGAATTTTGCTTGTTTCTTAATCCATTTTTTAAATTGCTTGTTGTCAATTCTAGTCTGATATCTCAACCAGATGCATTTTGACAGATGAGACTATTTGAGGTCCAATCGACGCATTTTGCGATACCATGCGGAGGAGGTGGATGTGACTGATTGATATTTGTCAGAGCAACAACAATAATTTCTTACACAGTGGAAGAACGAGTAGCTTTGAATTCAACCATCACTTGGAATCATAAAAATTAGAGACCTAAAATTTGAGGAATCAAAGTTAAAATGATGCTTGATTGGATCGAATGCGACAAATCTTCGTGTTCGATTCTAAATGCTCTTAGAGTCCTCATGTATTGAGAAAAATTTGAAAAGATTATAATTCCTTTAGAGCGGTCGTCTGACAAAACAATATATATATATATATATATATATATATATATATATATATATATATATATATATATATATATATATATATATATATATATATATATATATATATTTCAAGATCTTTTAATTTTTCATATTATATAAATTGGGAAAATAACAAAAAATAATAATAATAATAATATTACAAAAATAGATTTTTTAAATAAATAAAATTCTATAATATACTATGCATATTATTTAATTTTAAAAGTGTGTTTATTTATAAACTACTTGTATACTTGAATTGTTAATTAAAAGCGGGTTAACAACTGCTAATTCAATTGAATTGTCTTTTTTTTTATTCTTCTACTTCTTCTTTTTTTTCTTTCTAATTTTTCTACAAATGTCATTTAAACACATTTGTAGGTTTCTGTATTAAAAACATTGGGATTGAGTTTTTTAATTGAAAATGAAAATAAATATTAAATTAAATTATAACTATTGAAGACTTATATTGGAATTTTTTTTAGAATAATTTTTTTTTAAATATCAAAATAACTATGTTATTAGACTATTTACCAAATTAACTATGTTTGGTACTGTATATACCATACTATTTGGTATATAAGTACAAAAGTTAATTTTTTTTTTTTTAATTTTGAATTGAACTCATTCGTCAAATGGTATGACTAATGAATTAATATTTTTTATTTAACATATATTCGCCAATCCATATGACTTATATGTTAAATTATGAAAAAAAAATTATATGCATTCGTCAATCCACTTGCCTTGTGTATTTTTTAATTATTTTTACATGCATTTATGAGTACAAAAATAATTTTAAAAAATTCATAATTTAACATACAAACCATATGGATTGGCGAATGTATGTTAAATAAAAAATAATAATAATTAACTCATTAGCCATACCATTTGGCGAATGAGTTAAATTCAAAATTAAAAAAAAACTTTTGTATTTATACGCTAAATAATATGGCGTATACAATATCAAATATAGTTAGTTTGATAAATAGTCTGAAATCATAATTATTTTGTTTTTTTTAAATGTATGTCATTCTGAAAAAATTTTGAAAAAAGTTCCACTTATATTCTCAGAAGATTGTACCATATACCCCTATACTTTGGCATATATCCCTACAAAAATTTCAAAATGCCAAATATAACCCTGATATTATTTTATTATTTTATTATATTGATTTTTACCATTCATGTCAGACCGTCAGTGTTCCGAAAAATTTACCCAAAAATACACGTTCTGGAAGACTTTAGATATGACTTCCGGTATGTTTTTTTCCAAACTGGAAGACTTAGGGAAAGTGTTCCGGTTTATTAATTTTTTATCACCGGAAGACTTAGGGGAAGTGTTCCGGTTCGGAACAAAACCAATAAGACTTCCGGTTGTGAAGTTTGCATGTACCGGAATACTTCATGTAAGAGTTCCGGTTTGTATTATATACACTACCGGAAGACTTACTTGAAGTGTTCCAGTTTGTTTTTTTTAATTTTCTTTATAATTTTTTATTAAAAATATTTTTATTGTGCAGGTGCGGACATAGCTATATACGAAAAAGAACCGATATGTGTGAATACGTCAGATGTTTTTACAATGTCAGAAAGATTTGATACACGAGAGAAAGTGATAAGATGTGTTAAAGACACCAGATTACGTAATAAAGTGACGGTTATCATCACTCGTTAAGATACACAAACAAACAAGAGAGGAAGAAGTAACAAAATAATATTTGGTTGTGATAAAGGTGGAAAATACAAGGATATTCATAGTGGAATCGAAAGTACGACGAAAAAATATGGATGTCCATTTAAGATCAGGTCGACTCCGGCGAAAGATAGATTTGAATGGAAGATTGATGTAAAATGCGGGGTTCATAACCATGATTTACCTGATAGATTAGAAGGTCACTCATTTGTTGGTAGGTTGACAACGGATCAGAAGCAACATGTTGTTGATTTAACAAAAGAAAGGTTGCACCAAGAAATATATTGCATTCCTTGCATGAGCAAGATCTAGATTGTGTCATTCGGATCACGCAAATATACAAGCAGAAGAGTATGATAGAAAAAGAGATAAGAGGTCCTAGAAGTGAGATACAACATTTGTTTAAGCTTATCGAGGTTGTAGGTTATGTTTATTGGAGTAGAAAAAGAGACGAATCTGAAGTTATTAAAGATATATTTTGGATTCATCCAGATTCAGTTAAGTTGCTGAATATTTTTCCTATTGTGTTAGTTATGGATAGCACTTACAAGACAAACAAATATAGGCAACCTTTGTTTGAAATTGTTGGCATGACATCAACCAAGTTGACTTTTGCTGTCGCATTTGCGTATATTGAGTCTGAGCAGACTGAGACTTTTTGTTGGGTGTTAGATAAGCTTAAACAATTGTTTGTGAAGAAATGTTTGTTTCCACAAGTGACGATGACAGATAGAGATCTTGCTTTGATGAAAGTCGTTGAGATTGTGTTTCCAAGAACGAATAATTTGCTATGTCAGTTTCACATAAACAAAAATGCTGGTGCAAAAAGAAAAATATTAGTGGCTCATGATATGCAAGAGTCAATTGGCAAATTATGGATGGATGTTGTATGGGATAGTGATGAGGTTGAGTATGCTCAACATTTAAAAGAACTTGAGCAAGCGTGTGTTGATTGTCCTAGATTTTTTGAGTACGTGAACGACACATGGTTGACACCACTTAGACAAAGATTTGTTTGCGCATGGATTAATCGAGTCCTACATATGGGTAACACGACGACTAATCGGTATGTTTTGTTTTAGATCCCAAAATTTAATTATTGCACATTTTATATTTTTCTTAATTATTTTAAATATGTATTATTTTAGGGTTGAGTCTGCTCACTGGAAATTGAAGCAGATGTTGGGTAACAAACAGTATTGGTGACATGGTCGAATGTTGGGAGGCCATGAATGAAAACTTAAAGATACAAATTGGTAACATTAGAGCTTATGGTCAAATATTAGGAGGCCATGAATGACAACTTAAATATGCGTATTTAAGTCCATTTTACACATATTTACGTACTTCAGTGTCGCGAGCTGCATTGAGGCACACTGCTGAAGAGTTAACAAGAATTGATTATGTTGGAACAAACAAGGACAAATGTCGTTGTACTCTTAGAGCAACATATGGATTACCTTGCGCGTGTGAGTTGTCAGGGTATATAATTAGTGGTATTCTGATACCAATTGACGTTGTGCATGTTCATTGGAGGAAACTAAGCATGAAAATTAAGTTGAAAAAAGACTTAGATGAGGAATCAGAGGTGGGTATGAAATGTGCAATGAATGAGTTATGGAAAAGGTATAGGTCACAAGATGTTGTTGGAAGAAGGGCATTAGAAAGTAGGGTTTATGAACTTGCATTCCCCATAACGACTTCTTTGTTACCACCACCTGAAAAAAAAAAAAGGTAGAGTCAAGAAGAAAGACAAAAAACTTGTAGGGTATGATGTTTATAGAGACCCTTCGTATCATGAGTATGTTGATAAAGCATCTCAATCTTCACAACGACAATCTCAACCATCACAAAATTCAAAGAAGAAATCTCAACTATCACAACCTGTGAAAAAGAAGTTGAAATTATCACAATCTTCACATTCATCTAAGCGGTCCATCCTTCAATTTCTTAATCATATTAGGTCATTTATTGATGATGTAGTCAATGTATTGTCAGATGGTAATTGTGTATTTAGAGTCATTGCTTCATTGTGGGGTTATGGTGAAGATGGTTGGCCAATGGTTCGTCGAGACTTGGAATTATAAATTATATATAATGAAAGATCAACTTTATATGCCAATTTATTTACTGACCGGTTAGCCGAAGTGAGAGATTCTTTGAGGATATAGGGAAGTGTTTCTCAACCACCAAATAAATGGTTGACTCTACCAGACATGGGTTACGTGATTAAAAATCGGTATAATGTGGTACTTGTCTGTTTAGGATTCGAATGCTTGACTTTATTCCCTATGACAACTACATTCTCACCGAATGTCTCATTTTATTGCATTGGATTTGTAAACTCGAATCATTGGATTCAGGTAAACATTGTTATAATTAGATATTATTAGTAAATGTTTTGAGCAATGTTAAATAATTTTTTGTTTATTTTTGTATCTAGGTTAACGTGAAAGAATGATTTCCATTGCCACCAGTGACAACAGATTGGAAGAACTTACGTTATCCAGCAGCAACATCGTGGATGTTAGGATTTGCAGGACGTCTCCTACATTGGCAACAACTCACGCTTATATTACCAACACATTAAAATTATAAACTATGTTATTCTTTTTAATTCATGAATTATATTATATGTTTGCAACATTTTATGAATTATAATCTATGTAATTCAATTTTAATTTTAATTTTTAAGTCTAAAAATTATCAATAACATATAACATAAATAACATTCTACATATATGTTCTAAAGTTAATACATTAACATAAAGATAACTATAAATCACTGAGAACGAGAAATACGTAAAGCTTCAAACAGATCAGAAAACTGGGTGTCATCCTCTTCAACCGCAGTCTGTTGAAGGTAACGATGAATCAATGTAGACACACGACCCCAGGCAGGATCAGATGGTCCTGCATCGTACTCAGGAACATATGCAACTTTCGGCTCGTCATGGCTATATGGTACCAATCGAGGATGCGAAACACTATAATACCACTCGAGATATCAATCATTTGTCTCAAATGGGATAGTGGCAAGTGATGTCAGACGAATCACCTGCCCAACACTCTGAATGTAACTAATCCACTCAACATTGATATCACAGCCATCATATAGTCAATAGGTACAGGTGGAATATACTGACGGTATTCAAACTGTCGAAGACACCTGTCAGACATATATGAAATAATAATGTCACCCCACCTCAAACAACCCATGTATAGAGAAATCTCATCAAATAGACAATGAACTCTATGATCCTCGAATGACCGCCATATGACATCGGTAGGTGTCAGCTCATCCAGAACAAGTCACAACTCATCCACCTTTAACGCACCTTGTTTGTATGTCCATCTCATCGCTCACGGAAGACCACAATTATTAGCAGGTATCCAATTCTCTCCTTTTTTTTTCCAAGTGTTGAAAAATATTTATGAATCCAACACTGTTAAAAAAATATTATAACATGATATTTAAGTATAACATAATGAACATAATAAAATTTACATTAGACTTGAAAAAAATATTATAAAATAATAATTAAGTATAACATAATGAACATTATAAATTAACATTAGACATAAAATAAAAACATATACATGTAAGAGAGTCGGTAACCACCGAGCTGTTTACAACTAAACATGGACGCATCTCCAAGATACCTATACAAGGTCACCAATGCAGCTGCTCCCCAACTATAGTTTGATAACCCATTCAAGTTCCTAAATAGTGTCAGGTATCGTGCCTTAATAAGTGTAAATGTCTTATCCACAAAAATCGTGCAACCAACTAACATCATCAAATAACATCTGGTCGCATATGCCCACGATGAAGTAGCTCGATGCTCTACGAATCGATCATATAACCACTCCAGCTTGTAGTACAAACCCCTACACTCACAGACCTGGTATAGTGCCACTCTCTGTGACACTCCTAGGTAGTCAACCGCCCACTCAATAGCTAGGTCTTCACTGATGTGTTGGGGGCTCCAGAATACCCCCTGATGGGCAGGTGAAGAAAACATGCAATGTCATCCAGAGTAATCGTCATTTCACCAAACGACATGTGAAATGAAGATGTCTCTAGATGCCACCTCTCAACAAATGCGGAAACCAAATTCTTCAAACTGGTTATCTGTAGGAAATCTAAACTGGACCTAGATATCAAAGCCTCCATCTCTGGTGGAAGTTGTTGTGGAACCATATGAGTCAGCTTTAATCCATGTCTTGTAACCTTCAACTCCTTCTTCTCACCTCTCTCCTGAAAACAAATAAAATTAAGCAAATTATACAATACAACATTGAAATTTTTGTTTTTATTCAATACCAAATAATTATAATTTACTTACCTCACTGAACCATAAACGTCTAACGACATGATGCTCGTACTTAACCAAAACACTGGTATCGTACAGTCCTCCTGGATATCCAACTGGATATGCTGCTACTGCAGATGTACCGATATGTTCTTCTTGTGTCCTTCTAGACACATCGCCCCGTCTCATAGATCGAACAGGTATCCTACCATTTATGCCGCGTGTGCGTACCACTGCAATTATTTTTTTAATAAAACTTAAAATAAAAAAAATTGAGATAATACATATTTAAAATAATATTAAAAAAAAATAATAAACAAAAATTTGAAAACTGGAAGACTTGAATATAAGACATCCGATACACATTTTTTGGGAGTCAAACCGGAACACTTAGTTGAAGACTTCCAAAAAGCATTACACAAAAGAGATAAAACTGGAAGACTTAATGAAAGTCTTCCGGTATGCACGCAAACAATGTGTGAACCGGATGATTTATAAAAACTCTTCCGGTATATGAAAAATAAACCGGAAAACTTACTTGTAGTCTTCCGGGAAGATTTTGTGAGAGCTATCTATGCGCAGCGCTGTGAAAAAGTAAAAAAAGAAACAAATTTATACTATTAAGTATTTATATGAGGATATTTTAGTCCAATCATATTTTTTGTAAGAGTATAAATTAAATTGTAAATGTATATGGTACAATCTTCGTATTGTCACAATCATAAATTTATTTTTGTAATGAGACATCAAATAACCTATTCTTAAACCAATCGGTTTGTGACATTTGGGTTGGGAAAAATTATCCACTTTTTTATAATAGGGTAATAACCTTTGTTTTATATTTTATAATGTTGTTTACCTTTTTGGAGTTATAGAAACTTTTGTTTCATAGTATTGGTAGGATAGATTGCTATCTAACCGACTTTGATTTGAATAACGACATCATTAATGTCTTTATGTCTCAGCAATCATAGTGCAAATGTGACACATGTTGTTGTTGTTGCATGCATAGAAAGTATTAGTTGACCATAATTCAAATATTATGATGCAACTTGCCATTGTGATTGGACTGAAAATATTTCCCTCCGGTGGACAATCCAATCACAATCACAATGCCACCATTTAAACATTAACATTTCAATCACAATCACAATGGACAATATTTTTGTTTAAAGTAATTGGAATTAATATGAATACAAAAATATTCTTCCATTACAATCCAAAGAAAGATAGAAAGGACAAAAAAAAAATTCACCTCCAACTTAAAAAGTTTAGAAATACAAAGAATTCAGAATAAAAACTAAAAAGTTGGATTTGTATAGATGAATTTCACCCAGGCAAATTCATTTCCACACTTTAATAAAGATTATTAACACTCACATTTTTCTCTTTGAAAATTACTCTTCCACACAATCCAAAAGCTATCCAATAATTTTAATTCATTAATAACTATATATCATATAATTTTTTATTCAATAATTTTATACTGGTCTTATAATACTAAAGACTACACACCTTATTCATGGATAGAGAAATGTCGATCAACGTATACCGTTCTCAAACTCTACTGGATATTAAATGAAGTAAATCATCAGTAAGTTGTCTTAAGTGCAATATTAATGCTTCTTTTTATAGTGACAAGGTTGGTATTGATGATTGCATTAATGACATTGATTCCTTTATTGCGGCCCACACGAAATGATTATCTCCCATCACGGTAGTTGTGACGGGGGATGCCATATGATTATTAGTCTCTATAAAGTGGGTGCATGCTCTCGGTTATGACAATGTCGATTTCGAGATAGATGTAAAAATCGCCATCGATAGTGTGAACAACCATCATCCTAATCATACAGATTTTGGTTCTATCACTCGGGAATGTAATCGTCTATTAACTCACTTATTCTCGAACTCTCATGTTAAATTCGCTAGAAGACAAGTTAATGAAGTTGTTCATGCTCCGACACATATGACTCCATTTTATGCTAGTTTTCACAATTTTATTGATATTCCAACATGTATCCAAACTCTTGTTATTAATGAAATGAATTAAGTTTTCTCTTGTAAAAGAAAAAGTCTTATAATACTAATTTATGGTCAGTACAATATTTTATATAAATGACGACTTTCAGACATAAATTCTATAAATTTACTTTATTTAATGAATGAATAATTTATTTAATTATGAATACTGATATATATATATATATATATATATATATATATATATATATATATATATATATATATATATATATATATATATATATATATATATATATATATATATATATATATATATATATATATATATATATATATATATATATATATACATGGACGGACCTACATATAGGCATGGTGTGGCTATAGCCACACCAAAATATTTATTTTCAATCTTTTATATACCACTAGCTTCTAGCTTAGTAATAAAAGTATTTAATTATAGAATAAATGTAATAATATATACCACTCAATAATATACTCTCACGACAACTTTTAATTGCAACACATTAATAACTGACCATATCAATTATTATAATTAATTAAAAATTCAAACCGGTTTCACTTATTTACAAATCTGACTTATCTTTATTTATCAAGAAAAACACCATTACTAATTTTTTTATAATAATATTTTAGATTAATATTTCATGTTAAATATAATTTTAGTTTAACTCTTAATTTCTTGCAATTTATTTATATCACTACACAATTTTTTATGTTGTATATTTTAAGTGAATATTTAAAAATGAATTGATAAGTCCTTAACATATTATAGTTTAAAAGTTTAATTATTTAAACTTTATTAATTTATCTATAATTTTAAATAACTTCAAAATTATATATAATTTAATTATTATAAAGTTAATATTGAAGAACACAATCAATATTTTCTAATAATGTTTTTTATTTTAAAATTGTTTAAAATTATTTAAATTATAGATGAATTACTAAACTTATTTTAATATTTAAATTATCTAAATTTAATTACAATTTTTGCTACTTTTTATCTCATTCAAGAAATTAGTTCTTATATTTCAGCGCAAAGAATTGAGAAGATGGTTAAATTGTTTGAAAATTTTAAACTATAGTTTGAATAACTAAATAATTAAACTTATAATAGTTTAATAATTAAATTGTATAATTTTGAAGTTATTTAAAATTGTAGATAAATTAATAAAGTTTAAATAATTAAATTATTAGAGCAATAATATTTTAAAGTGGTGTCAAAGATATACCATAGTTAGATTCTAAGCTGACAATAAATAAGTTGTAGAAATGATGAATGGAGAAGAAGATGACCTACCTCGAAATACCTTCAGTCTTGTGTGTAGAAGAATGTACAAGAAATTGAAGGTTTTTGACAAAGCCATGGTAGAGCACGTTCGGAGAGAAGACAACACCGTCGCGTATTGGGCGGTAGAGTTTCTATTAGAAGAGATAAGGAAATTTCGTGTAACTAGGAGAAATGTGAGACAAAGACCTAGGTTGTGACCAGTCGGTTTGTCCTTGTTTTGTTTGGTTTGGGCTTATGGTCGTGTATGGGTTAAAATATTTAACATAAAATTTGTGTAGTGGTTAAATTAAATTGCAGAAAATTTAGAACCTAATCAAAAATATATTTAACATGAAGAGTCGACTATGTAACAAAATGATAGATCAATGGTTAAATGACCGTCTTGTAACTTTTATAGAAATAGATGTTCTCGAAATAATTTACAATATTCATTATAAATTTATTGTATTAAATAACATTATTTTTTTATTTTCAGTATAATTTATTTCACAATTTATTTCATATTTAGCCACATCATTATCTAATGTCTGGATCCGTCCCTATATATATATATATATATATATATATATATATATATATATATATATATATATATATATATATATATATATATATATATATATATATATATATATATATATATATATATATATATATATATATATATATATATATATATATATATATATATATATATATATATATATATATATATATATATATATATGAAAAATGCTTAATAGTAAGAAAAGGTGAAAACAAGAAATGCAAGAATAAATCTCAATCATTTATTATCATCACTACCCTATGATCCATATTAAAAAGGAATTTAAATTTAAAATCAATTTAAAATTAACCTCTAAAATAGTGACATGTGTGTATTCTTACATTTCTTCTTCAAATTCATTCGTATTAAATATCATATATATATATATATATATATATATATATATATATATATATATATATATATATATATATATATATATATATATATATATATATATATATATATATATATATATATATATATATATATATATATATATATATATATATATATATATATATATATGCTTTTAATGATATTGAAGAATTGAGTTTTGTCTTCTAACTCGAGATTTGTATGTAATATTAAATTGTAGTCTTCTAACTTGAGATTTGTATGCAATATTGAACTTTGTTTTTTGATGAGTTTATTTATTTATTTTGCATAAGCACTTAAAACTAGATTGGAATAACAACATAAGAATAATTATTTAAATGTTATGCTAGCTAATTGCAAAAGTATAATCTATGGACAAGAAAATTATTTTAAAAAATATAAATTATACTTTTGGTCCCTCTATTTGATCAAATTCACAATTTGAGTATCTTTATTTTCTTCTTAAACAGTTTTGATCCTCTGTTCCAATTTTGATCCACTATTCATGTACTGTTTATGTAATATTCTTATACGAATCATACATTATTCATGAACATTAAGTATTTTTTGGACGAAAATTGAGATGAGGACTAAAACTGTTTAAAAAGAAAATAAGGGACTAAAATAGTGAATTTGGTAAAACATGGGGGCAAAAACTATAATTTAACCTAAAAAAATGAGCATGAAAGAAGATAAAAATAATGAAAATAATTTTTCTTGATGATTGGATTTAGGGATGACAATGGACATGGACAGAGTATTATAGTATTCGTCCCCATAATCGCAGTTTATAAAAATCTCCGTACTCAAGCTCATATCCGCGTGGGCATCAATATTTATACATGTACTCATACCCTATGAGTACTTAAGTACATGTGCTGATACCCCTTTACCCGCATTTCTAATAAAAATTATTTATCAACTATTATTTATCATGTAATTTTATGTTTTTAATAACACGAAAAAAAATCCAATAATGTTATTGTTGAATTAAGAAATAAAGAAACATTTATATAAAAATGCATACACGTTTAATAGTAATGTATTTACTAAAATTGATAAATTAACTTGTATAAATAATTAAAAAAAATAAAAAAATACATAAATATATATTGTGCGGGTATGACGCGGGCTGGGTACTAAGGTACCCGTATCCGCGCCCATATATACGCTTATTTTAATGGGTAAAATTGTCTGTACCCGAGCCCATACCATTTTGCGGATTTTTATTTTACCCGTTATGGATAATTTTTCAGGGTACCCATTGATGATGAGTCCAATTATCATCCCTAATTGGATTGTTGCGTCGCTTCAAATCTTCTTTACTTTTTTATATTTTAAGTTAGTATTTTATTTAATTTATTCATTTTAGTTTGAATAAATTAATATAAAGAAAGATTAATTCAATAGTTTATCTTAAAAAAATAAAATAATAATAATAAAATTTATACGTCAACATTTTTTTTTACCATAAATAGTATTGTCGGTATGCATATAAAGATGATTAATATTAAGTAGAGTGAATTTAATGTTAATATGATTATTTGAATATCCACTATACATATATAAATATAAATGATTCTAAAATATTATTAATATATATACCATGAATTTCATATCTAAATTTAGTATTATAAATATTACATTATAAATATTTTGAATTATATCTAGATTAAAATAAAATATATTAAAAAAATTATTATAAATATTAAAATACAAATAATACAAGTTATACCATAAATATATATTGAATACACATATTTTTTGAACTAAATGATATAGTATTAATTCAAAGAAAATTACAAAGTTGATCGCGACAAAATCGAGCTGCTGATGGAGCCTTCGAAAAGGGATCAAAACTTGGTGATCGTCTTAGCTTGTAACTAGTCAACTCTCATTAAATACACATTTATTTAAAATATATTTAATCTCTTAAATAATGTTCAAATTATCATTTTAATCTCTTAACTAATACAGAAACTCGTTAACATTTTCCTTTAAAAATATATCTATCAAACAAGTTTTTTTCATTTTCTCATCTCCAAAACAGTTTTCAAAAATAAATATATTTTATTTTATTTTATTCTTTTCTTCAAAACTGTTTTTTAAAATTAATTTATAAAACTGTTTTAAAAAACAAAAAGTCAGCCAAACAAGCCAAACTCTCAAACCTTAATCAATTTAACAATCTTAAGATGCATGCGACTAGATTCTTTTAAATATTAAACATTATTAAAAATTTCAAATTTTATCACTTTATGATTCCTTGCGAGACCCATCTTACATTATTTCTCTAGAATTAAACGCATAATCAATGATATTAATCTTCATTCACTCCGACTCAACAAATATTAAAATACCGCAAAAAAGATCATCTCTTATTCTTGGTGGTGGCTAGTTTTACTTTCCAAAACTAAAATTAGATGTAATTACTATTTGAAGGGTTTAAGTGTTCTTCTGATTTTTCATAAGTTTGATATATTTTATTTGATCTTGTAATATTTTTTTGTATTTGGGTTTGAGTCCTTATAATTCTCTCCTCTATTTATCTTATTTGCTTATAAAAAAAAGGATTGAATTTGAATTTGAGGACAAACTTCAAAATTCCTCCTACACCTACAGCTTTGTACACAAAGTTCAAAATACCTAATCCTTCACATTTTTATTGAAAAAAAAGTAAAATCAATGAAACGGCTCCGGACATACCACATACGATCACCAAATAATTTAACGGTATCGGAAAACTTGTTACAAATTGAATATACTTAGGCTCTCTCTTTCTTTCCTAACTTCCTCTAAAAGAAAGCTACATTACATTACATCGTTCCTTGTGATACAAGTTAGGGCTTCAACCTTCAATTCCATTCTTGTTGCACAAACTTTGAAAACACACTTATTCCATTTCTATAAGGTACCAATTATCTATATTTTTTCTTCCTTTTTCGTCCTAAATTCCAATTCTTGTTTCACCTTTCAATTTACATTTCCTCAAATCATTGTTTCTACGGACCAAAAATCAAATTCAATTTTGTTTGTTAAATTGGATATATAATCAAATTAAGCATATGTGTCAAAATATAATTGAATTGAATCGAGTATTCTTTTAATTCTAATATTATTATATGTTTATATTTTATGATTTTTTGGCATTATTGGCTATTTCAAATTCTTGATTATTTATTTATTTATCTATTTGCATTTGATTCTGTTTTTTCTTTAAAGAAAATTAATGTGTTTATTCAATGTATATACTTTTTTAGAATATGTGTTTATTTTAAGAATTTGTGCTGACTACGATATGATCTGTAATAATGTCAATCTATTTAGATGGTAGAAAATAGAAAACAGATAACAATGAACTGTGTTTGTTTTTTTGCTTGAAATCCAGTGCTAATCATTTTATCTTTTATTGTGATTGTTAATTTTTAGTTGTTAGAAACAGAATCACTTTTTAGTTGTTGAGATTTGAGTTTTTTTTAGACATTTTTTAAGACATTTTTTCCCGTTTTTGATTTGTAGTTGATGAGTAATTGTTTTGATAGGTTCATCGAACAACAGATTAGTGCTGATTTGAGAAAAGTCTGTGCAAATTTGTTCTTTGAGAAAGTTCGATTCGCCGTGAATGAATGGACATGGCATTTTCGCATCTTTCGTGGTGGTTGTCTGGTAGAAAACATGCAAAACAAATGTCAAAAGTTTATTCTGTCATAAGGGACCTGGATGTTTTGAGATTTCCAGAGGAAATCGTGCCTTCGCCTTCGAGAAGGGCGAAGCAGAAACGGCCTAGTAGGGAAGAAGGCAAAATCGATAAGGAATGTGATTTTGTTATCGTTCCGTCTGACGGAGGATACATTTCTGACGTCGAATCCGAATCATCCGTTGATTCTGATTGGTCGATCGGCTGGATGGAGCCTCACGGGTCCGGATTCTCTCGTGATAACGATGAAACACATGCGTCAGATAACAGTTTCGCCGTGCTTGTTCCTTGTTATGGAAGCAACTATGGTGCCATGTTGGAAGAGAGTCCAAAAAATAAGTTACTAAACAATGTCGGCTCGTTCTCCGACGGTAAGAATATATATTCCCTCTGATTTTATTTAATAAATATAAAAGTAAATTTTCTCGTATAAATAGGATCTGAGCGATTATAATATTTTTTTGGGTGGATAAATTGCAGAGAGCAAGAAATATGTGGAAAATTGGATATCTTCACTTCCTATTACCTGATGCAAGAACATTCATGGCTATGTTTCTGCAATTTATTTATTGTGTTTAGCAATAAACAGTTGTATACTCTAAATCATAGAGAAGAAAATAATATGGATCAAGATCTTTAATGTAAATATAAAGAAGTTTGATGTACATATGAAGTTTGATGTGTCAAATCATGCACGTATATTTGTATATATATATATAAATGTATATTAAATAAAATAAATATAAATTAATGTATTTATGTTTAAATTTTATAATTAATGTAAAATAATATTTTATGAAAAATAATGATTAATAATAAATTTACTTTTCTTTTTAAGATACCATTTGGAGGTCAATATTTATCTAAAATCACACATCTAAATTCTTTTTTCTTTCTTTTTTATTCAAATAAGTGATTTCATATATTTTTAGTTTTTTTAATGATTTTGTCGTCTTAGTGTGACGTCGTCATTTTATTGCGGTGTTATTTTATTTTCCATCTTGATGCGGTATTTGTTCGATTTAGATTGGCATATTAGTGTATATTCAATCAACGATTTTGACATCGTCAACTCTGCAGACTCGGAATCATGAATATTTCGAACATTTCAATTAAGTTATATTTGTATGTTTTATAATATTTATAGGTATTTTGCCGTGTTATATTATATGTTGTTAATATGCGTAATCTGAATTTATTTACGTATTCATCAATTTCAATTTATAATGATTCTAAATTTATATTATTCAATATATTCTATCTATTCGAACGAATGTAGTAAAAGAAATTAATTTAATCCAAATATGAAAATTATAAATTTGTGAGGTTTGTGTTATTGGAAAATTGTGTAACAAAATTATTTGGTTGTGGAAGGATCTAATAAAAGAGAAACCTATGATTGTGGCGAAGTATACTCCTCTTCATATCTATCCCACAACAAACCATTTTTGTCAAACATTTTTTTCTTTGTAACAACCACTTCATTAAAATTACACCTTTTTTGTTTTTTCATATTCATTTTTCTCATCTTGTTGGTTTTATTTATCTTCAAAGTTTATCAAGGTTTTATAATGGGTTGAATGTGTTTGATTGTAATCTAACATAAAGATAAAGATGTTGCGAAGAGCTGCAACCAATGCATATTCATGGTGGTGGGCTAGCCACATTAGAACAAAACAATCAAAATGGCTGGAACAAAGTCTCCAAGGTATGTATGCTTATGATTTCGATTTCTTAGCTATGTTTGCTTAGATGTTGAAACAATTAAACAAATTAATTCTAGAATTTGATTCAAATCTCTTGAGCAAAAGCTCGAATTCGAGAATTCTAGTCTTGTCAAGATAAAAACATGATTGAGGGGAGAAATTCCACTAAATGTGGTTTGTCATATAACATGAACCACATTCTCATTTGCTATCCGGATTGTCTCGGATGTCAAAATATCATACAGTTACTGTAATCAGAGATATCGGCCGTTAGATTAAACGGCCGAAATCAAATACATGCAGTAACTGCATGTTATTTCCAATGCATCTAATTGAAATCTAAATATCCGACCTTAACGATTTTAAGCAATCATTTGCTTTGGAAGAAAAATTCAATCCCAATGACATAGTTACCAAAATATTTGACAGATATGGAGGAGATAGTAGCCGAAGCGCTCAAAATCATCGATGATAGCGGCGACTCGTTTGCCCAAAGGGCTGAAATGTACTACAGAAAAAGACCAGAACTTATCAATTTTGTGGAAGAAGCCTTTAGAGCATATAGATCATTAGCAGAGAAATATGATCATCTGTCAAAGGAACTCCAAAGCGCGAATCGCACAATTGCCAGTGTCTTCCCGGAACAAGTCCATTACAGAATAGACGAAGAAGAATTCGAGGACGCAGAAAGCGGTGACGATGAAACCATTTCATCATCTCCTAACATTAATAACCAAACAGAAAAACAATGTAACATCCCTAAACCTCCGAGTATCCCGAAGAAGATTTTTCGAAGTCCGTCTATGTCGCTCTCAAGAAAAGGAACAATTAAAACGAGTTTAAGCACTGCAAAATCTGTTTCAAATTTACCAGTTCAATGTTCGGGTTTGAGCGAGGTTGAAGCATTAGCCGAAATAGACAAGCTTCAGAAAGATATTTTGGCTATGCAGACCGAGAAAGAGTTTGTAAGGAGTTCATATGAACATTCCTATGAAAAGTATTGGGAAATCGAAGACAAAATTACCGGAATGCAAAAAAGAGTTTACACCTTGCAAGACGAATTCAAGATTAGTTCTGTCATTGAAGATAACGATGCAAGAGCTTTAATGGCCGCCACAGCTTTAAATTCGTGTAAAGAAACTCTAAATAGGTTGAAAGACGTACAATCGCAATCATCCGAAGAAGCTAGAGAAGCATACCAAAAAGTTAAGGAAGCGCATTACAAATTTGAAAACCTCAGAGGTAACTTCATTTCCAAGCAAGCAAATCCGCAAGACGAAGAAACAGATTCAAAGAGCAAAGATGAAGAAGAGATAGTACTTAGCTTGGAAGAAGATACACTTGAGCATGATATAGGGATGTTGCAAGAACGGATTAAGGAAAAGCTCGAGGAAGATTCCGAAAACTCGCTTACGATGAAGGGAATTGCAAAGATGATTGATGAGCTTGTAAGTAAGGTAGTAAGTTTCGAAACAAAAGTTGATTCTCATCATGGATTGGTAAAGAGACTGATATCGGAAGCTGATGAACTTCAAACAAATATACAAAGCTTAGAAAAGGATAAGGAAGTGCTTATTGAAGATTCGGAAAACTGCAACAAGAAAATGAAAGAATTGGAAGATGAATTGAAGAGAGTTAAAACTCTCAACCAAAGTGTCAATAGCCAAGATAAGACTCTCCAAACACATTTTCATGAAGCTAGTTTTAATCTCGAGCATCTTTCAGGAAGATTGAAAAATGTGAAGCTAGATGAGGAAGAGGAGAATTTGGTACTTAATAAGATCACAAGTTTTTCTCGTCGAAAACTAGGTCAGGATTTCGAAAAGCATGTAGATGAATTTTTAAGTGATAAATTAGAAATCGTGTATGATGTCAAGACAACAAAAGCAGAGAAAGAAGATCATGATGCAAATATTGATGAAGTCGTAAACAAAGATGATAAGACTGAAGGGATGCCGGAGCTAACACGGCAGGATAAGGATGGTTTGCCTGAGACGACGAGTAACGTTGAAGTCAAACCGTTTGATTTGGAACCTGCGGAGGAAAAAGATCTAACTAACTTAAATCAGATGCTTGTAAATGGATCAGATGACAGAGAAAAGATTATGATGGAAGAGTACACATCAGTATTGAAGAACTATAACGATGTATCGGACAAGCTCAATGACGTGGAAAACAAAAATCGGAACAGCATTTTCGAACTGGCACTTCAGGTAAAATATCTTGCTTTACGCATATAGATATATTTTTTAGAATGACTAAGTTAATAAGTTATCTGCAGGTAAGGGAATTGAAGAATGCAGTTGCCACTAAGGATGAAGAGATACACATTTTAAATAAGAAGCTGATATCTTCGGATGAAAGTCCTCGTACCATTCTATCCGAAGAAGCGCCTCTTGGAAACACGGATCAAGGAGATAACACGCAGGGTTCCGAAACTCTATCTTCAGATATAGCTAGCACTTCTGTTGAAGAGCAACAGCAACCTGTTGAAAACACGGGACACTTCGAGGAGAAGTCTGTTGGAAGAACAAGATTGATTGTGGTGAGAGAAAAACAAATTGACAAGCCACATTCTCTTTCACCTTTAGAGAGAAAACTTCGTTTGGAAATCGATGATTTACTTGAGGAGAATTTAGAGTTTTGGTTAAGGTTCAGCACTTCGGTTCATCAGGTTCAACAGTTCCAAAAATCTTTACTAGACTTAAAAGCAGAACTGAGAAAAGCAAAGCATAATAACTTATTTTCAGAAAACAAGAACTCGTCAAAAGTGATACAATCCGAAATAAAACCAATATTTATGCATTTGAGAGAAATAAGAACCGAGTTATCACTGTGGCTTGAGCATAATGAAGTGTTGCAGGATGATTTACAAGCTAGACATCCGTCATTGTGCAGCTTACAAGATGAAATAGCAAGTGCTGCAGCGAATCCAGATTTGTCGTCAAAGAGAGTTGAACTAAGCGAGTATCAAGCTGCCAAGTTTCAAGGCGAAGTTCTCAACGTGAAACAAGAGAGCAACAAGGTTTCTACTGAACTGCAAGAAGGTTTGACTTATGTACAAGGACTTAAATATGAAGTCGAGAAAATACTTGAAGAATTGAGTCAAATTATGGGAGTTAACAATCCTGATCAAATGAAACATTCATCCAGTCGCAATAAATTACCTTTGAAGTCTTTCTTATTTGGAATCAAGATGAAGAAACAAAAACAATCAATGTTTGCATGTGTCAATCCATCATTGCAGAGACAATACAGTGATCTTACAGCAGCTAATGATGCACCAATATAGACACATGTTTTCAATTTCAACTTTATATTATTTCTTCTTTTCAGATTATTTATGTATGCTTCAAATTGTGAGAATGTTAGGATATAGAAAGTTCTCCTGTGTATAAACCATACGTCAGCATTTACTTGTGTGTATCTACTTATTCAGAAAATATAGAAGATTCTTTTTTTTCTTTCTAAAAATGATTATGCTTCCTTTTGAAAAACTTCCGGTTCTTCTAATAGTGGATAGGTACAAACACTACTGATTCTTATAATGCTTCAATTTTCTAATAGATGATAGGTACAAACTTGATGTTTATGAGTAAGCTATTCTCAACATTCATTTTCTTGAAAAATTATTTTTATGTTGAAAATGAAATAGATATTTTGATTAACCGTTTATTAGCTAACCGCCAAAAGGACAGTTTATAGGACCTTCAAAAAACACATTTATACAAATCCTTTACCACCCCTACTGTAAAAATCTGCAAGTTACAAATCCATAATTCAAAAATTACAAAAATTGCAACAATAATGTAAGCAGTATGTATTTTTGCCTAAAATCACTAGATACCACTACCAGTTTTCAATTTTTACTAAGCACTTCCTAACCTTGGTTGCATTCATCTTGTTTCGACAAATTTCCGAGTTTCTCATTCCCATTTTGATGGTTAGTTAGAACTTCCATTAACAGAACTTGTCTTCTTGTCTTGATTTTGAACTTGACTTTCCTTATTCAAATTGCTATTTCCATTCCCAGTGGCCTTGGGGATAAAATTTGAATTCTTAACACTTCCTTGCTCTTCACAACCTCCAGGATTTTGTGACACTGCTTTGTGATCCAAAACTTTCACGCTAGGCGTGCTTTTGGCTTTATCTAAATCTATCACCTTCTCTTTTGACGTGGAGCCAGGATCAGAATTTCTTTTTTCCTGATCTTTCATAGAGGTAACATGTTTATCCTGTTGAGACAACATAAACTAAACAATAAAGCAAAGAACTAGCGAATTTTTGGGAAACAGAATTTAATATATGAATTGCATGACACGAAAAATAGATAAGATACAATTGAATGAACCTTTTGGTCAGAAGGCAAACCAGCAGAAATGGATGTCTTTGTCAAAGAACTACCTGCAGGCACAGTGTGTACCACATTTTTCTCTATCACATTCTCTTTTGGTGTGGAGCCAGGATCAGAAACTCTTTTTTCCTGTTCTTTCAGGGAGGTAACATTTGAATGATAAGGTACATTTGAATGAACCTTTTGGTTAGAAGGTAAACCAGTAGAAATGGATGTCTTTGCCAAAGAAATACCAGCGGGAACCGAATGTGCCACATTTTTCGTTTGAGAAACCTTAAATTGTTGTGACATATTTGGTACTGCATTTGATCGAGAAACAGTTTGTGCTCCAGAGTGAACAATGGCAGGTTTTAATTCGCGGGCTGAAATTGCAGCATTTGGTACTGCATTTGATCGTGAAACAGTTTGTGCTCCAGAGTGAATAATGGCGGGTTTTAACTCGCGAGCTGAAATTGCAGCATTTGGTACTCCATTCGATCGTGAAACAGTTTGTCCTCCAGAGTGAATAACGGCAGGTTTTAACCCGTGGGTTGTTGCCGCATTTGGTACTGCATTTGATCGTGAAACAGTTTGTGCCCCAGAGTGAATAACGGCAGGTTTTAACCCGTGGTTTGCTGCCGCATTTGGTACTGCATTTGATCGTGAAACAGTTTGTGCTCCAGAGTGAATAACGGCAGGTTTTAACCCGAGGGTTGTTGCTGCATTTGGTACTGCATTTGATCGTGAAACAGTTTGTGCTCCAGAGTGAGTAATGGCAGGTTTTAACTCGCGAGCTGAAATTGCAGCATTTGGTACTGCATTTGATCGTGACACAGTTTGTGCTCCAGAGTGAATAATGACAGGTTTTAACTCACGAGCTGAAATTGCAGCATTTGGTACTGCATTTGATTGTGAAACAGTTTGTGCTCCAGAGTGAATATTGGCAGGTTTTATCTCACGAGCTGAACTTGCAATACATCTTGAGACTGGATTTTCAGAGGTGGCTGTGGGTTTCGCAGGGGAACCACAAGCTTGTTGAGATGGACGCTGAAGCGGTACAGAACTACGAACTGTGGAGACTTGCGTCGTATTACGAGACTGCACTTGATTATTAATTGACATGGATGTCCTACCTGCAACCGTTCAAGTTATTCAGATACCCACACAACACTTTTTTTTAAAGATTTATGAGTGAACATTTAATATTGTGCAAGGTACACAAGTTATAGTTGAAAAGTAATACTATTTGATGGGATCAAGAGAACGGGAAAGACATTGTGGTATTTTACTTCTGCACTGAACTGCAAGAAGTCCACCTGCCGGATGGTGAAGGCAATGTGCTCTTTCAATGTTCTCCTATAATTGTGCTTTCATATTACCGATAACAAAATCCTTAGGTACATTCAATGGCAACAACAACAACTTAGCCTTTTAAGTTTTACCACTACATGGAGTAAGCTAATATAGATAAGACAATGCCATAATTCTCTACAATGCACTAAGTTTAGGGAAATATATCAAACCACCATAATACCATAAATGTACCAATAGTTTAAAGTTTCGAATTAATTACTATATAGCAAAAAATATCAAACCACCATAATACCATATAAATGTACTAATAGTTTAAAGCTTCAAATTAATTATATAGCAAAAATATATCAAACCACCATATAAAATATCATAAAGATAATGGAGAAAAAAAATGACTGAATTTGAAGTTCATTACCCATTGCTAAATCAATTACGCTGATTTTAAATGACTATAATTATTTATTTAATATAAAAAGATTTGTGAGGTAAATAATTGTGAAAACAATCATGTGATAAGAACAGTAGACAATAAAGGTACTGTTATAGTGTTTACTATTTAAGCTTGTTTGTGAGGAAGGTTTTATGGATGGATAAAAGTTGTTCAGAGCATAGGCAGTTGGATCCTGTAAAGAGATTTTTTGGTACAGGTTTTATGGTATCTTTAGCAAGGGCAATTAAAAGATGTAAATTTTTATAATGTAATGGTGGTATTGAGTTGGATTCTGGTTCCCTGTGTAAAGTTGAGCTAGATCCTCATTCCTGTGCATGAGAAAATTCAGAAATGTAATCACTGGAGTTTAAAGGGTCGGGTGTAATCACATGTAATGTCGGATTGGACTCTTGGAATATTCTACGTTTGGTCAACCCTCGATTAAAGTTAGAGACTTAAAGTAAACAAACACAACTAGCAAATTCTGGACTTGGATTAATATGAAAACAAATAAAAATAGAGTAAAATGACAATTACCAGGATCAGTCATTCCAGGAGCAGTTAACTTTTTGAATGGCATGTCAAGGGCTAAGTTTAAGGAGTGACGAGTTGCCAACTGTTCAGCAGTATACTGTGTGTTGGTGGTGGTCACAGTGGGTCCTGAATTGACGGTTCCTGAAGTGCCACTGCCGTCTTTCTTTCGTAAAGTGGTCCACCTCTGCGGGTATTTGGATAGACCATGACAATGCATAGTAGTATTAATACTCAATTAACAATAAAGGTGAAATGAAAACAAAACAATTGTTAAAAAAACTGTACTTGTAAGTAATGTCAACTATAAACCCAAAACAAATATTCATTTTACTATGACCTAAACCATCACTGATCACACATTGCACATCTTATACATGTCAGAAGTTGATTGAAGAGCAGTACATGTAAAGCTCTGTTGCCGGGATTTGAACCCGGGAGAACTGGGCGGTACCCAGACATCCTGACCTGACTAGATGACAACGGTTTAAAATAAATTTAGTGCCATCAGTCATCAGATTCCATTAAAATATAATATTTACAGAAAGACAGGGAATCGAGGAAGAGATAACATTACACAGCGTACAGATATACACTATAAATGGTCAGCCTCAACAGGCACAACTACATTAGTAGCACAAAGAGAATGAGCATTCAACAATTTTAACTTATCTGTTCTGAATTCTAGGCCAGAGATTAAATCAGCTACATATGGTTATATAATGCAGGATGTGAGGATATTTATAGTTCATCATTCTAATTGGCAAAGGATACTGTTATAGGGCTACAACCATTAAGCAACCAAACACACACTACAAAAAGTAATATAAAGGGAGATTTTTGTTACTGGTTTTAAATAAAGGGGGGATGATTTTGAAGAGAAAATGGGATTTGACACAACAACTGGAGTTGCTGTGTTACGAAAAAGTCATTGGTTAACGTCATCAAATAGACCTCTTGTATATCTAAGAAGGCTACTGTATTCCGCGCGGAAGAAGCTATTTTAATCAAAAGAAATGATGACAAAATTGTTGCCATACATGAAATATGCATGTGCATGTTGATAAATGATATAATGAGATGGGAGTGAAGAATGCAGCGTAATTCACAAACGTTTAGGGTAGAAAACCACCTGTGACAATTGTGTTGCACTTCTCTTAATAGGAAAATTGTCTCCTTTTGCCATGTTAGCCCAATTCCCTTCACCCCATTTCTGAACAGCAACCCGTAACTGATTGTCCTCTTCCTCTGACCATGCTTTTCTTTTCCTTTTGGAAGCCAGGGAACCACCAACTGTTCCTTTGGTTTCTAAAGCATCTGAAGATGATACAGTTGGAAGTGTCTGTCTCTGAACAGTAACTGGAAACGTAATGCTTGTCTGTTCCATCAAATTAGAGGGCTGTGAAATTTCCCGTGGAGGTCTAACTGAATGGCAAACTGGAAAATTTACAATCAATGGAGCCTCTATTGTTGAACTACTAGGGGTAGATTCACTTAGCGTACGGGAAGCTATCATCACCTAATGATTAAACAACACCAAGAAACGCGATAGTCAAATTTAAAGAACAACTAATAGCACAAACATGATGTAAAAGCATAGAAATCATAAAGGCAGGTATTCCAAACTAAATGGAACTGTCTACTTGGATCAACCAGCAGAAATGGACTTGATCAAAAATCATGTTTTTCAGTAAAACCATCAGCAAATTAGTTTTAGTTCTAGGATTTCGGCCCATTTTAGTCGGACCATATGTAACTTGATCCAAATTCTCTAATGAAACCTCCACTACTTTTCTAATGTGACCAAACCACCTTAGGCAAGTTTCTGTATCTTCTCCTTGACAGGGTCTACATCAACTTTCTCTCATATATTCTCAAAAATCTAATCATTTTCTGGTATACTTATCCTTTTCGGCATTCTCGTTTTCGCTACACTTCTTTTTTTGCTTTTGCTGGTTCTTCGAAAGCATAAAACATTACTAGTCCTATCACTGTCAGATATTAATCTGATAAAGTCCTCTTTTTTGCTAGAATTATAATTATAATGCTTCCCACAATAAGAAAGAATTTGCAAATTTAAAATGTGTGATTTCATTAAGGGCCCTGTCTAAAAATAAGACAAAATTTGAGAAAAGTGCCACAAATACTGTTTCATTTAATAGAGTCTAATAATATGATAATCAGAAAAGTAAATGTAACTAGCTAAGTCATGAACACAATTTTAAAATATTGAGATATTAGTATATTAACCTTCACACATGCTGAGCACTCTGGTGTAGATTCCGCACTTATAGAAGGTAATGGTTCCACCTCATAATCGAGGTCACTGTCATCATCCTGAAAATAGGAATCCAAAAAGGCATGAAAAATACAAGTACAATATCTATCCAAGAATTTATGAAACAATAATTCAATTAAAAAACAAGAAGACTGCTGATTTAGCAAACCTAGTTGGAAATGGGAATGGCAATTGGAAGAGTGGCGAAAGCAGCACATGTAAAATGATGGTCGTGACTAAAATAATATAGAGAATAATGACAATATGCTTATCTTAAGCACGAGGAGAATCTTTAATCACATAAATTTTTACAGAATAAACTGAAAGTGAATTGTGCATAAAAATACAACCTGTATGATGCCTTGAATCAACGCATTGTGGAATTAACTATAACTGATTAGTCATAGAATATGGACTTAAAGTTTAATTTATCCCTACAAAACCGGTTTGTAAGGTAAGGACTGTTCAAGCCTTAAAAGCACTACTTATGTCATCTCTCTATCGGAAGAGAGACTAAGCACACCCCCTCACACCCAGCTCAATGACGGAACTAAATGCTCAAATAAAGACAGCTAAAAGTTGCCACAAGTAAGGTGGGGCTAGGTGCAGACCACAATTAAGGCACTTTTGAGCACGTTGCAATTATTCAAAACTATGTACAATTGAATGATCTCAGATCACGTATATGAGTTTTGGCGGGTATAGTTGTTTTTAACAGACACTATGTGTCAATAAGGATTAGTTTGTAAAGTGCCACATAAGTATCATCACTTGTAACCAAGTGGCTGAGGATTAGTAGCTGTAGAAATGATTGTAGAGATAGTTTGTAAAGTGCCACATAAGCATCGTCACTTATAACCAAGTGGCTGATAATTAGTAGTTGTATAAATGATTGTAGTTTGGATCTTCATATTCAAAAAATATAAAAGTTTGTTTTCTTAAGGTTTCACTCTATTATTGTATCATAAAAGCTTCTCAAAAACCATAGCCAAAATTTCTCCTCTTTCAGCACTACCACACACAGAGGAAGCAATTCATGTTGAACAGCTGCAAACGGATTCTCCAGCACAACAATCAGATATTTCGTCTTCTTTGCTCACTTTCACTCTGGAAACTATTTCATCAAACACCAGCAAACTTCTCCCTTTTCAACACTAGTGAAGCACGAACTCCGTCACAGGCACCGGAACATGACACAGACACTCTGACACCGATAATTTCAAAAATCTAGGACACCGACACTGCTGTATAAATGATAGCATTTGACCCTGATTTATCCATCTATAATTAATTAAAGGCTTCAATGCACTTTTGATCCCCCTATTTTGGGCGTTTCAAACAATTGGTCCCCCTATTACAAAATCGGCTATTCTGGTCCCTTAAATTTGATGGTCTTTGGATTTTTGTGGTCCCCATCAAATTTTACCTATGTGTCATCTTCATTAATGAGGTGGCAGCTTGACTTTGAGTCTATGTCATCAATTCGGAATTTTATTAAACAATTAAATATTTTAATTAACGAAATATTCAAAATATTTTTTAAATAAAGAAAACAATTTTTAATTGTTATAAAAAAATTGAAAAAGAAACGAAAGGAGAAAAACTGGATTTAACAGCTCTAAATCCCCAATTCCCCATTCTCACCCATCTATCACTCTTTCTCCTGCACTAGCCCATATTCACAAAACCTATCTTTACATTTCCCCAAGAATAATAATGCATTACAAGATTCATCTCCTAAATTCCCAATTACACATGAATCAAAATCTAAAACATTCTTACATGGGGAAAATCAATATTTATTCAAAGTCCAAGAGTAATTATTGCAAAGCCCAGTGTTGGCACTGTTATAAAGAAACAAAGCAACAGGTCTAGTTCTTGACAACTCGGGAAGAGGCTTCTTCATGTTATGAAGAAAAACTCCACGAACTTCTTTCATGGAAGGTCTTCCTTTGTTCTCATTCAATGTACAAGGCAAACCAATTTCCATAACACGAATAGCTTGCTCCAAATTGATCAATGATCCCATTCTTCTATCAACAAGCTTCACTTTCTCATTTGTTTCATGCAAGTTCCATGCAAAATCCAATAAGTTCCTCTCTTCTAATCCTCCTTCTACTTCCTCCACCCTTGGCCTTCCCCACCTATCACTTCCAACATAATCACACCGAACTCGAATACATCGGCACAATTACACACAATTGATTTAAACTATTTTGATTCTGCTCCTATAGTCCCATTAGAACAAATCAAAAATCTCCAAGCTAACATCCAAAAACACACTGTTGCATTTCATGTTCTTGTGCTAGTTGGTTATTATGCAATAAACTCAATTTGTCGGCTATGTCTTTGACAGCTTTGAATGATGGATGTGAATGGGGGATTAGGGATTTAGAAGTTGTTGAACTAGTTTCTCTCCTTTTGACTTTTTTTTCTTTTTCAATTTTTTATAACAATTAAAAAGTATTTTCTTTAATTAAAAAGTGTTTTTAATATTTTCATAATTAAAATATTCATTTGGAATTATAAAAATTCTGAATTGTGCAATCAGAATCTGTATTGGGCCCCGGACGCTGACATAGATGATGATGGCGATGCTCGATCGTCGAGGAGAGATGGGGGTGTACCTGCAAGGTACTCCGCCAAAGTATGAACGGGCAAAAGAGTATGCAAGTACGAGTAAGAGGGTTAAGGGAGTGCATATTTGATACTTGGTCCTCTCACTGGTTTATAAAGAGCCCCCAGCGCTTGGCTATTGGTCCCTATTTTGGGACTGGATCGCGGATCCCCCGAAAATAGATAACTGTCAGAACTAGCCGTTGGAATGGGCCTGCGTGGTCGGATGGGTGCGTCGAGCAGAGGATAATCCGAGCAGGAGAAATTCCTCGGCCAGATCTAGGTGACTTCCCCGGATGACGGACAGAAGTCTAGAAGAAGCAGAGGGGCATAAAGTCAATGGGTCCCTTTGACATTGGACTATTGGACCGTCCTGGAAGCAAGAATGGGTTGGACCATGCCTAGTCATTGGCCCAGTTTGGAACAATAACACATAAGCAAAATTGGAGGGAGATCACAAAAATCCAAATGTCATCAAACTTATGGAATCAGAATGGCCAGTTTTGTAATAGGGGGGCCAATTGTTTAAAATGTTCAAACTAGAGAGACCAAAAGAGCTTAAATGCCATAATTTAAAAAGTGAAAAATATTCTAATAAAAATTAGTGTCTTTAATCTTTCATTGATAACACTGTTTCAAATTTCAATACATATTTAATCCTTTTAGATTTAAGATGTGTATGAGAATTGTCTATAGAAAAGGTATAAGGTGTGATAAGCAAAGAAAAAACATTCTTTTATTAAAACACTTGTCTGAATTGTCCGACACGTATTATATAAATGTCATACGGGTATCAGAATTTGTTTCAAAAAGTGTCGATGTAAAGAAAAAACCTATTTTTTTGAGAAACCAATTTGACTTTTTCGTCTGACTTTTCCGACACATGTCGTACATGTGTTATACAAGTGTCGAACACCGACACGTGTCAGACACTGCGACACGCCTACTCCTAAAGGTGTTCGTGCCTCACACCAACTCTACCACACATAGAGAAAGCGATTCATGTTGAACCGGTGCAAACATTCTCCAACACAACTATTTCATCTAACACCAACAAATTGATCCACTCATCAATGCAAACAATCTCATATAATAGATCTATTTTCCAGAAATTCATGAGTTTTTAGCAAGTGTCAAGATGCAAGATGCTTACCGTGTGGCTCAAATAAGACAATTAGTTGCTCTCACGACTTCAATATGTGTTGTCTTCCTCTATTATGAGGCGAGTACCTAGCTATGTTATTTAAGACATTGAAGGCGAGTTTGAATCAATTCAACTCGAGGAAGTTAAGGTAGTCTCACTTGTGCATGAAATGCAACTTCAGAAGTTCAAGAATCAACTCCAAGCAAAAATTGCTTCTATCAAACTTACTCATTCCAAAATGCATGTTGATTCCACCTCAATTCCACTCTAAAATTAGGTCAATCTCTCATCGCAACCTCCTCCAGAAACCAACTTATCTATTACAACTCTTCTTAGCTCTTCTGTTTATAATAGACCTAGTTGTGGCAGTGGTGGACGATAAGTTGCAGCCGTGGCGTCGCTTTGCTAACATTCAATGTCGAATGTGTTTCAAATATGGTTGTATCGCCTCTTTTTCTTCCATTCATGCAGTCAGTAGCGTGCAAAGGCTTATTTTTAGATTTGAGCTCGACCTTTTCGAAGGCCTAATTGGTCTATTAGCCTATTTAAAAGCTTATTTCATTTGAACATGTGTAAATAAACAATTCATCTAGAGTTTAAATAGACTAACAAATTTATAAAAAAAAAAAAAAAAAAGACTAAATGTTTGTTTTCACTGACTTATCTGAACTTACTTAATAGCATAGATTTTGTGAGACTGTTTGTTTTTTAGAACTAATGAAAAACAACTTATGACATTGTTAATAAAAAAAATTTAGCTTATTTACATAAGCTCTTCAAGATAACTAATCTTTATTTTTCTATTTTAAAACAAAGTACAAAATACAATAAAATAATAAATGTATTCATATTATTTAAATAGGTCGTTCTGATAGGCTTAAAAGATTTTTTTATGTTATGTGGTCTAACCTTTTTTAACTAAATAGGTTGTTCAAAAGTAGGTGAAAGTTGGAGACCATATCATCCCTCAAATCACACGGTTTAAATATGTTGGATTTGTAATACAAAATGATGGAGAAATAGAAGGGGATGTAAACCATCGAATTTAGGCTGGGTGGCTGAAATGGAGGAGGGCTTCAGGGATTTTATGTGACGCAAAGGTACCGCTCAAGCTAAAGAAAATTTTTAATGGGATTGCATTGAGACATTTAAGAATCAACACGAGAATAAGAATCAACATGAGAATAAAGTAAGTGTAGTAGAAATGAGGATGTGTGTTGGATGTGTGATAAGACTAGAAAGGATATGATTAGAAATGAATATATTAGAGAAAGTGTTGGGATAACACCTATAGTAGAGAAAATGATGGAAAATAAATTTAAGTGGTTTGGACATGTAGAGAGAAGAATTGTAGATTATGTGATACGGAGAGTAGATCAGATGGAGAGAAGTCAGACACAACTGGAGGAAGAGGGAGACCAAGAAGACTATAAGAGAAGTCATTGAGAAATATCTTGAGATTAACAATTAGGAATAGGAACATGGTTCCATCCATGTAGCCGACCCCACTTAGTGGAATAGGCTTGGTTGTTGTTGTAAGCTTTTCAAAAAAGTTTAAACTTTTTCTATTTAAAAAAAAAAAAAACCTGACATGGAGAGAAGTCAGACAACTAAAGGAAGAGGAAGACCAAGAAGACTATAAGAGAAATCATTGAGAAAGATCTTGAGATTAACAATTAGGAATAGGAACATGGTTTCATCCATGTAGCCGACCCCACTTAGTGGAATAAGGCTTGGTTGTTATTGTAAGCTTTTCAAAAAAGTTTAAGCCTTTTCTATTTAAAAAAAAAAAAGGCTGACATGACGGCCTTAGTAGGATAAGTCATAGGCCTCTGTTAGTTGGTCAGAACTATTCCCCCTTATTCATATGACACCCATTGGTAGGTTGTTAAACGTAAATTAAGACATCTCAAGTGTACACTACAATGTAGGCTTCGATTATTGACTACTCCTCTGCATTAGCCCATATCCTGAACTAGGTTTTGAGATTCAAATTGGCATGTTGATCGCACAAGGCCACTTCAAGCATAGCAATATATGTTAGTCCTAACTTGGTTTCATGATGGACAAGAGAACAGGTAGTAATTGTTCGATCAACTATTGAAGTAAAGTATCAAAAGCTCAAACCACAACAAAGCAAATAGGGGATTTAGAATCTTTTGTGTGAATAAAATGTGCCCCACGTGGAGATTGATCTATTTTATGTTAATGAAAAGGTATTGGGAAAGCAGTTGGAATTATGAGTATCTCTAGGTCTGGTCAAAAGGCTGACACTCTAGTCAAACCCTTGTCCTCTACAAGGTTCCTTGAAATCTAAGACAAGCTCAATGAGGGGATGTAAGTAGTAGGATATTTTTTGATAGGAAGTAAAGTGCCTCATAAGTACGTGTGTTAGTAAAGAGTTAGACCGTAAAACACCCTACATAAGCAGTGCCGAGTGTAACTGTTTTGGAGAAAGATACAAAGGGCTTGGGTTAGGGTCTAATCTCAAGAAAGTTAGTAGTTGTATAAATGATTGTAATAAGTATCATCCTATCCACAATTGAAAATATTCAGAAACATCAATTAACTATTGCAACATCGCTACTTATTGACCAAACTATAGGAAAACTAGATCACAAGATGTTACTAAACAGACAGTGTTATGATTAAATAATATCAATATAGAAAACAAAATAGAATAACACAAACCATGGGATCATCAGCTTCAAAATCATCGAGCAAGGAATAACGATACGCCAAATGACGCCATAGCATCTGATATTCTCTGGCATTAGAAATACCAGATGAGGTTTTCTTCACCAATTCATCCCAATCAAATTTCTTCCATGCAGGGTAATGTGATAATTCCTGAAGCACAGTAAACACGGTAGTTGGATCATACCTGCACAACATCACAAAAAAAATAAATCCATTGAGTAAAATAAAAAAACAAAAACAAACAAATCAATAGAGAAGGTACCGTTGTGCGACAGTAACAGCGTCAGATTGGGAGAAAGTGAGTTTCTTAGACTTCTTCTCTAGCATTGATTAAAGCTCAATTAGGTAGAAAAATGTTGCAAAACCCTAAACCCTGTGATGAAAGCAAAGAGAGTGAAAAATGGAAGGAGAAAATATAATAATGATGATGATAAAAAGAAAACGAAAGAGAATTAGAACATTACGAATCGAAAACGAAAGTTGATGATGGTGACAGTGAGACCGTTGAAGAAGAAGGAGTGAGTGAAGATGAATACTCTCTCTACCTTGATGGGTTGTTTGTTTACCGCTCGGGAATAGCAAGTGATTTGGTAATTGTGTAAACAATAATTAAAGTGTGATTTTATTGGATTATTTTTATTAAATAATAATTGATTATTACTAGTATGTTCTAGAGAAAGATATAATATAAAAACTTAAATATATAATATACTGATAGAAAAAATAGTGTTATTTTCAAATGGTTTTTACTAAAATAATATTATACTAAAGAATTTAATTTATATGTTATCTTAAAAATAATAATTCATTTTAAAATAGTTTTTAAGAAAATAATATCATAGTCAATATTTAATTTATATATATTATGATTGTGATGTATTTACAAATAATTGAACTTTTATTGTGAAATTATAGATAATTTTATGTGTTTTTGTCTAAATTCAGTATTTAATAGCATAATACAATATGATTAAATTAATCTAAAATTTATTTTATCATAACATTTTAATTATAATTTGGCTAAATTACCGTTTGAGTCTTTGTTTTATCAAACTCACAATTTTAGTCCTCTTATTTTATTTTTAAACAGTTTTAGTTCTTCATCTCAATTTTGATCCAAAACTTTTTAAAAATAAAATAGATTACTAAAATCATGAGTTTGATAAAATAGAGGACTAAAACTGTAATTTAACCTTATATTTTTTATTGTAAATTTAAGTATGATTAGTGTATAGAAAGAATTCAGACAGGACTTCGTGGCCTTCAGCTTGGATTGTGATGATTTTTGTAGGAGAAGGGGTTGGGTACCTGCAAGGTACTCCGACGCTCGAATAAGTAACAGAGTGAGGCAAACCAGAGTGTAAGAAAAATAGGGTTAGAATTGAATACCCGGCCCTCCAAAGATGGAGGATTTTTATAAGGGCATATGCCCGTATAAAGCGGACGCGTAGCCTTTGAATGAGCATAACTGCCTCTTGTAAATCTGGAGGGCGGTTGGCCGCATGGAAGGCGTTATGGCGCGTGAGGGGAGGTGCCCCAACGGCTATATGCCAACGGCTATATGCCAACGGCTCTTTTCCTACAACGGTCATATCCTCGCGGATCCCTTAATGGGTTTATGCCTAGTTGAACTCTAGTTTGGGCCTCAATTTGGTGTAAGGCACGTGCTAGGCCGGTCCAGAACAGGATCCCCCAAGTCGTTATGTCTGGGCGGGGATAGTGACTTAAGGTATTGAGGTTGTGATCGACATGTCTTTCGTGTAGATGTTACGAAGTGTAATTCTTTTACTTTTTATGTCGGGTATATGTTTGTCAGAGGAATTTAAACAGATTTCAAAAAGATTTTCTTTTTAAGAAGACAAAACGCTTGAGGTTTTAATGACATGTGTAGGAAAGCGCAGTAATCCATTTATGACACCCGGGGGCTAGCCCTAGGCAATAATTGCTTGGCTTTTGTGATTCTCCATGCGAGCTTAAGACACTATAAAAGAGGGAGGAAAGGTTCATTTGTTCATTTTGCACGAACTATTTCTCTTGCCGTGAAATTTTGTCTGCAACTTTCTCGTCGGACTCTCATCGTCGCCACCGTACAAATCCCAGCAACTTCCATGGATCAAGGTAAATCTTCATCTTCTACCTCTGTTTTCGGCATTTCGTCTGATGAATATTCATCAATTTCTTATGAACTTCATAGGATCTTCATGGTTTCTGGAAATTCCTATGAAGATCTGGGTTAATAAGTAGATTAGTGTTAGATCTAGGCTAGATTTTAGTTGTGACAACTTAGTGTTGGTTGACCGAGCATAGGGTCATATATGGGCTTATCCCCGCCGACTTCAAGTTGAGAATGGTGAAGCTAAGCTCGATGTGTCGATTTCGCCCTCGTAGTGTTTTCCTTGGCTAAAGGGCTGACCTGAGGTATGTCCCCGATCTTTATCGAATCCCTTTCACTTGACTTGCAGTGGAAATGTGGATTTGAGTTCGTCGAATTCACTGTATTTCCTTTGTTTTTCAGGTGAGAGGAGTCAAAAGAATGCTCATGAAGTTGAGGAGATCCCTGTTGTCGATGGCGCGGACGTCCCCGCATCTGACCGCGTATGGATTATGGATAAGCCGCTCGAAACGGCATCTCAATTCGCGGTGGACAATTCGGACGCGTGGGGTAGGATCAAGAAGAAGAAAGGGAGGTTGCTAACTGGCAAGCCTTACCTCTGAAACCTACCCAGAGGATTTGCTCGCGCTTTCCTGCTCTCCAGTTTCCGATATACGAATTCATATTTTGCTAGGCTGGGTATCGTCTTCCTTTTACAGATTTTCAACAAGCGGTCTTCACCCACCTTGAACTCGCGCCCTCTCAATTGCATCCAAATGCCCTGGCCTTCATAAAGGCCTTTGAGCTGGTATGTCGCTACTTGGAGATCAAGGCGATGATCAATTTGTTCTTTAGGATCTTCTACCTACAACGGAAGTCCCAAGATGGTCAACACAGTTGGGTGTCGTTAAAATAAGCGAGCAGACTCTTCAAGGCTTACCTGGATTCTATTCGGGATTTCAAATATTGTTTCTATGTAATCCAACCGTACTCGCAAGCTGCTAAGGACTCGTTGTACAATATGGAGATGGTCGACGAGGAAGAGAAAATGGTGTCTCGGTTTCCGTTGGAGTGGGTGAACGTACATTTTCGCCATTCAAGCGATCACTGTATTACCAAACCCGATGACTTGAGTGTCGACGATACAACAACTTACATTAAGTTGTTCAACTATGTCATTAGTTTCCGTCCCACAGAGCTTGTGGATTCTGACGGGCATGCCCTTCTTCGGCCTGACGGGACGCCGGCTACTCTGGTCAGGCTAGTAAATGTGAAGTCTTTGCTCAGTTGCCCAAATGAAGAGACAGCAATGCGACTCTTTGTTAGTTTTATAGATTTTTCAGTTTTTTAGTTCGTGGATATGATCGGTAACTAACTGATTTTTCTGTTATTTTTTACAGCACAAATGGTCGAGATTCAAGACCGTCTGGTGAAGACGAACAAAGGAAATATAAAGACGGGTGTGAAGAATCGGGTTGACACTGTTAAGGATCAAACCACCTTGGACGACTTCGTTGCTTCCGGCAGCTCTACTCCGGGACACTCCGTTGGGTGGTTCTCCAATAGGCAAGAGGCAAGGGACTAAGGAGTCCTCTCCTCCTCCGAAAAATAACACTGCATCAACGGGTCCATTTGACTTGCCCTCATGCGTAACTCATAGGTCGTTGTTTATCGGTGGGTCACCTATTCGGTTTTCCGACCTTGATGTCGTTGCCATCCTCTTTGTTGACCGCAAGATTCTGAGAGCGGGATTGTGTGAGGATGTTGTGGGGATGATCTGGATCTTGGAGACTGTCTCTGCTTTTGGCAACGTTGACTTGGTGTCAAAGAAAGATATGTTGGCTGCCCATAAGAAGATAGCTGATCTCGAGGAAGAGAACGCAGAGATGCACAACATGATACTTAAACTCGAGGGGCACTACGAGAGTAAGCTCGAGCTCACGAGGGAGGTTACCGAAATCAGGGACAAGATAGTGGACCTCACCGGAGAAAACGAGTGTTTAAAGAAGAGGGAAGCAGAGGCGTGGAGCAATGTGGAAGTCGAGAAATATGAAATAGAGTAGGAGGATGCCATGACAACCAAGGTTGAACTGATCGCCCGGATTCAATTGTTAGTGCGGGATAACTTTCACATGGCTTCGTTTGGCTTTTACAATGTCGTGGAACAGCTCAGGGTGACTAACCCTGGCATGGACCTGGTCATTGAAGGTATCGGTCCCTTGCATTGTGTGGAGAATGGGGTCGTCATGCGACATGATGAATAGTATGGCTTACGTGACATTATTGTCTTGGTCTGCGTGCCATTTTTGAAGTTTTTTGTTTGGGTCTTAGTCCCCTTTCTTTTTATGTAATGACAATGTCGACCATATGGTCGATGCTTTTTATGTTAATTTATTGTTATTTTATACTTTGTGCATTGTTATTTAAATCATATGCATGCTTTCATAGTTGTAAGACTGGCAAGAACTGGGTGAATGCTCGACGTAATAATGTTAAACTTGACAGTGTATGGAACTGGCCAAGGGGCGAGATTTGTTCTCGCTAGAGGGGTTTAGGGATATGGTCGTGTCCCGGTTCACTAATGCTTAGACCTTTCACATCGCGAGTTGGGGGTCTGTCACGCTGGCATGACAATGGTGGAGCTCGTTCGAGGTATTCCCGTTGGGCGATTATGTTGCCTGAATGATGAGCAAATGGTTGCGCGCGTTTTTGTTGAGGGTTGTATATATACCATGATACATGCTTGTGGTTGGGCACTTCTACCCCTTTTTGTGGGGTTTATTAGTTGGCAGTTATTCTGCGCTTAGGCTGGATTTTTTGTTGTAATATTGTTTAAGTTTTTCAGTGTTCCATGGTCGAGCAAATGGTTCCCCATTCAGTTCTTCGAGGTAGTATGCCCTTGTTCCCGTTTTTGATTTCACACGATACGGACCTTCCCAGTTGGCTGCGAGTTTGCCTTCGCACGAGTCTTTCTGATTTTTGCGTAGGACAAGGTTACCCATCTGGAATTCTCTTTTGACCATTCGGTAGTCGTAGCGTAACGAGATTTTTTTTAGGGATTCTTCACGGAGAACTGCCCCTAAACGAACCAAGTCGAGTTCCTCTTTGAAAGCATGATCATTGAGTTCTTCGTCTAGAGGGGATTATGTGCGACGAAAAGGTTATTTGATTTCCACGGGGATGATTGCCTATGTTTTGTATGTCATCCGGAATGGGGTCTCCCCGGTAGTCGAGTGCGGGGTGGTTCGGTAGGCCCACAATACGTTGTGGAGCTCCTCAATCCACCTATTCTTTGCCTCATCTAATCTTCGTCTGAGGCCCCGTAGGATGACTCTGTTAGTGGCCACGACCTGTCCATTTGTCTGGGGGTGCTCGAAGGATGCGAAGTGTTGTTTTGTTCCTTTCTTGACAACAAAGTCTTGAAAGTTTCTATCTGTGAATTGGGTGTCGTTGTCCGTTATTAAGGACTGTGGTACGCTGAATTTGGCCAAGATGTTTCTCTCATAAAATTTTAAGACGTTGAACACAATGGCCAGGGTGACGACATTGTTTTCAGAATATCGGGGGCGCAATGCGCATGTCCCCATGGCGTTGGAACTTCTCGCACCTTTTTACGTGTTCTCTAGCGTCTTTCTGCATGGTCGGCCAATAATAACCAGCTCGTAATGCTTTTCGGGCCAAAGACCTGCCACCCATATGTTGAACATTAATTCCCTCATGTATTTCGTGCAGGATGTCGGATACGTTTTCCTCCTCGACGCACCTCAGGAGTGGGATGAAAAATCCTCGACGGTACATCTTGCCATCTACAAGGACGTAGGAGTAAGAACGGTGTTTAGTGGCACTGGCTTCCTTCTTGTCCTCGGGTAGTTCCCCGATTGTTAAATACTAGAATACAGGAGTCATCCAGCAATCGTTGTTACCTACGACGTTGATATCGATAGTAATGCCAATATTTTCGATGCTATGACGAGGAAGCGTTTCCTGGATGATGAATTTGTTTATGCCCTTCTTTCGCGTACATGATAATTTCGACAGTACGTCTGCTCGCGAGTTACGTTCGTGCGAGATGTTTTGGACGTCACATGATTTGAATTGCATTAGCATTTGCTGCACTAGAGCCAAGTATTCTACTAGATTGTTGTTCTTCGCTTGATAGACTCCTTTTACTTGCGAGGCAACCAACTGTGAGTCGGTGAAGATCGTGACTTCCTGGGCGCCCATGTCCCTTCCAAGGTAGATTCCTGCCAGAGATGCTTCATACTCGGCCTGATTGTTAGATGTTAGGAAAGAGAGAACTGGAGATACCTCGATCACGAGACCTTTTTCGTTTTCGAGGATGATCCCCGCTCCGCTCCCAGAAGGACCGGATGCCCTATCGACGTAGATTATCCACTTGTGGGTGTTTTCTAAAGTGATTTATGTTGGGGTCATCTCTGCGACGAAGTCGGCCAGGGCTTGAGCCTTTAGAGCTTTCCTGCTCTCGTAATGTATGTCAAATTCGGATAACTCCATGGACCACTTTAACATTCTTCCGACCATATTTGGTCGGGCCAAAAGTTATTTGATGGGCTGATTAGTTCTTACGACCATCGTATGTGCCAGGAAATAATGACGCAGTCTTCTGGCGGCATTTACGAGTGCAAGGGTGACTTTCTCGATTTTTTGATACCTACATTTTGGTCCATGAAAATCTTTACTTGTGAAGTACACGAGCTTCTTCCCGTCAGAATGCTCCCTTATGAGGGTTGCGTTGATGGCTTCGATACTGATAGATAAATATAAGTAGAAGACTTCCCTGATCGTCGGTTTGAACAGAATCGTGGGTTTTGATAAGGCTCGTTTAAGATGTCGTAGGGCCTTCTCGCATTCTTTCGCCCATTCAAACGCGACTTCTTTACGGAGTAGTTCGAAAAAAAGGGAGGTGTGCTGGGCGAACTTTGCCACGAATCGAGACAAGAAAGCGAGCACACCGTTTAAGGATTGGATTGACTTTTTTTTAGTCAAGTGTAGGAAATTCCGAGAAGGCGTGATATTTGTCGGGGTTGACCTCGATTCCTCTTTCTGTCAAATAGAATCTAAGGAACTTGCCCGCCCTTACATCGAAGGTGCACTTGTCAGGGTTAAACTGCATTCTACATTTCCTAGCTTGGTCGAACACACTCTGGAGATGAGAGGTGCGGTTGGATTCTTGAACGGACTTGATAACTAGGGGTGGCAAAACGGACCCGGTCCGCGGGAAAAGCCCGTTTTACCCGTCATTTTTTGTGGGCCGAGTTTAAATATTGAACCCGCGTATTTAAGTATGCCAGCCCCGCACTGCAAAAAAATGGGGCGGGTGCGGGTAGCCCGCGGGTATAAGTTTAAAACACATAATATTCATTTATGCCCATGATCATAAAGCCCATTAATATATAACTATATAAGACTAAAATTAATTAGTTTAGGGTTCCTTTCCTTTTAAAATATCCTTTGTTGCGGCTTGCTGTATTTTGTATCGTGTCCACATGGCTATTCACTGATTCAACATTGTAAGACCGATAATATTCACCGATTCAACAACTTTCAGTTTCAGGTATTTGTTTTCCTTCTTCTTCCTCTCGTTATTTCCTTCTTCGTCTTGCTGTATTTTGTTCGACTTCACTTTTCACGTATGCACCTTAACTCTTCACTCTTCTTGCTGTATTTTGTTCACTCTTCCTCCCGTTGTGACTTGTTGTGTTTATTATATTTGAAATTGAAAACCAGGCAACTATGATATAAATAACACTACACTTACCTGTTTTGTTTATTATTGTCTATTACAAACAAGATTGTAAGTTGTAACAGCAGTACAAACAAAGGATACTCAAGATCAGTAAAATCGACAATTCTTTATTTTCAGGTAAGCTCTAGCGTGTATCTACTCTGGTTTGGTTTCTATAATGACTTAAGGATGCACTAGGACATTTTACTGCACTAGTCTAGGACATTTCGGTACACTATGTAGTTAAAAAACAACATGAAAAATTGATAGTAATTTCGGTACACTATCTATAAATACGTTTTAATAGTGATGAAAAATTGATAGTAATTTTATTGATAGTACCATAGTTGAAATTGAAAGTCAGCATCACAAACTGTTGATAGTAATTTTACTGCACTAGGACATTTCGCTACATCATTTATTATATTATATTAATTAGTTTTAATTGGTTTTTATTTAGATACACATGGGTGATAACTTGAAATGGAATCACCAAATGTTGATAATGAAATTGTAGATGAAGTAAATGTGGTTGATTTGGAAAATGAAATAATTCAAGGTGAAAATGAAGTAAGAGCAACCGAATATGATGTTTTACCAAAGTCTAAAAAGGCCAAAACTTCAAGTGTTGATTGTTGGAAAGTGTTTACTAAACTTGGGATGGATAAAGATGGGAATCCATTGGCTAAGTGCAATGGTTGTTCAAAGGTTTTGAAGGGTGGCAATAGGAATTATGGTACCACGAGTTTGAATCGTCATATGAAGAAGTGCACTAAAATCAAATATGTTGATGCAGGTCAAGTAATGATAAAATTGCAAGGTAGATTCAAGAATCTTACAATAGATAAAAAGTTTTATAGGTCAATGGGTGTTGCTACAATCATTGCACATGATTTACTGTATAAATTTATGGAGTTCCAAAAAATTAGAGATTGGATGAAATATTTGAACCCTGACTTTTTTCCTATTTCAAGAAATACCGCTAAGGCTGATGTTGATGAAATGTTTAAGACAAAGAATGAAGCTTTTAAGAAGGAGTTATCTAATATTCCATCTAGAATTTCATTAACTTCTGATACGTGGATAGCTTGTACAAGTGAAGGTTATATATGTTTGACTGCTCTTTATGATGATTCCAATTGGAATTTAAAGAGTAAGATTCTAAACTTTTGACATATGCCTCCTCCACATATGGGATCTGAGATGTCGGAAAAGATTCTTGGATTTTTATCAGATTAGGGAATTGAGAAGAAGATATTTTCACTCACATTAGATAATGCTTCTGCTAATGACGTGATGCAAGCTCATTTGAAAAGACAACTTGTCTTGCAAAACTAGTTTGTCTTACGATGCTTCCACTAGATGGAATTCTACTTATTTGATGCTTCAAAGTGCATTGAAGTACTGACGTGTATTTGCAAGTCTTGGTTTTCATGATGATAATTATAAGGTTTATCCTTCAGAAGAAGATTGGAAAAGAGGAGATAAGATATGCACATTCTTGTTGCCATTTTATGAGACCACAAACTTGATTTCCGGAACGTCTTATCCGACTTCCAATTTGTATTTTTTGCAAATTTGGAAAATTCAATTAGTTTTGATGGCAAACATCAAAGATGAAGACACTCTTATTCAAGACATGGCTGAAAAAATGATGATCAAGTTTGAGAAGTATTGGAGTGATTATAGTGTGGTTCTTGCTCTAGGAGCGGTTCTTGACCCGAGGATTAAACTTACCTATTTGGAATATATGTATGAAAAAGTTGATCCACTTACCTCAAAGCTTAAAAGATAAGACATTAAGCAGAAGTTGTAAACTCTATTTGAGATGTATCGTCGCATTCCGACTTCGTCTTCCACAACCTCTCAAACCCCATCTTCCATCACTAGAGGAGAATCAAGTTCGCACGCGTTTACTAAGAGTTTGTTCAATGTAAGTATCTTGTTCTAATTTTAATTTGTTTTAATATGTTGTTCAGCGTTTGTTTTAATATGTTTTAGTATGTTGTATCTTGTTCTAATATGTAAGTATCCACATAACTTCACTATGTTGTCCAGCGCTTGTTTTAATATGTTTTAGTATGTTGTATCTTGTTCTAATATGTAAGTATCTTGTAAATAATTCACTACTTAGTATGTTGTATAATGTGAATAATTAACTTGTTTTAATATGTTGTTCGTTCACTACTTACAATATACTAATCTTTTCTTAATATGATGTATACTTGGTTAGTTACAATTAATATATTGTATACTTAGTTAGTTACAATATGTTGTATACTTGGTTAGTTACAATATGTTGTATAATGTTCTAATATGTAAGTATCTTATAAATAATTCACTACTTAATATGTTGTATACTTGGTTCTAATATGTAAGTATCTTGTAAATATTCACTACTTAATATGAAAGTTATGTAACATGTTCTATCATTTTCTTTTTTATCATTATAGGATTTAAAAGTACACAAACAACAACTTACAGCAGAGACCGGAAAGTCTCAACTTGATGTTTATTTGGAGGAGGCAAGTGTGGATTTAAGTTATCAAAATTTTGATGATTTGAATGTTCTTCAATGGTGGAAGGAAAATTCAAACAGGTTTAAAGAGTTATCTTTATTGGCCCGTGATTTGTTAGGCATCCCTATTACTACCGTTGCATCAGAATCTGCTTTTAGTATTGGTTCAATCATTCTAAACAAATATAGAAGTCGCTTGTTGTCGAAGAATGTTGAGGCATTGATTTGTACTCGCAATTGGCTTCATGGTTTTAATAGTTTTGGTACATAATCCAATATTAAAGTTTCTTTCAATACATGGTGATTTTTTTCAATATTGTTAATTTAGTTACTTATACTTAAATTGTTTTATAGATGTAGTGGGTGACGATGAAGATAATGATGATGGAAGTTTGGCCAAAAGTATTACAACTGGAGCATCATTTGTTCGTGACGTAGATGAAAATTGATTAGGTGCAACTTTTTTGGTTGTAGAGAATTTATAGACTTTGATGTTAGATTAAACTTATTTTCTATCTTTTGTTGAAATTGTGGTGTTGAATTTGTGGTGTAAAACTTTAATTTTTGATGAATTTGTGTTGTTGAACTTATGTTGAATTTGTAATATTTAAGGTTTGTTAAATTTAACTATTGAATGTAGGATAATAATAGTATATTATTTTTATTGGTAGTATTAGGATTTATGAATTTTTTTTAATTATATCATGAGTGAATTTTAAATGGGGCGGGCCTAGAAAATGAACCCGTAACACTACCTTTGACCGTCTCGTCCCGTTTTTTTGCGGGCTTTTGCGGGGCGGGTCTAAACGGGGTGGGCATGCCCGTTTGCCACCCCTATTGATGACCATGTCGTCCATGTAACTTCTAGCATGTCCCCAATTTGTGATTGGAAGACGTTGTTCATCATGCGTTGATATGTGGCTCATGCTTTTTTTTTAACCCGAAGGGCATTACGTTGTAGTAATAGTTTTCCGTCGGGGTCATGAACGCGGTGTTTTTCACTTGTCAAGATACATGTGCTATACTTGTGCCTTTGCATCAAGATTATGCCTAGTTTTTTCTTAAAGGCATCACAATTCGTTTCACAAGGTTTACTGTAATTTTGAGATAACGACATAGGTGCGGTAGTTAACTTACTTCAACTTCCGGTAGACTTTCAACCACTCCTCATTGCGATATGACATGACCGAGAACTTCACTTTGCTCATAAATAAATCACACCTGCCAAGCTTCACAAGAAGATCTCATTCTCACAACAGTAGTAGGACAATCCTTAAATGGAAAAGATTAAGAAAAAACACAAGAACAAATTTTAGATGAAGAAAAGAGTATCTCTAGCATAGGGATTGTGAGCCACTCTAAATTTCTATGTGGAATCATAAACATAATTTCTACATACAAAACTTCTAATTCAACCCTAAACAAAAAAATAACTTAACAACAACAAACCTTAAACTAAGTAGTTGAAGTCAAAAGTTAAGAAGAAATAGAAATTGTAGATGAATAATACTTTTGATTGAAGATGAAAGAATTGATTTGCAGTGATAGGAGAGGAAACGGAACCGCGACGCAGTGAAAGAAGAAAACAAAAGTGTTTTTGGAAGAGAAAGGGTATTGGGTCAGGGAAGAGAAAATGCATGGTTAAGTCTTTCCTTTATTTTTTTTTTATAAAGATTAAAAAATTATATTAAAATAATTATAATAAACTGTAACTTAAGCGGACTATTTGAAATTAATGGGGGAATTGAAAATTGACCGAGGGAACTGAATTTTTATTTTTATTTTTTAATAATTTATTTGGAGATGGAAATTGGATACGAAATTATTCAAAGACGGATATTTTCCGTCTCAATAAAAAATTTGATTTTTTAATTGATATATGGGTGACGACCATTGAGACGAAATTATTTAATACAGATATAATCCTTCTCTGAATTATGTCTCCAAATATTATGTTATCCATATAATTTACAAATTTCTCAATTGGAGACGGACTCTGAGACGAAAGTATTCAGAGACGGAATTTTACGTCTCTAGATATTGTCACTATTTATCCAAATTTAAAGTTGGTATCTATCTTGAAAATTTCGTCTTTAAATCCATCTCTAATAGAGAAGGAATAATTCTCTCTCTAAATTTTGTCATCGTTAAAGAATTTTCTAGTAGTGCTCATCACACGAATGTTACATATCTGAACTACTTACAACTGACAACTCTTGCCAACCACTTATGTGTTCACGCGATGTAGTATGTTACAGATCCATAGTTAGTTTCGTATGCAACCACTTGGATTTTGTCGTGTAACGAGATTGAAGAGGTAGGTATTAATATCAATGACGATGTTTGCAACTTCCTACGAAGGAAAAGATGGATCTACAAGATTAACACTCCAACACTCAAATTAATTGCGAAACAAATTTAAGGTGAAATGAAATCTTGTAAGATGAATTACATTCATGCTTTTACGTGAAAAAGGAAGTATTTATAAGGTGGAAATAATTAAATCTTCTTAATCTTCTTTTTAAGCTCTGAATCAACATGAATATATATATATATATATATATATATATATATATATATATATATATATATATATATATATATATATATTGTTCTGGACTGGGCTAGCACGTTCCATTCGACAAATTAAGGCCCAATCCAGTATACAATTGGGGGTAGGACCATCACAAGATCCATGAAGATATGACCATTACAAAGATAGAGTCGTTGGCATATAGTCGTTGGGGACTTCCCCCTCACGCGCCATAACGCCTTCCACGCGGCCAACTGCCCAACGGATTTATGGAGGCAATTACGCTTAGTCAGAAGATACGCGCCCGCATCATACAGACATGTTCCCTTATAAAAACTCCATCTTTAGAGTGTCAGATATTCACTTTTTATCCCTCTTGCTTACGCTTTAGTTGTCATTCTGAAACTGACTTGAGCATCGGAGTACCTTGCAGGTACCCCACCATTTTCTCCCATCAACATACCACAATACCAACTAAAGGCCACGGAGACCTGTCCATATTCTTTCTGTACAGTGGTGTCGTATGTGGGAAACTAAAAGCTCCCTCGTCTTTCGTGATCAAGATTATATCTTCCTTTCACCGCAAGACCAAAGCTCATCTCTATGTATTCATGGAAACCCAGATGCACGAGACTGTCAAAGAGACCCCTACCATCGTTCTCAACGACGGTGACAACACTGGAAGCCAAGGAACCTTCTAACTCAACGCCGGTCACGGTGAAGGATACCCTTCTTCCACAACTTCAAATAACTTGAAACAACCATCCGTTGTTCACACAAATCCCATCTTCGAACTGATTCCCATCCTGACGGATGTCGCCATCCAGGCTCTTATCACCGCCCTTAAAGGTAAATCTCACCCTCTTTCAATAGAGCGAGCTCATGCAAGTGCCTGAATGGAACCATCGTTACCCTTCACCATCTAGGAGACGACGACGCAAAATTTCTCCCCGAAGATCTCGATCTCCTTCACGAGATCGAAAAGGGAAGGATCTCAAACACCCTTTTTATCCTACGGATCAGGACCCGCCTGAAAGCTCGGGTCCAAAACGAGCTAGAAAACGCATCAGTCTCCTCCCTGTAGGTCTAGGCATTCACCTGAAGATCAAGATCGAGGCAAAAGTTCCCGATACAACGAGGATCATCATCGGAGCAAGTCCCCTCACCCTGAGTCTGATAGCAGCGATGACGAGGATCACCACAGACCCCTCAATCGCGAGATCATGGAGACCCGCATTCCTCGAGGACTTGAGAAACCTCCTCCTATGTCTACCTACGACAAAACTACTGATCCTGACGACCACATTGAAAACCTCGAAGCCATGTTTCATTATCACAACATGGAGGGTGCAATCAAATGCAGGTTGTTTCCTATCACCTTGCACAAAGGCGTCATGTCGTGGTACAAGCATTTCCCCGCAGGATCCATCACGTCGTGGAAGGTCCTGCAAAATCAATTCACCAGGCACTTCACCGTATCAAGGCGTCATCCAAAGTCTGAGGCTACCCTCAAAGGAATCATACAGGGGAAGGAAGAAACCATGAGGGACTACATTGACTGATTCAACAAAGAGGTTGTTGAAGTGCATACCACTGATCACGTGAAGTTGTATATCTTGGAGAAGGGTTTGCGTCCCAATAGCGAATTCCGAAGAGCTGTGGGAATCACCCCCCCCCCTCAATCCCTAAATGAACTGCTCCATAAGGCCCAAGCATACATCCAGTACGAAGAAAAGGAGGCCGCGTACAAAACAAGGGATTCACGAAATCAGGAAAACACAAAGTCCTAGAGGTAGAAGGATAACAACGATGCCCCGCGGCGTGAGAAACGAAGAGTTGAACGTCCACGGGAGAACAAAGGACCAGCCGACCGATTCTCAGAATATACTCTTCTCACCGCCCCTCGCGAGAAGATCCTCAACGAGTGCATTAATATTGAGCTCAAACAGGGAGGCGTTCACTTCCCCAAACCAACTTTTTCTAAGGTGATCCGCATGTCGTGCACGGATCAAAAATGAATAATTTTTGAAAACGTATGTAACACCCCAAAATTTGCCCTCTTATTTACCGTCACTAACTGACTTATGGTTCACATTTCGTCTGCATCATCCAAATTCTCCTATCCAAAGGTGACTTGTCAGATCAGTATATTCAGAATGAGACAAAAGGTTGAGTTCGCGCCATCCCAAACTTATTCATGCTCTGAAGTTCATGAGTACCAAGGCCATCTCCTTCAGGAGGTATCAAGAGCATCATATGATTAGGGTGGTCATTATTTTCAATATCTCGAAATGCTCTCTTCAATTAATGTAAATCTTAGGGAGGCTCGGGAGTTCTCGTTCATGATTAAGTTCAGGAATATTTCATTAATTGGAGTTTATTTGATTAAAGAGGCACTGTAATCAGGGCATTTTTGCGGTTTGATTTCAATTGTTTGGAATCCGTGAGTCACGATTGTTCAGAATTTATCATCGTATAAAAGTTCATGAGAAGTGGTTTTGTTCTAGGATTCGTTTCGAATTGAGGACACAAAGTTCCAAATATTTGTTTTGCCCATAACCATATACCGGACATATATGCGAAGTCCATCAACATTTTCTTGCAATAACGAGATCATGACGTTTGAGTTTAAAAGGGATTAGAGATCGAGGGTTCAATACAAGTTGGTTTTGGGATGAAGGTTTGTTGTGAATTAAACGCCTACAATGAGGTTACTTGGAATTCAAGATCTCCATCCCATTTTTTTATGACCAAAATCCATTTATTATTAATATGTGAATAGAGAAGGAAAAGAAGCAACTTTTGATTGTTTGCTTAAACAAATCCTGAACTTTACAATATTGAAAATGCCAAAATTCATGGTGGGATTTCGTTGCCAGCTAGGAGATTTCGTTGACGGCTAAGAGTATGCATCGAAAGTACCACAATTTCCACTAAGAATCAACAGATTTTCTTTAGTGTGTTCACATGGACTAGAGTTATTATTTTAATGGAAATTCTCATGATAACTTTAATGTAGAGAATTCATTTACATGTTGAAGAGAAAATATTTATAATAAAGACTTCCATAAAAAAAAAGCTTAACTTAATAAAAGTTCTAGCAGAAATCAGTTATAACAAACTGATATGGCAGAAATAATTAACAGAGAAATACACCAGTTATCAGGTTTCTACAACAAAAATTGAGAAAAAGGATCATCAAAATTTTCAGTTTTCAGCTACACAACCCCTAACCGAAACTTAACAAGCTTTCAATAGAAAAATTTAGTTACAAGCAAAAACAGAAACAGTTTCAAGATATCTAACTAAATCAGTTAAAAATTCCTACAAGAGTTCCAGAAGCTTCATATTCACCTCTCCCTATATAACAGGCCACACTCACCATTGATTGGGGTTGGATTCTAAAAAAAAGACCGATTCATAAACTTCTTCTGGAGATTCATTTTTACTCCACGTTGATCTTTCTTCACAATTCTATCAATCTTTGTTCATTCACCACCATTCTTCATCAGCAGCCATACCTTCAACCTCATCAATCTTCAAGCAGTTCTGAATTTTCAATGACAGAACTCTCTGCATATTCAACTTTGCATCAACTTTCTCTCGGCCCGCGCACCTCCATCGCTAGGGCTTCAGAACCATAAAGTAGAGAAGAATATCTTTCCGAACCTGTTCTTCAAATCATCCCGGCAAAGACCATCATCAACCCTGAAACCTTGCGACGATCCATACCAAACGCAACCTGAAAAAATATCCAGTTCAGAAGAACCTCTTCATCATATCTAACAATTTGAATCGAAGAAATTGCAAGAATGACAAACCGCATCACAAATCCGACTAGAAGAAAGAATCGAGGTAATTAACCTGTTGTTGATTTGAGTTCGAATTTGCCTTCATCCTAACGATCTTGATCCAACTTTGGTGAATCCATATCCATTCACCAGTCCACAAGTTCGTTTCGATCTACAATCAATCACCCATGACCACATCCGCAACCAGTGAAGAATCTTCATCATCATGGGCCTGCAACATTAATGAACAACAATTGAAATAACAGAAGCAAAGGGAGAAACGAGATCAAGATGAGAGTTAGCCAAGGAAGGCATACCTAATCACTGTGTTTCCATTTGTCGATTGAGCAAGCAGGGTGATTCCATTTCAAACCTCAACCTGTTTCATCATTCTTTGACGAGACCGCAACAAAACGGATTGTCACCCTCGCACATCATATTCACCGGAACCTGCAAGTCCAAAATTCACAAATTAAGGATCGATTCTCACGAAGGGCCGCAGCACATCAAGAATAAACTTGAATCCGAGTGAGGAAGGAAAAATCGTACCTGAGAGGAACTTCACACCGCGGCGGCATTGGAGTGACGTGAACATTCACATCGCGTTTCCGTTCATCGATCGGAAACGTCCTCATCAAAGCTGTGTTGAACATCGGATGTGTCCCCCACCTGAAATCGTATCCACCGCTTCGATTCACCAGGTATGAATGCAAGCTCCTCTTTGAATTCGCGATTGCGTCGAGTTAGAATTTTGGATGTTTCTTTAGGGTTTGTTTTCGGGTTAGAGGAAATTATGTTGAAGTCTTTGGCGATTGAGGTCGAAGAGGTTGGCCGGCGGCTAGGTTATTTGGTGAGGAAGATGAGAGCAAGACGGGATTGGAAGGTCGGCGGCGGAGAAAGAAGACGGAGCTAGGCTTATTAGGAAAAGATGAGAGTGAGAGAGATAGGAGGAAGTGCGTGAAGAAGGAGAAAAAAGGCATCTGTTGGAGAGGAAAGTGATGTAGGAGGAAATAGTGGCGTTGAATCGAAGAAAGCAAAGAGAAGAGGGGATGATGGAGCCGGCGGCGGCGGTAGAATTAGGGTTTGGTTTTTTTTGAGAGAAAGAGAGCGTGATTAGGAGAGGGAAGAAGAAGAACAGGTTTAGACGGAGGGTATGTGAACTCTATTGTAAGGTTGTTTGACCTAATATCTCTTAATTGGGATTTAGTAATATTATCCTTTAATTATGTTTTATTGGAATTAAAAAATCATAAAGTTATGTTTATTGCTGTTAAAAAAACAATTAAAACTCATAAAAAGACCCCATTAATTTCTCTACCGCCCTTAATGTTGAGATAAGGTGGTTTTTTTCGGTCCAATCCGGCGGTGACACGTGTCACCATCCGGTTGGACCATTTTGGCTGGAATCTTATCTATCTCCTCCATGTGAAATGGGCCCTACGAATTGCTTTTCGCACCCCCATTTGGGCCCAGTTCTCATTATTAACTTAAAACCATTTCTATTCTCACCTCCTCTCTATTCTTCTATTCTTTTTAATTTTTATTTTATACTAATTCAATTTAATTCTATGAAAAATAGTAAAATGCATATTAAAATTCTATAAAAATTATTTTAGAATATTAACTAAATTTAGAACCATTCCCAACTTTTATTTTCTGAATTTAATCAATTTTCGATTTAATTTCGTTTTTTAATTTAATTGACTTATATTGAATTTCTACATGGACACATAAATTTGTACAATTTATTGCTGCCACCTCCCATGACATTTTTTGCCTATTCTTTTTGCCATGATTAAAGGACAAATAGAGGTACCTAGAATATTTTTTGTGTATTTTTTAGGGCATTTTTTCTACTATTGTGGTAGTGCGATTCGTACAAAATTGTGATTAAACCTTAGTTAGATTTAGGTGATCATTTACCATAGTTAGATTTAGAATTTTTGAGAGATTTTTTGGACATAATGTTATAATCAGGTTAGAGACCTTAGGAATTTAATTTCACATTTTTTCCATGACTTTTTATATTTTTTGTCATTTTAATTCATTCCATCATATTATGCATATTCATGATTCATATCATTCACTAACTATTTGTTTTTTGTGCAAGGTATGTTTTCAAGGATTGGCTTATGGACTTGGATACTTTTATGCCTCGATTATGTTTTATATTTTGTTTACTTTGTGATGTAATAATGTAATACTTGTATGCTTGTATAGCTTCTTTAATTAGGTTAGAAAAAGATAAAATGAATCGTTAGAAAACAAAATCTCAAAAAATGAAATAAATAAAACTCGATCCAACGTCGAGTAAGTTTTCAAATAAATAAATAAAGATTGCATGTGACTTTAGGGTTCCTCGATTACCATCGTTCCACTCCATTCAACCAAAAGCAAGCCTTGTATGTTGCACACCATAAGTCGTGCGTCTCAGCACCACGCAATCGACCCACCCGATCCATCATTTTATCCCATTTATGTTTCATTCACGTTTTCTTCCCACCATGACTTAGGAGGACCATATTGTTCATTATTGCCTTTTATGTTATCATGTCTAGTTCTAATATCTCTTAGGTAGATTAATTCTTTCAAACCTCACTAACCATAGGTTATCCATGAATTCAATTAACTTAGGGTAAGTCTAGTTTCCCTTAGAATTTTTCCTTTTACAGTTTGAGTCTCTCTTCTCATCTTAAAAGAAAATCAAAAACACTTAATAAAGGAAAAGGTGTACAATGCGCCACGAGCCTTAAGCTATACGGGAAATGATTAGTGAAGGTCTCCTTCACTCTTCTAGGATGCTTTACAAACATTCCATTGGGGGCGATCTTGGAAAGTATTCGCTCCTGTGTCATAGTCTTTAGTGTTGTACATTCAATAAACACAAATTCAAAACATTTCTTATAAAAGACAACAAACCAAGAAGTCACGTCTTCTCATCTCATCTCATACTCTTTGCGGACGAACATGACTTGTCTCGACAGTTCAAACAGCAATACGGTAAACACCCTCGAGTCAGAGCCGGTAACACCTGAGCTAGAGCTATGGCAACGTCATCCTAAAAATCACAAACGAGTATAAGCCTTAGTTAGACGAACTACAGCGTCTCTGATCCTCATTTATCCCGATGAGGTACGTAGGCAGTGGGGTAGGGCCCATTCGAGCACAATCTTTCTTTTTCCCTACATTTTCTCCTTTTATTCCCATTTTCCAATTCCATTTCTTTTCTCATTTCCATTTCATTCCAGAAATCCATTCTTTTATTCAAACAGCATATTATTTCTCACCCTTTGAAAACAGACTTTAAAGCGTGGATCCCGTCGGGTACGGCGGACGGATTGGGGTGTTAATACCTTCTCAATTCGTAACCGACTCCCGGACCCAGATCTTTGGTTCGCAAGGCCTCGTCCTTTTCCTTCTTCCTCAGGTTTGTGCAACATTACCTTTCCCATTCCTTTGGGATAAAAATGTCTGGCTGGCGACTCTACCTTTTCCGCGCCACCTTCGCGTTTGTACTAGGATGAAAATCCCGGGAGCGAAAGTTGGAGACTCTGCTGGGGACTTTTAGAAATTCTAATTTCCCCTTTGAGAGTCAATCCTAGCGCTTGTCTGTTTCTGTTTTCTTTGGGTGCTTACTCATTCGCTGTTATGATTTAGTTTAGCTTTATTGTTTTGTTTACAGTTTATCGCTTTCCTTTACAGCTTTATTTACAGCTTTCTGCACTTTACTTTACTGTCGCATATACTGGCATACTGTACTGGCTATTTTGGTTTTCCTTGGCGGGATGGGATTATTGTGAGATAAGCCAAATACCCGGCTTGAGTATACACATAAGATTTAGAGTGGGCAGTCGTGTGGCTTGCATGGTCTTGAGCACGTGTAGTTTTCACAAGTCCCACACCCAGATCAGGCTCTTTTGGGATATGTTCTATACTGCCTAGGCAGACCATAGAATGTTCCCACCTGAGCTGGTAACACTGGGAGCCGATCATCGAGGACCTTAGTGGAAACAACCATCTCCAGTGGTGACAGTGGCAGACCACATTTCGTGGCAAACCCATTCGCACCCGAGGGCCCACTAGGAAATCGCATAGGATGACCTTGTTCTCTCATAGGGACCTGGTTAAAGCAACTGGTCGTATGACGGTAGTATTGTACCCTTCAGGATGAATGTACTATTGTTTCTCGACTTCAGTGCTTGAAGCCGGGAACTTATGAGGGATGCCTGTTTTTCCGGAATTCAACTGAAGCCTCCCTAAGTAGTACATAATGCCAAACCGATTCCCTGATTTGGTCATGAGCCATTTCTCGGAAATGGTGAACGTATTATTGCCATTCGGCTTTGAGAGTCCGTGATGTTGACCCGTAGTAGCACACCCGTGAGATTGGGAGGGGTTTACAGGTTTGCAGGAACCCTAAAAACTTCCAACATACCCGCTTTTGCCAGTATTACTCCGTTTTATGATCCGGTCATATATGATACTTGGTTGAGAATTCTGGAACTTCTGCACAGAGATACTGATATCATGATCTTCACCAACACTTGGTTATCTGATCCACACCAGCGTCGTATCGCTGACCACATGTCAGTTGCATACATGACATCATGGCATTTTAGCATACATGTTCAGTTACTTCTAAGGATCCCATATCTGAACTATGTCGGATTTTCTTCTGCATTAAAACTTGGATCAAAACAGATGGGTTCCTTGGAAATAACCGAACATGGCATTTGCATACATCCTTGCATTTTTGACAGGTGTTCAGAGACAAATTCTTATCCTGACCTGGTTTCTCTCCAGAATCTCCAGAATGGGCAATTTGAATCACGATTGTCAAGGTATGGAACAACTCCGAGCGGAGATGACTGAGATGAAGGCCCAACTGGGGCATGTTATAGTGGACATTCGAGCGTTGTCCCAGGATCAGAAATTGCTGAGAGAAGAATTCAACTTGATGAAGACTCAGATAAAGCTGCTTACAGGAATCATGAATGCTATGTCGAAAAAGGAAAATATACGTGTGTCTACTTTTCAAATAGAAGATCATGTTTCTCCCATCTCTTTGGGATGTCCACTAAATCAGGGTTCTTTAGGTGGATTTCCTCTACATTTCGAGTCCCTTCACCAGCAATCGCCGCTTGGCAGTCAGGAAGAACATCAGATAGGAATCAACTCCACATGTGAACTAAATGATCCTACACCAATCTTTACCAAAGAAGTGAGCACTTTCTTTCCTCATCAGGGATCCTCCTCAACTGTTACGCCTTGGTTTCCAGGAGAAACACTTCAACCGATTTCGGATATAGCTCCTCCATTGCTAGCAACCCGTCATCAACAGGTTCAAGAAAGGGTTATTGATCTGATACCCATGTCTTATGTTGAATTATGCCCACAACTGTTCAAAATGGGGTTGATTGAGTGTCACGAGCTAACTTCTCCCTCAGTATGTAGGAATACAAAAGAAGTGGTCAACTTTCCTTCTTCTAGAATCATTGCTCAGGCTAAGTCTTCAAAGGGGCTGCATCAACAATCTTCATTCACTCCTCGGCCGAGTATGAGTAAGAAAGTACAGGGACATGTCAGGCGTCCAACGCAATGTCAACAACGAAGTTTTCAATCACGACCACAGGGTCAGCAACAACAGGTACATAGACTGTTTCAGGAAAGAACAAGAGCGAGGAACCGCAGACTTGATCCTATCCCATGTCCATATGTTGTATTGCTTCCAGAGCTATTGAAGTTGAACCTAGTCGAGCTTCGTACCATGAGACCTCCTGCTCCTGACAATCTACCTCCGAATTTTGATGCTAATGCCAGGTGCGAATTCCATTCAGGTGCCCAGGGGCACAGTATTGAGAAATATTGGGCTTTTCAGAACAAGGTACAGGACCTAGTTGACTCCAAGGCGATTAATTTCGCTCCTCTCCCAAATGTACTCCAGAATCCGATGCCTAGTCATAATGGAACCGGTGTCACGGTTATTCTACGAGATGGTTCACGTTAAGCTGAAGTCTTCAAGTTGATCACCCAGGACGCCAGGGTATTCATGAAGCAAATAAGGCCAGCAGTATTCAAATACTCTCAGTGATGGCATTTATGTGTTTGCCTTTCTTCATTGTTCGTTTTCATCCCTATTGAGGGGAACTACGTCGCTCTGATTCTTCATTGGTCATCAGTCAATGGAGATACGTAGGCAGAAGATTGTTAGGTCTTTCCGAGCAACCTTATGGGGCAACTTTACTCCCCAGCTTCATTCTTTCCTTCAGATGTCTCGTGTCAGAGTCAGAATAGCTAGAAGAGGAGGTATTACTGCCATGGTTGGGCATGCAACTGCAAATTGAAGATTACAAGTCTATAAAAAAAAGCTATTGATCGTTGAAAGTATCCAAGATTGACAGGTCCAGACGAAGCCAAGCCTCCTCAACTACGGCAATATTCAGTTTCTTTACTGCATTTCCATTTGTAGTTTCTTTTATATGCTAAACATTTGTCTACATGTATGAAATTTGTTTGCTTTTGAATGTTAGCAATAATAAAACTCACATGTTTTTCTTGAAGTAATTTCATTTGCATTCCCTTATAATTTTGCATATGTACATCGCAATACCAATTGTCATGCTTAAATTCTATGAGGGAGAATGACGAAACAAAAACGCAAAATCTCTAATTGTGTGCTCTCGAGTAAGGCCCTGTTAACGATGTACAAGCTTTGTTTCAAATCCCTAAACACTGGAGATATAAGGAAGATAGACCCTTGCTAACCCCTTTGAGCCTTGAAGTAGGAGTTTATTTTCAAATGAAAAAACCCTCACATGTAACCCAGGGGCAGGGTAGACGTCAGCTAGTCAGACCAAGCGTTCAGACTTTCATAAAGAAGTGTATTTGAAGATCCGTTGCATTCCACTATGCTAATCAAGAGGTCCAAAGACCCGAAACCACAATGGTTATCCAAGTCAAAAGGTCCAAAGATTGAAAACCACAATGGTTATCCTTCGTCGACCAAAGAATGAGGCAGTCACAACCCTCGCGAAGCAATCAAGACAAACAATGTCACGCGACTTGTTCAAAGAACAAAAAAGGAGAAAAGAAAGAAAAGGCCCGCTGAGTTGAAACTTGAAAACAAGCAACTTAGGCAAAAGTTAGGGCATCCCGCTGGACTTCACAATCAAGGATTCACAATAATCAGTCCAGGCAAAAGTTAGGGATAAAGCAAAATAACGCAAAAGCGAAAGACAAAAAGGATTACACAAGAAAAATCCTCAAATGAGAACAAAGTCGTGGGGCACAGACATGAAAGATAGAGGAGTGACTGACTATCAACGATAACCTGATTGGTGCTTGAACTGATAGCAGCAATGGTTCCTCAATCAACACGAAACCCTTATGAAAGGTGAATGCTTGTGAAAACTAGCTGGATGTAGGAATGGAGAACATCACGAAGAGTGGGTGGGCACAAATAAATTTCGAGCCTATGTCCTTTGTTTCTATAACCGTGAACCAGACCACGATACAACCCTCAAAAGTCCTAACTGAAACAGGGTTAATTTGAGAGCGTACTACCACGAGACCGCGTTCCTGACTCCTATGAGTTATGCTAAAAGACATTTGTTGGTATTGCATGTACATACTTTCATTCAGAAAATAATGTCGTATCTTAACCAGTGATTCGCTCACGAAGGTTAGCGATCCATTTTCAAAACTTCAAGATTAACCTGTGTGTTGCATTAGAATTTTCATTCTAGGAATAAACATTTTTTTGCTTGCATACATTTGTTTAGCATCATAAATGGTTCACATGCGGAAATTCAATCCAGAAGCTTAGGCTTGCCAAGTTGAGAAGTCCAAAACTTCTGAAAGACTGTCACGTCAAGGTGCACTTTTCTGAGAAAGCTTCATTAAGCAAGGACTTTCCTAATTAGTCGCAGTAAAAGCTAGCCAATCTGGGGCAGTTAAGTCGAGCAATCTCTTCAAATTTCAGGCAAACTGGGGCAATCACCTCGAGATTCAGATCTCTCCAAGAGCGAAGATTAGTCAGTCAGGTGAAAAGCTATTCAAATACTCATACTGGGGCAGGCCACCCCAATAGTACGATAGTTCATTCTTTCCCGAAGACAGACAATCGGAAGCATTTACCCGGAGTTTAGAATACCGTGGTCACGTGTATAGCCAACTATCTCGTTCAGCACTTCTAATAGATACAAATTTATCCGCATTGGCAATGGTTACCTCCCCAGCAAGGTTGTTACGCTAGTCCATGCAGTCGTTATGATACCTAAGAGTTTAAGACGCCAAGTCTTTTGTAAAATCCTCTTGAGGTAAAATCCATATGGAAGCAACTGATCCCCAGCACGAGACAACTTGAAATCTTTCCTCCTCAGCAGGATGTGTCTTGGTTTTTAGTCATCCCCAACAGACAAATGGAAGTTATCCTCACTAAAGTCAGAATTTTTTCCCTCAAATGGTTTCCTTGATCTCGGTTCCTCAACAGATCTAAGGCAACTCCTATTCCCTTAAGAAGATTTCAGATAAATCATTCTCCTCCCCAGCAGTTCCACAAGAGTGGATAATCCCCAGTAATCAAGGTATCCCCGGGCACGGCCCTCAAATCTAAAAGTCCAATTTATTGTTGGCAAAGGTGATGATTCGGGACAGATGAATTATTCACGCTCCTCTCCGACAGAGATCTTATCCCCACGGGACTACTTGATATCGAATTCACGATCATTGTGTTTCCCCACAGAGTCAGCAGAGACTTATCACTTCCGCGTCAGGAATTTCTTTTACATTCACACCAGTTCATTAACAATACTCAAGACATAATATCCCCAGTGTCATGGGGCAACATGCCGTGCAATTCAACATATGCAAAGTCCAGCCGCAGACTGGCCAAAGTCCATCTTCGGGTGGCAAGTTTCAAAAGTCCACCCGCAGTGTGGCAAATCTCTAAAGTCCCTCGCAGTGGGCAAAAGCCTCCCGTAGTGAGCAAAAGTCTCCCGTAGTGAGCAAAAGTCCACCCGCAGTGTGGCAAATCTCTAAAGTCCCCCGCAGTGGGCAAAAGCCTCCCGTAGTGAGCAAAAGTCTCCCGTAGTGAGCAAAAGTCCACCCGCAGTGTGGCAAATCTCTAAAGTCCCCCGCAGTGGGCAAAAGCCTCCCGTAGTGAGCAAAAGTCTCCCGTAGTGAGCAAAAGTCCAGCCGCAGACTGGACAAAGTCCATCTTCGGGTGGCAAGTTTCGAAAGTCTCCCGCAGTGAGCAGAAGTCCACCCGCAGTGTGGCAAATTTCCAAAGTCCACCCGCGGCGTGACAACTTATCCCAAGTCCACCCACAGTGTGGCAAGTCGTTATTCGTTTAACATCCATCCAATAATACACCATTAGGGCATTGTCGCAGCCTATCAAGGTCCATCCGCAGTGTGGTAAGTCAGTAGCCGTATGACATCACCCAAAAGGCATCCCCCGTTTACTATTCTTCACATCATAATTATATCCAAGCAGAGTTCGTTCGGTTGAGTTTATTCCCTTTTTTCTTCTGCCACAGAGTGCAAATTTTCTGGTTGTTTCTGGTATTCAATCCCTGCATACTTCAAACGTCTGAAAGCAACTGCTATCATCCATTCGAGTCTACAGTGATTGAATAGGGGCAGCTGTAACACCCCAAAATTTGCCCTCTTATTTACCGTCACTAACTGACTTATGGTTCACATTTCGTCTGCATCATCCAAATTCTCCTGTCCAAAGGTGACTTGTCAGATCAGTATATTCAGAATGAGACAAAAGGTTGAGTTCGCGCCATCCCAAACTTATTCATGCTCTGAAGTTCATGAGTACCAAGGCCATCTCCTTCAGGAGGTATCAAGAGCATCATATGATTAGGGTGGTCATTATTTTCAATATCTCGAAATGCTCTCTTCAATTAATGTAAATCTTAGGGAGGCTCGGGAGTTCTCGTTCATGATTAAGTTCAGGAATATTTCATTAATTGGAGTTTATTTGATTAAAGAGGCACTGTAATCAGGGCATTTTTGCGGTTTGATTTCAATTGTTTGGAATCCGTGAGTCACGATTGTTCAGAATTTATCATCGTATAAAAGTTCATGAGAAGTGGTTTTGTTCTAGGATTCGTTTCGAATTGAGGACACAAAGTTCCAAATATTTGTTTTGCCCATAACCATATACCGGACATATATGCGAAGTCCATCAACATTTTCTTGCAATAACGAGATCATGACGTTTGAGTTTAAAAGGGATTAGAGATTGAGGGTTCAATACAAGTTGGTTTTGGGATGAAGGTTTGTTGTGAATTAAACGCCTACAATGAGGTTACTTGGAATTCAAGATCTCCATCCCATTTTTTTATGACCAAAATCCATTTATTATTAATATGTGAATAGAGAAGGAAAAGAAGCAACTTTTGATTGTTTGCTTAAACAAATCCTGAACTTTACAATATTGAAAATGCCAAAATTCATGGTGGGATTTCGTTGCCAGCTAGGAGATTTCGTTGACGACTAAGAGTATGCATCGAAAGTACCACAATTTCCACTAAGAATCAACAGATTTTCTTTAGTGTGTTCACATGGACTAGAGTTATTATTTTAATGGAAATTCTCATGATAACTTTAATGTAGAGAATTCATTTACATGTTGAAGAGAAAATATTTATAATAAAGACTTCCATAAAAAAAAAAGCTTAACTTAATAAAAGTTCTAGCAGAAATCAGTTATAACAAACTGATATGGCAGAAATAATTAACAGAGAAATACACCAGTTATCAGGTTTCTACAACAAAAATTGAGAAAAAGGATCATCAAAATTTTCAGTTTTCAGCTACACAACCCCTAACCGAAACTTAACAAGCTCTCAATAGAAAAATTCAGTTACAAGCAAAAACAGAAACAGTTGCAAGATATCTAACTAAATCAGTTAAAATTTCCTACAAGAGTTCCAGAAGCTTCATATTCACCTCTCCCTATATAACAGGCCACACTCACCATTGATTGGGGTTGGATTCTAAAAAAAAAAGACCGATTCATAAACTTCTTCTGGAGATTCATTTTTACTCCACGTTGATCTTTATTCACAATTCTATCAATCTTTGTTCATTCACCATCATTCTTCATCAGCAGCCATACCTTCAACCTCATCAATCTTCAAGCAGTTCTGAATTTTCAATGACAGAACTCTCTGCATATTCAACTTTGCATCAACTTTCTCTCGGCCCGCACACCTCCATCGCCAGGGCTTCAGAACCATAAAGTAGAGAAGAATATCTTTCCGAACCTGTTCTTCAAATCATCCCGGCAAAGACCATCATCAACCCTGAAACCTTGCGACGATCCATACCAAACGCAACCTGAAAAAAGATCCAGTTCAGAAGAACCTCTTTATCATATCTACCAATTTGAATCGAAGAAATTGCAAGAATGACAAACCGCATCACAAATCCGACTAGAAGAAAGAATCGAGGTAATTAACCTGTTGTTGATTTGAGTTCGAATTTGCCTTCATCCCAACGATCTTGATCCAACTTTGGTGAATCCATAGCCATTCACCAGTCCACAAGTTCGTTTCGATCTACAATCAATCACCCATGACCACATCCGCAACCAGTGAAGAATCTTCATCATCATGGGCCTGCAGCATCAATGAACAACAATTGAAATAACAGAAGCAAAGGGAGAAACGAGATCAAGATGAGAGTTAGCCAAGGAAGGCATACCTAATCACTGTGTTTCCATTTGTCGATTGAGCAAGCAGGGTGATTCCATTTCAAACCTCAACCTGTTTCATCATTCTTTGACGAGTCCGCAACAAAACGGATTGTCACCCTCGCACATGATATTCACCGGAACCTGCAAGTCCAAAATTTACAAATTAAGGATCGATTCTCACGAAGGTCCGCAGCACATCAAGAATAAACTCGAATCCGAGTGAGGAATGAAAAATCGTACCTGAGAGGAACTTCACACCGCGGCGGCATTGGAGTGACGTGAACATTCACGTCGCGTTTCCGTTCATCGATCGGAAACGTCCTCATCAAAGCTGTGTTGAACATCGGATGTGTCCCCCACCTGAAATCGTATCCACCGCTTCGATTCACCAGGTATGAATGCAAGCTCCTCTTTGAATTCGCGATTGCGTCGAGTTAGAATTTTGGATGTTTCTTTAGGGTTTATTTTCGGGTTAGAGGAAATTATGTTGAAGTCTTTGGCGAAAGAGAGGGTTTGGTTTTTTTTTAGAGAAAGAGAGCGTGATTAGGAGAGGGAAGAAGAAGAACAGGTTTAGACGGAGGGTATGTGAACTCTGTTGTAAGGTTGTTTGACCTAATATCTCTTAATTGGGATTTAGTAATATTATCCTTTAATTATGTTTTATTGGAATTAAAAAATCATAAAGTTATGTTTATTGCCGTTAAAAAAACAATTAAAACTCATAAAAAGACCCCATTAATTTCTCTACCGCCCTTTATGTTGAGATAAGGTGATTTTTTCGGTCCAATCCGGCGGTGACACGTGTCACCGTCCGGTTGGACCATTTTGGCTGGAATCTTATCTATCTCCTCCATGTGAAATGGGCCCTACGAATTGCTTTTCGCACCCCCATTTGGGCCCAGTTCTCATTATTAACTTAAAACCATTTCTATTCTCACCTCCTCTCTATTCTTCTATTCTTTTTAATTTCTATTTTATACTAATTCAATTTAATTCTATGAAAAATAGTAAAATGCATATTAAAATTCTATAAAAATTATTTTAGAATATTAACTAAATTTAGAACCATTCCCAACTTTTATTTTCTGAATTTAATCAATTTTCGATTTAATTTCGTTTTTTAATTTAATTGACTTATATTGAATTTCTACATGGACACATAAATTTGTACAATTTATTGCTGCCACCTCCCATGACATTTTTTGCCCATTCTTTTTGCCATGATTAAAGGACAAATAGAGGTACCTAGAATATTTTTTGTGTATTTTTTAGGGCATTTTTTCTACTATTGTGGTAGTGCGATTCGTACAAAATTGTGATTAAACCTTAGTTAGATTTAGGTGATCATTTACCATAGTTAGATTTAGAATTTTTGAGAGATTTTTTGGACATAATGTTATAATCAGGTTAGAGACCTTAGGAATTTAATTTCACATTTTTTCCATGACTTTTGATATTTTTTGTCATTTTAATTCATTCCATCATATTATGCATATTCATGATTCATATCATTCACTAACTATTTGTTTTTTGTGCAAGGTATGTTTTCAAGGATTGGCTTATGGACTTGGATACTTTTATGCCTCGATTATGTTTTATATTTTGTGTACTTTGTGATGTAATAATGTAATACTTGTATGCTTGTATAGCTTCTTTAATTAGGTTAGAAAAAGATAAAATGAATCGTTAGAAAACAAAATCTCAAAAAATGAAATAAATAAAACTCGATCCAACATCGAGTATGTTTTCAAATAAATAAATAAAGATTGCATGTGACTTTAGGGTTCCTCGATTACCATCGTTCCACTCCATTCAACCAAAAGCAAGCCTTGTATGTTGCACACCATAAGTCGTGCGTCTCAGCACCACGCAATCGACCCACCCGATCCATCGTTTTATCCCATTTATGTTTCATTCACGTTTTCTTCCCACCATGACTTAGGAGGACCATATTGTTCATTATTGCCTTTTATGTTATCATGTCTAGTTCTAATATCTCTTAGGTAGATTAATTCTTTCAAACCTCACTAACCATAGGTTATCCATGAATTCAATTAACTTAGGGTAAGTCTAGTTTTCCTTAGAATTTTTCGTTTTACAGTTTGAGTCTCTCTTCTCATCTTAAAAGAAAATCAAAAACACTTAATAAAGGAAAAGGTGTACAATGCGCCACGAGCCTTAAGCTATACGGGAAATGATTAGTGGAGGTCTCCTTCACTCTTCTAGGATGCTTTACAAACGTTCCATTGGGGGCGATCTTGGAAAGTATTCGCTCCTGTGTCATAGTCTTTAGTGTTGTACATTCAATAAACACAAATTCAAAACATTTCTTATAAAAGACAACAAACCAAGAAGTCACGTCTTCTCATCTCATCTCATACTCTTTGCGGACGAACATGACTTGTCTCGACAGTTCAAACAGCGATACGGTAAACACCCTCGAGTCAGAGCCGGTAACACCTGAGCTAGAGCTATGGCAACGTCATCCTAAAAATCAAAAACGAGTATAAGCCTTAGTTAGATGAACTACGGCGTCTCTGATCCTCATTTATCCCGATGAGGTACGTAGGCAGTGGGGTAGGGCCCATTCGAGCACAATCTTTCTTTTTCCCTACATTTTCCCCTTTTATTCCCATTTTCCAATTCCATTTCTTTTCTCATTTCCATTTCATTCCAGAAAGCCATTCTTTTATTCAAACAGCATATTATTTCTCACCCTTTGAAAACAGACTTTAAAGCGTGGATCCCGTCGGGTACGGCGGACGGATTGGGGTGCTAATACCTTCTCAATTCGTAACCGACTCCCGGACCCAGATCTTTGGTTCGCAAGGCCTCGTCCTTTTCCTTCTTCCTCAGGTTTGTGCAACATTACCTTTTCCATTCCTTTGGGATAAAAATGTCTGGCTGACGACTCTACCTTTTCCGCGCCACCTTCGCGTTTGTACTAGGATGAAAATCCCGGGAGCGACAACGTAGTATAGCGACAATGACTCGAATCGTCTCACAAGGATTCTTATATTGTTATTAACCATCCAATTGGAACAATTGGGGGTTTGAGTTTTGATTAACATAAAAAAATCAATTAAGAGATTATCAAAATAAGTTGAAACGATTAATCTGCTGTTTTGATTTCCCAACTTATCATCAACCAAAATAATTCCCAATTCCTAAGAGGACTATATTTCCTTTTCGATTATAATAGCAATCAAACAAGTGTAATTGATATTATATGATAAATATTCCTAATTTTTGAATTAAGCAAACAGATGAAATATATCAATCGTGAATTAAGCAAACACGATAAACATACGTGAATTAAGCAAACGCGATTAAAGTATAGAAACATGCAATCATCGAAATAAATCAATCTAACTTTAAATAAATCGAATTAAGCAAACAAGATATCAAGATCAGAATTGAAAGGAAATAGATTAATTGGAAAATATAAGAACCTCAAAATGTCGGCAAAAACCGATTACAGCAAATTAATCCTTAGAATTAGTTCTCCATAATTCGTCTCTTCGAGCGTAAAAAATTAAAATCGTAAAAAGTGTATTGTCAATAGTCATGGCTCCTAGGTTATATGGCAAAACCAAAAAAACTTGTTTACAACCCAACTGGGTCAAATACATAACCCAAACCCAATTCTAAATGACCCGAAACTAAATAAAACTAATGCAATAGCTTCAAACGAAATTCTGGAAAATATGACTCCAAATATGACTTCGGCTCCAACATGAAAGTTGTAGATCTGTCTCTTAGCTTTTCGTCGACTGATAGAACGCCTCAATCAGATTCCTGGAACTCTGGTTATGATCATTTCCGTAAAAGCTGTTAAAGCTAAAAATTAAGTACGAAAATCAAATTAAGCCAAAAATAAAATAAAATAGAAAAACAAATTAAAAATATAAAAATAAACAAAGAAAACAGAAGAAATGCTTAAGTGCAAACATGAGAGAATGTGCATTAAAATGCACTGATCATAAGGCCAATACCGATAAAATCAAGTATTGTCGGTTCCACCGCAGCCACTGGCATGTCACTGAAGACTGCATCCATCTCAAAGATGCCATTGAGATCATCATCAAAGAGGGACACCTCAAGAAGTACGTCAAAAATGAAGCTCTTTGACAAGAAGAGACAAAGAGAGTCGACGGGGTCGTAGAGGAGGCCTCCCCCATGCAGATAACCTTGTCTGCCACCAGACCCGAGGATTTCTACATTCCTTGACACCTACATCATGCAGGATATTTCGCGTCACACAACCGTTGGGAATGCTTCCCTTTGGCCATGCTCATTTTAGGTGGAGGTTACAACGAGATGACTGTTGGGTCCGTTAGAGAAACCTCGAGCATCTAGTCGATTCATCGCCAATTCATCTTTCGTCTATCGAGAGGGTCAAAAGGAAATCCCAACTAATCACGTTCTACAGGGAGGAGGTGCTAAGAGGATCTCCAAAATCCCACATTCTTTTGTTAATCCGTGCAAAGATGGCACAAACAAATGTGCGTAGGATACTCGTCGACTAAGGAAGTTCAGTCGACATCATGTACACTTCACTCTTTCGAGTATTACAGCTCGATTAGGGAAACGTATCCATGCACATAGGTTCTGATCTGCAAGGTTCAACGGAGCTACCGCCAAACCCTAGGGCTACGTCGAGTTAAACGTCACGTTTGGGGAAGGAGATGCTTCCAAGACGATCAAAACGCACTTCTTGGTAATCGACTGTCCATCACTCTATCAGTGCATACTGGGAAGGCCCACACTTGTCGAGCTTATCATTATCCCTTCAACGATCCACCTCAAAATGAAGTACTACACTAAGAAGGGCCATGTAGCTACCCTCCACGGGGATATCGAGACAACAAGGAGATACTTTGAAGCAGCGACCATAGGCCAGACCATAATAGATATTGCACCAAAAAACGGTAAGCGCGCAAGAGATGAAGACTCCCCAACCGACAACGTTTAACCTGAGAAAAAGCCAACACTTATGATCAACACGATCGACCTCGATCTGCGCATCCCTATAGATGATGAGGAGGGTGCCCCAGTGGACAAATCAACCATGTTATGCCCCCTGACCGCAAGTGAATTCGAAGTTGTAACGTTCGGAGACAACCCCGTTAGAGGAGTACGTATCGGAGAATGGCTCCCCGACGAAGTCAAAGAGAAATTGAAGCAATGCCTCCGCAATAACACCGACCTCTTCCATTAGAGCGTCGCTGACATGCCATTCATTTTGCCAGAAATTGCATGCCTGAACTCACCATCAACCTAACTGCTCGCGCAATCGTCCACCGCGGGCGCAAACAATTTGAAGAAAAAACTGTAGCTGCTGAGAAACTAGTCAAGGACCTTATAGAGGCCAAATTTGTAATCGAGGCCAGGTATACGACCTGGCTCTCAGACACTGTACTCATGAAAAAATCTAATGGAAAATGGCGCCTCTGTATTGACTACACTGATCTTAATCGGGCTTGCCCGAAAGACTCTTATCCTCTGCCAAACATAGACAAGTTGGTAAATAACTATGTAGGTTTTAAGTTGCTATCCTTCATGGACGCATATTCCGGGTACAATCAGATATTTATGGCCGACAAAGATAAAAGGCACACCACATTCATGACCCTGACGGGAAACTATTACTACAACGTAATGCCCTTCAGGTTAAAAAACACAGGAGCCACATATCAGTGCGTGATGGACAACATTTTCCAATAACAAATTTGAGACATGCTAGAAGTTTACATGGACGACATGGTCGTAATATCCGTTTATGAGGCTGATCACACCTCTCACCTACAGAGCGTGTTTGACCAGGCCAGAAAATGTAGAATGCGCTTGAACCCTGACAAATGCACCTTCGGTGTAAGGCGCGAGCAAGTTCCTTAGTTTCTACCTTACGGAGAGATTTATAGAGGCTAACCCTGACAAATGTCGCACCTTCACAAAATTCCCTACACCTAGCTCAAAAAAATTGATTCAATCCTTAAATGGTATTTTCGCCTCCTTATCTCGTTTTGTCGCAAAATCTGCTCAACATGCCTACCCTTTCTTTAAGTTGCTCCGCAAAGAAGCCGCGTTCGAATGATAGAAGAGTGCGAGAAGGCCCTGCGACATCTCAAACAAGCCTTGTCAGAACTCCTCGTTCTGTCTAGACCAGCAGCCGAGGAGATCCTCTACTTGTATTTGGCTGTCAGTATCGAAGCCATCAGCGCGACCCTAATAAGGGAGGATACCAACGGGCAGAAACCTGTATACTTCACGAGCAAAGCCTTGAAAATACCAGAATTAAGGTGCCAACAAATTGAGAAAGTCGCCCTTGTGCTCGTAAATGCTGCTAGAAGACTACGACATTATTTCCTAGCACACACGGTGGTCGTAAGAACCGATCAGCCTATCAAACAACTCTTGGCCCGACCAGATATGGCAGGTAGGATGTTGAAATGGTCTTTAGAACTGTTTGAATTCGACATACAATACGAGATCAGGACAGCTTTGAAGGCTTAGGCCTTGGCCGATTTCGCCACCAAAATGACCCCGCGAACACCTCCACGGAAAGTCCCCGTAAGTGGATCATCCATGTTGACGGAGCATCTGGTTCGTTCGGTAGTGGTGCAGGGATCATCCTCGAGAACAAAGAAGGTCCCGTGGTCGAGGTATCATTAGTTCTGTTCTTTCCAACATCTAATAACCAAATTGAGTATGAGGGCTTCCTAACAGGAATCCTTCTCGCAAGAGACATGGGCGCACAAAAGGTTACAATATTCATCGAGTTGCAGTTGGTCGCATCCCAAGTAAAAGGTGAATATCAAGCAAAGAACGACAACCTGATAGAATACTTGACTATAGTACAACATATGCTCGCGCGATTCAAGACCTGCGATTTCCAGCATATCCCACAAGAACACAACTCACAGGCAGACGTACTGCCAAAATTAGTAAGTACGCGCAAGAAAGACAGAAACAAATTCGTAATTCAAGAGATACTTCCTCGTCCCCGCATTGAGAAAGTCGACACCATCGTCGATATAAACATGATAGGGGATGCCAGTTGCTGGATGACTCCTGTGTATAAATTCTTGACGACCGGATAGCTACCTGACAACAAGAAAGGAGGCTAGCGCCACGAAACACCGTTCTTCATCCTATGTCCTGGTGGACGACAAGATGTATCGTCGAGGATTCTCCATCCCACTCTTAAGGTGCGTCGAGGAAGGAAACGTGTCTGACATACTACACAAGATACACGAAGGAATCAACGCCCGACACCTAGGTGGAAGGTCATTGGTTCGCAAGGCCCTGTGGGCCAACTATTACTGGCCAACCATGCAAAATGACGCCAAAGAACACGTAAGGAGGTGCGAAAAGTGCCAACGCCACGGGGATATGCACATCGCACCCCCTGACGCTCTGAAGACAATGTTGTCACCATGGTCGTTCGCGCAGTGGGGCATGGACATCCTCGGACCCTTCACAACAGGTTCTTTCCAAAACAAATATTTGATCGTAGCGGTCGATTGCTTCACCAAATTGATAGAGGCCAAGGCCCTGGCCAGAATCACCGTGTTCGACATCATGCGATTTTACAAGAGAAACATCCTAGCTAGATTCGACGTACCATATTCCCTTATAACGGACAATGACACTCAATTCATAGACATAAATTTTTAAGACTTTGTCGTAAAAACAGGGACCAAACAACATTTCGCATCCGTCGAGCACCCTCAAACGAACAGGAAAGCTGAGGCCGCAAATAAAGTCATCCTACGAGGTCTCAGACAAAGATTGGGCGAAGCGAAGAATAGGTGGGTCGAGGAACTCCACAGTGTATTGTGGGCTTATCGAACTACCCCGCACTCGACAACCAGGGAGATCCCATTCCGAATGACCTACGAAATCGATGTGGTCATTCCTGTGGAAATTAGGGAGCCATCTTGCCGCACAGAAGCTTCGCTAGAAGAGGAACTAAACGATGAGGCTTTAAGAGAAAAGCTCGACCTAGTAGAGGAAGTTCTCAGGGGCAACTCTCCGTGAGGAATCCCTAAAGTAAAAACTCTCATTATGTTACGACAACATAATCATCAAAAGAGAATTCCAGGTGAGCAACCTTGTCCTACGCAGAAATCAGAAGAATTCACGCAAAGGCAAGCTCGCAGCAAACTGGGAGGGCCCGTATCGCGTTAAATTAAAAACGGGCACATGAGCATATTACCTAAAAGAATTAAGTGAAGAACCATTCGCTCGACCATGGAATGCTAAAAAGCTCAAACAATATTACAACTAAAAACCCAGCTAAAACGCAGAATAACTGCCGGCCAAAAAACCTGCCAATAGGGACAAATGACCGGCCACAGGGATGTATCATGGTATAAATATAACCCTCAACATCAACACGCGCAACCAATTATCCGTTTTTCGGATATCAGCGTTGTCCAACGAGGACACCTCAAACGAGCTCTGCCATTGGCATACCAGCGTGGCAAACCCCCATCTCACGATGGGAAAGGTTTAAGCCTTAGGGAAATGAGAAATGACCATGTCTCCGAATCCCTTTTTAGGGAGCATAAATCTCGCTCCTTGACCAGTTCCATATACTGGAGGGTTTAACATACTTTGTCGAGCATACACCGATTCTCTATACTTAATAAATAAATGAAAGTATACATACAATAAGTAAAATGCAACATAACACAACAATAATTTAACATAAAGTTACAACCAGAAGACCAACATTATCATTACATAAATAAAATGGGACTAAGCCCCAAACAAAAAACTTAACAAAAATGGCACGCATGCCAAGATATCAATGGCGCGCGGGCCAGAAAATCATTCTTCATCAGGAGGCAAGACCTTATCGTCCTCCACGCGGTGCAGGGGGTCGGTTCCTTCGACGACCAAATCCACCCCGGGATTAGTAACCTTGAGCTGTTCCACGACATTGAAGAAGCCGAACGAAGCCATACTTAAGTTATCCTGGGCCAAAATTCGAATCAGAGCAATCAAATCTGCCCCTTCCTCTGTTTCATCCTAACCGGCAACGACTTTGCTTTCCACCCTCACAACTTTCTTCTTCAACCGCTCATTTTTGCCCTCGAGCTCCGCCTTTGAGTTCCGCAGTTCGGTGACCTCTTTCATAAGCTCGAGTTTACTTTTGTAATGGCCTTTGGTCTGAAACAAGTTGATCTCTAGCTTATGATTCTCGGCCTCCGCCTTCTAGATTTTATCTTTAGCCGCCTGAAGGTCCTTGCGGGGGACAAGATCAACATCGTTGAAAGCAAGGGCTGTCACTAAGATCCGGATCATCCCCGCGGCATCTTGGCATAACTCAGCCCTCAAATCCTTGGGATCAATAGCAAGGATGGCAACGACGTCAAGGTCAGGTACCTGAACGGACAAACCCTTGTCAAACATAGTGCTATGAGTGACATATAGGGGCAAGTCAAAGGGGGTTACGGTCACAACATTATTCTTAGGAGGAGGAGAACGATCCTCAGTCCTTTGCCTTTTCCCCATCAGAGATCCAACACAGAAGTACCCCCCGGGGTAGAGTTGCCCGAAGCAACAAAATTGTCCAAGGTGCTCTGGTCCTTGACCGCATTAACCTGACTCTTGGAAGCTCTTTTCTTAATATTTCCTTTGTCTGCCTTCACCAGACAATTCCTCATTTTGGACATTTGCGCTACAAAAATAACGCAATTAATTAGACAATGATTAGGTCCACAATACAAAAAAATATGGATTGTAAAATATAAATTCACCTAAGAGTTGCATCGCTGCCTCCTTGTTTGGGAAACTGAGCTGCGATTTTACATTAATTAATCTGGCCAATGCGGCCGACGTCCCGTCAGGACGAAGAAGAGCACGCCCGTCGGAGTCCACCAGTTCCGTAGGGCGAAAACTAGCGACATAGTTAAACAAAGTATAATAGGTCGTTGTGTCATCGACGCTCAGCTCCTCGGTCTTAGTGATGTAATGCTCTCTAGAGTGTTGGAAGTGCACGTTCACCCACTCCAGCGGGAAGTGGGCCACCATCTTCTCCTCGTCATGCACCATCTCCCTGTCGTACAACGAGTCCTTGGCGGCCTGCGGCAAGGTTAAATCACGTAGAAACGATACTTGAAATCCCAGAATCCTGGTAGGCTTTGAAGAGTCTGCTGGCCTGCTTCAATGACACCCAACTGTGTCGTCCATCTAGGGACTTCCTCTGCAAGTGGAAGATCCGAAAGAACAAGATGACTGTTGCCCATATCTCCAGATAACGGCATACCAGCTCGAAAGTCCTGATGAAGGCTAGAGCGTTAGGGTGAAGTTGCACGGGGTTGAATCACGTAGAAATGGTAAAGGATTATTTAAGAAAATAAAATATATTAAAAGATAAGAGAAGACGTTAGGTGATTAAAAAATAATCTTTTTAACTGGTTGAAGTAGAATATTCCATATTTTAATTAACATTAACTTATTTAATTCTTCTAAAATAATAGTAAGAACAATTGTATGAGAAATCTAAACGTGAAAACAATATGCAATATACCACCCAAAACATTATCTACTTATATATCAGATATATCACACTCAAATGTTGTACCATAAAAAGATAATGTCTAGAAATTGATATATTACCAGTAAAACCAAAAACCGCATAGTACTGTCACAAGCTATGTCCAAAAAAATCTCAAATGATCAACAAGCAGCGGCATCACTAAACTATATGTGAATGTGATTTTGAAATTAAGTGGACTTTATCAAACTTCCCATCACCAATATTGAATCAATCGATCACGAAAACCATTATTCCTTACTAACTAAAACATCTAACAACTTGATCCACCCAATTCCAACCAATATAGGATACTATTGTAAATCTCTACCAACGCTGGATCACTTGGAAGCATCTTTATTTTAACCTATAAAAATACATCTCATGCACCATACCAAGCTGAAATAGAAAATTCACCAAACTGAACCAAAACATTCACTGCATCACAACAAATTTGAATTCAAGAAACTTTTTTGCGCAAATGAATCCTCCTCCCAACCCCATTACAAATTGACCGACTTCAGTTTCCTCTTTGCATCTTCTTCCATCATATTTTCACTCCATCTAACATATTTAGCAAAACCCTATAGGTAGTTATGGTTGGATTATCACACATTAGATTACTTGATCTTATTGGCGCGTTAAATAGATGGCCATCATTCGTTAGAAAACTCGACGTGGCCTCTTAGAATGGCATTGAATATTGATGGGCTAAAGACGTATCTAATTAAGTGTCTAGCGGTATCTTAACTGCAAGTGCACAGCCTATCGAAGTAATATTTAAGATTATCGATCCACAGGGACTCTATGGTTACTTAGTGCTAGATGAACTTCTAGTTTAGCTAAGGTGAAGGGTTGTCACGATTTATTTTTTTTGTTTTTAAAGATTAATGGCGAGAATTAAATTTAAGTTTAATAAAATAATACTAAGGCGGTCGGTATGTAATTATGCTAACTTAGGCGGGTCAATCTAACCTAGGCTTATAAAGATGGTTCACTTAATCTATTCTGTAGAGGTTACCAGTTTAAATACCTTTAACTCACACTCTCGTGGTCTTATCTCAGATCTTACCCCTAAAGCCCTATGCCTGCTCTCGCTAGCCCATAAGTGTTTAGAGATAATTTTTGGAAACTTAGTAATTCTAATTTATTTTAAAGCGCTCTCGCTGTGTTTAATTTAAATGCCTAACTTTAGCTATCTGGTTAAAATCTCACACTCTCGTGGTCTTGACCTAACCTAATACACTTTCCTTACTCTCGTAACGAAAAGGTCGATTTTATAATAAAAAGTATCAGCCAGAATGTTAAGCTATTAATTATTTTAAGCCTATAGTTGATTTTACCGATTTAGTTTGTTTTAATTACATACCGCCCTAAGGTATTTAGCTACTCATTTTTGTTGAACCAGACAGAGGCAGAGAAACAATAAACAAAATATTCATGGCAGAAAAATAAATATTTGACATAAATATAAAATTGCAAATTAATATAAACCTGGTTAACAGTAAAAATGGCAGACTCCTTCTTCCACAGACCGGAAAGCTCGGAGTATTTGGCGGAATCGGAAATAAACTAAAAAATTCTGAAGGCTTTGAAACAAATAAATTTATAACAATTTCCTGATGTTGGAAATTGTTATAGGTTGGGTTTGGATACAATAAAAATAAAGCAATATAAATAATGCTGGAAAAAAATAATAAGGGAGTAAAATAATTCGGCAGAGCTTTTGCAAGAAATTGATAAAATAATACTCTGTAAATTGTTCATCTGAATTAAGCTATTTATAGAAGATTTAATGGGCTGGTGGTTGAACTTGTAGCTTGGGCCTCGTAGGAGCAAATCCAGGAACGTGGATACAGGGTCAGCTGGAAAGTAGGCAATTTCACATGCACGTAACGTTATGACCAAGTCTCAGTCAAATAACCTATTTTTCCCTTGTCACGGTCGTGACAAGGGCATCACGTTCGTGTCCTTTGTAATTTAAGTGTCACGGTCGTGAGGGATGTGTCACGGTCGTGATTGCTCCTTTTGGGGTGTCACGGTCGTGACACCTAGGTGACGATCGTGAGTGCTACAAAATATGCAGGTTTTGCAGCATTCTCCATTTCTTCATCTTTTTATGGTTGTTTTCGCTCCTTTTGCTTGTGGCTCATGATTTGGCTCTGTATACGATGTACCTGCAAAATGGTAAGGAAAACTCGAGGAATCGGGTGTTAAAACGACGATTATGCGATAAAACGGTAATGAAACTTAGCAATATAATCGATACATTTTCTCGTTATCAAACTTCCCCAAACTTAAACCTTTGCTTGTCCTCAAGCAAATAGTCGGTTGAAAATTGTCGAACAAGTTTTTATCGACGCACACACATAACAAACCGTACGAGGGATCGTTTTGTCGGACAAACCGGTACTATGATAAAACACTAACGATACACTAATGACACAAGCAACAAGCTATGTCGTCGACTTCCCGTTAAACGAAACAATCGGTAATTGCTTTACGATTTCACCTAGAGTTCTTCGATCTTCTTTCGCCCGGTTTCATTCTAGCGCAATCACATTAAGCCCTTTGCCTTAGCACGCACGTAGTGGAGTAGCCGATTAGCGAATTTGATCCTTTAAAAGCACGGGGTCTGGTACACGAGTGTGGTAACCATACATACATTATCTGATTTGGAGGTTGTGGGGGATCGAGTCGTAGCACGCCCTACCAAGTTCAGAACCAGTACCTCTGAACCAACCCGAAATGGACTCCTTCTCGTATTTCTCGTTTCTTATATGCGACCGTGTACTTTGGTGCAATTTCTTTTCATTTGCATCGAGATATGAAGGATCATTATAGATTAGGCATCAAACGCTTATATTCATCGGCTCCCCACGTGGTTTGTGTTCAGACGGTGCTGACTGCTAGTATAAACTACCAGGGGTTACTTTTGAACTGAAACTTAAGGTGTACTCGTAACGATAATCGGAACGGAATCGCTTAAGTGGGAAGTCAAAGGTGTCAAGATTGTATTGGTCTTGTTGAATCGTTCTCAGCTTCCTAATTATGATTTCGTAGGTAAGTCGGGTAATGCGAATAATTAAAGCTTTTTTTTGGTATGGCTAAATAAACGGGGAAAGTTCGAAACTAAAGAAAATAGTACAAAAATTGCTCGTTTCATTAACTTATGAAAAGGATAATACAACGGAATGGAAAAGTGCGAAAAGGGAAAATGCGGAAAATGAAAGGTACCTCTCCCACACTATATCAGACATTGTCCTCAATGTTGTGATATAATAGCGATAAAAGTACAATACAAACTATGAAAATGAAAAACAAACATAAGCAAAAACTAAAACTAAGGCTGCTGAGGACCGCGGGCTCGGCTTCTGGTGCGGGAGCGTCTGGTCGGAGTCGCTTCAAGATCAGAACCGGTACCGGTGATAGCAGTGATGTCAATGCGTAAAGCCTCTAGCTCGCTAAAAATTTCTCCGAGCTTCTCATCAGTAGCTGTCTGGTTGGTTGCAATAGTGCGGAGTAAAGCATCATGCTTCTCCTTCTGCCTTCGCTCCAGTGCGGCATTCATCTGGTTCTGCTGATGAATCGCACAGAGGACGTCCTCAAGAGTGAATTCGTGTGTAGGAGGCTGTCGGGTATATGCCTCGGGAATGTCCTGGGCAGGCTCAGCTGCATCCATGGCGTCCTGCATCTCGTCCGCTGGAGGATCGGCCTGATCATCAGGAATGGGAGCGTGGCTGGCAGCATCCGGTAAAACAAAGAGCCAGTTGGCTCGGCTAGACGGGTCGATATGGTGATAAACAGTGTCGTGGATAACATGGCTATACCTGCCATCCTCTCTCTGCACAATCAAGTGAGCGGACCTGCAATAGCTCTTCGTTAGGAACTCGGCGGCTCTGAAAGGCAAATCTACGACCAAGTCACCAAGCCCCAACTGAATGGCGAGGGTGGTGACGATGCCGCCTATGAAAAATGGGGTTGAGCCTCTTTGCGCAATGGCTTGGATGTGAGAAAGCATGAACGGGGCAGCGTTGATTGGCTCGTCATTTAGAGCGCAGTGCAAGAACAGAAGCTCCTTGGAGTTGAGTTTATGGTTACTCTCTCGTGCAAAGATGGTGTTGCAAATGATTCGGTGAAAATATCTGATTGCCGGGTTGTGGATGTGTGTAGCATTAAGGCTCTGGAAGGCTGAGGCACGGGTGTTGGTTATGTCGTGCCATAAAGTGAAAGCGGTTTCACTGAAATTGTCCGGCACGCGGAGGTGAGCTTCATTCCCGTGATCGAAGCCTAGCAACTCGGCTATCCTGTTTTGTGAAAGTTCGAACTCCCGACCATGCAATCTGAACTTAGCGAAACCGGTAAGTTGACTCTGAGAACCAGTACCGGTGATATAATGGAATGAGCTTAGGAATTCCAATGTCAGAAGCTCGAATGTGGGCTGGGGCTGACTGCAAAGATCCCACAGACCGACTTTTTGAAGCAGGCTCTGGACACTGTTAAGCATTCCCAATTCTCTCAAACAGACAATGTCGATATAACGCGTGGGTTGCACACCGCGGTTCTGGAATCGGATGAATCTTTCTCTCTGGTTTTCTCCATTCTCACCCTCTCTAAATTGAATAGCTTCCATTGCATGCAAGAACAAAAGTGGGAGATGAGGAGTTTGGATTTTTGTGAAAAAGTGATAAAATGAGAGAAATAATGGTTCAGATAAATATTGGAAGGTGAGAATGTGATAGGTGTGGTTATAATGGAGAGGTTAATGGGTTTTAATTTGGTAATGGGAGGTTACGGAAGTTGGGGGAGATAATGGGTGGTTTTGAAAGTTATGGAAGAAGAAGATGAAGAGGATTCGAAGAAGAAACAGTTATGTTTCTCACGAATTCTATATTTAGGGTTGTCACGGTCGTGACAAGGAGATGACGGTCGTGACACGCTAAATTAGCTTGTCACGATCGTTAGGGGGGTACGACGACCGTGAGGGTGGAATTCCTTGAATAATTTCCAGAAAGCATTATCTCTCACGCTTCATATACTTTATATAATAATTTTTTCACTTCTCACTCAATATTAAATATAAACACCATATAATAAATAATTTCAACATAGTACTTGTAAATTGCATCATACGAGAGATTGTATAGAATATGAATCAATTCAAGCATAACAGTATATAGATTGAAAAACATATAAATTGATTAAAATGAAAAAAATTTGTAAACTAGAAGTGCTTTGCATTTGATAATTGAAATGAAATTACATTAATGAAAATACGGTACGAAATTGTTTGTGAAAAGTAAAACTAACTAGAAACGAAAACAATAAGTAAAATAAACTAGATCACTATAGCATTTTCAAAAGTGTTTCTTCAAATCTTCGATTGCGGAGTTCAGGTGATAGAATTGTTCACAGGTTATGTCAGTTAGACCTATAATGTCCAATCGCATGCTCTTAATCTCATCCTTAACAGTATTTATATCAGTTTGGTAAGCTTCAAGAGTGTTCATGATATTTTGTAAGTTGTTAGCATAATCTACTTGATTCACTTCAGGGGTTTCAATCACTTCGTCAGTGTGGTCAATGTCATGGTAACCAGGAGGTGTCTCAGGGTCACTTTCGACATCGGTCATTATATCATCTTTTATCTTGTAAGACTGAGGTGTTTCAGGAGTAGATGGATAGTCAGGTGGGGTTAACTCATAAAGCCAGTTATCCTTATTGTGAACACTTACTCTAGCATGGTTTGGTAGTGTGAACAGGGTTACTACCTCATTCCGGATTAGGTACTCGAAAGGTGGATGTCCTAAATTCCTTATGATATGGCGATTGAAGCAAAAGTTAAGATTCATAGGACGGATGGTACCTAAACGGTTACACCTGTGCAATTGGTATCTAAGTCTTAAGGCATCAGCAATCATGGTTACAAGACCTCCTACTAATATAGGTAATTCAGGTTCTTCTTGGATTCGGGTGAAGGTTTGCATCATGAAAGGCACACCATTAACAGGCTGTCCATTAGTGAAACATGACATAATGAATATCTCATCTTTAGATACTCCGGTAAGGTTTTCTTCTTTTCCAAAGAAGGTGTGGGCAAGAATCTTATGGAAGTAACGGATAGCTGGGTTATGGATCTCATCATTGTTCATGCTATTTGGTTCAGGGTGGTAGTTTCCGGTTAATGTTCCCCAAAAGAAATCCAGCTCAATGTCCATCAATTCTACCTGTGTGGTAGTAAAAGCAAAGGGCCCACTAGGGAATCCTAATAAGTCAGCTAGCTCTTTATGGTTAAAGTCATATTCTATTCCAAATAGGCGGAAACTGATAAATCCCTTCCTGAATCCAAAACCGCGCTCGGGTAGGTAAACTAAGGAGCTAAGGAACTCAAGGGTGAGCTCGCGGTAAGTCACAAACTTATGTTGAATCAGTGCATTCTCCCATCCAAGTCAGTTAAACAAGTACAGGATGCTATCATGTATACCTAGGGTTTCCATAGTCAGATCATCCGGGTACAAGTTCAAATCCATTGGCCTCTGTGATAACTCTTCAAATTTCATTCTTTGGTTCCTACCTCTAAATTTGGTTTCCATATGGTTTATCGGTTGGTTAGCCATGGTCAGTGCAAATACGGAGGAAACAAATCAGGGGGAGAAGGAAAATGGAAAAGACTTTAGAAAATCTGTAAAAGTGATTTAAGATTAAAAATAAGGAAAAATAAGGAAATAAAATACATAAATTAAAGGCAATAATAGTAATAATGAAATAAAACTATAATAAAATGACAAAGCAAATGAACTAATAATAAAATAGTAAATGACAAAATAATAAAATGATGAAAATGATTTTAAATGATTTAAATGATTAAATGAGTAAATGGGTTGCCTCCCACTAAGCGCTGTTTTTATCGTCAAAAGCCTGACGTAATGCTTAGGTGTAGATTAATCAGGGGAATTAGTGGACAACTCTAAAAGCCTTAGACTATTTCGCATAATCTCTGTTTTCAACTTTATGATAATGTTTTAAACGTTGTCCGTTTACTATGAATGGTTCACTATTCCTACCCTTAATTTCTATCGCTCCACTTGGGAATAATTTAGTTATTTCAAAGGGTCCTGACCATCTAGATTTTAATTTTCCAGGAAAGAGCCTAAGTCTTGAATTAAAGAGGAGTACAACGTCTCCCACACTAAATTCTTTCCTAGATATGCGTTTATCATGCCATCGCTTAGTTCTTTCTTTATATATCTTAGTATTCTCATAAGCATCTAGCCTTAATTCTTCTAATTCGTTAATGTCTAGGATTCGCTTTTCTCCTGCAACATTATAGTTTATATTGAGAGTTTTGATCGCCCAATAAGCTTTGTGTTCTAGTTCTACCGGGAGGTGACAAGATTTTCCATAAACTAATTTGAAAGGTGTAGTACCTATGGGTGTCTTGTAAGCGGTCCTATAAGCCCATAAAGCTTCATTAAGTTTAGATGACCAATCTTTCTGAGATATGGCGACAGTCTTTTCTAAGATTTGTTTGATTTCTCTGTTTGAGACTTCGACTTGTCCACTTGTTTGTGGGTGATATGGTGTTGCCACACGGTGTCTTACTCCATACTTAGATAGTAATTTGTCAAAGATTTTTGAAATGAAGTGCGAGCCACCGTCACTTATGACGAGTCTAGGCACACCAAATCTAGGAAAGATTATATTTTTGAAAAGCTTTATTACTACTCATGTGTCGTTTGTAGGAGAAGCTATAGCTTCAATCCATTTTGAAACATAATCAACAGCTACGAGTATGTAATTATTACCGAAAGATGATGGGAATGGTCCCATGAAATCTATTCCCCAGGCGTCAAAGATTTCTACTTCTAATATTCCTTTTTGAGGCATTTCATCTCTTCTTGAAATATTGCCGGTGCGTTGACACCGATCGCAATTTATAACAGCGATGTGGACATCCTTCCATAGATTAGGCCAGAATAGGCCGAATTGCAAGATTTTTGCACAAGTCTTGGAAGTATTTGCATGTCCACCATAAGGAGATGAATGGCATTGAGCAATGACATATTCTATTTCTTCTTCGGGAATACATCGACGAAAGATTCCATCGGGTCCTCTTTTGAACAATAACGGTTCATCCCAATAATAATGTTTTAGATTGTGAAAGAATTTCTTTTTCTGCTGATAGGTTAAATCAGGTGGAAGAGCTCCTGCGACTAGGTAGTTAACAATGTCAGCGTACCATGGCAGTCCTACAGTCGTTTGGATTGTTTCCACGGGTTCTGGTTCATCTAAGTCTAACTGAACTGGGTCGCTTCCTATTTGTGCTATCAGCTGTTCATACGGAAAATCATCGTTAATCGACACTTGTTCGGGTTTAATACCTTCTATTCTAGATAAATGGTCCGCTACGACGTTTTCAGTACCTTTCTTATCTTTTATTTCGAGATCAAACTCTTGTAAGATTAAAATCCATCTCAAGAGTCTCGGTTTAGCATCTTTCTTAGTCAATAGATATCTGATAGCAGCGTGGTCTGTGTAAGCGATTATTTTCGCTCCCACTAGGTAAGAACGGAATTTGTCAAGCGCAAAGACAACTGCTAACAGTTCTTTTTCAATAGTGGCATAGTTCATTTGAGCAGAATCTAAGGTTCTACTGGCATAGTAAATCGCATGAAGTTTCTTTTCCTTCCTCTGGCCTAGAACTGCGCCTACAGCATAGTCACTCGCATCGCACATGATTTCGAAAGGTAATCTCCAGTCAGGGGGTTGCATGATTGGTGCGGTGATGAGGGCTGTTTTTAGAGTTTCGAATGCTTTAAGACAATCCTCATTGAATATGAACTCAACATCTTTCATTAATAAACCAGTAAGAGGTTTAGTGATTTTCGAGAAATCTTTGATGAATCGTCGGTAAAAACCGACGTGTCCTAAAAAGCTTCGTATTTCTCGAATGGTTTTAGGGGGTTGAAGATCTTTTATGACTTCTATCTTAGCTTTATCAACTTCAATTCCATTGTCGGATATAACGTGGCCTAATACGAATCCTTCTCTGACCATAAAATGACATTTCTCCCAGTTAAGCACGAGGTTTACTTTTACACATCTTTCTAACACCATTTCTAAATTCGATAGGCATCCTTCAAAACTTTGCCCGCATACAGAGAAGTCGTCCATGAAGACTTCCATGATGTTGTCTATAAAATCTGCGAAGATTGACATCATACATCTTTGAAAGGTTGCAGGAGTGTTGCATAATCCAAAGGGCATTCGTCTATAAGCGAACGTTCCATATGGGCATGTGAATGTAGTCTTCTCTTGATCATCTGGATGGATAGGGATTTGGAAAAATCCTGAGTAACCGTCAAGATAACAGAAGTATGAATGCTTGGCTAATCGTTCTAACATTTGATCTATAAAGGGTAGTGGGAAATGATCTTTTCGAGTGGCTTTGTTTAGTTTACGATAATCTATGCACACTCTATGTCCCGTCACTACTCTTTGCGATATCGATTCGCCTTGAGCGTTTTTCACAACAGTGATACCTCCTTTCTTTGGCACTACATGTACTGGACTAACCCATTTACTATCAGAGATTGGATATATTATTCCGGCATCTAGTAGTTTCTTAACTTCTTCTTTCACTACAGTGCTAAGGATCGGGTTAATTCTTCTTTGAGATTCTCTGGAGGTTTTGCAATCTTCTTCTAGCAGAATACGATGCATACATATTGAAGGGCATATTCCTTTGAGATCAGATATGTTATATCCTAATGCAGTTGGATATTTCTTTAAGACATCTAAAAGTTTCTTTGTTTCTATAGTTCCTAAACTGGAATTTATTATAACTGGTCTTTTACATTCAATGTCTAAGAATTCGTACCTTAGGTTATTAGGTAAAGTTTTTAATCCTAATGTAGGTTTATCTTTACTTGGCATGGGATCCGGTGTAAGTGCTAAACTTTCGCTTAGACTATCGTCTTGATACGGTGCACGCCAATTATCATCTTCGAAAATCGGAGGGATTTGAATTTTCATAATTTCAGAATAGGTAGTTTCTTTCAGTTCCATTTCTCTTACACATTCGTCAATTACGTCCAATAGATAACAGGTATCCTCTATAGCTGGTGATTGTAAGAATTGTGTTAAAATAAATTCAACTTTCTCTTCACCTACTTCAAAGGTTAGCTTTCCTCTCTTTACGTCTATTATAGCTCCGGCGGTAGCTAAGAATGGTCTTCCTAGTATGATAGGTGTAATGGAGTCTTCAGAGATGTCCATGATTATGAAATCAGTAGGGATGTAGAATTGTCCTATACGTACTGGGACGTTTTCTAGTATGCCTACAGGATATTTAACAGAGCGATCGGCTAGTTGAACAGACATTTTAGTTGGTCTTAGGTCTCCCATGTCTAGCCTTTTGCAAATCGTCAAGGGCATAACACTGATACTGGCTCCTAAATCGCATAGAGCTTTGTCAATGACGAATTTTCCTATTACACAGGGTATAGAGAAACTTCCTGGATCTTTTAGCTTAGGAGGCATATTATTCTGAATTATGGCGCTACATTCAGCAATAAGTGTAACTGTTCCGTTATCCTCTATCTTTTTCTTATTGGATAAGATCTCTTTTAAAAACTTAGCATACGAGGGCATTTGAGTGATAGCTTCTGTAAACGGAATAGTAATATTCAACTGTTTCAGAAGTTCGACAAATTTCTTAAACTGACCCATCGTCTTGGAATTGGTTAATCTCTGAGGGTACGGAATTGGTGGTTTATAGGGTGGTGGAGGTACATAAGGCTTTTCTTTCTCCACTGCCTCTTGATTATCATCTTCCTTTTCTTCTGGATCATTCACCACTTCAGTCGGTTTATCCGGTTTTTGGTACATGGCTGGATTGTCAAGTCTTGGATCGGTAGGTCCGTCAAGTTCTTTGCCACTTCTTAATATCACATCATTGGCATGTCCTTTCGGATTAGGTTGAGGTTGTCCAGGAAATACTCCAGCTGGTGCAGCAGTAGGTGCTTGTTGTTGAGCTACTTGTGAAATCTGAGTTTCAAGCATTTTGTTATGTGTAGCTAATGCATCTACTTTGCTTACTAATTGCTTAATCTGCTCACTAGTGTGAATGTTTTGGTTTAAGAAATCCTTGTTTGTTTGAGATTGGTTAGCTATAAAGTTTTCCATCATCAACTCAAGGTTCGATTTTCTAGGGACATTAGGAGCAGTCTTTTGATATCCTGGTGGTGTAGCAGGTGCTTGACCTGGTGCGTATAAAGCATTGTTATTCTTATAGGAGAAGTTCGGATGATTCTTCCAACCTGGGTTGTATGTGTTTGAGTATAGGTTTCCTTGAGCATAATTCACTGGATCTGTGGGAATTCCTGTTAATAGTTGACAATCAGGAACTTCATGTCCTGGAACTCCACATAACTCACAGTTAGGTGTTACTGCAGCCACGGTGGCTGTTGGTGTTATGGCCAAGTTGTCGATCTTTTGGTTTAGTTGGTCAAATTTTGCATTGACTTGGTCCATACTACTCACTTCGTACATACCTCCTTTTGTTGGTTTCTCAGTTGCGACTCTCTCGCTTCCCCGTTGGTAATGGTTTTGAGCCATACTTTCGATAAGTGCATAAGCATCATTATACTCTTTGTCCATCAGTGCACCGCCTGCGGCAGCGTCAATTGTCATTCTTGTATTGTACAAGAGTCCATTATAGAAGGTATGGATGACCATCCATTCTACTAATCCGTGATGTGGACAAAGTCTCAGCATATCCTTATAGCGTTCCCAAGCTTCGAATAATGATTCGTTTTCCCTTTGCTTAAATCCGTTGATCTGAGCTCTCAGCATAGCTGTCTTGCTAGGTGGGAAATATCTGGTCAAGAAAACTCTCTTTAGTTCCTCCCACGTAGTTACTGAGTTCGAAGGCAGAGATTGAAGCCAGGCTCTTGCTCTGTCTCGAAGTGAAAAAGGAAACAAACGTAGTCTAATAGCTTCTTGGGTAACTCCATTGGCTTTTACGGTATCTGCGTATTGCACAAAGATCGAAAGATGAAGGTTCGGATCCTCGGTAGGATTTCCGGCGAATTGATTTCGTTGCACGACTGATATCAATGAAGGTTTTAGTTCGAAATCATTTCAGTTGATAGTCGGTGCGGCAATGCTAGAATGCGGTTCAGCTTGCGAAGGACTAGCGTAATACTTGAGTGGGTGATTCTGTTCTTTAGCCATCTCTGCGTCCTTTGATGTTACGACTGGTTTAGGTGGATCTATTTGAAGATCTGGAATATTGTAACTTTGTTCGTAATCGAATATCCGTCTTCTTACGTGTAAGAAGCGTTCCGATTCTGGGATTAGAGGTTGCAAGTCTTCGCCTTTAGAGCGAGTACTTGGCATACACTCGGAAATGTAGATTAAGAAAAGAAAATAGTTGTTACCTTAGTCTAGACAATGCTACCTAAAGTGCACTAGTAACTAAATTAAGGTCCCCGGCAACGGCGCCAAAAACTTGATGGGCTAAAGACGTATCTAATTAAGTGTCTAGCGGTATCTTAACTGCAAGTGCACAACCTATCGAAGTAATATTTAAGATTATCGATCCACAGGGACTCTATGGTTACTTAGTGCTAGATGAACTTCTAGTTTAGCTAAGGTGAAGGGTTGTCACGATTTTTTTGTTTTTGTTTTTAAAGATTAAAGGCGGGAATTAAATTTAAGTTTAATAAAATAATACTAAGGCGGTCGGTATGTAATTATGCTAACTTAGGCGGGTCAATCTAACCTAGGCTTATAAAGATGGTTCACTTAATCTATTCTGTAGAGGTTACCAGTTTAAATACCTTTAACTCACACTCTCGTGGTCTTATCTCAGATCTTACCCCTAAAGCCCTATGCCTGCTCTTGCAAGCCCATAAGTGTTTAGAGATAATTTTTGGAAACTTAGTAATTCTAATTTATTTTAAAGCGCTCTCGCTGTGTTTAATTTAAATGCCTAACTTTAGCTATCTGGTTAAAATCTCACACTCTCGTGGTCTTGACCTAACCTAATACACTTTCCTTACTCTCGTAACGAAAAGGTCGATTTTATAATAAAAAGTATCAGCCAGAATGTTAAGCTATTAATTATTTTAAGCCTATAGTTGATTTTACCGATTTAGTTTGTTTTAATTACATACCGCCCTAAGGTATTTAGCTACTCCTTTTTGTTGAACCAGACAGAGGTAGAGAAACAATAAACAAAATATTCATGGCAGAAAAATAAATATTTGACATAAATATAAAATTGCAAATTAATATAAACCTGGTTAACAGTAAAAATGGTATACTCCTTCTTCCACAGACCGGAAAGCTCGGAGTATTTGGCGGAATCGGAAATAAACTAAAAAATTCTGAAGGCTTTGAAACAAATAAATTTATAACAATTTCCTGATGTTGGAAATTGTTATAGGTTGGGTTTGGATACAATAAAAATAAAGCAATATAAATAATGCTGAAAAAAAATAATAAGGGAGTAAAATAATTCGGCAGAGCTTCCGCAAGAAATTGATAAAATAATACTCTGTAAATTGTTCATCTGAATTAAGCTATTTATAGAAGATTTAATGGGCTGGTGGTTGAACTTGTAGCTTGGGCCTCGTAGGAGCAAATCCAGGAACATGGATACAGGGTCAGCTGGAAAGTAGGCAATTTCACATGCACGTAACGTTATGACCAAGTCTAAGTCAAATAACCTATTTTTCCCTTGTCACGGTCGTGACAAGGGCATCACGTTCGTGTCCTTTGTAATTTAAGTGTCACGGTCGTGAGGGATGTGTCACGGTCGTGATTGCTCCTTTTGGGGTGTCACGGTCGTGACACCTAGGTGACGACCGTGAGTGCTACAAAATATGCAGGTTTTGCAGCATTCTCCATTTCTTCATCTTTTTATGGTTGTTTTCGCTCCTTTTGCTTGTGGCTCATGATTTGGCTCTGTATACGATGTACCTGCAAAATGGTAAGGAAAACTCGAGGAATCGGGTGTTAAAACGACGATTATGCGATAAAACGGTAATGAAACTTAGCAATATAATTGATACATTTTCTCGTTATCAAATATCCCATTTTGAGATTCTGTCAAGTTATGCAGACATAAAATCAATTCAATAATTAAGTTATTTTTCTATTAAAAAATAGATTAAAATTAATTAAGTGATTATGAACATGCCCAAAATTCACCACATACGATATAACATGAAAATATAGTCAAACTAATTTGGTACAACAATCCATGAAAGACTTACAATGCTTTCATCTACAACGTGCAAATTGATTTCCCTTTTGATAACAACATTTGCAATTGCTTAGGCATTTGAAGTCCTAACCTTCAGTGTCAAAGAATCTAAGTTTCTTTAATCTAGGAGTAAACACCAGTAAGACCATGAACCTTTTGTGCAATGGCTTTAAGGCATTGAGGTCCATGATATACAACATACATAACATCAATATTTGCAAGCAATGCCTGAACAAAATCAACCAGAATCAAATAATGTCATCAACCAAAATTGATTCTAATTAAAAGCTAAGATTTATAGCTTCATAATTAACATATAATCAATTATGAAATTTCATAAAAGTGGCTATCATATTCAATTGCTTTTCAATATCCAAAATGCTGGCCATAATGTTTGACTGGGACAAATTAGGTGAAAATCCCTCCCAGGGAGGAACAAATATTATTTATGTGCACATGACAGGAACAAAGTTTCGGAGCAGTTTCTCCCACCAGAAAGATCCCAGTGACCATCATTTAAACATGAGCCCGTGTTCTGAAAAAGCTACTAGTCCCTAAAGAATTTGAGATCAAACATCAATAGTAACAGAACATCTTACAATACAACTTAAGACCTAATAAAAAAGAATAAAAGGAAAAAATAACAACCTGTTTAGCTGGTAATATTGCTAGTTTGTGACATAACAATGCAATATCAGATAGACATATTATGAAACTTTGGCATTTTCCAGATCTCAACAATATTGAGCAAAAGGAACCATCAGAAATTACACTTTGTTCCACCATCATTGAAGTTGCTTCGAGAAGAAGCCGACATTGATGATCCATGTTGTATGCTCTAACATAAGTGACATTTTCCAATACATCAACACTGCATAGTCCAAATATGTAGCACTAAGGAACATAAATATTCAATATACAATTCCACAGACATAAGGTAACAAAACAATATAAATAATCATTATGAACCGAAACATCTTAACAAAGACTTCATTTTAAACTGGTCTAAAAACACATAAATATGTAAATACCCATTTTAATGCATATGTGCCTTAGAAGACACTATTTTTATTGCACTTGACCAATAAAACATATAGCTAACCGAAGGTATATGTGTTTAAATAAAATACACACTTAAGAAACCAGTAAAAGATATACCGTTTCGAAACTGTTTTTGGTATGCGTACAAAAATACATAGAACAGAAAGTTAGAAAATCAAGAGAATCTAACATATGATCACTTCATTGTACATTTATATATTACACCATAATATATATATATATATATATATATATATATATATATATATATATATATATATATATATGTATATATGTATATGTATATATATATACCTCTTTCAATTATTTTTCTGATGAATAACAACAATGGTATCGACATTCTTTATTGTACTTTAGCAGTGAACTAAGATAAAATTTGCTGAGTTCCATGTTCAACAACCATTATGTCTAGTCTCTGTGATCAAAAATCATAATGTAGAACACTATTGTAACATTAATATAACTATAATACCACAAATTCTTACTATATGATTACTTCATTGTACAATGCAACAACCAGACATTCAAACTGGATCTTACATTTATAAATCACTCCATTTATCATAGAAAGTGCATAAAATCATTCTAGTCAGCGATGTACTCATAGTTAACACTATTAGTTATATTATTCATATAGTTGTACAAACTACTCACCTATACCGACCGAAATCTCACAAACCATTACGCGACCACGACCATTTTTTAAAACCCTACACACAATTAAGTTCAAGATGTTATCAGGGCCTGGATTGTTAATCATGCCAAACACAAATACAACTGCAGATTTTTTAAAACACTAAAACAAAGAAGAGAAAAAGAAATATGATGACTTATTAATAAGCTCTCACATAATACAAAAACCAACAAAAAAACAACTGAATAAATGTGCATTACCACATGTCAAATATTACACTTTCAACATTATTATTTTATGTTTTAGTCATAGATGATGTCCATCCTTTTAGAAACAAAATGGATCCAAACAGACAAAAAAATCACATACCAATATGGACATAAAAAAAAATACAAAAAACATGATCCCTACACATATATCCATATAAAAAAATCAAACCTAATACCAAAACCATCAAAAACTCTGAAAAAACACGCTGAAATTAAAAAAATTTCAAACTTTCACAGTAAAACACAAACATAAACTAAAGCCAAATCTCATAACACAATCAAATGAAAATCTCCATCTAATCAAAATAACATTTTTTTACCTAAACAAAATCAAACCCATTTTTTCAAACGATAAAAAATGCAGAAAAGAATCAAATCAAAACCATAACCCACATATAGATATGAACTGACCTTAAAAAAATTATGTCGACCTCGGACATGGATGAATGGAACGCGGTTATCAGAAAAAAATAGATGAGAGAGCGGAGGAAATTTTCGGACGAAAGGAAATGGTACCGTTCTTCAAACCTGAAACACTAATGAAAGAGATAAAAGGTTTGAGTTTGAAAGAAGAAACAAGAGAGGGGAAGAAAGAAGAGAGGAAATCGTCTGAGAGAGAAAAAGGGTTTTGAAATCCAAAATCTCAGACGTAACATAAAAGGGTTTAGGGAGGCCACCTGGCAAAAGGTGTAACGCCCTGAAATTCGTAATTTAGTTATTAATTAATTATTTATGAATATGTGCTATTGTGTGGTATTTTGTGGTGTTGTGGTGATGAATTATTTTATTTCGATAATGATATTAGAATAATTATGAATATTATTTAAATATTATTATTAAAATAAAATAAGGGGGTTAGAGGTCTTCGGGGTAGTTTTGTCTGTTGGGAAGGTTAAGGGAAGAGAATTAAGAATAAATTCTCATAACTTGTATTCTGAAGTTAAGGGAATTGCTCTGAGGAACCAAGAAGGCTAGGCTGGAGATTCTTCAAGAAGTGATTGAAAGAGTTCAGTTTGACTAATGTATGAGGAGTATTTTCTATTTAATATTCATAATGTAGAGGTAAGTCTTATGAGAAAGGGGGATTTTGAGGGGAATCTTAGGGTTATGAGGATTATTGGAAGAGTTTGACTAAATGATGATGTTAGATGTTGTAGTTGATGAATACATGATGGTAGTTGGTTATAAGAATGAATTATGCATTTTTCTATTGTTAAGAGTATGCTTTTGATGAGTTTTGTCGCAACAGAGTCGTACTGAAATCGTAGGTTTGTCGCAACAGAGTCATATTGAATAATTTCACATTATTATGTAGTGGGGTAAAAAGTGTTACAAAAGGAATGAGTTTGATTGAACAATATACTTGCATTTAATCAATTACAATAAAGGGCATGACTTAGTGTAAAGAATTTTTTTGGAACATTCCTTTTGGATCGTTGATTAAATGTAATACTGACGGTGCTGCGGTTGGTTGCCCCAGTGTCTCCGCCTGTGCAGGTGTACTCAGGGATTGCTCCGGATCCTTCCTAGGAGGTTTTGCGTTGAACCTTGAGATTGATAACGCTTTCATGCTGAGCTTAGTGGTGTCATGCTGAGCTCTCGTAATTGCCGCTTATTCTTCTCTGTCCAAAGTTCCTTGGAATTTAAGAAACCGTTGGAACAACTCTTTGGTTCTTGCAAGAATCATCGAGTTCACCATTTCTCATGTTTTTAGGGAATGTAACTCGATAGCTTATAAGCTTGTCAATTTTGGTCTCTCGATCTCGGGTTTCACTTGGTTTAACATAATTCTGAATTATTATATTAATGTGCTTAACCATGATAGGTTGGGTCTTCCCGTGTATAAGCTTTTTCATGTTTGACGGGTTTGGTCCTGTCCCTGTTTTTGTTCACTTTTCCATTTTTATATTATCATTTTTTATTATAAAAAAGATGTTATTTATGATGCAAACATAAAATCTTAGTTGTCATGGTTATAAAAAAAAATAAAATATAAATGGGTAAGTAGTTGATATTATTTTTGCAAGAAAAAGTAATTCTTCTCATGTTAAAATATTAAAAATAAATATTTAATTACTTTTAAATTTTCTAAAAAAAAAAATTATTTTAAATGTAAAACTGAAAAGGAAAACCAAATTTTCATTCAATGGTATGGAAGCATCGAATTTGAATAAAAAAAGGAAAAGAAGCAGAGAACAGGTTTTTTATTTGACCGGAGCATTGAAAGTTTGAGAAAACTCCCATATAAAGGAAAAAAAATAAAAATAAAGCTAGCTTTTCGTGTGGTAGTTGTCAACGCCGCGAGAGCTCGTTTGATGCGAAGAGCGCTGAAACCCGCATCGTGGTAATTAAACCTGAAAACGACGTTTATTTATCACCAACCACAAATCTCCCCCATTTTTTCTTCAGTCTCTCTCTAATTCTTCTTCTAGGTTTAGAGAGAGACGAAGAAATCAACGAAATCCATCGATTAAAACTCCTTCTCCTCAAATTTTTCTACTGATTTGACTCTATTGACTCCATGACTTCTTCCAATTCCGATTTGGTTCGTGCTATTGAATCTGTACTCGGAATTTCTCTCGGTGATTCCGTTTCCGATTCGGTTGTTCTCATCGCCACTACCTCCGCCGCTGTCATAGTTGGACTTCTGGTGTTTCTGTGGAGGAAGTCGTCGGATCGGAGCAGAGAGTTGAGGCCGGTTATAGTTCCGAAGTTTTCGGTGAAAGAGGAAGACGATGAGGTCGATGTTGGTCCTGGAAAGACTAAAGTTACTGTGTTCTATGGTACTCAAACGGGCACTGCCGAGGGATTCGCTAAGGTATATCTATCTTTTTCGTTTTTGCGTAGATTTTCTCCCTGTTTAAGTTTTGTTTATAGGTAAGGTGGAATCGAATGTGCTGGATCTTTTCCCTCGCTTAAATTTAATCTATTATTCTAGAATTATTATAGAATTATAGTGGTTATTCTTGTTTATAATGATAAATTATTTTTTCTTTTTTGCTTTGTTATTCCTGTTTATATTTTGTTTTTTTACGAAAAGATTATACTCTCCTTTTAAATGCTTTATCCACACACACACACACTGGGCATGCCTTTCACATGTCAAACTCATTGTGATTCTAAACTTGCACCTAGGGCTGTTGTGGCAAAATTGATTATGGTTAAAAGTGATTTATGTCATGATACATTAATGCAAAAACAGTCAATTTCAGTGTAAAAGTCATGTTTAGATTCTAAAGCTACGAATCCTAACTTCAAGTAGAAGTAGAATCAATTCAGGAAACCAAATTAGGTCTACTTTAAAGGAATCAATCATGTCAAAATCAATTTTACACCTATAGAATCACTTTTTCCTCTTTCAAAATTGAAATCAAACATACACAATTGTTTTCTAATGGACACCAACTCAGGTTCAGAGAATATGATTTATGAACTTGAAATTGATTTTGTAAAATTTGGACAAAATTGAGTGAAAATGGTAGACCATATAAATACAATCACAAAGATCTTTACTGTTTTTTTGTGTGGCTCAAAATCTAACTTGTAAAATCCAAGTTCCAGACCCTTTTTTGAAATTCTAAGTGTGTGTCATTCTATTACTTAGCAGTTAGTAGTTTAGGGTTTGATATATTGAAACTTCTGGTTTTCTATTTGTACAGTGAATGTAATGTTTTAGTAGTTAATCAATATGAGAAACTAGTTAAATATAATCAATGGTTTTATATATTGAAACTTCTGGTTTTCTATCTGTACATTGAATGTAATGTTTTAGTAGTTAATCAATATGAGAAACTAGTTAAATATAATCAAAATACTAGTGATTTATTCTTTTTTCTGATTTTAATGCTTTTTTAATTAAACAAAGAACAGATGTTTTGTGCCTATTGCCTTGCCATTGAACACAACTTCATACTTGGCTAGCTGTGAATAATCTATTTCCGCTAGAAATAATTTCAACTTTTGGAAATGTACTGTGCAAAGATGAAATTATTTCCCTTTTTACAGTGGTTGAAATATTCAATCCAGGGTACCAACCACCCTCTCCTAGCCGGTATTAACAATTCATCTTTAAATCTTTGGGATGTATAATTACTTTTTAATTTTATATATAGGCATTGGCAGAGGAGATCAAGGCAAGATATGAAAAAGCAGTTGTTAAAGTTGTTGATATGGTAAGTTGGATTTAAATAATGAAATTTTGACAATCTCCTTCCCCCGTGGCTGAAAATTTGTGTGCCATGTCTTTTTGAATATTTGATTACTCACCAAGGGAGATCTAGAAGGCACTCAATATTACTTTACAGGATATTCGGTTTTGAAATATTGCTTTGACTGAAGTGTCTGGTGTATTTATTTTGAATTTGAATTTGAACTAGGATGACTATGCCATTGATGATGATCAATATGAAGAGAAGCTGAAGAAAGAAACTCTAGTATTTTTCATGCTGGCAACGTAAGATTGTTGTACATAAAAAGACTAAAATGCATTTATTAATTAGTTAAACTGTAAAGTAATATGATACATTTGGACTTGTCATGTCAGTTATGGAGATGGAGAGCCAACTGACAATGCTGCAAGATTCTATAAGTGGTTTACCGAGGTTTGTAGTTACATTACACCACTTTTAAGTAAATTTTTGGGGTTTACGGTTTCTGTCTCATATTTTCACAATCTATGGTTTACTTAAAGTGATTATAAGTTTTGGAGGACCTTTATTGTAGGGTAAAGAGGAGAGGGGCACCTGGCTTCAACAGCTCACATATGGAGTTTTTGCCCTAGGTAACAGGCAATATGAACATTTTAATAAGGTAAAATACACTGTTTGCATATTTTAAAAGGAACAGAGTTTCATCATCTGATTCTAATGTTGTTCTTTTGAAACAGATAGGTAAAGTTGTTGATGAAGATCTCATTGAACAAGGTATAGTATTTCATGATTTGTATTTTCAAAAGTATTAAATTGGTTATCTTCCCCATTATTATTGATTAAAACTGGAGCATGATACAACTTATCATCTCCACCATCCGTGCTTAAGATTTTTATTTTAAGCTCACAAACCTCTTCTCAAAAATGTTGACATACTTGTGTTAGTACCGTTGTAAGCAGAGGAAAGATGCATTATCAACATTTGTAAGAGAACTGTTTTATAGTTGAAAGACGGAGCTCTACCTGTGGCAGAGCTAGCACCCTGATTATTTGATTCTATCTCCATAATTTTTTTCTTTTCTTTCTCTCAACTCTTGAGAGCATAACGAAATCATCCTAGTGAGGATGCGTAGCTAGTAGAAGTGACATGTATCTAATCTAAATAGCAAAACATATATCAAAGACTTAAGAATGGTGTTAAAGTAGTAACTGACTTTGAGCTTGCTACAGGTGCAAAGCGTCTTGTTCCAGTTGGACTAGGTGATGATGATCAATCCATTGAGGATGATTTTAATGCCTGGTTAGTTCTCTTTCTCCTGCTATCCATCTATCTACTATATAGTCCCTAGAAATGTAATATGCAATTGCTGCAGATAACAATTATATGAAATGTGTCGGTGAATTTATTCATTTTAAATGTCATGAATTGGCTTTTTCTATGCAGGAAAGAAACTCTGTGGCCCGAGTTGGATCAGTTGCTTCGAGACGAGGATGATGTAAATACTGTGTCTACTCCCTATACAGCTGCTATTTCTGAATATCGAGTAGTGATTCATGACCCCACTGTCTCGCCATCTTATGAGAATCATTTCAATGTGGCAAACGGGGGTGCTGTATTTGATATTCATCATCCTTGCAGGTGCTTGGAGTTATGCCTAGTGATTTTATATCCATTCTCATTAAACAAGGCTAAAATAAACCTGTTTTCTTTTCTTGAAGGGTGAATGTTGCTGTTCGAAGGGAGCTTCACAAACCTCAGTCTGACCGTTCTTGCATACATTTGGAGTTTGATTTATCAGGGACTGGTGTAACGTAAGTTGGTTCTGTTTGCTGACAAATAACCATCTCATCTTTTTGTGGTAAACAAGAAAAAAAACAATACCAATGGTTAATTATTATTTTCTTTGACTTCAAATACATTTTGTTAATTTTTTTCTTTGGATATTGTAGTATTTTTAAATGAATAAAAATCCTGGTAGGATATGTTGTAGAATGGAATTTCCTATGACGGTTTTAACTTGTCATGCTTAAAAAATTATTAATGTTGTAGAATGGAATTTCCTATGAGGGTTTTTACTTGTCATGCTTAAAAAATTATTAATGTTAGCTTTACAGGTAAAAAAGAAATGAAAATGTTCATTAGTTTTCCAATTTCCCCCATCCCCGCAGTTCACAATTCTCAAGTACTGACCGGGAAAGCTGTTGACGGCTTTTGTCTTGATATTTCCCAGATATGAAACTGGAGACCACGTGGGTGTTTATGTTGAGAACTGTGATGAAACTGTTGAAGAAGCTGGGAAGTTGTTGGGTCAGAATTTAGATTTGCTTTTTTCTCTTCACACCGACAATGAAGATGGCACTTCCCTAGGTGGTTCTCTTCCACCTCCTTTCCCCGGTCCTTGCACAGTGCGCACTGCATTAGCATGTTATGCAGATCTCTTGAACCCCCCACGAAAGGTTTTACATGATTTACGTTGCACGTGTTCTCCATTTTTTTTCTTTTCTTGTTAAATACATGATTGGTTTTACTGGTTATAATTGTATATTCCAATAGAAAATTTCCTAGTTTTGTATTTAAAAATGAATAAATAGTTTTGATATTCTTCTTTTTCAGGTTGCTTTAGTTGCATTGGCTGCTCATGCTTCTGAGCCTAGTGAAGCAGATAGATTAAAGTTTCTCTCATCTCCTCAGGGAAAGGTAAACGAAATTGCTACAGTAATGTTCATATCCCTTGTTTCAAGTCTGGAATATTTTTTTCCTCCTGCTTTTAATGATATTTTCAATATTGCCTTCCAGGATGAATACTCCAAATGGGTTGTTGGAAGCCAGAGAAGTCTCATTGAAGTGATGGCTGATTTCCCATCATCAAAACCTCCCCTCGGTGTGTTTTTTGCTGCCATAGCCCCTCGTTTGCAGCCTCGTTATTATTCTATTTCATCCTCTCCTAGGTTGGTTATCTTATCTTGTCAAAACTATCTGACTGAAGCTTTATAAGGTAAATGATTGAGGGATAATGTTTTTTCTTCTATTGCCCAGGCTGGCCCCACAAAGGGTACATGTAACTTGTGCTCTGGTAGAAGGTCCAACTCCGACTGGCAGAATTCACAAAGGAGTATGTTCAACCTGGATGAAGGTGACAATTTGCAACTCATATGCTTCCTGTTTCAGCATTCTAGACTCTATGTTGTCATGTTTAGGACCCCTTCCTCCCCGTTGGATGCAGTACCCAAACACGCTATTTTGTAACTAACTTAAAACACTCATGAATGATCAGAATGCTATTCCCTTGGAGAAAAGTCGTGATTGTAGCTGGGCTCCCATATTTATCAGACCATCAAATTTCAAGCTACCAGCTGATCATTCAATTCCTATTATTATGATTGGACCTGGTACTGGTTTGGCACCTTTTAGGGGATTTTTACAGGTATGTGAATATTTTAGGGATACACGTCGTTTTAAGATTTTGCTAAAATTTGATAGTTAGTAGTTAGATAGTGACAATATAGAATGCAGAGGGGACGCGGGTTAAATAGAAAATGATTGATGGGATAGAAACGTTGGTAGTCAAATAGAATCAAAACAGCAAACCAAAATGACGAGTACCTAGTTTTGATTCTGTCTTGATTAGAAAACTAGTACTTTAGAGTCTGTTTGCACTTTGCTTCGTTATGTTCACAAAAGCTATACAAATAAATATAATAAAAGAACTTGCCTTAACTTTTGAAGATATATGGACAAAAGGGTTGTCACATTACATAGCAGCAGAAGCTGAAAATGTGCTGTAATGCAAAGCAATAAATTGGTGCGTCTCCTATGAAGCAAAAGTGAGCACATACTGTTTAAATCCAATTTGGCCCCTTTTAACCGTGATTTTAGGGTTTGTTTGGATGACAAATTAGCATTGCAGTTCAGGATTTTAATCTCAATTCCTATTTTTTAGACTGAAACTAAATCTGATTCAGAAATTATGAATTGTTTGTCCACGTATATTAAAAAACAAGGCTTAGCATTAGAATTTTAAATTCAATTTTAATTTTTTTGTTTAAATGTAAGATCTAGAATGTACAAATAAAAATATATATAAATGTAACATTACAAATTTATGCAATAAATTAAACATCTTAAAGTATAATTATGTAATTATTATTATATAACAAATAATAATAAAATTGGTAATCAAATCCCTCTTCCAAATGATATAATACAAGTGAAACCAATTTATTACAAAATTCTAATTGTTATTAATTCTTGTTTGATCTTTGATTTACCCAGGAGAGACTTGCCCTCAAAGAGGATGGTGTTCAACTTGGTCCTGCATTACTCTTCTTTGGATGCAGGAACCGTCAAATGGTAAATTAATCATTAAATGCACTTCGGTCAAAATGGATTTGCTGAGCAATGTGTGATTTTGTGTTTTTGCTATCTTTATAGGATTTTATTTATGAGGATGAGCTAAATAATTTTGTGGAACAAGGTGCTTTGTCAGAGTTGATAGTTGCATTCTCTAGAGAGGGGCCTGAAAAGGAGTATGTTCAACACAAAATGATGGATAAAGTAAGTGAGGGTAGTGGCCTGTGGAAGCACAAATTTCACTGAATAAATAATTTACTGCCTTAAATTTCTTATGTGCAGGCAGAATACTTGTGGAATCTTATTTCTCAGGGTGGTTATCTTTATGTCTGTGGTGATGCCAAGGGCATGGCTAGAGATGTTCATCGAAGTCTTCATACCATTGTCCAGCAGCAGGTGCTGATTGTCTTTCATCATCCCTCCTTATTTACAAATAACTTTTTAGTCTCAACTCCTATTTTTCCTTAACATGCATATAAAGAGTATTAATTTGCAAAGTTTATAACCAACAAGTATTAGAAAATAAGAGAATTTTTGGAAAGATGGCGGATGAGGATGTTGCGTTGGATGTGTGGTGAGACTAGAAAGAATAGGATTAGAAATGAAAACATTAGAGAGTGTTGGGGTAGTACCTATAGTAGAGAAGATGGTGGAAAATCAATTTAGGTGGTTTGGGCATGTAGAGAGAAGACCGGTAGATTCTGTCTCTAAAGAGATTAGATCGGATGGAGAGAAGTCAAACAACTTAGAGGATGATGAATATCTAGAAAGACTAAAAGAGAAGTTATTAAAATAGATCTCGAGTTTAACAATTTGGATAGAGGCATGGTTATGGATAGAATATTATGTCGGAAGTTGATCCTTGTAACCGATCCCATTTAGTGGGACAAGGCTTGGTTGTTATGCTTGATAATAGGGCCAAGTGATATGTATAACATTGCCAAGTGGTGACTTAAATAAATGGTCCGGGAACTAGTTTTTGGAAAACAAATACATTAGTTTCTCTTTAGGCGACTACATTTTCAGTACGAAATTGTTTGTCCTCGCGCTTTCTAGTGTGCACCAATGGCCATTTTGGCTTTTAGGTGAATCATGAATTGGTTCAATAATTTGATGTTTTGGTTCTGTTCTTTTGCATTGGGTTTACTATAGTGGGGTATTTAGTATTTTAAATTTGTAAAACTAATTTAAAATACCAATGCCCATTTTGGCTTTTAGGTGAATCATGAATTGGTTCAATAGTTTGATGTTTTGGTTCAGTTCTTTTGCATTGGGTTTACTATAGTGGGGTATTTAGTATGATGTTTTGGTTCTGTTCTCTTGCATTGGGTATACTATGGATGTAAATATTTGTTTTTCAGTGCCTCAAATATGATATTAGTGTATCCTTTAGCATATTCACATGCATTTATGAGTATCATTACTTCCCTCTTCTTTCCGTTGACTTGAAACTTGAAGAGTAAGAGGGCGGCTTTGCCAAAGCCCTTCTGTTGAAGTCATTATACGTGTCTACATTATTGTTGTGTTACGCGTTGAAGGGATTTAGGGCCAGTTTGTTTTAGCTTTAAAAAAATGGATTTTTTTTTTGTATTTTTTAAAATGGTTTTTCAAAATATTTCAAATTTTTTTATATTCATTTTTATAAATTGTAAGACAAATTTTGATATCGTACAACATAAAATCTCAAAAATGATTTTTATGAAAATCTATTTGAAATAACTTCAAAATTAAGTGATTTTTTGAAATTTTGATTTTCAATATTTTTTTTTCCGATAAAATGATGAAATATCTAAAATAGTATTTTAAGAATTACTATTTAAACCAAATTTTTTATTTGAAACTTGTATGAAAAATTTCTTTGTAAAATTTTTTTTCACTAATTTTTGTTACATTATAAAAATCATTATAAAAAAAAGCCAAAACAAACGGGTCCTTAACAATGTCATTTTCCATTGTAAATTGTTACTGTCTTGCAGAGCATTTAATTTAAGATGTTATAATATCTCTGGACCAATTTTTGTTTGCATTGGGATATGCAATCCATTACCCAATTTGATGAAACTACATCTGTATTGAATTTCAGGAAAACGCGGACTCTTCAAAGGCTGAGGCTACAGTGAAAAAACTCCAGATGGATGGACGTTACCTAAGGGATGTCTGGTGATTTTCCTGATTGTTCACCTGTCTGGGTTGTGGCGTCCTTGGTATTAGATATGCTATTTTCAAGATGGTTGAAAGATATATTTTTTTAGAGTAAGTACTGCTAGGAAATTTTGGGGCACAGAGGGGGGAGGCTGAATAAGTTTCCTCGAGGAAAGAACTATTTTATGGGCATTTGCCTCTTTCTTTATTATCATCTTTATATTCTCTTATTGTGATAGGCTAGATCCCTTTGGACTAGGATTATATATAGGGGATTGTATAATAATAATAATAATATTAATAATAATAATAATAATAATAATAATAATAATAATAATAATAGTGTAGAAATTGGTTACCAACTTACCAATAATTATTTTATCAATGAAACTGGGGTATTTTTTTTATAAAATAATAAAATGGATCATGGATGTTCAACACTAATCTTCCTGTTTTGGAATCTGAGTTTCAAAAATACAGTCTGAGCATAGGGCCTAGATCTTGTTATTACAATTATGCATCATGATGTTGAAGTTAAGTAATATGTTGAATTATTGTCATCTTAGATTTTTGTCCAGGGCTATGAAGAAAGATGTTCCAATCTAGAACTCATGTTTTCGGTTGTGATGGTGGATTGATGATGGTGTTTGGTGACAATACAATGAAGTATTAAAAGATATCGAACAATATGGAGATAAGTTTGATTATTGATTTTTACTCTAATGATGTGTGATCCAACCAGTAAATCAGAATAGGTGCGTGATCAGTAACATGTCCGTGGTCTTGAATGATTAATGAAAGGATGATGTATATGGAGACACTCCGATGCTTAAGTCAGTTCGGGTGAAAAGTTAAATAAGAAAGGGTTAAAGCATGAAATATATGACTCTTCTGTCGAGAGAGTTTTTATAGTGAGTCCTCAGCGTTTGACTAATGGTCTCTGTTTATTGGGTGAGTGTTCAAGCCCACAACAAATGATTGTCAGGAATCCTACCTAAAAGTAGAAATGAGCAACTCGTGCTCATCGTCCTGGATCAACCATTTCGTACTTCTCGTATAGTGGAGGAACTTGCTCGTTGAGAATGGCAAAATGACTTTGTGAGGTGTGCAAACTCAGTTGGTGATGTGTCCTCGGGTGAGGGGTACGTGGGTAGGGATGACAGGCAGAACCAAATCCGTGGGATCCATCCGCATCCGAACCCGAGTCAACGGGTGAAAATTCGATTTGACTGGGTTTGGGGCACCCGATATTTCGGGTGCGGGTTTGGATAGTGTGAAACCCACACTCGAAACTCGAAATTACACCCGTTTAGATTTTAATTTTAATTGTATACTTTAATTTTAATTGTAATTGTAAATTGTAGAATTTAATTATAATTATAATATTAAGATGTTGAAGATCTTAATTATAATTATAATTAGAGGTGTGCAAAATATCCGGTTGTGTGTAAAATTTTAATTGAAATCTTATTTTGTAAGCAACAATATTTTAGTAGTATATATATATATAATATATATATATATATATATATATATATATATATATATATATATATATATATATATATATATATATATATATATATATATATATATATATATATATATATATATATAAATCTTATTTTGTAAGCAACAATATTTTAGTAGTATATATATATATATATATATATATATATATATATATATATATATATATATATATATATATATATATATATATATATATATATATATACTACTAAAATATTGTTGCTTAGATTTCAATTAAAATTTTACACACAACCGAATATTTTGCACACCTCTAATTATATATATATATATATATATATATATATATATATATATATATATATATATATATATATATATATATATATATATATATATATATATATATATATATATATATATATATATATATATATATATATATATATATATATATATATATACACACACTTGAAAACTAATTATTTTTTTTGAAAAAAATTAATTTTGTGTTTTTGTTACGGGTTTGGGTGAAAAAATCCGAACCCAACGGGTGTGGGTGTGAGTGTTATTTTGTCACCCGAATAGTCTTTGAGTTTGGATTCGGGTTCGAGTGTTGATTTCAGGTGCGAGTGTGGGTAGTGTGAAACCCGAACCGACCCGTTGCCATCCCTACACGTGGGGGAATGTTCTCCATTGACCCCAACAGATTGGACCAGCACTTTGGGTTGTCCTCGACGTAGAACTGGATCAAGCTATGCTTGACGGTGGGTCAATCGTAAGTCCAGTCCATAACAGGAGTTCCAAAATCGTTGCTCCTAAGTAGAGGATCAATGACTTAGAGTCAGTTCGTGTGTTGAAGAGGAGCAAGGGCCTCTGTACGAAAATAGCATTCAATCTGGCTCACAAATGCGAGCTCACATTGTTGTAGACTGTGCTTGCCATTGACGTCTCTTATTCGTGAGTTCGCGCACACGAGGAAGACGTTTTGCTCGTAACTCGTTGGATTTCGCTTACGAGGAAGATGTATTGTGCAGGGATTATGGTCGAGAGTTGCTTGCGTTCACGTTGAGTGTTTGACTTTGCTCGTGAGTTATCATGCTATTCGTAAATTTGCTTCGTTTTTCTCCGAGGCCATGCTCGTGAGGGAATGCGAGCTCACATTGTTGTAGATTGTGCTCGCCATTGACGTCTCTTATTCGTGAGTTCGCGCACACGAGGAAGACGTTTTGCTCGTAACTCGTTGGATTTCGCTTACGAGGAAGATGTATTGTGCAGGGATTATGGTCGAGAGTTGCTTGCGTTCACGTTGAGTGTTTGGCTTTGCTCATGATTTATCATGCTATCCATAAATTTGCTTAAAGTTTTTCTCCGAGGCCATGCTCGTGAGGGAATGCGAAAGTTTGTCGCTTGTGTTCGACAAAAGATGCTCAATGTCGTGAAATCCGGAAGGTTGATGGGACTTGAAGAGACAAATGCTTTGTCCCCTCGAGTCATACATCATAGTTGTTAAATGTGTAATGATGACCTATGAATAAGGGTAATTATGGCAACATGTTTGCCCACACAGTGGAGTTGTCTTACAAATAAGAAGAATGGAGAGTCATTTGAGAGGTTTGCTTTCTTCATCCTTCTACCTTTCCTCCGAGTTGCAGAGTATCCTCGCCACTGTTGCCAAATCGTCATTAACCTTCATCGCTTTCCCAAATCAAGTTAGTTTTCCTCTTCTCCTGGCTTGCATGTTGATGTTAGTTCTAGAATATCTTTTTTTCTTCCATTTGTGTTCGATTCCGATGGGTGTTGATGTTTGGTGGTGGTTTTGCCATTTCAAAATGCCGATTGTTGGGGGATTTCTCTGCTAGAACTGTGTTTTTTGAGTAGGAAAGTTAGTGTTTCACGTGTTATCTCTTCTGATAGCCACCCTGACACCATCGTTAAGGCGGTGAATAGAACCTGCACAAGTGAGCTCATGAATTTTCTGATGAAGCTTCATGTCGAGAAGGCTATTCTCTGTGGTTTTGGTGTTGAATCAACTGAGACCCCCATCGAGGATAAGGTCCTCACGATTTCCTTGCTTGACGTTGGATAACGGCTTTGGTTGAGTGCAACGTCTTCGTGCCTCTCCTCACTTTCACTTAATTTGCAGTAGAATGGTGAATTTGATTTGATTGTCGAATTCACTATTGTCCTATGCATTTCAGGTTTGTATAGCTCGTAGCGGCGAGGGCCTTCGGTTGGTCGACACAATCAACGATCCTGAATTAAATTGGGTCAATAGCCTCGTGTTTTGATGAGTTCCCAAAGTGCGTTTACGATCGTCGAGGAAGGCGTTGGGTACTCGGAGGCTCCGAAGAACTGGGCAGCTTATAAAACTAAGCGGGAGGAACGAGTTTGCTCGCGTTTCTCGGGGAATCATTTTGCTATGTATGAGTATGCCTCAAAGATACGGGGCTTCGTTTCCATTCAACGGTCTATAAATGTGCATTTTTGATCGGTAGGAGTTAGCGCTCTCTCAGCTACATCCGAACTTGATTGCGTTTATTCGAGCCTTCGAGATCGTGTGCCAATATCTTAAGATTTTCACCACAATTCCTCTATTCCTCCGTTGTTTCAACCTTCAACGACAAACTTCGAAGGGGAAACACAGTTGGGTGTCCCTTTAGTAGCCAAAGAAGTTGTTCAAAGCGTTTACGGATTCCGTTCGCACTTTTGAGGATATGTATTATACAATTAAGCCTGTGATAACCATCGATTCCGTGTTCGAGTGTGTGGTTGTAACCGAAGAATATGGGAGTGTGCGTCGCGATGAGGACGGGGATGAGGTGACGAGGATGGTCTCGAGGTTCGCCATTCGCTAGAGTAACACCCAATTTGATGAAAGTACAAATTATTATATTACTAAGCCTAATAAGTTGGACCACGAGGACCAACGTGGCTTCGTCAAGCTTGTGAAGTTCGTTGACAACTTCACTCCTGCTCGGTGGGAGACTAAGAACAGGGAGATTGTCCTCGATGAGTATGGTCAACCCATTTATGAGGCTCGATATATCAACACTAATGAGCTTTTCGTGTGTGATATTGTCGAGGATGCTATATCGCTTTTAGGTAGCTGTTTTTTCTTTTAACTTATTTGTATGCTTATTCTTTCTCGATATGTTAACCCGTGCCCTCCATTTGTCGAAGATAAAATGATAGACCTTCAAGATCGTGTGATCAAGATGACGATGGATAAAGGGAATAATGCAAAAGGTTGAAAGAGGAGCTAAACAAATCAAATTATCCAACTCCTAAACCAATCCAATGGTGACTCCGGTCTCAGTTCTTCTTCTTCACAAGGGGACAACTAGTCTCCCCTTCAACGGACACCTGACCAAGAAAAGGCAACACGTGGAGGATGTCGCAGATATAGATCTCACGAGGGTTGTTGCCGAGGACAAGTTCGTGCTACTCCCTTGCTATTCTAATTGGGGTTCTTTGAGGGGGGGGGGGCATTCTCTGGTTGTGTCTCGGGCAGAGTCTTCGGCCATCCCGGGCCTCGATATGACAGTCACAAAAAATGCATTGGTTCAAGATGTGGCCGCTTTGATGAGGGTCCTAGAAGTGGCCTTGGTCCTTAATGATGAGGATACCTGCTCTGCTGGCAAAATGGAGAAGTTGCAGACAACAAATGCGATGCTTGCAGCGGAGGTGCTCAGGCTGGAGACCGCTTTTGACGACTATAAAGGGAAGTATCAGATCCAGACTGAGATTGTTACCGAGCTACGTGATAAGAAAAAGGAACTAGCCAAGTTAACTATGGACATGACTACTTTGACTCTCGAGCATGCTACTAAGAAGAAGAAGTTTGAGGACAAAATTTCTGCCTTAGAAGCTGCTGTGGCCCCTATCGAGGATGAGCATGCCGACGTAAATGCCTTGCTGACCCGGACTGAGTTGGTTTCCCAAATTAAGAGGATTGTGTGGATCTTGTCGAGATGAGATTTGAAAATGAAGTGGCTCAGCTCCAAATCGTTCGATGTTAACATCAAGGACTTGTTGATTAACAACAAGGACCCATAATGTTCTTTTCCTTTTGAGTCACTTTGTTGTTTTCCAACCTGGACACATTATCAACTACGACATTTTCTACTCCATTTTTATCTAGGATTTTTAAGTTGAACTCTTATAACAACAATATCCATCGGAGTAACCTCGACTTAGAATCTCATTTGTTGAAGAGATATTTCAATGCTGCATGATCCGTAAAAATAACAACTTTGGAACCAGTTAGACGTGCCTAATTATTTTCCAATGTGAACACCATGGCCAGTTATTCTTTTTCGGTGGAGGTGTAATTCACTTGATTTTCATTGAAAACCTTACTATCATAATAAATTGCATGGAAAAAGTTCTCATGACGTTGACCAAGAACTGCTTCTACCACGTAATCACTCGCATCACACAAAAGTTCAAAGGGAAGTTCCCAATTTGGAGTGACAATTTCAGGTGTTGTAACTAACTTATCTTTAATACTAGAAAAGGATTCCAAATAGTCAACATCAAAATCAAAATCATTTTCTTTCACTAGGAGGTTAAAAGAAGGTTTCATAATCTTGGAGAAGTCTTTTATGAACCACTGGTAGAAACGGGAAGGTCCTAAGAAACTCTTCACTCCTTTTAAATTAATGGGAGGATTAATTTTTCAATAATATCTATTTTGGCTTGATAGAACTCAATACATTTTGATGAGATTTTGTTTCCTAAAATGATGCATTCGATTACCATAAAGTGGCATTTTCCCTAATTTAAAACTAGGCTCGTTTCAATTCATCTTTTTAGAACATCATTAAGGTGATCAAGACATTTATGAAAATCACTACCAAATACAGAAAAGTCATCCATAAATACCTCTATGGAGTTTTCAATCATATCAGAGAAAATGGAAAACATGCATTTTTGAAAAGTAGTTAGAGCATTGCATATATCGAATGGCCTCCTGTGATGGGAAAGCACTCCAAAAGGGAATGTAACAACGGTCTTCTCTTGGTCATAGGGATCTACAACAATTTAATTGTATCCCGAATAACCATCTAAGAAGCAATAATAAGTTTGACTTGCTAGTCTCTCCAACATTTGATCCATGAAAGGTAATGGGAAATGATCTTTTCGAGTAGCTTGGCTTAACCAATGATAATCAATACACATACACATCTAGTAACTGTTCGAGTTTGAATTAACTCGTTCTTTTCATTTTAAACGACAATCATAGCTCCCTTCTTCGAAACTACATGCACTGGACTTATATCAAGGAATATCATAAATAGGATAGATCATACATGCTTCACATAACTTTAGAACTTCTTTTCTCAACACTTATTTCATGGTAGGATTTAGTCTTATTTGAGTTGAACTATTGGCTTGAGTTCTTCCTCGAGTTTTATCTCATGGATGCAATAAGTTGGACTTATACCTTTCAAATCCGTAATATTCCAACCAAGTGCTTTCTTGTTCCCTCATAATACTCTTAACAAATTTTCTTCTTCCATAATAGATAAGGAACTACTAATGATGGTTGGTTGCAACGGTTTCTCCCCCCAAAATATATAATCCAAGTATTTCATAAGCTCTTTCAATTTAATATCCTTTGTAATTTGTGTTGGACTCTGTTGCTCACTACCACCTAATTCTTCAATATTTCTCATGGCTTTCTCAACTAATATATCTTGTAGTAGAAGTAAACATTGTGATATCTCCATATCATATTCATTTTTAACCTTTTAAACTAAATTTATAATAGCTTGATTCATCGGTGGTGAAGGTGTTTCTACTGCAGTTACCTCTTGAACAACCTCTTCCTATATACCAGTTTTGTAGCACCGAGGATTCTCTATGATGTTTCATTGCTTCGAACACATCAAACACAAATTTTTCTTTGTTGAATCTTAATATTAACTCTCCCAATCCCATAATAATCATAGCTTTAGTTGTTGCTAAGAACGACTTACCTAAAAATAAGGGCGTTTCAGAGTCATCTGGCATATAAAAAATCATAAAACCGACTAGAAATAACAAATCATCCACTCTTACAAGTACATCTTCAAGAAATCCATAAGGGTAAGTGATAAAATGATAAACTAAAGTAAGAGTCATCTCAGTTGGCTTAAGTCCTCAACAATTCAACTTTCACATCATAGACAATAACATCAGATTGATGCTAGCTCATAAAACAATCAAATCATGACCTATTGTTAGTGAACCAATATAACATGGAATAATAAATCTACATGGATCAGTGAATTTAGGTAGAAGTTTGTAATAAATTATTTAATTTCATTCTTTTGACAAAACAATGTTCTCGTCATAATGTTCTCGTCATACTTCAATTTACGCTTTCCAGATAAGAGTTCATTCACAAATTTAGCATAAGATGGCATTTTCTCGAGAGCTTCACGTAATGGAATGCTAACATGTATATTGGTAAGCATCTCCATGAACTTTTTGAATTGCCCCACTTCACTTTCCTTCTCTGATGTGTTTTTTCAAAATTCGGTAAGATGGTTTGACATAGTAAGGTAGTCAATGTTAGGTTCATTTAGGATTTGTTTCTCAGTCATTCTCAAAGATGCTTTTCGATCTATAGGTTTGTCAACCGTAACCCCACCGAGCCTTTGCTTGTTTCCTAACTTTACTCTCCCTCTGATTTTTCTTAATCTCTTTTTCAACTCCTACATCTTTTTCAATCTTTTCATGATCCTCACTCGCTTATTTTCACTCACCATTATTTTAGGTTTAAAGGTACCACTCTATTTCTCAACTTAATGGCTTTGAAACTCTCATTTTTTGGGTTGTCTACTATATTTCCGACAAATCACCCACTTGAACTATTTTGTGCTGCCATTTTCCCAGACAATTGAACAACTGCCATTTCTAAATTTTTGATGGAAGCTTCAGTGTTCTTACTCAGGGTGTCCCGACTCTTGGTCATTTCTACCAGTGTCTTATACATTTCTTCCTAATTCTTTCCTACTTGTTCAAAACTTGCTTGAGTGGCTTTCATAAATTTGGTCAAGGATTCTTCAAGTGGTGATGGTTTCCTTTGTGGTGCTTAAAGAGCCCGTGGAACTTCCAAATTTGCATTCAAAGACATATTATTGCTCCATTTAAAATTTGGGTGATATTTCCAACCAGGATTGTAGGAATTAGAATAAGGATTATTTTATGAAAGTTTGGTGCATATTGAGCTTCAACACCATCCCTCTCTAGCACACCATTTCCATTTGCATGTTCTTCCCCATAAAAATCACAATGTAGTATCTGAACCTGAATCACATTTGCTATAACAATAGCGATTGTAACTAACTATTTCGAAAAAACCTCAAGTTGAGCCAAAATTTTTGTATTAGAATCTATTTCAAGCACAACCTTTGGTTTGATTCTTTGGTCACTTGTTGAGAAATACTCATTTTGGCACATTATTTTGATAAATTGTTTTACTTCGTCTTCATTTTTAGTTCTTATGACACTTCCAGCTGAGGCATCCAAAAGCATTCTCGCTTGAGCTTTAAGACCACCGGTAAAATGTTCCGTATGCTCCATAGTTATCATATTGTGATTCAGACATTTTCGAAGTAATAACTTGAATCTCTCCTATGCACCAGATAATGATTTAGCCTCACCATGGTCAAAATTTGAAATTTTAGCTATTCTCTCGACAAAATGAGCATTAGAGAAAAACCTTTATAGAAACTTATCCTCCAAATCCTTCCAAGTCTGAATAATACCGTTTGGTATAAACAGTCCTTTGCTTTGCCTATTTGAGAGAAACCAAATAACAATAATTTCACCTGATCTTCAGTCACATTATTCAGCTTCCACATCGATCAAGTATCATAAAATTTAGCCATATGCTCCCAAGGATCACTGATAGCTTACCCATCGAATGAGTTGTCTCTAAAACCTAAAAGCACAATTTTTTTTATATCAAAAGTCATAGGGTTAGCCGATTGTAAACCTAATAATATCTATCCAACATCAGTTCGCCTACAATAATCTCCTATTGTTTCTCTCGGTGGATTAGCCATGTATTATCTTTCTTCTTTCATTTGTCTTTATCTTGTTGTGCTTCTCTTATCGCTTTATGAAATTATCATGCGGTTCTTTCAACTTCTAAATCTATTGGTATTAGTGTCAAACTTGAATCTCGCATAAAAAACATATAATACATCGGTAGCACTACACAAAACCAAAATGAATAAGAGTACAAAATAAGAAGCAAACAATAACTAGAAAAAAAAATTAAAACTTAAAACAAAAATGTTGCACAAAATTTTCCTTATTGAAATTAATCAACAATCCCCGATAACGTTGTCAAAAACATGATAACAAAACTAGCATCTGAATTAATCATGTCGAAGTAATAAAAATATAGATCGTATACATAGGGATTGATTAATTTAACAAGGTTATTATTTGCTCTTAAAGTAAATTTGCGTGTGTGTGTGTGTATGTATGTGTGTGTGTGTGTGTTTGGGGGGGGGGGGGTCAGATTTTTTTCCAAGAGTAAATTTGTGTGAATAAAAATAATAGAAATATGATAATAAAAAAGCGACCGGGTTTCGTTTCGAGTCCAATGGTTATCACTGTTGGTAATTGTCTATATTCTCTCGTATTGATTTTATAGAATTACGATAAATTAACACGACCGTTACACCCAATTTTTTGGTGTATAACTCACTATTCTTAATGATAACTTCCTAATCCCTCAGGAAAATTCAAAGTAAAAACAACCAAGAACGCTCATTAATTTATTGATCACAAACTTATAATTAACTATCCCTAGTTAATTACTAAGTTTGAACAATTATCCTAGATCCAGTTCACAATTAAGAGGGACAAATCATACTACCCTTAGCATAACACCTAAAAACTAAAAGCCTCTCACCTCATGTGAGTTGATCCTCTCTTACCATCACAAACATCACCAAACAAAGTCTCTCACCACAGTGAGAAGATCTTAACCACCATTAACCACTAAGGCGTTTGATTATTCCCTACCCGCATTGGGATGCAACACACTCATGTACTTTTTTTGGACAAGTACAGGTACATCTTCAATGATGCACACAATGAATCCTACTTTAGAGAAATTACTCAAATATTATAACCTTCTGGTGAAAAGGATGGAGGTAAAGTTGCTCTTTTCTCCAACAAAATAAAGATATAAATGTTGATAACCCAAAGCCACTTGACTTAAAGATAAAATCTTCTAGAAAACCGCTAGCTTAAGAACCAAGTTACACTCATTTTGAGAGAAATATAATCACGCTTGCACCAAACTTGGTGCGTATCGAACATAAGAACAAAAATGACTACTCGTAACAATATACTCGAATGAGAAAATTTTCCATGGAACATGCTTAACATGAACAAACACAAATATGATGAAACTTTTGGGGTAAAAGGATAGGTTGATAGTACAACTATGAAGGTTTTGCATAGAGATATACAAGTTCATCTTATCCCATCCAACTCCATACTAGCCACCCCATTCATCTGGAAATGACGATGACCCATTCGACCAAGTTAACTTCAACGAGTAGGGATGGCAGGCAGACCCAAACCCACGGGCCCCACCCGCACCCGAACCCGAATCAACGGGTAAAAACCCGATTTGACTGGGTTTGGGTTCGAGTTCGGGTGCCACCCGATATTTCGGGTGCGGGTTTGGGTAGTGTGAAACCCATACCCGAAACCCGAAACTACACCCGTTTAGACTTTAATTTTAATTTTAATTGTATACTTTAATTTTAACTTTAATTTTAATTGTATAATTTAATTTTAATTTTAATTGTAGATTGTAGAATTTAATTATAATTATAATTAGGGGTGTGCAAAATATCTTGTTGTGTGCAAAATTTAATTGAAATCTTATTTTGTAAGCAACAATATTATATTAGTAAATAGAACTTATAATCCTTCTTATAATTAACTAATATATATATATATATATATATATATATATATATATATATATATATATACTTGAAAACTAATTAAATTTTTTAAAAAAATAATTAATTTTGTGTTTTTGTTACGGGTTTGGGTTTGGGTGGAAAAACCCGAACCCAACGGGTGTGGGTGCGGGTGTTATTTTGCCACCCGAATAACCTTTGGGTTTGGATTCGGGTTCGGGTGTTGATTTCGGGTGCGGGTTTGGGTAGTGTGAAACCCGCACCCGACCCGACCCGTTGCCATCCCTATCAACGAGGATCTAAATGATCTTCACCATGAACTGTAACAACAAATTTGTAATGATAGTTTTCAAATTAATGAAAAATTTATGTTATTTTTATTCATTTGGTTATTTTATAATTTTGTTTTGATAAGCAATTGTATTGAAAGGAGAAACAAGGATTCTCCAACCCGAACAATAGCCGAACTAAAGCGGCAAAGAAAACCAACCTAAAACCCTAGTCTAGTTACGTAAAGTCTAACAGATGGTACATCCAATCAATAAAATTACATTTCCTACGGCCTAATTCTAACAATCTCCAAGAAATAGTAACAATACGATTGAAGATGATATCTACATCCCAAACGGAACCGTTAAATATAATGTTGTTCCGATAATTCTAGATGCACCAAGAAGAAATAATCCACACATAACAACTCATGTACTCCTTGCTTTTGGAAAACAAAGCAAGGAACCACAAAAGAGCGTGATTGCAATAAGAGTCAACAACTATTGGTTGAAAACCTAACTAGTCAGATAACAAGTTCCAAAGATCCAAAACCTTAGAGCAGGAATGGAATAAATGATCGACGTCTTCTTCTTCTTGGAAACATAGAGCACAAACCTTATAGTAGGGAGATGTTACGATACCTTTGGCGGCAAGATTCAGTCGGGTCGAAAATCTATCGAAAGTCAAACTCCATGCAAAACTCTTCAACTTTAAAGGGACCTTGGTTTTCCACACCACCTTTAGAAATAGCTTCTCTGCATCTGGAAAATAAATCCCGGGACTAAATTCATCAATATGCCATAACAAATTTTAACCGAAAAAACTTTATTTTCCTCCGGACTCCAATCCCACCTATCTTCCACATTGCGAAGAACCTGAAAATCAGCGAGAAAAGAGTAAAATTCCAAAACAACATCATGATCAATAATAATTCCTGGCAGCCAACAGGATTGGAAATTCCAGATCCAAGTATCCTGGAACCAATGACCATAATCATTAATCACACAATGTTTATCCGTTGCAGCTTGGAATATATATGGAAAAATGGACTTCAGATGCTGGTTTCTGCTCCATAACGCATTCCAGAATGGAATTTTGCTTCCACAACCAAGGGACGGTTTCACCAAAGACGTGAAATTGAAATTTGAATTACTGAACTTAATATTAAGCAAATCCTTCATCCACAACGAAGCAAATTTGGGGTGAGATTCCGGTTCAAATTCCAAAACCAAATATCCAAGCCTTCCATATCTATAAGAGAGAAAATTCCTCCAGATTTCGTCCCCACCCGAGAGGAACTTCCAAAGCCACTTCGAAAGCAAGGAAAGGGTGAAGGTCCCTATATACTTGATTCCAAGACCACCAAGCTCTTTAGATTTACAAAGAGTTCTCCACTTGAACCATGCAATAGAATTTTTATTCGCCGAACCCGACCACAAGAAGCGACGCTGGATTGCTATGATTTGTTTTACTATGCCTGTAGGAGCTTTAAAGAAAATAAGATGGTGAATCAGCATATTAAGGAGGAAAAAATTAATCAATGAAACTCTACCTCCGATGGACAAGTTTCTCCCAACCCAAGTATTCAGCCTTGATTTTAGACAGTCAAGAATAGGCTGCCAAAATGAAACACTGCGATGATTTCCATAAATAGTGACTCCAAAAAATTTGAAAGGCAAAGAGCCTGAATTGCAGCAGAGGAAAACTTCAGCTACTCTCATAAATACGTCATCAATGTCTACTCCATAAATACAACTTTTAGAAAAGTTGATTTTGAGACCGAAGACCATTTCAAATCTTCTAAGAATAGACTTTATGGCCCATAAATTCTGAAAACCCCCATCGCAAAACAATAGCGTGTCGTCAGCAAATTGTAAAATAGCTATGGATTGATTGCCTCCAAACCCGTAACCAGTATACATATTCAAAATGGAATCTCTTATAACCAACAATGCTAGAGATTCCACAACTAACGTGAAGAGCAACGGGGCAAGCGGATCGCCCTGTTTCAAGCCTCTCGTAGCAACAAAATCTTTGGATGGGGAATCATTAATCATGACTGAAATACAACTATTATAGACATTTCCTTCAATGCACTTGATCCAATTTGTTTCAAAATTCATAGATTTAAGAGGGTGGATCAAAAAACCCCAATCTACACAATCGTAAGCTTGCACTAAGTCAACCTTGAACAAAAGACATTTCCTCTTCCCTCTTTTCACTGAATCAATGGTTGCATTTGCTAACAACATAACATCCAGGATGTTCCTACCAGAGATGAAGGATGATTGAATCAGAGAGACCAAATTCGCAATGACAGTAGCAAGCCTAGAAGTCATAAGTTTATATATTACTTTGGATACACAACTAACAAGGCTGATGGGCATAAACTCACCAAAGTGTTGAGCACTGTCCAACTTAGGTACCAAAACTAGGAATAAAGAAGTGAAATCCTTCAGCAAGTTACCAGTCACAGAAAAGTGCATAATGTAACTAACAAAATCTGAACCAACAACATCCCAACATTCTTTGAATAACTTAAACGAAAATCCATCCGGTCCAGGAGCCTTATTACCGTCACAGTCAAAAACTACGCTACAAATTTCAATAGGCGTGAAAGGAGCATCCGACTTTGCTCTGTCAAACAAGTTCATCTTGCTGCAATCAGTAAGATTCAAGATAGGTTTAACAAACGCCTCCTTATTGAACTTGGACTTGAAGAAAGACAAAGAAACTTTTTTAATCGAAACCATATCCTCTTGCAAAACACCATCGTGAAACATTGCTGAGACGAAGTTCGGCCCGTTCCTAGATTTTAACGAGCTGTGGAAATACCTGCTATTAATGTCCCTTTCCTTCAGCCATTTGGAACGGGATTTTAGATAAATCATGCTTTCTTTTAACCTCAAATTTCTCCAAAAAGACTCGTGATCTTTACCTTTACGAATCAACTCAGCTTCGGTTAAACCAGTCAGTTTTCCTTCCAACAACTCATCGAATTCGTTAAAGCACACCATATTGTTATCTATTTTGAGGTCCAGCCAACCAAAATTATTGGTGTTCCACCACTTCATCTGATCCTTAAGTGCTGTTAGTTTTTGTTTCAGAACGAAAGGAGGAGAAACGTAAAACGAAAAAGAACTCCAAGAATCCCTTATAAAAGACTTGCAATCCTTGTGATCAAGCCAACAATTGAAGAAACAGAAAGGTTTAGGGCCAGAGTTAGAGTTATTGGACTTAATCCAAACTGGACGGTGATAAAAATATCCCAGGATCCCACCAGCTGACCACTGAAATCCCAATGCTCAATCAAGGATTCATCGATAAGAAACCTGTCGATCTTACTGCAAGAAAAACCATTGGGGCTGAACCAAGAAAACCTGTTGCCCACAAAAGGAAAATCAACCAACTCCAAATCATTGATAAAAGAACTAAACTCCACACTTTCGATAGCAGACCAGGATGCCAAGCCAAATCTCCCCCCTACATATTTAACAACATTAAAGTCTCCTCCAATTAACCACCTTCTCCCCGGGTTGTTAGATTTGAGGTCAAGAAGCTCTGACCATAGTCTACGTTTATCTCTCAAGGCTTGAGGTGAGTAAATGTTAATCACAAACAAATAGGAATTATTCCAGGAGAAAATGGAGCACAAGAAACCAAAAACTTTAATAGACGAAATGCATTGAAATAAGCCTTTCCTCCAAATGGTCAAAAGGCCACCCGAAGCTCCCATCGAACAAGAAGCAGACCATTCAAAACCACTATTACCCCATAAGCTCCTAACCACAAATTCCTTCATGTTCTGAATTTTTGTTTCCTAAATTAAGCATAAATCTACCCTACCTACCATTAAGGATTTCCTGATTCATTTCCTCTTCATAGGCAAGTTGCAGCCTCTAACATTATAACAAACCAAAATCATTGAACATAATTGTTAACACCCTTCCTAAAGTCGAATTGAGACTTGTCCCTAGTCTCAAGATTCCTCACTTCGCTTTCAAACACATCCTCATTACCAACAACTTCTAACCCCAAAAGTTTAACCGATTCCCAAACCTTGTGAGGAACACTATCAAGGCCAAGTTAGCATCGAGAATTACCTCTTTGAACATCCGAATCATCAATTGATTAAGAGGTTTCGAAAGGATAGAGGAATAAACAACTTCAATAATAGGGGGGAGATACAAACTTCTTCTTCTTGAGATGAGAACACTTTTTGGGCTTTTGAGACACACTCCTCGAAGGGCCAGGACATGAAGTGTTAAGGAGAGTGGAATAAAAAGAAGGTGAAAATGGTATTTGGATGATGTCATAAACCTCAACAATTGATTTCTTCTTTTTAGATTTGTTTCCGCAGAGACCCCTAATTGAAACTCCCGGGGAAAATGAAATATGATCCGATCCAGAAATGTCCAATAAGTTCTTTTGGGCCGACCCAAACGAAACACCATCCACCTGTAAGGGAGCCAAAGAGGCATCTACTTTCTTTCCAAGCCCAAGGTTCGTAACTGCCTCGTCAAAAGAGAGGGCTTTGTCCATCTGAGACGCAACCAGAGGGTCCACCAAAGCCAAGTTGTCAAATCCTAAACTATCCTCCCTGCAAACTACCTTTTCATGGCTTCTATCTGCACTGTTTCCTATAGAGTCAACAATGAAGGAATTAGATGTGACTGCACATCTGTTGACCTTGTTAACCTTAACTGCTAAAACCCTGTTGACATTAGCCTCCATAGGACTGCCAAAGCTATCTAGACCAACACCTCTATCATCCTCCTAAAACGCATTGGTCCATGAGCTTAAACTATATCCTTCATCAAACTCAGAAGATGACGAATCAGTTCCAGAATCCTCAACGTGTTCAAAATGTTCTTGATCGCCCTCATCAAAAGAAACACCTTCAAAGTCTTCAAACAATATAATGGTAAAGACCGAGCCAATAATTTCTAACTCCAGGAATTCATTGATAATTCCATTTGATTTTGACTTTAAGAGAAATCTAATTCATACTAAAATAGAGAGCATTCCAATATGTATTATTTATTTAGAACTTCCATAAAGTTGGTATGATAAAAAAATTCTTTTAAAAGTTGCTCGAGGACAAGTAACAAGTTAAGGCTGTGATTATTCACCAATTTACTATGTTTCATCATTAGATTTATGTGAATTTTATAATATTTTATTGTTTCTAAGTAGTAAATTTAGTAATATTTGCAAGAATAATAAACAAATGTGGTTTCCAATGAGTTAATGGCACTTTCTTGATAATAATGATGTAAAAATATTTTATTTGTGTTGTAGGTCTAGCTACAAATACCCATATTCCAAAGAGAGACACAATAAAGCATAATATTCAGAGGCTTCATACATACCCGTTCAAGGAAAAATTCATATCTGTCCATATGCATATGCAAGTTCCCATAAGCATACGCTTCATCAAACCAAGCGTCAAGATACTTCATATACGTATCATGTTCAACACAAGCCTGTCCATACACATATGCAAGTTACCATACACTTGTGATAATGTAAAAAACATTCAGACACTAATATTTGGGTTGTAGGCTCAATTTCTACCATATATTCAAAAACCCTTATTTCTATCTGATAATCTTGAATTTAGACGACGAAAAAAGTACTTTGGAGTAGAGAAAATACCGTAGGAACAATGGGGAGTACTATTTAACAAATTATGTGTTTAAGCTTCCTCATCGCTAATTATTGTGTAATGTTTATAAATTTTTCAATATATTTTGTGAGAGGTATTAGCGGCTAAACTCCTTAGTTTTAGGGATGAGTTACTGTCATTGATGAACTTTGTAATAATTAAGTAGTTTTTTCCCGCTTGATTTATTATTATTATTATTATTTCTATTTTGTGATATTTAACTCCTGATAAAGCTATAAGCCTGTAGAGGGAGGATGACGAAAACAATACCATAATATTAGGCATTATGCTTTTGAACAGACTATGCTGACGATGTACAAGCATTGTTTCAATTCCTAAACAGTGGAGATATAAGGAAGTTAATCCCTAGTCAACCCTTTTGAGCCTATGAAGTAGGAGTTTTCATTCTCATGCAAATTAAAACCCTTATTCATAACCTGGGGCAGGGTAGTTACTCGGTTAACTCAAATATGCCAATTATCTGTGTTGTACACAACTAATGATGGTTCTCTGTAATCATTAAACCTGACAGTCAATATCCAACAAAAGAAAAACCCACTAAGTCAAAACCTATGAAGGAGACTTAGTAAAAAAATTGAGAAACTTTTTTAATCGAAACCATATCCTCTTGCAAAACACCATCGTGAAACATTGCTGAGACGAAGTTCGGCCCGTTCCTAGATTTTAACGAGCTGTGGAAATACCTGCTATTAATGTCCCTTTCCTTCAGCCATTTGGAACGGGATTTTAAATAAATCATGCTTTCTTTTAACCTCGAATTTCTCCAAAAAGACTCGTGATCTTTACCTTTATGAATCAACTCAGCTTCGGTTAAACCAGTCAGTTTTCCTTCCAACAACTCATCGAATTCGTTAAAGAACACCATGTTGTTATCTATTTTGAGGTCGAGCCAACCAAAATTATTGGTGTTCCACCACTTCATATGATCCTTAAGTGCTGTTAGTTTTTGTTTCAGAACGAAAGGAGGAGAAACGTAAAACGAAAAAGAACTCCAAGAATCCCTTATAAAAGACTTGCAATCCTTGTGATCAAGCCAACAGTTGAAGAAACCGAAAGGTTTAGGGCCAGAGTTAGAGTTATTGGACTTAATCCAAACTGGACGGTGATAAAAAATATCCCAGGATCCCACCAGCTGACCACTGAAATCCCAATGCTCAATCAAGGATTCATCGATTAGAAACCTGTCGATCTTACTGCAAGAAAAACCATTGGGGCTGAACCAAGAAAACCTGTTGCCCACAAAAGGAAAATCAACCAACTCCAAATCATTGATAAAAGAACTAAACTCCACACTTTCTCTAGCAGACCAGGATGCCAAGCCAAATCTCCCCCTACATATTTAACAACATTAAAGTCTCCTCCAATTAACCACCTTCTCCCCGGGTTGTTAGATTTGAGGTCAAGAAGCTCTGACCATAGTCTACGTTTATCTCTCAAGGCTTGAGGCGAGTAAATGTTAATCACAAACAAATAGGAATTATTCCAGGAGAAAATGGAGCACAAGAAACCAAAAACTTTAATAGACGAAATGCATTGAAATAAGCCTTTCCTCCAAATGGTCAAAAGGCCACCCGAAGCTCCCATCGAACAAGAAGCAGACCATTCAAAACCACTATTACCCCATAAGCTCCTAACCACAAATTCCTTCATGTTCTGAATTTTTGTTTCCTAAATTAAGCATAAATCCACCCCACCTACCATTAAGGATTTCCTAATTCTTTTCCTCTTAATAGGCAAGTTGCAGCCTCTAACATTATAAGAAACCAAAATCATTGAACATAATTGTTAACACCCTTCCTAATGTCGAATTGAGACTTGTCCCTAGTCTCAAGATTCCTCACTTCGCTTTCAAACACGTCCTCATTACCAACAACTTCTAACCCCAAAAGTTTAACCGATTCCCAAACCTTGTGAGGAACACTATCAAGGCCAAGTTTGCATCGAGAATTACCTCTTTGAACATCCGAATCATCAATTGATTAAGAGGTTTCGAAAGGATAGAGGAATAAACAACTTCAATAATAGGGGGGGAGATACAAACTTCTTCTTCTTGAGATGAGAACACTTTTTGGGCTTTTGAGACACACTCCTCGAAGGGCCAGGACATGAAGTGTTAAGGAGAGTGGAATAAAAAGAAGGTGAAAATGGTATTTGGATGATGTCATAAACCTCAACAATTGATTTCTTTTTTTTAGATTTGTTTCCGCAGAGACCCCTAATTGAAACTCCCGGGGAAAATGAAATATGATCCGATCCAGAAATGTCTAATAAGTCCTTTTGGGCCGACCCAAATGAAACACCATCCACCTGTAAGGGAGCCAAAGAGGCATCTACTTTCTTTCCAAGCTCAAGGTTCGTAACTGCCTCGTCAAAAGAGAGGGCTTTGTCCATCTGAGATGCAACCAGAGGGTCCACCAAAGCCAAGTTGTCAAATCCTAAACTATCCTCCCTGCAAACTACCTTTTCATGGCTTCTATCTGCACTGTTTCCTATAGAGTCAACAATGAAGGAATTAGATGTGACTGCACATCTGTTGACCTTGTTAACCTTAACTGCTAAAACCCTGTTGACATTAGCCTCCATAGGACTGCCAAAGCTATCTAGACCAACACCTCTATCATCCTCCTAAAACGCATTGGTCCATGAGCTTAAACTATATCCTTCATCAAACTCAGAAGATGACGAATCAGTTCCAGAATCCTCAACGTGTTCAAAATGTTCTTGATCGCCCTCATCAAAAGAAACACCTTCAAAGTCTTCAAACAATATAATGGTTAAGACCGAGCCAATAATTTCTAACTCCAGGAATTCATTGATAATTCCATTTGATTTTGACTTTAAGAGAAATCTAATTCATACTAAAATAGAGAGCATTCCATTATGTATTATTTATTTAGAACTTGCATAAAGTTGGTATGATAAAAAAATTCTTTTAAAAGTTGCTTGAGGACAAGTAACAAGTTAAGGCTGTGATTATTCACCAATTTACTATGTTTCATCATTAGATTTACGTGAATTTTATAATATTTTATTGTTTCTAAGTAGTAAATTTAGTAATATTTGCAAGAATAATAAACAAATGTGGTTTCCAATGAGTTAATGGCACTTTCTTGATAATAATGATGTAAAAATATTTTATTTGTGTTGTAGGTCTAGCTATAAATACCCATATTCCAAAGAGAGACACAATAAAGCATAATATTCAGAGGCTTCATACATACCCGTTCAAGGAAAAATTCATATCTGTCCATATGCATATGCAAGTTCCCATAAGCATACGCTTCATCAAACCAAGCGTCAAGATACTTCAAATGCGTATCATGTTCAATACAAGCCTGTCCATACACATATGCAAGTTACCATACACTTGTGATAATGTAAAAAACATTCAGACACTAAGATTTAGGTTGTACGCTCATTTTCTACCATATATTCAAAAACCCTTATTTCTATCTGATAATCTTGAATTTAGACGACGAAAAAAGTACTTTGGAGTAGAGAAAATACCGTAGGAACAATGGGGAGTACTATTTAACAAATTATGTGTTTAAGCTTCCTCATCGCTAATTATTGTGTAATGTTTATAAATTTTTCAATATATTTTGTGAGAGGTATTAGCGGCTAAACTCCTTAGTTTTAGGGATGAGTTACTGTCATTGATGAACTTTGTAATAATTAAGTAGTTTTTTCCCGCTTGATTTATTATTATTATTATTTGTTCTGAATGCTTTTACTTGTTAGACTGGAGTTTTAATATGTAACGCTTGATAGGAATATTTTTTTTGCTAGTTAGATCACCTACACCTAAGGATAACAACATCATCTATAAATTAATAATCAAGATTCTTGTAAACAAAAAAATTTCGGTGGTCTTGGAATCAAACACGTGGGGAGCTTCAACAAAGCTCTCCTCGCTAAATGGATGTGGAAGTTTTGTGATGATGGCAAAAACATTTGATGTCCTATTCTAACTTGCAGATATGGTAATCTCAGCAGAAAAATCCAGCTGAATAATGTGATGGGATCTATCAATTCTGATTGTAACTGGATGAAGGACATTCTGAATGTGAATAATTCCATACAACTGGTTTCTGTCTCAAGCCTCCTCTAGGACACAATTTTCTCTAGAAACGAGGTTTTATTTTGGCATACCTTGTGGTTGGGGTTGGCTGCGCTGAAGGACGTGTTCCCGACTGTATACCAGAACTGTTGTTGTAAACTATGTTTTGTTTCGGAAATGGGCATATGGATCAATGGGACTTGGGTTTGGAACATGATAGAAATAGGTCCAAACCAAAATCGGCAGCTTGAGAGAGAGTTAGTAAAATTGCGGATTTTGTTAGAACCGATTCAATGCCATCCAACATTTCCAGCTTGTATTTCAAAAGCTTTCTGACAATCATCTGTCCAGACAAAACCTTGGTCTTTTCGAAGAAACTTGAAGATCGGAGCACATGGGGCAGTCATGTGAGTGATAAGCCTCAAAGTATAATTCAAATGACCCAAGATTCCTCTTACTTGCTTTTCAGTTCTTGGAGCAGGCATTTTTCGAATATCTTTCACTTTATCAGGATCAACTTCAATGCCTTTTTGGCTGACAATGAAACCTAACAACTTTCCATAACAAACACTAAAAGTGCACTTGTTTGGATTCAAATGAAGCTTAAACTTCCTTAACCTTTGAAACAACTTTAGCGAACGTTCAACATGATATTCGTCAGTCCTTGACTTAACGATCATATCATCAATATATACCTCAATTTCTTTGTGCATCATGTCATGGAAAAGAGTAATCATAGCTCTTTGGTACGTCGCACCAGCATTCTTCAATCCAAAAGACATCACTCTATAGCAAAATGTTCCTCAAAGTAAAAAATATTTTTTATAAACAAATATGTATATATCATTGTCATATATTACAAACATCAAATTAAGCTAAAATCATATTACAAACATCAAAGGCAAAGTCATACATTAACATCCTTTCCCTTTTCAAGTATCACATTGAAAATAAAAGTCAAACTTTTATGGATGTCGTTTAAGTCATAGGGGAAGAAAGGTGTCATATTGTTATACGCCTACAAAAAAAAGTGAAGAAAATTGAATGTCACATGATTTGAAATATAATAGCAAGCTTAAGCTAAAATCATGCAATTGTAAGCATTTCATGTCATAATATATACTTGATCCCAAGAATCAACAATGTCGCTAATATACCACACATGCATGTATGTATGTATGTGTGTGTGTGTATATATATATATATATATATATATATATATATATATATATATATATATATATATATATATCCACTAGTAGAAAAAATACATGTTAAGTCGGTTAAAAACAACTTGTTAAGTCGGTTCCGTGCCTGACCTAAGAGTTACCGACATAAGAAGTTTTGACTTCTTATGTTGGATTTAAAACTGACTTAAGAAAAAGTTATTAAGTCTGTTAAACAGCGTCCGACTTAATAAGTCTAGGTTAAAATAAAGTGTTGATGTCATTTGTACCCGACTTAAGAATTTTGACAGATAAATTTTGGTTATTGTCGGATTCGGTTAAGTCGGTTTGGCGGTTAAGTCGGGTCCATTTATTTGGTTTAATATTCATCCGAGCAATTGTATAAAAATGACTATATTTTATAATATCCAATAATATTTATTTTAATTTTTTTTTTAAAATATCAAATTTTTAGAATAGTTAAAGAACTATTTCTTTATCATTAAAAGAAAAATTATTATTACGTGATAATATTTTCAATATCTTTTGACATTAATTTTGATCATTATCACACTTTAAAGTTTAAACCATAAACCAAATAATACTCAAAATTTCTTATTGCATGTCTTGTATTTTTGGGAGTACACAATACCACCATTAAATTATAAAAAATGATAATATTCTGCAATATTATGAATCTGATTTTTATAGTGAGTCAGTCATATAGTAATAAAAATAAATAAAATATATATTAATTAAGTTCGGTCAGTTTCGATTTTCAACGGGTCCAAAATAAGCATTCGAGCCCGACCGAAGCAATCATATACTATACAAATGAAGCAATTGAATCAACCCGACACTTGACCTACCCGATCCATTTACACAAGAAAGACAACAAGTAAGTCAGTTTCAATCGGACAATTGAAATTTGTCCACCCATACTTGAGACTTGTTGAATCAGAAACTAAGGAAGCTGAAGTAGTTGGCATGAGGCTTGAAGTATGGTTTATGACATTTAGGACTTGAGGAGATGAAGACTGAGGCTTGCAGTCAAGTTTATATAGTCTATCACTTCGAATAAATCTATTAAGTTGTGCCCTAGAGGTATCCTAGTGTTTGAGAAAACAAGAATTAGCATGGAACTCAAAGTAAATAGAGTAGTCCCTAGCAAATTTACTTACACTAACTAGATTTTTTTGTAATAAAAGCGACAAAAAGGAGTTTGTTTATTTTAAAAGTTGTCAGGATATAAATTTGAAGGAAATGACATTGTGTCAAGAGAAGTAATGATAAATCTTGACTATTTCCAATGTGGACATAGTCAAATCTAGGGAGAGAGACTGAGTCCACGAGGTTAGATGCATTAGGGTTACATGATGCATTGTGTAACACTCCAAATTCGATTAATTAATTTAATTGAATTATTTGGATCCTTATTTAATTAATTGGTGCTTTAATTATGGGGGAGTGAGTATCTTTGGAATGGTGCTTTAATTAATTGGTGCTTTAATTAATTGGTGCTTTAATTATGGGTTACATGATGCATTAGAGTTACATGTGATTATGGGGAAGTGAGTATCTTTGGAATAGAGGTATAAAGAGAGTAAGAGTTTGATATAGTTGTTTATAATTAATTATAATTTAATTAATTATTAGAATAAATAGTCTTTTGTTTGAATTAATTATTTAATTATTAAAAATAATGGAATTGGGCAATTGGTGAGTGTCATACCCTAAATTTTACCCCATCCTAAAAATTTATCATCTGTATTTCATTCACCTGAAGTCATTCATGTGAATTTTACCCATTGACATTCATTCATCTACAACTAGTCATTTATCCCTATTTTAGTTATATGTATTCATTAGTTTACATCTATTTATTTGCATAAACTTATATGTTTGATCAATTAAGTATTTCGTCATCATCATGGTCCCACGACCGTTACATTTGGTTATTGGTTAGTAATCGTTCATGGTGATTAGAACCTTGTGTGGGCCATAGACATTGTTGATGATGCTCAGTCATCGATGAGAGGAGGGGGTGTACCTGCAAGACACTCTGATGCCAAAGTAAGAAAAGGGACAGAAGAATGAGCAAGTACAAGAGATAGTATTGTTGGAGTGAATATTGGATACATGACCCTCTCATGTGAGAAGGATTATATAATGCCCCCAGCGCTTGGCCATTGGTCCCTATTTTAGGACTTGATCGTGGATCCCCCATAAATAGGTAACTGCCAGAAACTAGCCATTGGTACATGCAAATCTGCTCGGGTGAAGTATCTATCGAGCCGAGGTGAACCGAGCAGGAGCTATCCTTGGCTGGGTGACTTTCCCAGGTGTTGGGCAGAAGCCTGAAAAAAGAAAGAGAGCCCGACCACATGTAACCTTGGTCGGCAAGGCCTCCCCGAGTGAGGGGAAGAGAGCCAGTGTGTTCCTTTGACATTGGGTTATTGGGCGGTCCTGGATGCAAAAGTGGATTGGGCCATGCCTAGTCATTGGGCTAGTCCGAAACAGGATCCCCCTAAGTCGTTACTTCTGGTTGCAAAAGTGATGACTTCAGGGCTGCTCGCTACTCAAGAGATGAATCACGCGTTCTTTAAGATTTCGTTGTCTGCCTGACTGGGGACTTGTTCGGATAGTCATGGGCGTAGCGACGAGCTCAAAGGACGGGGAGATCAACATCTGAATGATACTGAAGAGTTGTCTGACACGTGCATATTGGGAAGTGTGCACATGTAATTCATAATGATGGCTAGTCTAGGTCTTCTCATATGCCATGATTGCACCATTCGTAAACCCCAAGTCGCACGTTCTTGCACACGTGCTGGCGACGTCTATAAATAGGAAAAAGCTAGTTTATTTCTTAACTTTTTGCTCACTGCTTCTCTGCTCACTGCTGATCAAGCTCTCGACTTCTTGGACTTCCGCCGCAACCTGTCATCTGCTTCTGCACTCACCGAGGAGAACTACCCGACCACATCCGCAACTTCAAAAACACGTAAGTTTTCGCATATTTTCTCGTTCTGGATAGCTTTTCGCCTCTCCTTAGTGAAAATGCATAAGGTTAGGATTTCCTTTAGGGTTTATATGACTGATTCTGGTGAAACTGTTGGTGTCCGATGGCGGAGTTGCCAGCCTTTGACGGTGGCGTCGCTGTGATCGTCTCTAGATTACTGGCTATCGTCCGTCATTGTTAAGTTGAGCCTGTAAAAGGTGTTTTTTTCCTGGTTTTCTTTGATGACTCCGATTGAAGTTCATCCAGAGTTTTGGGTTTCAACATTGAGGATGACCTGCTCGACTCGGGTTGAGAATTTTTCGTCTACGAATTTCTCTCCCCGTGCGAGTTGTGAGTGTACCCTCAACGTCGACAACATGAGTCATTTTAAATGAGTGCTTTGGTCGAGGACTCTATCCTTGTTCCCTAACACGTCATTTCACTTGATCAATAGTGGAAGGGTGGATTTGATTTAAATCATCGAATTCACATTTTCTTTCGCTATTTTTCAGGTGTAAAAATGGCTGATGACAACTAAGAGCCCATGTCCGAGGAAGAAACTACCTTCGAGGAATGACCTCGATAGCTAGCAGTTCTGAAGAGACTACTTCTACTTCAAATGAAGGGAACCCTCCCGAGGAGAGTCCTGTCGAGGCGATACTCACTATTGAGGACTGGGCTACCGAGGAACTGATGACCATCCAATTTGTCTATTCCTTTTCTCAGTCGGGTTCTTCTCTGATGGTCGGGGATCCCTGGATTGGTACACTCAATATCCCGACGAGGGAGACCGAATCTGCCCGCCTTACGGACCAAATCCCTTTGCCATGTACAATTACATCTTCACGGAGCTCAAGTTTAGGCTCCCGTTCACAAATTTCCAGACATCTGTTTTTGTTCATATAGAGCTGGCCCCTTCACAGTTTCACCCGAATCCTTATGTGTTCCTTAAGGCGTTCAAGCTGATGTGTGGCTATCTGAAGATTGGGGAGACTCTTCATCTGTTCTTCCATGTCTTCCATCTCCAATGGCAAGTCGTTCAGGGACAATATGACTGGGTATCTCTTATGCAGAAGAGGAAGTTTTCCAAAGCCTATTCGGAGTCAATCAGGGATTTCAAGGACATATATTACTTGGTGGAACCATTGTCAGAACATGCCCGAGATTCTCTGTATTTATGGGGGGAAGATATCGATGATGAATGGAAACCGCTGCTCGATGATCAGGGGCGAGTTGTCCCTTGTCGGATGCTGAAGTTTCACATTACATGGTCTCACAACCACTTTTTGAATGGTACAGACGCGTATCTGACCGTTGCCTTCAAGATGAACGTAGAGGAAGAGGCTAGCTATGACACTTTGGTGAAGTTTGTCTCAAGCTTCTCCCTAATCCAATGTGTGGACAAGCAGGGTCGTCATATTTTGGATAAGGATGAAGGAGCGTTGGTGGAAACTCGTTTTATAAATGTTGAGAAGCTCCTCACTTGTGAGAAGGACGAGGAAGTTTCCGCTTATCTTGGTAGCTTTAGAGTTAATCGTATATGCTTGTTTTGTGTCAGTTTTGCTCGTAATTCATTATGTTTGAATGTGTTCCTTTTGCCCTTGTTTTCAGGTTCATTGTCGGACGTACAAGACCGAGTGATGAAGAATGCTGCTACCAAGAGAGGGGGAAAGAAGTTGACCCAAACCCAGTTGGCCGTCCGTCTAGCTCCAACCAGAACAGGTTTGGACAACTCCTCTACTACTCCTTAAAGGTCTCTCGGGACAGAAACCCATTGAAGAAAGAGACTGAGTGTCGAGGATGTTCTGGACTTGACCAGGGATTGTTCGAAACCCACGTTCGATCTTTCTACTTTCTTCTCCTGACCTAATTTCTTTGAGGAAAAGTCCCTTCAAGTTCACCAGGCAGAATCCCCGTACCTAGAGGAACTAGATCGACCTGGGAGGAGGTTGGTCCTAACTCAAGATGCTAGCTCGATGACGAGGGTTCTCACCATGGCTTCGATGTAAGTTGAAGGGACCAACAATAAGGAGCTAGAGATAACGAGGCTGAAGACTTCGCTTCCCGTTGCCGAGTAAAAGGCTCGCAAGGCTTCTGAGGATAAAAAGGATCAGGCCAAAAAGATTAAGGAGCGAGGGGAGGCCCTGGCCACTGACGATTCACAAAGGAAAGCAGCGAAGGATCTGAATTCTCACATTAAGACGACAATGGCTCCTTTCAATGACGAGACCAATGATCAAAAACTGTTGTCGACCCGAGATGATCTGATAGTCAGGATCGATCAGAGAGATGAGGATCTTTAGCAGATGGCAGCGGTAGCGTTTAGGAATGTTTTGGCTCAGCTGAGGATCGTTATTGCCAAGGTCGATCTTACCGAGGAAGGGACAAACTACATGTATAAGGTGGTGAACGAAAAGATCTGTGTTCCCAATTTCCTTGGCGGAGAGGAGAACCAGAAGGTCGTGGCCATGAAAGGAGAAAATCCTGCCTATGTGACCCCTCTCAAAACCCAGACCGCTAGTGATGCTACCGTCCAACTTGATGTTTAGTCCATGATTCTGTTTTTTTATTTGTTGATGGTCGGCCTGCTTGCTTGTACCTATTTATTGTTCGAGGGGAATTGGGGGGGGGGAGGAAGTCCCCCTTTTATGTAATATTTGAACAAGTTGGCTCTTGTGGTCCCATTTTGCTATAATGTTTCTGGCCATGGTGGCCGTATATGTGTTACTTTGCTTCATTATTTTATTGCATTTGCTTTGTGACTGTATGCTTGCATGTGTGTCCGTCGGAGGATAGTTTTATTTTGTTTATTCTTACTAAGTGTTTTATGTGGTGCTCGACTGTTTAGATTTTCGCTAAGTATTTGTCCGATGTTCGTTACGTGTGCACGTTGAGGGTCTTAAGATACACTTGGTCTTTGGGGGGAAATTATGCTCTATTATATATATATATATGTGTGTGTGTGTGTGTGTGTGTGTGTATGTATGTGTGTGTGTGTGTATGTGTGTCTGAAGGTTTGGGGAACCAGGTAGAATGCCAGAGTGGTTCTGGTCGGGGAACGATGCTCAAGTCATGTTGATGACCCGAGCTTCACGGTGTGAATGTCCCATAGCGAGTTGGGTGTTCTGCCTATTCGTGGTATGGTGATGATGAAAAACTCGTTTGAGGATCCAGTCGTGTGACAATAGGCTTCCTCGTTTATGAGGGGCCCCCATTTGTTCAGGATGTTGGTATGCAATACTTGTACATAGACATGCATGTTAGGTCGGTATTTATGCTTCATCGTTGAGATTCGAGCAAGCTGACAAACGCCTTAACTGTGGTATTTTTTTTAGTTTCTCGATGTTCCAAGGATGAGCAAGTTCTTCGCCATTTAAATTTTCTAGGTAGTAACTCCCGTTCTCCGTTTTTGCTCGGACATGGTAAGAGCCTTCCCAATTTGCGGCCAATTTTCCTTCTCGGGAGTCTTTATGGTTTCTCCTCAGGGAGAGGCTGTCGACCTCGAATGCTCTCTTTATGAACTTAGAGTCCTGTCTGATGGCAATCTTTTGTTTAAGTGCTGCTTCGCAGAGGGCTGCTCCCGAACGAACTTCCTCGACTAGATCGAGTCCATCACATAGTGCTTCGAAATTCGTATCGTTGTCCGTGGGTGCTTTTGTTTTTCTAGAAGGTATGTACATTTCGATGGGGATGACTGCCTCAGTTCCGTATGCTAGTTGGAAAGGGGTTTCCCCAGTTTTGGAATGAGCCGTAGTTCAGTAGGCCTACAGGATACTGTGTAGTTCTTCGACCTAGCGCTTCTTCACTTCATCTAAACTCCTCTTGAGTTCCTGTAGAATTACCCTGTTCGCGACTTCATCTTTCACGTTCATTTGTGAGTGCTCGACCGAAGAAAAGTTTTGTTTGTTTCCTACATTAGCAACAAATTCCTGAAAATATCTGTCAGTAAATTGTGTCCCGTTGTTAATGAAAATAGCCTGGGGTACTCCGAATCGGGCAAGGATGTTTCGTTTGAAGAAACGCAGTATGTTAAGTGTTGTGATTTTGGCTAAGGCTTCTGCCTCTATCCACTTTGTGAAGTAATCTACGCCAACAATTAGGTACTTGTTTTAGTTCGAAGCGACGATGAAGGGACCAAGGATGTCCATGCCCCACCATGTGAATGGCCACGAGGAGGAAATTGTGTTAAGCTCATTGGGGGGGGGGGGTGCTAAGTGAATATCCCTGTTTCGTTGGCATATGTCACATTTTTCACGTGTTCCTTCGCATCATGTTGCATCATCAGCCAATAGTATCCTGCTCGTAGAATCTTCCTTTAGAGTGACCTTCCGCTCAGATGTTGGGCATTGATCCCTTCGTGGATTTTATGCAGGATGTGTGGTATCAATTCCTCCTCGACGCATTTGAGGAGGGTAATGGAGAATCCTCGTCGAAAGAGTTTTCCTTTGACCAAGACATATGAGCAAACCCTTCGTCGGATTACATTAGCCTCTTTGGGGTTTGAAGGCAATTCATCTTTTATCAAGTAGTTGTAGACCGGGGTCATCCAACAATTGGCGTCGCCGATGACTTTCACGTCTATCGTCGAGGATTCTTTCTCGATGCTTGGTCGAGAGATTATTTCTTGGATGATGGATTTATTCCCGCATTTCCTCTTTGTGCCCGCAAGTTTTGATAATACGTCCGCCCGAATGTTGTGTTCGCGGGGTACATGTATCACTTCCACAGACAATAATTTGGTCATTCTTTCTTTGACTAGGGTCACATATTCAGACAGATTATCTTTTTTGACCTGGTATTCTCCCTTAACTTGGAGGGATACAAGCTGCGAATCTGTTCATATAACTATTTCCTCGGCACCGAGATCGCCGACCGACCTTAGTCCGACGAGGAAGGCCTAATACTCTACTTGGTTGTTGGATATTAGGAAGGAGAGGGCGAGCGTTACTTCTATCAGGATGTGTTATTCATTTACTAGGATGATACCTGCTCCACTTCTTGTTGAGCTCGACACTCCGTCCACGAAAATAGTCCATCTTCTGGCCGCGCAAGCCGCGTTTTCTTGGATGGTCATTTCGACCATTAAGTCAACTAGGACTTGTGCCTTGAGGACTTGTATGATTTCATATCTAATATCGAATTCTGATAATTCTAAGCACCATTTGAGCATTCTTTCGGCCATGTCTGGTTGACCAAGGAGTTGTCTATTGGGTTGATCTATTCGAACGACAATCATGTGTACTAGAAAATAATGCGTAAGTCTCCTCGCTGCATTGAGGAGGGCCAGTGCGACCTTTTCGATCTGCTAGTACCTGAGCTCGGGTCCTTGAAGGGCTTTGCTCATGAAGTAGATTGGTTTTTTCCCCTCAGACGTCTCTCGGACGAGGGCAACGCTTATGGCCTCGGTGGTGACGACCAGGTATAGAAATAAAGTTTTACCTGACTCTGGTCGTGAAAGGACCTGAGGCTCTAATAGAGCTTTCTTGAGATGAGTTAAAGCTTGATCGCACTCTTCCTTCCATTTGAAGGCAGCCTCTTTGCTGAGGAGCTTGAAGACGAGAAGGGCATGCTGGGCAGATTTCGCCACAAAGCGTGATAGCGAGATGAGGACCCTGTTTACTGATTGGATAAATTTATTAGAGCTTGGCGTTGGGGTTTTTAAGAATGTACGACATTTGTCGGGGTTGGCTTCGATTCCTCTTTCAGTCAGATAGAACCCAAGGAATTTTCTCGCACGAACCCCGAACGTGCATTTTTCTGGATTAAATCACATTTTACATTTTCGTGCTTGGTCGAAAACTTTCTTTAGATGGAAAGCATGATAGGTATCCTCATGGGATTTGCTGATTATGTCGTCCATGTAGACTTCGAGCATGTCTCTGATTTCTACTATAAAGACTTTATTCATCATGCGTTGGTAGGTCGTGCCGACATTTTTCAATCTGAAGGGCATTACATTGTAGTAATAGTTGTCTGATTCGGTTATAAAGGTTGTGTATTTCTTGTCAGTCACAACCATGGGTATCTGATTGTACCCGAAATAGGCATCGAGGAAAGATAATAATTTATAACCTGCAGAATTATCTACCAATTTATCTATGTTAGGAAAATGATAAGCATTTTTCGGGTAATCCCGGTTGAGATCGGTGTAGTCGATGCAACTGATCCATTTTCTATTATTCTTTTTGACTAATACAATGTTGAGAGACATGTCGTATACCTGGCCTCCGAGATAAAGTTTTCCTCGAGGAGGTCTTTTACAACTTGCTCAATAGCCTCCATTTTCTCAAGAAACTACTTCTTCCTACGCTGTGCTACAACCCGGTAAGCGGGATCTATTTTTCAGCTACTGACATACAGTTTTAGGGTATAAACTGGGAATCTCGACCGCACTCTAAGGGAAAAAGTCTGCATTCTCCCAGAGGAATGCTTTGAGCTTCTTCCTCGCCAGGTCGGAGAGATTTGCTCTGATCTTCACTCCCTTGCAAGGACCTTCTCCGAGCATGACCAATTCAAAGTCAACGTCTGGTATTGGCCGTAGTGTGGAGGTGCTACAGGGAACCTACTGGACTTCTTTTCCCTCATTTGTGAACTAGCTATCTAGGTCAACCAAATCAACATGAGGGAGTGGCTTTGGTTCCTCAGATCTGCTGGGCAGAGCTGGCTTGATTGCTGTCTTTGGCTTGGTGCAGATGGTGTTAAGGCCCTTGGACGCTGCCTCGAAACATCGGCGAGCGACTTCAATGTCGCCGTGTAGGGTGGCCACCTGTCCCACAAAAGTATAATACTTTATTTTTAGGTGCACTGTGGATGAAACCGCGATGAGGTCGACCATAGTGGGTCTACCGAGGATACATTGATAGAGAGAAGGGAAATTTATCAAAAGGAACTGAACTTTTATGGCTCTCGCTGTATCCCCGACCCTAAATGTTACAATCAAGTCGACGAAGCCCCATGGTCTGGATATGGATTCGTTGAATCCTTGCAGGTCGAATCTGACATAGGGGGTGAGGTGAGTCTCGTTGAGTTTCCGGGTGGAAAATAGTTGAGAGTACTTAATGTCCACAAAGCTCCCTTGGTCGAAGAGGATTCAACCCATGTCGAAATTAGCCATCTGTGCTTGGACGAGCAAGGGGATGCTAGAGTTCGGAGCTCTACCGATGAGCTCTTCGCGATAAAAAGAAAAAGGAACAGATCCACCTCGTGGCTGGTTAAAGGTGGAATTTTGATTGGATCCCTTGCGAATGAGGTGGTAGAATCTACACTTTACCAACCCCAGGGTAATCTTGTTGTATCCCCCTCCAAAAATGACCATCGCCGACGAGAAGAACTCCCAAGGGCTGTAGGATGCAAAATAGGATGGGTTGGTGAATGGCTCAGGGATATAGAAATCCTCGGGTCGTGTGACATTTAGCGCGACTGGAAGGTTAGCGTCTGCGGTCGGGGAGCTGCCTCCTCGACCTTTCATGACTCCTATACCTCCTATCGGGGAGCTTCCTTCCCCTTGGTAAACTGTTTTAGGTGGCCATCCATGATAAGGATCTCAATGTCATCCTTTAGATGTATGCATTCGTTTGTGTTGTGCCCATGAGACTTATGGACCGATAATATTAATTTTGTCCGTGTTGGCTTTGGTCGAAATTTGCTTTGTGAATCGAATGCCAGCTTAGAAGAACTCTGAATTGGTGCATTCCGAGAGAATTTTCTTCCTCGACACTGTGAGGGGAGTATATTTGTGGATCATGCCCAAAGGTCCTTTGTGCTCTCGTTGTTCGTGGGGGAGATCATCTTTTTGTTTGTCCTTTCCCCGACGTGATGTCGGGGTGTCTTTATTCTTTGATGGCTTGGAATCCTTCCAATGCCTCGTGTCTCGATCAATGTTAGTTGCTTCCTTTTCTTTTTATTGTATATACGCTTGGGCTTTGAGAAGGAAATAGTCAAGTGTGGATGGTGTTTCAATGCCAACGGCCTTGGCAAAGTCGATGCGGGGACGCAACCCATGCTCTAGGAGGTATTTCTTCATGTCATCAGTATTTGAGACCTGAACAACCTTCCTGTTGAATATTTCAATATATGCGCACAAGGATTCATCTTTTCCTTGGATTATCGTCTCTAGAGAGGCCTCAGTCTGAGGATGTTGATGAGAGGCAGTGAAGTGCCGAGAGAACATTCTTACGAGCTGCCTCCAAGAAGTTGTGGACTCATATGGGAGGTTCTTGTACCAGACCATCACTCCCTTTCAGAGTGTTATTGGAAACATTTGACACTTGATGGCTTCCCGGACACCACGATATATGAGGAGGGTATCAATATTCTCTATGTGCTCGTATGGATCAGTGGTTCCATCATAGGACCCAAGAGGAGGAGGCTTCCCCAGATCCTTTGGTAGCTTAGTGGACATGATATCTTGCGAGAGAGGTCCTCGTGGCTCGTTGTCGTCACTAGAGTTGTATGAGAGGGAACAAGAGTGGTTGTCCCTTTGTCACTGTGGGGAAGGCGACCTTGAATGGTTTCTTGGCCTATCAGGAGGGGATGGTCGGGTCTCAGTCTGGAGTATCTCCTCTTTTTTCTGGCCTCCAGGGAGCAATGTCGTCGAGGAGACGAATAAACCTGCTTCTTGATTGACCCAGACTCTTCTGGGCGCCAAAGGTTCTTTCTTCGTTCGGGAGAACGACTATGGGACCAACGGGGTCTTCCTGAAGGGGAGGTAGATCTGGAACAACGAGCGTCCTCCAAGGATTTAATTTTTCCACCTTGGCGCAAAATCATAAGGTTGGTCTAATTCATCGTTTCGACCAACACATCAAGGGTTGGATTGATTCCCTCTTGGATGGGAATGAGAGGAATATCAACTGGGGTGATCTCCGACTCGAGGACCTGGTCAAGAGACGGGGAGGCAGTAGCTCCGTCTCGTTGGAAATGGCTGGATTCCCCGAGTGGGGAGTTGATTCCATCACTCTCACGCTGTTTGACGGGGTTGTTACCAGTAATCCGGGAATCAACGACATCGTCATGGTTAGCCATAACGAGATTCTTGATTGATGTGCTTTAGTATTTATGACCCGAGAATGAAAGATGGGGAAACAAGTTTCCTACAGACGGTGCCACTGACCGTTCTTGGTGATTAGAACCTTGTGTGGACCACGAATGTTGTTGATGATGCTAGGTCATCGAGGAGAGGAGGAGGGTGTACCTGCAAGACACTCCGATGCCAAAGTAAAAAAGGGGTAGAAGAATGAGCAAGTACAAAAGAGAGTATTGTTGGGGTGAATATTTAATACCTGATCCTCTCATGTGAGAGGGTTTATATAATGCCCCAGCGCTTGACCATTGGTTCTTATTTTGGGTCTAGATCGTGGATATCCCACAAATAGGTAATTTCCAGAAACTAGCCGTTGGGACAAGAAAATCTGCTCGAGTGAGGTATTTATCGAGCAGAGGTGAACCGAGCAGGAGCTATCCTTGGCTGAATCTGGGTGACTTCCCCCAGGTGTCGGGAAAAAGCCTGAAAAGAGAAATGGAGCCCGACCACATGTAACCTTGGTCGGCAAGGCCTTCCCGACTGAGGGGAAGAGAGCCAGTGGGTCCCTCTGACATTGGGTTATTGTACCGTCCTGGATGCAGGAGTGGATTGGACCATGCCTAGTCATTGGGTCAGTCCAGAACAATTAACATAACGTTCATTTCATACTTGTAGCATCATTCCATTAATGCCATTTGTTTCAAACTTCAAATTTCTTTGCAATCTAACTAATGGTTGAAGTAAGACAAATTTTGAATCAAGTACACAAGAGAGCTACCAATATATGTTTACGTGTGATTCTCATTCCATTAGAAGGCAATTTTGAATATGGGGAGTTTGAATTGAGATTACATTTGAGATTTTTTCACCTAAATACCCCATATTTGAAAATAAAACACTTAAATATCCCATTTTGAAACAAATCCCAATATACCCCTTTTGTTATGTATGCTCGACCACTGAGTTGGAGAGCACATCAAAGAGAAATGCATGATCGTGTGCTCGGCCCTTGAGCTGGCGAGAATGTGAATTATTTTTTCTGTTTTAAAATTTTCCTGCGGATTTTGTTAATTTCCTGCGGATTTACTTGCAGATTTAAAAAAATCCGAAGGAAATCTTTGGATTTTGTTAAATTTGCAAGAAATTAGCAAAATCCACAGGAAACTTTTAAAATAGAAAAATAAATAAATTCACATGCTCGCCAGTTCAGTGGTCGAGCACACGATCATGCACATCTCTTTGATGTGCTCGCTAACCCAGTGACCGAGCATACATAACTAAAGGGGTATTTTTTTTTCTTTTCAAAATGGGGTATTTAAGTGTTTTATTTTCAAATAGGAAAAATACCTTTTTTGCTTCTGTAATTATACCCTTGGATTCAGATTGGTCCCTTAATTTTTTTCGTGTCAATTTGGTCCCTTAGCTTTTAAAACATGTCATTTAGTCCTTTTTGTCCAATTAGCGACAAATTTAGAGACCGATTTTTGAATTTTTTTGTTGCTAATAAGACAAAAAGGACTAAAATGATACATTTTAATTGTAAAGAGACCAATTTGACACGAAAAAAAATTAAGAGACCAATCTGAACTAAAGGGTATAATAACAGGACCAAAAAGGATATTTTGCCTTTCAAATATGAGGTATTTAGGTGAAAAAGTCCACATTTGAATTTGGAATCTACTTTTTTTGAAATTCAAAATAAGCTACATCATTTGTCACTAACATCATCATGCATTACTCATCATACATCATGTCTTCCATTTCAATTCAAGTTAGTGTTATGTTACGATTCTATTTTAATAAGGTCATAAATAAGTGATTGCTTTTGTTTTTTTGGTTTACTTGATTTTGGATTTGGTTTGTTAATGAAAAGAAAGATGAGAGAAATTTGCATCGATTTAACATTTGGAATTTACAGAAGAATTGAGTTACAAAGCCCTCATGTTATATTGAGATTTTTACATCTTGAAACTAAGTTACATAATGTACATCCTTTAAAATTTTTCCTTGAATCCTAAGAAACTTCAAAGACTCAATGTATCTTATTCCCATTGGATTTCTATGACCATCCTTCCTTCATCTCAAGTTTACTCCATGCCATATTTTCAATCTTTTTCCATCATCATCCAAGAGAACCTAAATACCAAGACAAGAGAAAGTTTGGTTACATTTGATACCCAAAAAGTGTAGAAAAACAATCATTATTCAAAAATAAGGAAAGCTAAGCAACTTGATGCAATACAACAAAAAGCCAAATTTCATAACAAGACAGAGACTAAGGCGCAGAAAAATACAGTAAGACTGTTTCATAAAATGAAAAAAATATACACCAAACACGATTTTTTTACAAGAATGCCCTACTTTTGAGATTAATATACCACAATGCGACAATATGGAACGAAAATCCCAAATACCACACATTCTCTAAAGGTTTGTCCATAGGGTGGACGAACTAGTGTTGATAAGAATATTGATCAGGGGTTCTTCCAAGGGAAGGACTATCCCATACAATTCAATTTTTTTTCCCGTTTTTTATTAAATATTTTATTTAATATATTAATTAATATAAAATAGTGAAAATGATTATTTAATGTTAAAAAATAATTAAAATCATTTTAAAAATTATCTAATTAATATTTTAATTAAATAAAATATTTTAACTAATAATTTTTATAAAATTTATTTCTTTTTATTTTATTATTTCTATCCAGATATGTTTCAAGTTCGTCCATCCAATGGACGACCAGTTAAAACCAAAAGACAAAATACCACACATTGAAAAATGTGTTTCAGGTTCGTCCATCCAATGGGCGACCAGTTAAAATCAAAAGACAAAAATGTCACACTTTGAAAAACGTGTTTCAGGTTTGTCCATCTAATGGATGACAAAAATATTATTTTAATAATTTTTGGTTTTCCAAAAATAAGATTATATACTCATTTGTTACTCCACAACAATTACCACCAATATCCTCAACCCAATCTAACAGTATGTCTGTATTCTTAAATCAGCGTTCATCATCATCATCATCGTAAGAGCCGCTTCTAACATTTCCAATTTTGAAAAGAGATGCCTGTAGCTATTGATTAACAAAACTTAAAGTAAACAAATTCGCCATCGTGCTGTTATTTTATTCCAAAAGGAAAAGGAAAAAAGAGCGAATAATAATCCTAATGAATCTAAAAATAAAAAGCTACAGAAACAAGCAGAGAAAGGGTAAGGGAATAAGTTACAAACTGGGAAGATTTAAGCACCTAAAATGTCCGTGGTACTCCACGTGAGCCATTTGAAAAATTTATTGCTTTTGGTTTGAAAATGTTTTGGTAAATGAGAACGGGGGGATGAGAAAAGAATTAATTTTTAATGTTTTTGTATTTGGAGAGGTTTACCACCTCATACCTACGTACCCACAATATGCAATATAAGATCAAAACCCCGTAACTTGTGGTTCAAATAGAGAAAATGGGTTGGTTTTGGTTGATTTTATTAAGTGAAGATAATTTGTCATTTTCAAGTGGATAGCCTCACAAATCTACCATGAGAATGAGGGCATGAACTCATAAATCATTATGGGGAGGACGCCAACTCGGATAAAATCGACAAGTATGCCACTAAACTCCCATGAATGATAAGAGACTCAATTTCATCAAACTACAACCATGTATATTGAGAGACTTGCACCTGACTAGAGAAGAATGACTCATAGTTTAAACTTGCAAAGAAAACAAAAAAAGGGTGCATAAAGGCACAAAACAAATTGAATGAGTTTTATTCTTTTTATTTTTGAATTGAAGTCAAGATGATTAAGTTCATTGACATTTATTTAAGAAAAGAAGAAGTAAAAGCCACTTGACAAAAAGTCAAGGTTTTATTTATTTAAAGAGGTGAAGGTTTTTAAAATAAGAATCCTTTGAAAAAAACGGGAAGTTTTGAAAATTGAAGAAGGGGAGGAGATGAAGAGGCTATCCTAAAAAGAAAGTAAAAGAGATAAAGGAGGAAAGATCTAACCAAACTTGATGATACTTCCAAGTATAAGCACAAGAGTTCTATCCTTATAAGCATAAGCTAGAAAATGGCCAAATAAAGGCTAAAGTACCAAATCCATGATTATCAAAGCAAAGGGAAGGTGTCCTAGGATCTAAGTCCAAAACTAAATTTCTAATGTAAAGGATAGTAACCATAGTCCAAGATAAATATCACAATTTTTTCCAGAGGTTTAATCCTTTATTAATATTTTTGTGTCCAAATGGACAAAGGAAAAAGCATAAGGATATAAACATAAACATATACATGATATCGAATGATAAAGCATAATAAAAGTGAAGGAGATAAGGGAGAAATAGAGAAATTAAAGAGGATAAGGTGCAAGAGGGAAATTAAAATAGTAATTGTACATAAATAATTTGGACAAGTCCTCATGGTCTTCAGTTGGGACTGCAATGAAGGTTGGAGAAGGGGTGGTGTACCTGCAAGGTACTCCGAAGCTCAAATAAGTTTTAGGGTGAAGCAACCCAAAGCGTTAAGAAAGAATGTAAGTTTTAAATTGAATACCTAGCCCTCCAAGGATAGAGGGTATTTATAAGGGCACCTGGTCATGACTCGCGGACGCGTAGCCCTTGACTGGGTGTAACTGCTTCCAGAAGTTTCGGAGGGCAATTGGTAGCGTGAAAGGCGTTAGGGCCCACATGGAGGAAGTCCCAAAAGACTATATTCTAACGACTCTATTTCCCAATGGTCATGTCTTCACGAATCTCTTGTTGGGCTTATTCCCATAGATAATCTAGATTGGGCCTCAATTAGGTGTAGGGCACCCGCTAGGCCAGTCCAGAACAAGAGCCCCCAAGTCGTTGTGCTTGAGCGAGGACAGTGACTTAAGGTGATCTAGTAGCCGGGATTCATATCGATTAACTCTTTACCTAGAAAGTCTCAAGAAAGTGATTATCCCTAAAGCTCTAGTTAGAGCAGCGAGCAACTGGTATGTGAAGAAGTTCCAAAGACAGCAAGGAAAAGATTTTTTTTTTTGAGAAGATAAAATGTTTTTACTTTATTGACATGTGTTTGAATGCATAGTAATTTATTTATAAAACCTGGGGGCTAGCCTTAGGACATAATTAATTGACTTTTATGTTTCCCCAAGCGAGCTTAGGACATTATAAAAAGGGGGAAAGGGATGTTCTTTTGGTTATTACATACGAATTCTTCCTATCATTGTGAAATTCTCGCTCTGCAACTTCCTGCCGGAAACTTGATCCTCACCGTCAATCTGCAATGGATTCTACAATGGACAAAGGTAATCTTCATCTTCTTCCCTTCAACTTGTTTCCCGAGTGATGAACATTCATTAGGTTTCCTATGAATTTCTTGGGAACCTTCAAAGTTTCTGGGAATCTCCATGAATTTCTGGAAACTTGATGAATGTTCATCAAGAGATTATGAATGCCAAGATGAACTAGAGTTAGATTTGTAGAAGATGAATAAACTGAAGCTTGATCTTTATTAGATTCAGATTAAGATAATTTAGTGTTAGTGACCGGGCATTAGGCCATTGCAGATGATGATCGTGTAAAGGGACTATTCCCTGGTAGGTTTCTTGCTCTCTTAGCCGAGGACGAGCCCGACATGTCAGGTTTGTTCCCTTTAATTTTTTAACTGGAAAAAGGGGCTGAACTGGGGATATATCCTCGATCCTAATCGTCGCCCTTTCACTTGATTTTCAGTGGAAGGGAGGATTTGAGATTGTCGAATTCACTGTATTTCCTCTTCTTTTCAGGTGAAGGGAGTCGGAAAGCCGATCATGGACACAAAGACATATTTTTGGGTGATTTTCAGGGTACCGGGGACGCCCCCACTAATGATAAGTTGTGGATCATGGACGAGCCGCAAGAAATGATTTCTCAGTTTGCTGTGAACGATTCAAATGTATGGAGCCGTATCGAGAGGAGGTAAAATGGGGATCCTATGAATTGGCGGGCATTGCCTCCGAAACCCGATCAGAGAATATACACTCGTTATCCCCTATTCGGTTCCCCATGTATGAATTCACGTTTCGTGAAGCCGGGTATCGTTTGCCCTTCACATATTTTCAAGAGGCCATCTTCACAAATCTCAAGCTCGCACCCTCTCAACTGAACCCTAATGCCCTGTCATTCATCAGGGCCTTCGAGCTGGTGAGTCGTTATCTGAGATAGGTGCGACCGTGAGTCTGTTCTTTAGGGTCTTTCATCTTTAGAGGAAGTCTCAAGAGGGTCGACGCAACTAGGTGTCTTTCAAATATCCGAGCAGGTTCTTCAAGGCCTATATGGACTCTATTCGTGACTTCAAGTACCAATTTTACGTAATCCAGACGTGCACTCAGGCGGCCAAGGTTATGTTACAAAGAGATTGTCGAGGGTAGGGAGAGGCTGGTGGCCTATTTCTCGTTGGAGTGGGTGGACTCCCACTTTCAACACAACAATGACCATTACATAACGAAGCCCGAGGATCTAAGTGTTGATAACTTGTCATCGTATAATATGCTCGTGAACTTTGTGTCTAGTTTTCACCCTCTGGACCTTATGGATTCAGATGAGCATATTCTTTTGAAGTCTGATGGAACGCCGACCACCCAGGCTAGGCTGATCAATGTCAAGGGGCTCCTCAGCTTCCCGAATGATGATACACTGATGCAACTCTTAGGCGGAGTTTAGTTTCGTTGTCTTATGTCCATGGTTTAAATTGGTAACCAACTTGTTTATTTTTGTTTTGCAGATAAAATGGACGAGATCCGTGAGCATCTTGTGAAGGAAAACAAGGGAAGTTTGAAGAAGGGACCCAAAGGTAGGGTCGAGGCCATTAAGGACCAGGCCACCCTTGATGGATTTGTTGCCTCGGGCACTCCTACTCCGAGAAGCACTTCTGCGGGTGGCTCTCCGCTAGGAAAAATATCAAGGGTCAAAGAGAAGTCCTGTCCTCCATAGACTGCTGGTGTGTCTTCGAGCACATTCGTCTTTCCCCAGTGTGTGACCTATAGGTCTATATTTGACAAAGGGTCATCTATTCGGGTTCCTGACTTAGATGCAATGGTTATTCTAACTATTGATCGCAAGGATCTGAGATCGGAGCTGTGTAGGGATACTGTAAGGATGATGCGGATCCTCGAAGTTGCCTTACCTTAAACGATGCCGATATTGTCCCTCGCAAGGATCTCCAAACTGTCAAAAATAGACTCGTAGAGCTGGAAATAAAAAATGCCAAGCTTGAGACCAATTTGCTCCAAGTGAAGGGGCATTATTAAAGTAAGCTCGAGCTAATGAGGGAAATCACTAAGATCAGGGACAAGATGGCAGGCCTATCCACTGATAAAGAGCGTCTGAAGAAGCAGGTTGCAAAGGCTGGGAGTAAGTTTGCCGTCGGGGAGAATGAAACTGAAGATGAAGCTGTGATGTCTACTAGGGCCGAATTGATTGCTCGAATCCGCTTGCTGGCTCAAGACAACTTGGCAATGGTTTCGTTCGACTTTCACAAGCTGTTGAACAACTTAAAGTGAAAAACCCTGAAGTGGAGTTGGTTGTGGACGATATTGGTCCTCTTTATCGCATGGAGAATGGCGTAGTTGTTCCTCCCGATGAGGAGTGAAGCTTTGTGGCCTGTGCGCCATGTTTGTCTTGGCCTGCATGCCTTTTTGATGTACTTTTGGTTTATGGGACTCAGTCCCTTTTTCATGTAACTTATGACAATGTTCAGATCATGGTACTCTTTTTGGATAAATATAATTATTTTCCTTTCTGTCTTGTTTGTGCATTGTTATTATAATCATATGTATGCTTTAAATGGTCAAGTTATAGAACTGGGGATATGAATGACGTGTTATGATGAACTCGACAGTGTATGGAATTTGTCGAGGAGCGATATTTTCTATTCTAAAAGGTGATCAAGGACTCGATCAAGTTCCTTATTCCCTTAAGGATTAGATCTTTCCCATCGTGAGCTGGGGGTCTACCACGCCGGTATGGCAACAATAAAGCTCATTCGAAGTGCCCCCGTTTGGAGAATCATTTGTCCGTTAACTAGGCAAGAGTTCACTTACATTGTGTTTAAGGGTTGTACCTATACAACGGTACATCCCTGTGGCCGGGTGTTTCCCCTATGTTAACGAGGTAGATCTGTCAGCAACTATTTTACACTTTAGCTGGATTTAGCTATAATATTGTTTAAGCTTTTTAGCGTTCCATGGTCGAGAAAATGGTTCTCCATTTAGTTCTTCGAGGTAGTAGGCTCCTGTGCCAGTTTTTGACTTGACCTGATATGGGCCCTCCCAGTTCGCTCCGAGCTTTCCCTCGTGTGAATCTTTCTGATTTTTGTGCAGGACAAGACTGCCTACCTGGAATTCCCATCTGATGATCTTGGCATCATATCATAGTGCGATCTTTTATTTTTGGGATTCTTTGCAGAGAGCTGTCCCTGAGCGGATTTCCTCGACTAAGTTGAGCTCTTCCCTCAATTCTTCATCGTTGAGTTCTCCTTCTAGAGGAGACTCTGTGCATCTAGAAGGTTCTCTAATCTATACAGGGATGACTGCTTCTATTCCATATGTCGTTCAGAATGAAGTTTCCCCGGTGGTCAAATTTAGAGTTGTCTGATAGGCCAAGAGTACACTGTGGAGTTCCTCGACCCATCGTTTCTTTGCCTCGCCCAATCTTCGTCTAAGGCCTCACAAAATGACTCTGTTAGCGGCTTCGGCTTGCCCGTTCATCTGGGGATGCTCAACCAACGCTAAGTGTTGCTTGGTACCTGGCTTGGAGATGAAGTCTTGGAAATTCCTGTCCGTGAATTGAGTACCGTTGTTTGTGATCAGGGATTGAGGTACGTCAAACCTGGCTAGGATATTTCTCTTATTAAATCGCAAGATGTTGAATGCAGTGATCCTGGAAAAAGCCTCGGCTTCTATCCATTTGGTGAAATAATCGATGACCACAATCAGGTATTTTTTTTGAAACGAACCTTCTATGAAGGGTCCAAGGATGTCCATATCCATTATGCAAACGACCATGGCGACGACATTGTCTTGAGTGCGTCTGGGGTGCGAGGTGTATCTCCCTGTGACTTTGGCATTTGTCTTACCTCTTCACGTACTATTTGGCGTCGTTATACATGGTTGGCCAGTAGTATCCCTCCCTTAAGGCCTTTTGGGATAAGGATCTGCTGCCCAGGTGTTTTGCGTTTATACCTATGTGTATTTCATGCAAAATGTCTGACACGCTTTTTTCCTTGTCGCACTTGAGAAATGGGATGGAAAATCCTCGGCGGTATAGCTTGTTGTCTATCCGGACATAGGAAGATGCGCGATGTCTGGTGGCGCTGGATTTCTTGCTATCTTCGGGCAACTCCTATGTTGTTAAGTAGTGGTATATTGGAGTCATCCAACAATTATTATCACGTATGACGTTGACGTCGATGACTTCAGAGGATTTCTCGATGCTAGGGCGTGAAAGTGTTTCCTGTATGAAAGACTTGTTTCCACCTTTCCTTCGCGTGCTCACCAATTTTGACAAGACATACGCCCAAGAATTGCGTTCGCGGGGAATGTGTTGTACTTCCCAGGACTTGAAATGTGCCAACTTCTGTTGTACCAATGCCAGATACTAGGCCAAATGATCGTTTTTAGCTTGGAATTCCCCTTTGACCTGTGATGCTATGAGCTGGGAATCAGTGTAATTTTAATCTCTTGCACGCCCATATCTTTGGCCAAGCGGAGTCCAGCCAGGAAAGCTTCATATTCTGCCTAGTTATTACATGTTGGGAAAGAGAGAACCAAGGATACTTCAACCACAAGCCCCTCTGCATTTTCGATGATGATCCCCGCTCTACTTCCTGATGGACTAAATGCTTCGTCGACGTAGATGACCCATTTATGAGCGCATTCAGGTGTAGTCTCCGCGGGGGTCATTTCAGACACAAAGTCGACCAAGGCTTAATATTTTAGAGATTTTATGCTTTAGTAGTGTATATCAAATTCGGACAATTCTAGTGACCATCTTAGCATTCTTCCAGCCATATTTGGTCAGGCAAGTAGCTGCTTGATAGGTTGGTCAGTTCGTACAACCATGGTGTGTTCCAGGAAATAATGTCTTAGTCTCCTGGATCCGTTTACGAGAGTGAGGGCGACCTTATCTATTTGTTGGTATATGAGCTCTGGATTTTGCAACGCTTTACTCGTAAAATACACGGGCTTCTGCCCTTCTGGATTTTCTCTAATGAGAGTTGCGCTAACGGCCCCGGTATTAACAAAAAGATACAAATAGAGGACCTCCCTGGTTATTGGTCTGGATAAGACCAGAGGCTCTGATAACACTTGTTTGAGGTGCTACAGTTCCTGCTCGCATTCCTCTATCCATTCGAACGTTGCTTCCTTGTGGAGCAATTTGAAGAAGGGTGAGGCATGTTGGGTAGATTTTGCCACAAAGCGTGAGAACGGGGTGAGCATACCGTTTAGGCATTGAATTGAATTCTTAGATTTAGGCGTAGGAAATTCCAAGAAAGCACTGAACTTATCGGGATTGTCCTCGATTCCTCTTTCTGTAAGATTGAAACCGAGGAACTTCCCCGCCCTTACACCAAAGGTGTGTTTCTCGGGGTTGAAGTGCATTATGCATTTCCTCGCTTGGTCGAAGACTTTTTGGAGATGTGATGTGTGATCGATCTCCTGGGTGAACTTGACAATCATGTCGTCCATGTAAACTTTGATCATGTCCCCAATTAGTGATTGGAAGACCTTGTTTATCATGCATTCATATGTGGCTCCCGCGTTCTTCAGTCCTAAGGGAATTACATTATAGTAGTAGTAGTAGTTTCCCGTCGGGGTCATGAAGGCAATGTTCCTCTTATATTTTTAGGCCTTGGATATCTAGTTGTACCTAGAATAAGCATCCATGAAGGGCAAGAGCTTGAAACCTACAGAACTATCTACCAGTTTGTCTATGTTAGGAAAAGGGTAAGAATCTTTCGAGCATGCTCGATTGAGATCGGTGTAGTCAATACAAAGGCGCCATTTTCCATTAGATTTCTTTATGAGTACAATGTTCGAGAGCCAAGTTGTATACTTGGCCTCAGATACAAAATTGGCCTCTAAGAGGTCCTTAACTAATTTTTCAGCAGCTAAAGTCTTTTCTTCGGAATGTTTGTGCCCATACTGAGCAATTGCGTGTGCTAATGGATTGATGGTGAGCTCGTGGCATGTGATCTCAGGGGAAATGCCGAGCATATCGGCGGAGCTCCAGGAAAAGAGGTCGGCTTTGCTGCGCATGCATTGCTCTAGTTGCTCTTTCACATCATCGGAAAGCCATGTACCGATGCGAACTCCTCTGTCTGGGTTATCCCCGAAGGTTATGACCTCGAACTCACATGCGGGAAAAGGACGAAGGATGGCTGAATTGTTTACAGATGTGGTGTCTTCAGAATCTAATAGAATGCGGGAGTTAAGGCCGAATGTGTTGATCTGGAGATTTGGCTTCTTCTCAGGCTGGGCCACTTCGGCTGGGGAGTCCCCGTCTCTTGCGCATTTGTTATTTTTAGGCACGGTCTCGATCACGGTCAGCTCTTTTGCCACAACCTCAAAACTTCTTTGTGCGGCTTCAATGTCTCTGTGAAGTGTAGCTACGTGTCATTTCTCTATATAGTATTTCATTTTGATATTGACAATCGATTGGACGACGATGAGCTCGGCCAATGTTGGCCTTCCCAAGATGCATTGGTAAAGTGATGGGCAGTCAATGACCAGGAAATGTGTCTTAATTGTCTTAGATGCATCTCCTTCCCCGAATGTGACCATCAACTCGACATAACCCCAGGGTTTAGCGGTAGCCCCATTGAATTCTTATAGATCAGATATAACATATGAGAGTGCTTTTTAAAGACTTTAGGTATGTGAATTTGGTGGAATGGAGCTTGCTTTGGAAAATCAAAATTAGGCTTGGAATTCAAATTTGGAGGAAAATTCATAAAAAAGTGGTGATTAGTGAAGGTATATGGTGGGAAATGATCAAAGTGATGTAGAGGAATAAAGGTGGAATGGATCTAGAATATTCCATGTGAGATCAAGGGCTAGGATGTGATGAATTTGAACAATTTATTCAAATTTCGCCATGGTTAATAGGTTAACACATTGGTTAACCGGTTAACCAAGTCAAAATTTGAATATTTTGTTCACTTTTGATTGCTTTGTTGTTTCGGCTCGATTCTTTTACTTGTCGAAGAAGGCATGTAAATAAACACATGAACCTTGGAATTCCTTGAATAAATCAATTAATTTAGGAAATCCTTGATTAGATAAATTTGAATTATTTGCGGATCAACTTCGACTTTTTATCTGTGAAATTCATTCGAGCTGCGAGACTGCTATTTTTGGTATTTTTGACCTGCTCTTCCCCTGGAAATGTTAATAAAAGAAAACAAAATATTTTTGGATTTTAATTAATGGTTAGTAAATATAAACAAATAAAAAACACATAAAAGCAATGGTGATCCAATGTGAGGCATAAACCTGCAACCATAAAGGACCGAGGAACTAGTGCGTGATCTTGTTTGTATGCAAAAAAAATGATGTGAATGCAAACATAAACTTAGGGGAAAAATTAGGGTGTTACAACTGCCCCAATTTAAGTTTCTTCAATAGGGAGATATGAAGATTGACATCTTCGTTTCTACAAGATGGGAGAGACTTAAATATAGAAAACCCAATTTTTGGCCCTAAGAGACCATGAAATGATATAAATATGGTATGATATGCGAACCCAAGATCTCTGTGGGGAGAATACGACCATCAGAAGAAAATAAAAGCTTGGGGACACAAGAATAAAACCCTATTGGGGAAAAACAACAAACAACAAGAGAGTTTACCAGGAAAATAAATCACTGGATAACCGACTCAACTTGGGGAATGCTTGTGTATGAAAACAAATCAAAACACAATCGGTAAAGAGGCTCAATAGAGAAGGATAAAACTTCAATGGAGAAAACATCAAACGAACAAAGTGTTCGGATCCATAATAAATGGAAGGAAAGATTACCCACTACCAAACAAGTGATATCTTGATTCCAAAGTAATAAATTAAAAAATGAGGAGAAATATTACCCACTACCACGCAAGTGATAACTTAATTCCAAAGTAATATACTCAAGAGGAAAGATTACCCACTATCAAACCAGTGATAGCTTAATTCCAAAGTAATCAATCAAAAGGTGGAGAAATATTACCCACTACCACGCAAGTGATAACTTAATTCCAAAGTAATATACTCAAAAGGAGAGATTATATTTCCCACTATAAAAGAAGTGATAACTTAATTCCAAAGCAATATACTTAAACGGAAATATTACCCACTACCAAACAAATGATAACTTAATTCCAAAGATATCAATAAAAAGGTGGAGAAATATTACCTATTACTACGCAAGTGATATCTTAATTCCAAAGTAATATACTCAAAAGCAGAGATTATATTGCCCACTATCAAACAAGTGATAGCTTAATTCCAAAGCAATATACTTCAGAGGAAATATTACCCACTACCAAACAATGATAGCTTAATTCCAAAGTAATCAATCAAAATGTGGAGAAATATTACCCACTATCACGCAAGTGATAACTTAATTCCAAAGTAATATACTCAAAAAGAGGGACCAAAGCTCAATCTAAGAACAAATTGGAGAGAAACAATCAAACAAGACTCATTCCAAGGAGGAAATATCTCAACTGGGAAAATTCCATCCAGATAATAAACTGGGAAGGAACTTGAATCAAGATCATCCACGAGGAACAAACTCTGTAGGGAATTCAGAAAGGAAAAACACTTCCTGCTTAATGGTCGACACTCTAACCTGGAGGGAAGACATCACACAGACTATGTGGGGAAAATCCATACCAAAGAGCGAGGAACAAGATGTATCAAAGAATTCAAAGATGCAAACATATGATGCTATGCCTACAACAAATGCATGAATGTGCGTATTAATATGCTAACAAAACAGACATAAAGATAAGCAGGTGACATAAACACCACAACAACCGGATACTTGGCTAATCCCAAAGTAATAAAGCTGGGGTATCCTGCTGGAGATTCAACCTAAAATCCCGTAGGGGATAAACAAAAGCCATCGAAAGAATAAAATCTCACTACAATGCTTAATCAATGCTAAGGAAACTACTACTGGGGATTCAATCCACAAGCTAGTTTGTAAAAAACATCAAGAATTCCATTCCGAGGGAATAACATGTTGGGGAACACCAACAACATAAAATCTTCCATAATCCTTGGGGAAAAAAGGGAAAGTCTCTTTAAACTCTGATGGGAATAAGAAATATCTTTACAACTCTGTCAGGGACAAAGGAACATTTCCACAATCCTTGTTGGGAACATAAATATTTCTGCTAGTAAATAAGATCTGAGCATAAAAATCAATTTATGTAGGGAATAATCAACATAATGCACCAACTCTGCTTGGGGGAAGGATGCAAAACCTGCTGAGGATTAAAAAATGAGCATGCTGGAAACCATCACATGCATATCTACTGGAGATACAAGAGAAAAATCTTTGGGGATCATTCATCACTGAGAATTTTGGACTTGCCGACCCACGTGGGGATACCAGAAGTTAACATCATAGCCAAAAGTCAAGTTGCAAAGGATTTTAAATCAATACCCACCACCAGGTAAAAGAAAACCTATCAACTAACTGCTATATCAATACTTCTGTTAGGGGATATAACTGACTCAAGTTGAGGAACAAAACCTGGCTGAGGATTACTCTATATACATTGCTTCTCAAGTTGAGGATAATCTGCTGAAGAAGAGATCGAAAGCTCAACTGTGAATTCCTGTGACTAGAATATTGTTCTAAACAACTATTCTGGAGAAGAAGTTCGGAACTCAACCGGGGGTTCCTGTGACAGGAATATTGCTTCTCAAGTAAAGGATAATCTGCTGAGGAAGAGATCAAAAGCTCAGCTGGGGATGTTCATGTAGCAAACAATTCTCAATTCTACTTGCTATTGGAGAAACATAATATTAATAACATTTGAAAATTCCAGGATTACTTAAAGATCCTGTTTGGAGAAACATCCAAATCAAACCCTACTTTGGGAGAGGAAAGTTTACACACATCTAGACTTTGTCGTACCTGGAATAACTGTTGACATCCTTTTTCTTGTTCATAAATAAAAGAAAAAAATGTTTTTATGATCTTCAAAAATTCACTTTATTAAATTTGTTTAAAAAATTATCATAAAAAATAAATGAAATTTTCTAAACAAAAACAACATAAAGAATTGCAAACAATTGGATAAAAGCCCAAATTTTATTGATAGAATGGTAGTCAGCAAATGGCATGACTCCATGGATCATTACAAGTTTGAAAAATGGTAAATACATGAAAAGGACTACATTGAAATACAATGATCACTATTCTCCCTATCAACTTTGAACTCCACCGTGTCTGAAACTTTAGTCAAGGATGAGTGAATAAGAATCTTTGATGGGTAACTCTACTGAGGAATAAAATCTGAAATCCTCGGTTGTTTCAAGTGATCCAATATGATTTGAGGAAGTTACTTGCCATGATCCCTAACTTTTGCCTAGATTACCCTTGCGGGTTTTCAATCTATCGGGATAATTATTTTTGTTTATGTCTCTAACTTTTGCCTTGACTTCCCTTTCAGGTTTTCAATCCACCGAGACGTTCATTTTTTCCTAAGCCACCCTTTCGGGTTTTCAACTTAGCGAGTTGTTCGTTTATTCTTTTATGTGAAGTATTTCTTGACTACATCAACATTCACAAGACGAGTGATCTACTCACCATCCATAGTTGCAAGAATCAATGAACCACTAGAGAAGGCTTTCTTAACAACATATGGACCATCAAAAATATGAATCCACTTACCCCTAGAATCAGTAATGAAAGACTGGATCTTTTTGAGCACGAGGTCGCCTTCTCTGAATACACGAGGTTTGACCTTCTTGTCAAAATCTTTCTTCATTCTTTGTTGGTACAAAAGACCATGACACAAATCTATTATCCTTTTTTCCTCAATCAAATTTAACTGATCAAATCTACTCTGACACCATTCAGCCTTAGTTAACTTGGCTTCCATCATAACTCTCATTGATAGGATCTCAACTTCGATGGGGAGCACTGCTTTTGTACCATAAACAAGTGAGAAAGGGGTTTCCCCTACTGAATTGCGAACGTATGTACGATACCCATGCAAAGAAAAAGGGAGCATCTCATGCCAATCCTTATATGTCACAACCATCTTCTGAATGATCTTCTTGATATTTTTATTCGTAGCTTCAACGGCTCCATTCATCTTCAGTCTATATGGAGAAGACTTTTGGTGTTGAATCTTGAATTCTTCACAAAGCTCTCTCCTCATCTTATTATTCAAGTTTAAACAATGATCAGTAATGATTCTATTCAAAACATCATATCTATAGATAATATTATTCTTGATAAATCGAACCACAACTTACTTGGTCACATTAGCAAACGATGTCGCTTCTACCGACTTGGTCAAGTAATCAACAGCCACAAAAATAAAACAAAGTCCATTCAAATCCTTGGGTTTAATCATGCCAATCATATCAATTCCCCACATAGAGAAAGGCCATGGGAAAGAAATAACCTTAAGGTGAGTCGGTGGCACATGAATCTTATTAGCATAAACTTGGCATTTATGGCACTTCTTCACATACTTACAACAGTCAGATTCCATTGTCAGCCAATAATAACCTGCTCCCAACATCTTCTTAGCCATTGCATGCCCATTGGCATGATTACCAAAAGGTCCTTCATAAATTTATTTCATTAACAGGTTTGCTTCGTGTCTATCCACAGATCTGAGCAAAATCATGTCAAGATTTCTTTTGTAAAGCACATTCCCATTCAAGAAGAAACTACATGCTAATCTCCTTAAAGTCCTTTTATCTTTACTTGACACCCTAAGTGGGTATTCCTGACTCTAGAGAAATCATTTAATATCATAATACCAAGGCTTATCATCATGGACCTTTTCAACTGCAAACACATAAGCTGGTCTCTCAAGTCGCATCACACTAATCATAGGAACTTAATTCCATTGATTCACCTTTATTATAGAAGCTATGGTGGCCAAAGCATCTGCCATATGATTTTCATCGCGAGGCACATAATGAAACTCAACTTTATTGAAGAAAGTTGATATCCTCCTGGCATAATCTCTATACAAAATCAAGTGAGGTTGATGAGTTACCCACTTACCCTTGATCTGATTAATTACCAAGGCTGAATCTCCATACACATCAAGATTCTTAATCCTCAAATCAATAACTTCTTCAAGACCCATAATACATGCTTTATACTCAGATTCATTATTAGTATAGGGGAAATTCAATCTTGCAGCAAAAGGAATATGTGAACCATGGGGAGTAATGATCATTGCCCCAATTCTCTTTCCACGTGAATTCACAGCTCCATCAAAAACTAAATCCCATCGAGATCCAAGTTCAGGCCCTTCCTTAATTATAGGCTCATCACAATCTTTCATTTTCATATACATCACATCCTCATCTGGGAAATTAAACTTAATAGACTGGTAATCATCAATCGGTTGATGTGCCAAATGATCAGCTAAAATACTTCCTTTTACACCTTTTTGAGCTCGATACTCGATATCATATTCATACAACAACATTTGCCAACGAGCAATCCTTCTAGTTAAAGTAGGATTTCAAAGATATACTTGATCACATCCATTTTAGATATCAACCATGTTGTATGGTTCAACATATACTGGCAAAGACGCTTTGCAGCCCAAGCTAAGGCACAACAAGTTTTCTCAAGCATGAAGTACTGAGACTCACAATCAATGAATTTATTACTCAAATAGTATATAACATATTCTTTTCTTCCAGATTCATCTTGATAACTAAGCACACAACCCATAGAATCTTCCAACAGAGTTAAGTACATTATCAACAGTCTACCTTCCACCGGAGGAGACAAAATATGAGGTTCAAGCAAATACTCTTTGATACTTTCAAAAGCTTTCTGACAATCATCTGTCCAGACAAAACCTTGGTCTTTTCGAAGAAACTTGAAGATCGGAGCACATGGGGCAGTCATGTGAGTGATAAGCCTCAAAGTATAATTCAAATGACCCAAGATTCCTCTTACTTGCTTTTCAGTTCTTGGAGCAGGCATTTTTCGAATATCTTTCACTTTATCAGGATCAACTTCAATGCCTTTTTTGGCTGACAATGAAACCTAACAACTTTCCATAACAAACACTAAAAGTGCACTTGTTTGGATTCAAATGAAGCTTAAACTTCCTTAACCTTTGAAACAACTTTAGAGAATGTTCAACATGATATTCGTTAGTCCCTAACTTAACGATCATATCATCAACATATACCTCAATTTCTTTGTGCATCATGTCATGGAAAAGAGTAGTCATAGCTCTTTGGTATGTCGCACCAGCATTCTTCAATCCAAAAGGCATCACTCTATAGCAGAATGTTCCCCATGGTGTAATAAATGTTGTCTTTTCCATGTCCTTGGGTGCCATCTTTATCTGATTATAACCGGAAAATCCATCCATAAAGGAGAACACATTAAACTTAGCCGTATTATCTACTAACACATCAATGTGTGGTAATGGAAAATCATCTTTTGGATTGGCTTTATTCAAATCTCTGTAATCAACACACATTCATACTTTTCCGTTTTTCTTTGGAATAGGCACAATATTGGCCACCCATTGAGGATAATCAGATGTCACAAGAAAACCTGCATCAATATGCTTTTGAACCTCTTGTTTAATCTTTACTGCCATGTCAAGATGAGTTCTTCTCAACTTTTGCTTCACAGGTGGACATTCAGGCTTCAACGACAATCTATGCTCCACAATATTAGTATCAAGACCTGGCATGTCTTGATAGGACCAAGCAAACACATCCACATACTCTCTAAGAAGCTTTACCATCCTCTTCTTAACACCAGGACCAAGCAATGCCCCAATCTTGACTTCTTTCTTATCATCTTCAAAACCCAAGTTGATCATCTCTAATAACTCTTCATGAAGCTGAATGACTTTCTCCTCGTGCTCAAGAAACCAGGAAATCTCATCAGGAATCTCTTCAATATCCTATTCCCTGCTTCAAACACAGGGAATTCAAAGTTGAGAGTGGGCATAAGATCATTATTTTCAATGGGTTTAACAATCAATATGCATAATGATTTATTTTGATTTTAGAGTACGAATAAGAGTGGAAACATCATGCAGATAAAAAGTGATTATTATTATTTTTTAGGTTTTTTATGTTACCATTTTTCATAATAAAGCAAAAAGGAAAAATATATATGGAATAAACAAAATAACATTTTATTGATGATAATAAAAGTTTGAAATAAAGCCCGACAAACATCACTTTCACCTTGGGCAGAGGGGATAAAACAAATTACTTTGAAGCATGAACAACAGAAGGAACATTAACAGAAATCCAGTTCTGGAAAATCACTCCGTGCGTAACAAAGTTAGGCATTTCTTCATCTTCATCCTCTTCAATGACAACAGCAGTGGAATGATCTTTGACATTGATAAACCCAACACTTCATAAGCTTTCTTGAATACCCTCTGATTCATTGGCAATCAATCCTGGAGCAAAACCGATACCAACCCCTTCTTTGTTGTCAACAATATCTATAACTCATCCCAACCATCATATCGACCGATTATAAGCACTCGCAAAGCATCCTTGAAAGAAGACATAGGCATGACATTCTTCTTAACAACATCATCGGCAACAGAAAGAGCCTGGAACAGAGTTCCGACGTCTTCATCCGCATCAATATAGGAAAAGGATGACACATTTCTTACTAGCATAGCCTGCTCACCGTCGACAGTCACTAATTTTCCATATTTCACAAAATTCAGCTTTTGTGGAGAGTAGAGGTTACATCCCTTGCCTCATGAATCCAGAGTCTTCCAAGGAGACAACTATAAGTTGAATGTATATCCATTACCTGGAAAGTAATTCGAAATACAAACGGTCCAATCAGAATATGAAGATCAACTTCACCAATCAGTATTTTCTTTGAGCCATCGAAAGATTTCACAACAATCCCATTATACCTCATGGGAGCACCTTGGTACACAAGCCTTGACAAATTCGACTTCGACATCACATTCAGGGATGATCTGGTATCAATAAGTAAATTAGACATAGCATCATCATGAAAATTCACTGAAATATCCAGAGCCAAATTATGGTTCCTTCCTTCTTCAGGCAAGTCATCATCACAAAAACTCAAATTATTGCATGATGTTATATTAGCCACAATACTATCAAACTGATTAACAATCACATCATGGTCAGCATAAGTGTAACACCCCATTTTTAATATTTAATCATCAGATAATTTTGTTGTTATGTTGGCCTTAGTTAAGGTGTGTGTCTTATTATTTTTGGTGTTATGTCCTAGTGGGACGGGTATATTCGGGTGCAGATAGAAATAGAGAGGGTGCAAATATTGGTAAGACCATTTAGTTACTATTTTTATTATTATTAATCCTTTGATAAAAACCAATAATTGAAATAATAAAATTATTATTATTATTATTAACTGGATTAAGGGGCAGTTTAGTAAAAGATTAGTAGAGGGTTAATATTGATTTAGTCAAAAACAGAAAAAGGGAGGTTAGGTTAATCGTGAAATTTTAGTGAGAAGAACAAAGGATGCTAGGAAGAAGAACACATCTAGGGCACCCAAATCATCCAAAGTCGCATGATTTTTTCACTGAAATTCGAGGTAAGAGGGGAGAACAGTTTAAATTCAGGTGATTTAAACTTAAGGGTAGTTGGGGGTATCCTTCCCTCTTAGGGATTTTTGTTATTCATGATGTTTATGATGAATATGTGAATTATATGATGTTTGTGCGAAATTGTGTATATGATAATGATTTGTTGATACATTGTTGTTGTTGTTCGGATGAATCCATGAAATATGATGAATATTGTGGTTGTTGATGAACTAAGTAGATTGTAGATCTAGAACGAAAATTAATCGGAATACAGTAACATAGAGGAAAGATAGATGAATATTGGAGATTAAAACTTGTGTAGAAACAATTTTAGGACAGGTATGAACCATGAGATCGAGTGGAATGATGTATAGATTTGAAATTATGCAGAAAACCCAGAAAACACACTTATTCTGCCCATACGTGTATGGACTAGGCCAATACGCGTATGGAGGGCTGGGGACTGGACCAATACGGGTATGAGGGCATTGATACACGTATTGGGGGGGGGGGGACGTATGGTGCATATAGGGGGCATATAGGCCATGCCAATACGCATATGGCCAGACCAATATGCGTATGGCCAGTGTGGGGTGAAAAACCGCGCGGTTTTGCAAATTCTCCCCGATTTCGCGTGCGTAGCCGATTTCTTTGGTGTAAGGTATTGATAAGAATAATAAGATATATTTAATCGAGATTTAACTTTGAGGATGAAATAATGTTGGAATCTAGGTGGATTAATATAGTCGGGAATCGATTAAATCGTGTGAGGTAAAAAAATTGGTGATTATTGATGGAAAGTTTGTTGTGTTTGATCGGATGGATTGTGTAGATGTATAATATGGTGAATTATACATGATGTATGATTTTTCATTGTCTTGCATACATTTGTCGTTTATTATTGGGATGATCGGCCGAATGGGAGAATACGATCATTTGTACTCCATTATGGAGAGTGTTAGGGATAATCATTGTCGGAAGGGTGTATGTGATTATCTGTGTTCGATTGAATGAACAAAACCTGGTACCACATGCATTGTGTCGTGTTGAGTCACATTGCATATATTGTTGATTGTTGCTGCATAAGTATTGTTGTATTTGTTATTGTGGATTATTGTTGAATAATGATGTGATTATTGTTGTTTGCGTGAGAAACTACCCTGTATATGTTATATGCGCCGTTTATATTTGGATTTGTTTTCTCACACCTTTGTTGTTGATGTTGTGTCTGTGCTTCTTTGGAAGTACAAATAATCCAGGTACTTAGAGTGCGTGGAGTCGTGTTACTGTGTTCGAGTCTTAGGATGCTCTGATACGTAACCCGGGATAAGGATTTTCTGTTGTTATTTTATTTCTGTTACGTATCTGTTTTTATGGAATTAAACGTATTGAGGATATTTTTTTTGAAATTGGCTTATTGCCTTGGTTGTTTTAAAACAAATATTATTCCGCTGTTTTATTGAAAAACATTTTTGTTGGCTTTTATTGTTGAGACGTGGCATTACACTTTTGAATAACTCTGAGTTTTGATATAAAATGATAATTTTATTTATTTGGGAAAGTGGGGTGTTACAATTGGTATCAGAGAAGGTCGGTCCAACCGGCCAGATGTTGTGTCGAGTCAGCCCTTAGAATAGGAGTTGTTGTGTTCTAACCTGTAGTGGATGTGTTTGTTGTGATAGTATGTCATGAAGGAATGATGTTTCACTTGTTGCTGCTATGCAAGCCATGGCGCAAGCTGTTGAGAACATTGTTCCAGCTGTGGGGAATGTTGAGTTACGTGATCTGGATCAGTTAAGAAGTAACAAGCTGCCTAAGTACGAAGGGGGTATTCTGGATCCAGAGGCTGCACAAAAATGGCTGAAGGCAATTGAGAAGATCGTCAGGACCATGGGGTGCACAGATGATCAGAAGGTGAGGTTTGGTACTCACATGGTTGAGGACGAAGCTGAAGTCTGGTGGGACAACAGTCGCCAAAGGTTAGAAGCTGCAAGTACTGCTGTTACTTGGGCTGTGTTTCGTGGTAAGATTCTAGAGAAGTATTTTCCGGAAGATGTTCGCAGTGCTAAAGAGGTTGAGTTCCTAGAACTGAAGCAGGGTACTATGACCGTAGCTAAGTATGCTGCGAAATTTGAAGAGCTGGTACAATATTGTACTCATTATAACACTGAAGAGGCTATGACTTCGAAGTGTTTGAAATTTGAGAATGGATAAAAGGGCTCGTATTGCTCACTATAAAGCGATGAATGATAAGAAAGGTTAGCAGAGGTTTGGGGGTACTCCTTATAATGCTCCGGTTGATAAAGGTAACTAGAAAAATGTGACTGGCAAGAAGCCAACTGGGGAGAGGCAAATCCCAATCCTGTGAAGTGTTTCAGATGTGGAAGCACAAGTCATCGTGCTAATACTTGTCAGAATGAAGTCAAGAAGTGCTTCAAGTGTGGGAGGACATGCCATGTGGTAGTTGACTGTAGAGCGACTATGCCTACTTGTTTTAATTATGGTGAACAGGGTCATATCAGCACAACTTGTCAGAAACCAAAGAAGACCCAAGGAACCACCGGTAAAGTGTTTGCATTGATAGGAGCCCAATCCACTAATGAGGAACGTTCGGTTAAAGGTACTTGCCTTATTAATAATACTCCTTTGTTTGCCATTATTGATACGGGTGCAACACACTCGTTTATTTCTGTTGATTGTGTGAAGAGATTAAGAATAGTTCCGTCTACTCTAGAACGGAGAATGACTATTGAAAATCCGTCTATTGGTTCTGTGGTTACATCATTAGTATGTCTGAAGTGCCCGATTAACATTTTTGATAGGGATTTCTTTGTGGATTTAATTTGTTTTCCGCTTGGTAGTATGAATGTTAGTTTGGGGATGAACTGGTTGGAACTAAACTGGGTCTATATTGATTGCTATAGCAAGAAATTGTTGTTTCTTACTCCTGAAGAGGAAGCGTTGGCTAATTCGTTATCTACGAAAGAGTTGAGGACCTTATTGGAAGACGAGGTGATGATGTTTGCATTATTCGCGTCATTGTCTGTTGAAAGTAAAGTATCGATTATGGATTTGCCAATTGTGAATGAGTTTCTGGAAGTATTTCCTGATGATATTACAGAATTACCTCCGACGAGAGAAGTTGAGTTTATCATTGATCTTATTCTTGGTACGAGGCCTATTTTTATGGCATCGTACAAAATGTCTGCATCAGAGTTAGCTGAGTTGAAGACTCAGATTGGTGAATTGCTTGATAAGAAGTTTATTAGACCAAGTGTGTTGCCGTGGGGAGCTCCAGTGTTGTTGGTGAAAAAGAAAGATGGTAGTATGTGTCTATGCATCGATTACCGTCAGTTGAACAAGGTGACCATTAAGAATAAGTATCCAATACCGAGGATTGATGATTTAATGGATCATCTAGTCGGTGCGCGTGTTTTCAGTAAGATTGATCTGAGGTTAGGTTACCATCAGATTCGAGTGAAAGAAGGTGATATTCAGAAGACTGCGTTTAGAACTCGATATGGACATTACGAATATGTTGTGATGCCGTTTGGAGTGTCTAATGCGCCAGGTGTATGGAGTATATGTGTCACACCCCAAATTTTACCCCTAATCGCTCATATCATAATCATACGTTCATCGCATTTAGCAGGGATTTTTCCCGATTTATTTTCTGTTGTTTTCTTCTCATTTTCTAGCTTCCATTTATTTATGACTGTTTAATTCATTTTCGTATTTTTTTTAATTTTTAATTTCCATTTTCGTTTCTATTTGTAAGTTCCTATGTTAAGATTTTATTTTGATTTCTATTTCCAACCTTTAGCTCAATTTTCAATTTTTTTTAAATTTATTTGTTATTTCTTTTCATTTTCAAGTTCGCATTTTTAAATTAATTTTTATTTCATTTTCAAGTTTTATTTTTGAATTTATTTTCTATTCTTTAATTTTTAATTTTATTCCATTTTTAAGTTGTTATTTCTAAATCTAATGTCAATTTCAATTCATTTTTATTTTCTAAAGTCCAAACTTATTTCTCAAATTCTAAAGTTAATTTTTAATTTCAATTATTTAAGTTTCTAAGTTATTTCAATTTTAAGTTTAATTCTTTTTTTATTCACTTCTAATTCAAATTTTAATTTTTAACCATTTATTCCATTTTAATTCATATCCACATTTTTATTTTCTAAATTCCAATTTATTTCTCAAGTTCTAAATTAATTTTAATTCCAAGTTATTTATTTAAGTTTATGAGTTATTTTCAATTTTAAGTTTATTTCTTTTTAATTCATTTCTAATTTAAGTTTTTCATTTAGATTCTAATTTAGAGTTCTCTTTTCAAGTTTCAATTTCAAATTATAATGTAAATAATCAAATTTATTCCATAATATTTGTTTTGTTACAATTACATATACATAGAAAATTACAAGAAAAAATGCTACAAAAAAATTCAGCACAAGACTACAAAATGCAACAGCTCCAAATCTGCCCCAAATCAGCATGCAGCCACCAACAGCTGCATTTTCCTGCTCCACTACTCCACCCACAGCTGCAAAATTCAGCATTGGTTCCCTCTCTCAAGACATCCTTTACCTACAAGCAACCAAAATTTCAGCATAAAAAACCATATCAGAACAGCCCAAAATCACACTGTTATCAACAAAAAAAATCAGCATCAAAACTCACACCAGTTCCAATCCAACAACACTACAAAACCAGCTCTCAAACACTTACAAACAGCATCAAAAAAAGCTACAAAACAGTCCCTAAAAACCCCTGTTATAATCCCATAAAACACACTACTACAACCTCATAAAACAGCCCCATAAACTACCAAAAGATACAGCCCTCATTTCATCAAACTCAGCATCAAAAATCCCTCAAAACACAAAAACAATACCAAAAAATCCAGCAACTTAAACTTCAAGAAAGAGGAGAAAAGAGAGAAAAACTTCAAAGAAAAAACAGTCACACAACAAGCAGTAGCAAAGGGTTAGTACTTACCATCGAGGATTCGCCACCCCGATAACATTCGGGTCGGTATTGTCTTCTTTTCCTTCACCTTTTTCTTCAGCATCTTGTACATATTTAGTTTTCTTTTTTTTAAACCTGCATACACTAAAACAACCTCATGTTAAAACTTCAAAGGAAAAAAACAGCCGCACATCATAAATATTTCATAGAAAAATAGCAGTAGAAAATAATAGGTAGAAGAAAAGTTCAAAATAAAAAAGCTTACCTTCATTTCATTTTTTGTTGTTCATCAATCTGTCTTCAAGAAAATCAAACCTCACAACACTGCATTAACCTTCATCCCTTACACCTTCATCATTTTCTTCAACCATCAATAACCTTAAAACCTTCTACATCACCGTAATAACAACACAACAGCAACAACACGCACAAAAAAAACTCACAGACCTCATTTTCAAAACTCTCTCTATTCTTCAACCTCAAACTCAGCAAATAACCCTGACATAATACTTCATTCATTCCTTTATCCTCATTTTTCTTTCAACAAACACCTCAGTTATTTTCATTACCAAATAACAACAATGTTCATAACCTTCAACAAAACAAACCTTCATTTGTAAAAACAAACCATATTCACTCACTTCACGAAATCGCTACCCTTTTTATCAAATATCAGAAACACAGACCTGCTACAAAACCAGAAATTTAAGCCGAATTGAAAACACAGAGATGGGGAGATATGAGACACTCACTGAAACCGCGATACCATCAAGACCATAACTCAGAACCAACTTCACGACCACCCTTCATGAAACTTGAATCCACCATAACTGTAACAAACACGTTCACCGCCACATACATCACGCACTGAAGCTACTAAACCGTGAAGACCCAGCCCTCCTTCATCTTTCATAACCGAAACACCTTCATCCAACCCAAAAAACCAGAAGGAATGAGAGTTGAATTGAGAAACTTAAAACAAAAAAGATGAGTGAGAGATGCGAGACGTAAAAACAGAACACAAACCTGTGAAAACAACTCAAGCACAACTCTTCCACAACCATCACCCTCACCATCTCGCTGTCACCCCTTTTCTCGTGCAAAAACACGAACCACCAAACAGCAAGCAAACAAACCATCCCAAATCAAACCTTCATCACCCTGTCCAAACCTTCAACCACCGTCCCAAACCCGTCACCTTCTGTGAACCCAATCCACCACTGTCAAGAAAACCTGAAATCACCCCAAATCAGCAACCAATGCCTCAACCGCGTGACCAAAACCACCTACTCAACCATTTTTTAACTGTCCATAAAAAAAATCATATTAGTGAGAACAAAGTTGTTTTAGAGAAAGAACTCAAACAATCCCCAAACTCAAAAAACCAAAAACAGAAGCTGAGAAGAAGATGAGAAAATCGTGAGCAAAAAAAAACAAACTTGAAACGCATCCTCCACAACCTCAGAACAATACCCTTACACCACCGTAAACCGCTACCTCCTCACCAACATTAACCCTTCACAAACCGCATCCTAAACCAACCACAGAAAACCGAAAACCGAAAACACAAAGCAAACCTTTACTCGAACCAACGCATCTTTTGTTCATCATCTCTTTCACCGCAAACATCTTTCGCATCAAGCCGAAGCCGAATCAACACCACCGAGTCCAACACGCACCGGCGAACTGCCGTGAGGGAACCGATCCGCGACCTAAAACCACTTCACTCCCTCAAATCCATCCGAGAACGCGAACCCTTTTTCCTCTTCGAGCCGCCGTCAAAACCTCAACCACCATTAATCGATCCGAAACACAATCACCACCCGCCAACCGCCCCTTTTCCGAAACTGTAAAACCGCCGTCCACCCTTGAATCAACAAATCCCACTACACCGAAACCCCCATCACGCTATCGCCACCGCAAACCTGAGAGGGCCTAAGAGAGAGAACGGCGAGCGAGAGAGGCTGAAACGCGAACAGAGCGAGAGAGGCTGAAACGCGAGCAGAGGTAGAGAGAGGCGAGAGTTTTTGTTTGCCGTTGAGTAGCCGCCGCTCAATTTGTTCAGGGGGGGTTCTTGTTTTTGTTTTCTTGCTCTTCTTCTGCGTGTTTTCAAAGAAAGCTGACATTGGGTTTTCATTTTGGCAAAAATTTTATTATTTATGTTGAGTAAATCAATAGGCATGTTATTTTCTAGCAATTATCTTATTTTCTGTTTTATTTCTTTTTTTATTTTACCCTTTTTATTATTATTGATGACAATGTGTGGGCTTAGCCCAGAATCCGAAATTCATCCTCAACCCACACTGCATTACACAACGCACCCTCCCTGATTTTATACTTATTTCATGTTCTTTTTCTCTTATTTGTTTTTTTTTAGAAATTCCTTATTTAGAATTTTCCTTATATCTTGCTTACTACTTTTTTCCATTCTTATTCATTAATATGAACTTTTAACATTTCCTTTTCTTTTTTTTTTTGATTTTCGTTTGGATTTTTATTTTGATTTATGGGCCGATGATATGACAAAGGTCACGATGAATCATTTCCGATTAATCGTGACCCGTATGAGGCCATGCATTTACTTTTTCTATTACATTCATTTATTTTTTATTCCATTTAATTCATTTATTCATTCTATTTAATTTATTTAATTTATTTTTTCTATTTCAATTTATTTCAACTTATTCATTATTTATTATTTATTTATCGCATTTCACACCATTTAATCTCATTTCAAAAATAATAATTCCTTGGTCCAACGCCAAGTGAAATTCACTTCACATACACTCACACACGTAAGTCGGTCGTTTACGATCGCCATCTGCACAGTTCCTTACACTTCACAGCTTTTCAACTTAAGCAAATTGACGCACTACGCTTGTTTTCCACCCCCGCATTCTCGATCCATATATCGAGCCATAGCCTGGTTACTAAGCCTTTGTCTTTGCATTTTCCATTTACTTCATTCAGTCCAGTTATTTTTTAGCAAGTAGCAGCCTTTGCCTAGTCTTAGGAGCTTGCACCTTTGTTTATTTTTGCTTATGCTTTTCAATCCAAAAGGGAAAGAACTCCTGCAGTTGACTCAATGTCATAGGAAGTTTAGCCATCCCTAGTTACCTTTTTGACCTTAGCCATTAGGACTTTTTATTTTGCAACTTTTTGTGACTTTGTTAAGTCACGTGAGTGTTTGCCATAACACTTACCTTCCCCCGTGAACCTTGAGCGTAACCAAGTGTTCGTTAATCCTTAGGAGAACTACGAGTGCTCTGATTCTATACCCGATACGTAGGCATCGATGCGATGTTGTGCGAGCACCATTAGAAATAAAACCTTAGGTTCCCTTAGTTTTAGCAAGCAATAAACAACAAAAATACAAATATTAACAAGAGGTTCCCGTAGGATACTGCGGATGCTTAGGATGCTAACACCTTCCCTAGGTATAATCAACCCCCGAACCTAGTTTCTCCTCATTTAGGGTTTTTACGATCTTTTTCCCTTTTCCCTTTGGATTAAATTAAAGTCGGTGGTGAACATAAATGTTTTGCGATTCAAGCTCACTTAATAGCTTGGTATCCGATTCTCACCGCAACAGAAAAATGGCGACTTCACTGGGGATTCTATTTTTGAGGGTTAAGCCCACCTTGTATATTTGTATATTTGTTGTTGTATTGCTTGTTATTATTTGGGATTTTTGTTGGGTGTTCCATGTGTGGTGAGATAAGTCCTAACCCGGACTTGAGTGCAAATAAGATAGGACGGTGGTATATTCAAGAAGGCTTGTAGGGAGTTGAGTCCCGACCAAGTTGACTTGAGACACCACCACTCGGCGGAGGCCTCCTCGGATGTAGTTTTGTTGATCGAGTTCAGTCGTGAAAACATTACTATATTCGACCTGAGAGCCATTAATGCTGAGGACCTTAGAACATTTACCCCCACTTGGCCTTTTTAGGGATGTAGTGCGATGACTATGAGGGTGCAAATCCAAAATAGTTGATACGCGATACTACACTCGGATGAGACTCTCTTGAGAATATTACTGATTACCAAGTCGAGTTGGGAAGTCGGTAATATCCGAAAGATGGGACAGTGATTCTGGGAACTTTTAGAACCCGTTGTACAGGTACAAATAAACTCATAGTACATACCTTTTTGGGAGGGTTGAACCTTCGACCTCATGCAAGCTTTGAACCTAAGCCTTGTTTGTGTTTGTGTTTGTTGCATTCACGCATCATGAAGCATCATTTTTACCATTTATTCAAGGAACTCAGAAACTCTATCTTTGCAAATATCATAGGTATCATCATGGACTTTGGAAGAAGAAAGACTGTCAAGTACACATTCAAAACTCCCAAACTTGAAGACCTAAGGGAATTAAGAGATTTGGTTTTGGATCAAGAAGCCTTCATGGAGAAGCATAGGAGACTTTTAGCTTTGCTTAAGACTGATTGGGATGGAAGGCTGCTCTCTGTGATGCTCCAGTTTTATGATCCTCTCTACCACTGTTTTACGTTTCCTGATTACCAATTGGCGCCTACTTTGGAAGAGTATTCAGTTCTGGTGGGATCACGTGTTAAGGATGAGTTTCCATTCCCTGTTCTAGAGAAGGACCCTGAAGAAGCAGAGATTGCAAAGGCAACATACTTGAGTGTTCCTGAGGTCAAGGCAAATATGACCTATAAAGGAAAGATTTTTGGATTCCCTACAAAGTTTCTGATAGAAAAGGCCAAGAATTTTGTTGATGTGAAGGATATGAAAGCTTTTGAGGCGACCTTTATTCTGCTAATATATGGAGTGTTACTTTTCCCAAGCTTTGAAGACTTCGTCGACCTGAACGCCATCAAGATCTTTCTGAAGAAGAACCCGATCCCTACTTTGCTCGGAGACACTTATCATTCCATCCATCTGAGGAATCACCATAAGGGAGGGATGATTACTTGTTGTGCATCATTGTTGTACGAGTGGTTTATTTCGCACTTGCCTAAGTCATCTTCATTTTGGAACCTTAAGGATGGTTTGTGGTGGTCACAAAGGATCATGTCTCTTACCCACTCTGACATTAGCTGGTACAATCGTGCTTATGATGGAGTATTGATTATTGATAGCTGTGGTGATTTTGCTAATGTGCCTCTTCTTGGCACTAAGGGAGGAATCAGCTATAATCCAGTTTTGGCTCGCCGCCAACTCGGATATCCGTTGAAGGACAAGCCTAAGAGTGTTGAAGTGGAAGGAATTTTCTTTAAGGATGACGAAGAACCAGAGCTCAAGAAACAGATTATGCAAGCTTGGAAGTGCATCCATAGGAAGGGGAGGAGTAGCTTGGGAAAGCCGAATTGTGTTTCTATGGAACCCTATCTCCAATGGGTACGAGATAGGGCAATCAGTCTGAAGATGCCTTACCCTCGCCAGGATCCTATGACCTTCAGGAAACCCATTCTGGTCTTTATGGATGATGCATAGAAGCTGAAGATTGATTTGGAGAAAGAGATTCGAGAGAAGAATGCATGGAAGAATCGACATCAGATCATCAACAGTGAGAATGAAGAGCTTAGAAGACAACTGAAGATGAAGGAAGAAGAAGAGCTATCCAGCAAGAAAAGGAAAGCACAAGAGGATTTATTTTCCTCCAGCACTCAAGAGGACACTTCTTGGAAGTCGATCGTGGATCAGCTTATGCTTGAAAGGGCTCAGATGAAGGCACAAATCGAGAAGCTCAACTTGAGGCTTTTGGGAGAATCTCCTTAGGCCTTTGTCTTTGTCTTTATTAAGCTTTGTTTGGGATTTTTGAAAGTGTACTCAAGACTTTGTATCACTTTTTGAATTTAATGAAATCATGTCCTTTGATTATTATGTTTTCCTTGGTATTTGCAAATTGTTTCTTAAGTTCCTTGAATAATTTCATTTCCGCATTGCACTCATACATTTGGCATTGCATTTGCATTTTTTTTTCATGAAACTCATTCCCGTCATCTGCTCTTCAGCTTTCACACTGAGGCTCTCACGCAAATACTACACTCGAGCTCAAGCCAGAAAGAGGATGGCTGAAAGAGACCTAGAGATGGACAGAGTTAACGAAGAGCTTTCTGATATTCGTGGAAATATGGGTCAGATGATGGAAATGCTACAAGTCATTCGAGCGAAGATGGATACCCAACAGACTGTGGTGTCAGAAATTGTTACTGCAACGACTGAATTTGTCACTGCAACGACCCAGCCTACATCATCAGTCATTACCCCTGTGACCTGGCCTCCTTTTGGACTTCCTCATGGATTCGTCCCTCCTCCTCATGGTTTTGCTTCTCAAAGTTTTATTCCTTCTTCTTCAGGGTTTGCTACTCAAAGTTTTATTCCTCCTTCCCAAGGACTTACTGCTCAGAGTTTTATACCTCCTTCACAAGGGTTTGCTACTCAAAGTTTTATTCCTCCTTCCCAAGGACTTGCTGCTCAGGGTTTCTTCCCTCCTTCTCAAGGTTTTGCTACTCAGAGTTTTATACCCCCTTCCCAAGGATTTGCTGCTCAGGGTTTCTTCCCTCCGTCCCAAGGCTTAGCTTCTCAAAGTTTCGCACCTCCCTCTCAGGGTATGGCATTTCCTTTTCAAGGTTTTGTGCCTCCTCCTCAGGGATTTGCTGCTCAACAAACTGTTCCTGTGACTAATGAAGAGAATCATGCCGTTGCTAATTTTACACAAGACATTGTGCACACCCGTGCTCAACCGTACTTTAATGACCATCAAGGGTATGAAGCGCCAGATATGTCTGAAAACGGAGATGAGAAACATGTGAAGATGCAGGAGAATTTTGATACCCTTGAAAAAAGGTTAAGAGCGATTGAAGGTGACCAGATCTTTGGTGCTGCTGCCAGAGAGATGTGTCTGGTGTCCGGATTGGTAATACCTCCAAAGTTCAAGATACCCACCTTTGATATGTATGAGGGTGCAACTTGTCCTAAGAACCATCTCCTGATGTACTATCGAAGAATGGCTGCTCAGGTAGACAATGATAAGTTAATGATCCACTGCTTTCAAGACAGTCTAAAGGGAATCTCCTCCAAATGGTATCTGACACTTGACCAGTCGAAGATCCGCAGCTTCCAAGACTTGGCAGATGCTTTCATCCAACAATACAAATACAACATGGACCTTGCTCCCGATAGGAGGCAATTGCTAAGCATGTCCCAGAAAGAGTCTGAATCCTTTAAAGAGTATGCTCAGAGGTGGAGAGGGACCGCTTCTCAAGTAGAGCCCCCATTGACTGAAAAAGAATTAGCTGACTGGTTTGTTGACACTGTGCGACCAGAATTCTATGAGAGAATGGTGGGGAGCATAACTGCTAGTTTCTCTGATTTAGTGGCTGTAGGAATCAAGGTAGAACTCGGATTGAAGAGTGGAAAGATGAGCGGTGCATCTGGCAGTTCCAGCACTGGCAGTGGGAATATTGGCAAGAAATTTACCAATAACTTCCACAAGAAGAAAGAGGGTGAGACGAACGCCATAATGACAGGTCAAAGAAGAAATCCACTTTGGCAGAGACCTTCACCTATGGCTCAACAGCAGTATCCTCGTCAACAGCAGTATGCTCATCAACAACCGTATGCCCAACATCCTTATGTAGCGGCGGTTCAACCAGCATTTAATCCACAAGTCCCCATGTATCGGCCAACTCAAGCAGTACCGATGTACCAACAAGCGGCTCCATTGATTCAACCTTATCAACCAATGCTCAACAATCCGGGCTATCAACAAGCACCCAATGCTTCAGCCTACCAGCAGAGGACTCCAGCTCCTCATCCAAATCCCAATTTTCAGAACAGAAGACCAGGTGGAAGGCCTCCAAATCCTCGAATCCCTATAACTTATACTGAGTTATATCCTTCACTGCTGAAGAAGGGTTTGGTTACTCCCAGGCCTTTGGGTCCTCCACCAAGTCCACTCCCACCAAATTACAACGCAAATGCTCACTGTTTATTCCACGAAGGTGCCGCAGGGCACGATTTGGAGAGTTGTTATGCTTTGAAGTACATCGTGAAAGATTTGATGGAAAAGAACATTCTGTCATTTGGGAATACTGGTCCGAATGTCAAAGATAATCCTTTACCCAAGCATGGGTCTATAAATGCTATTGTTGATGAGTCCGAAGAAGGTTTGATTTTCAATGCCACCGAGATCAAGACCCCGCTTAGAGACTTCCATGCGAAGTTAGTAGAGGCGGGTATACTGAGGAGTTGTCATCAGAATTGTGAAGGTTGTGTTGATAGTCCAAGGGGATGCGAATTGGTCCTGAAAGATGTTCAAGATTTGATTGATGAAGGTGTCTTACAAGTGAGCGGTCATATGAAGAAGAATGAAGTGGCAGTAATTGAACCCATCTTCAACTTGCCGGAATCTAATTCTACCTGGGTGCCAGTGTTCAACCTGCCTGAATCTTCAGGAGTTCAACCTATCTTCAATACGCCAGAATCTGTGGTGCCAATTTTCAACATACCTGAGCCAAGACTTGAACAAAGGAGTAACTCTTTCCGTTATCAGGACACTAAAGCAGTTCCTTGGAAGTATGATACAGGGAAAGTTCATCAGAAAATTGATAAAGCTAATCAGAAGGAAGGTTCAAAAGTTGCAAGTACTGATATAGCGGGTGCAGGTCGTTTGACTCGCAGTGGTCGTGTATATACCCAGCAAGCCAATACGGCTCCGCCTAAAGAAGTCATACCAGCTGTTGTCAACAAAGATAAAGAGGTAGTCTTGGGAGAAGAGGATGCAGAGTTCCTCAGAATCATAAAGAAGAGTGATTATAAGGTAATTGATCAGCTGCATCAAACGCCTTCCAAAATATCTATCCTATCACTTCTTATGCATTCTCCGGCTCATCGAAGTGTGCTTCAGAAGTTGTTAGCTCAAGCCCATGTTACGTACGATATAACAGTGAATCAGTTTGATGGAGTCATTGCCAATATCACTGCGTGTAACAACCTCAGTTTCAGTATGGAGGAGCTTCCAAAGGAGGGCTTAGACCACAACCGTGCTCTCCACATATCAGTGAAATGTCAAGAGGATACTTTAGCAAGAGTTCTTGTGGATACAGGATCTTCTTTGAATGTTTTGCCGAAAAGAACACTTGCTAAGTTATCTTATCAAGGGGCAGAGATGAGGCCCAGTGCACTGATTGTAAAAGCTTTTGATGGTTCAAGGAGGACTGTTATTGGAGAAGTAGACCTACCAATCCTGATCGGGCCACAGGTCTTCAAAATCACTTTCCAGGTTATGGACATCAATCCTAATTACAGTTGCTTGCTGGGAAGACCTTGGATCCATGCTGCTGGGGCAGTCACTTCTACCCTACATCAAAAGATGAAGTTTGTGGTCAATAACAAGCTGGTGACCGTGTCTGGGGAAGAAGATCTCATGGTTAGCAACCTTTCATCCTTTACCTATATTGAGGCTGATGAAGATGCTTTGGAAACTTCTTTCCAAGCTCTTGAGATAGCCAATGCTGTCCTTTTGGAAGTAGAGGAACCGAAAGGGAAGGGTATCCCATCTTTTGCATCGCTGAAGAGTACCATTTCCACCATTGAAGAAAGAAGCTATGAAGGTTGGGGTGATGTCATCGAAGTCAAGCAGAAGCTAGATCGTTGCGGGTTGGGTTACAAACCAACTCATGTGAAGGAAGGAGCGTCAACCTCCGTTAAAGGACGTCCGAAGACCATTCAAGAAGTGTTTTCCAGTGCTGGTTATCAGGTCAACGCAATTGATGGAGTTTCTGAAGATGAAGATGTGAATCATCTGGTGTATCAGTGTGAAGAAGCCTTGGACAATTGGGAGGCAGTCGAGATCCCAGAATTTTTTCCATTGTCAAAGTAATTTGTTGTTTTTTCAATGTTTTCAAAGTTCCCTAGCTCTGCCCAAGGCTATGGGAGTATTTTGTAGGGCCCCTTCTCATTTTTAAAGTTATTATCAATGAAGGCATTTTGTTAAACTCTTATTTTGATCATTTACTGTTTTCTCTCTTTTCACTTTTAAAAGAAGATGGCAATCTTTCAAAACCAATAAAAAAAGCTTTTTTCTCTTGCATTTCTCTATTTTCCACTTTTAATAAAAGCAAATCATTATCACATGCAGAATAAACGAAAACCCTGTTGAATCCAATGACTCTACATTCTCTCCTAACTTTGATTCGCCCATCTACCAAGCGGAAGAGGAAAGTGAGGAAGATTGTGACATTCCTGAAGAACTGGCAAGATTAGTTGAGTATGAGCACACAGATCTTCAGCCACATAAGGAGCAGGTAGAGACCATAAATCTTGGCACTGATGAAGACATGAAGGAAGTCAAGATTGGTACAACACTTGGGGCAGACATCAGAGAAAGATTGGTCAAGCTTCTCAGAGAGTATGTAGATGTGTTCGCATGGTCGTATCAAGATATGCCCGGGTTAGACACAGACATAGTGGTTCACAAGTTACCTCTTCGACCAGTTTGTCCTCCTGTAAAGCAAAAGCTTCGAAGAACAAGACCAGACATGGCTCTGAAGATTCGAGAAGAGGTCAAAAGGCAGTTTGATGCGGGATTCCTTGCAGTTGCAAAGTACCCTGAGTGGGTAGCAAATATTGTGCCAGTCCCTAAAAAGGATGGCAAAGTCAGAATGTGTGTGGACTATAGGGATTTGAACAAAGCCAGTCCGAAGGACGATTTCCCTCTCCCGCATATTGACACTTTGGTTGACAACACTGCTAAATTTGCTGTTTTCTCCTTCATGGATGGGTTTTCAGGATACAACCAGATCAAGATGGATCCTGACGATATGGAAAAGACTACATTCATCACACCATGGGGCACTTATTGTTACAAAGTTATGCCATTTGGTCTCAGAAATGCAGGAGCCACTTATCAGAGGGCAATGGTCACCCTTTTCCATGATATGATGCATAAAGAGATAGAAGTTTATGTGGATGATATGATTGCCAAATCACAGAGTGAGGAGGATCATTTGAATCATCTCTTGAAGTTATTTGAGCGTCTCAGAAAGTTCCAACTGCGACTGAATCCATCTAAGTGTACTTTTAGTGTCCGATCAGGAAAGTTACTTGGTTTTATTGTTAGTCAGCAAGGTATTGAAGTAGATCCGGACAAGGTCAGAGCAATTCAAGAGATGCCAGCTCCCAAAACAGAGAAGCAAGTCAGGGGTTTCCTCGGAAGATTGAACTACATCTCCAGATTCATTTCCAACATGACTGCTACTTGTGAGCCTTTATTCAAGTTACTCCGGAAGAATCAAGCAATTGAGTGGAGTCCTGATTGTCAACTGGCTTTTGAGAAGATTAAGGTTTATCTGCAAGAACCTCCTATCTTGATCCCACCTACTCCTGGGAAGCCTCTTTTCATGTATCTGACTGTGCTCGAGGGATCTATGGGTTGCGTATTAGGCCAACAAGATGAAACTGGTTGTAAGGAGCATGCCATTTATTACTTAAGCAAGAAGTTCACAGACTGTGAGAGCAGATACTCACTTTTAGAGAAGACTTGTTGTGCCTTGGCATGGGCGGCCAGACGCCTCAGGCAGTACATGATTTGTCACACTACTTTGTTGATCTCGAAAATGGATCCAATAAAGTACATCTTTGAGAAGCCTGCTTTGACCGGAAGACTCGCTCGTTGGCACATGTTGTTATCCGAATACGACATCCAATATGTAACCCAGAAGTCTATCAAGGGCAGTGTTTTATCTGAATACCTTGCTGATCATCCTGTTGAAGATTATGAACCTTTGAAGTTCGATTTCCCGGACGAAGATATTATGCTGATAAAGGACTGCAAAGTTCCAGATCCAGATGAAGGTCCCGAGCCAGGGTCCCGTTGGAAGATGATGTTTGATGGTTCCTCTAACTACATGGGGCATGGTGTAGGAGTTGTTTTGATGAATCCTGATGGTGGATATACTCCCTTCACGACTAGATTGTGCTTTGAATGTACAAACAACATTGCTGAGTATGAAGCATGTGTTTTAGGTATCGAAGCTGCAATCGATACTAGAATCAAGATTCTGGATGTATATGGAGACTCAGCTTTGGTCATATATCAAGTCAAAGGTGAATGGGAGACCCGTGACGAGAAGTTGATCCCATACCGTGCCCACATTATGGAACTGATTAAATACTTTGATGAAGTCTCTTTCCATCATGTTCCAAGGGCAGAAAATCAAATTGCAGATGCTTTGGCTATGTTGGCATCTATGTTTCAAGTCAGATTTCTTAATGAATCTCCACTCATTACAATCGAGCGAAGAACTGCACCAGCCTACTGTCTACTGGTCGAAGAAGAAACTGATGAGAAACCGTGGTTCTACGACATCAAGAACTATTTGCAGAATCAAGAGTACCCAGCTGATGCAACAAATCTGGATAAGGAGACTCTGAGAAGATTGGCGTCCAAGTTTTTCCTCAGCAACAATGTGCTTTACAAGAGAAATCATGATATGGTTCTGCTCAGATGTGTGGACAAGCGCGAAGCAGACTTATTGATAAGGGAAATCCATGAAGGATCATTTGGAACACACGCCAATGGACATGCCATGTCCAGGAAGATTTTGAGAGCTGGATATTTCTGGTTGACCATGGAATCAGATTGTTTCAAGTATGCCAGGAAGTGTCATAAATGCCAGATTTATGCCGACAAGGTGCACGTACCTCCAACACTTTTGAATGTTCTGTCATCGCCTTGGCCTTTCTCAATGTGGGGCATTGACATGATAGGGGCAATTGAGCCTAAAGCTTCCAATGGTCATCGGTTTATCTTGGTCGCAATCGATTACTTCACCAAATGGGTAGAAGCAGCTTCCTACGCCAATGTGACAAAGCAAGTGGTTGCCCGTTTCATCAAGAACCAAATTATCTGCCGTTATGGGATCCCAAGCCGAATCATAACAGATAATGGGACCAATTTGAACAACAAGACAATGAAAGAGCTGTGTGAGACATTCAAGATTGAACATCATAACTCTTCTCCGTATCGCCCGAAGATGAATGGAGCTGTTGAAGCTGCAAACAAGAACATCAAAAAGATTCTGCAGAAGATGGTAAAAACCTACAAAGATTGGCACGAGATGCTCCCATATGCTTTACACGGATACAGAACATCAGTTCGCACTTCAACAGGGGCAACCCCTTTCTCTCTGGTGTATGGGATGGATGCAGTTCTCCCTATTGAAGTAGAGATACCATCTTTGAGAATCTTGATGGAAACCAAACTGGAGGAAGCTGAGTGGGTCCAGAGCAGGTTTGACCAGCTGAACCTCATTGATGAGAAGAGAATGACCGCCATGTGCCATGGCCAGTTGTACCAAAAGCGCATCAAGAGAGCATTCGACAAGAAAGTCCGAATCCGAGAATTCAAAGAAGGAGATCTTGTACTCAAGAAAATCTTGCCAGTCCACAAAGACACGCGTGGAAAATGGAGTCCTAACTATGAAGGCCCATATGTTGTGAAGATGGCATTCTCCGAAGGTTCCTTAATCCTTACAACTATGGATGGTGAACAGCTGAAGCACCCGGTGAATTCTGACGCAGTCAAAAAATATTATGCCTAAATAAAACCCGATAGGTCGAAAACCAGAAATGGCGACCTAGGCAAAAATGGGTATCCCGGTGGATCAAAACCTATGAAGGAGATCCAGGCAAAAGTTAGGGATAAAAATGAAAAATAAGAGCTCGCTAAGTTGAAAACCCGAAAGGGCGACTTAGGCAAAAAAGAGCGTCCCGGTGGATTGAAAACCCGAAAGGGCGGTCCAGGCAAAAGTTAGGGACAAAGGCATTTGACTGTATCAGATGGTGTTTACCATTACTGAAGAATCATACTGGAAGATCGATCCATTTGCTCTCGTCGGAAGCGAGGTGTCGGGCAGTCTTAGTTATTAGGGATTGTAGTGGTCGTTGGATTCAATGTAGACCTTTCCCCATTGCCATTTTCAAATTGTAATTTTCCATGGAGTTTTTGCCATTGGCAAGCTACCATTCTTGAATGAAATACAAACTTTGCCTATGAATTTTGTTGTTCAAACTCTTATTTTCTTTTGTTATGCAAAATGCCATCACTTGATTACAATTTAACTCTGAAAATGACAAGTTTTAAGGAAAATGTTTTTGAAAACACTGAAAAACTTTTAAGTTCCTTTGACTTTGGAAAATTAAAAAAAGAGAACCTTCTGCTTCCCCAAGAAGTCCTGGTTTGCAACAACACTTTTATACTGTTATTACAGAAATCTCCATAGAAGTTCAAAACTGATAACACTCTTGGATGGATCCTTGGATCAAGCATGATTTCCAAGTTCGAAGACATCTCCCCAGTGTTTTTCATATTGCTCACCTGAGTATTGGTGTTGAGAGCCTACTCCCTCTTTGAGTCTTGTCAAACTCTTTGTCTCTGTTGAGTCAACATTTGCATATCATGATCATTCGCATCATGCTCAATCATGCGCATTCGACATTAGCATTTGTCTTTCCCCAGTTGTCGTCTGTCTATTTCCAAGTCCAGATATCATTAGTGTTCAATTTGAGAATTCATTGTTGTTGGTACCCGAAGTGGTTTACCATTTGTTTTTGTCCCCAGTAATTGCTGTTGTTCCCCTGTGGACTTCTATTTGTGTTTGGTATTTGTCTTTATGACCACAATGTCTCCTTGAAGTCCAATTGTCATTGGCACAAATCTTCTAAGCAGGCCCTGAAACCTTTTGCTTAAAATCCAGAGCCATCTGATTTTGGCATATACTTGTACCTTTCTCCTGATGGTTCCTGAAGGAATTTCCAGAGGTTGGGTGTTTTATCTTATTTGAAAACTCCAACATATTTTGCTGTTATTTCTTTGCGTTGGCCGGTCGCTTAGAGCCGTTGATTCATTCTTGGGTGATCTCCATTCTATCCCCAATGTTAGTTGGTCGCATAGAGCCACTACTAAATCACTGTGATTTCCTTCCTTATCCTTGGTGTTGGCAGTTACATTTGAACCTGCTATTTTACCATTTTGAATACTTTGACTACTTTGTCTTTATCATTCTCAGTGTCAACCGGTTTTTCAACTTGTTGCGCATTCACTTTGAGTGTATCTTGGCTTTCTTTTGTAGTGTCAATAGGTTTCGAACCTATGGCGCTTCCATTTCGATTATTTTGTTGTATTCTTGGTGTCAGTTGGTCGCATTGAGCCGCTGCGCATTCACCTTGAATGAGCTTGTTGTCATTCTCAGTGCCAGTTGGTCGCATCGAGCCACTGTGCATTCACTTTGAATGTTTATTTTGTTGATTATTCTTAGTGTCAGTTGGTCGCATCGAGCCGCTGCGCATTCACTTTGAATTTTGTGTCGTTATCATTTCCAATGTCAGTTGGTCGCATCGAGCCACTGCGCATTCATTTTGAATATTTTTGCTGATTATTCTTAGTGTTAGTTGGTCGCATCGAGCCGCTGCGCATTCACTTCGAATATGTTGTTGTTTTCTTTTATTTCTCAAAGTCAATTTGGTCGCATTGAGCCATTGATCTACCACTTCGATTTTATTTCCTTGTCTTATTTGTATTCTTAGTGACAGTTGGTCGCATTGAGCCGCTGCACATTCCTTTTGAATGTTTATTTTGTTATTCATGGTGTCAATTGGTTGCATCGAGCCGCTGCGCATTCACCTTGAATTTTGTGCCATTCCTATTTCCCGTGACAGTTGGTCGCATAGAGCCGCTGCACATTCATTTTGAATGTTTATTTTGTTATTCATGGTGTCAGTTGGTCGCATCGAGCCGCTGCGCATTCACTTTGAATATTGTATCATTTTTGTGACAGTTGGTCGCATTGAGCCGCTGCACATTCCCTTTGAATGTTTATTTTGTTTGTATTCTTGGTGTCAGTTGGTCGCATCGAGCCGCTGCGCATTCACTTTGAACACGTTGCATTTTATTCCTCAAAGTCATTGGTCGCATAGAGCCATTGGTCAACCACTTCGATTTATTTCCTTGTCTTGTTTGTATTCTTGATGTCAGTTGGTCGCATCGAGCCACTGTGCAGTCACCTTGAATTTTATTTTGTTTTGTCTGTGTTCGTTGATCCAACGCTTTGGATTTCCTTTTGTTCCCGTCTTTTGTCATTCTTAGTGTCAACAGTTACACTTGAACCTGTTGATTTATCACTTTGAATATTTCCCGTTTTCGTTTATTTATCCCCAGTGTCTGTTGTCCCCAATGTTTGTCATCCCCAGTGAGTTTTGGCTTGTGGTCGTCGTCTCATTCTCATTCTCATTCTAATCATTCGCACCATAATCATCATTTCATTGCATAGGAGTTGCAGAGTTAGATAGTTTGTAGTCCGGCATAGCATTGCATTTAGGGGCAAAATTTCCGGTTATTTCTGTATTTAAATACCTTTCACCATGATCTCATGAGTGCCTATCGTCATTCACGCCATCTGGTAAAGTTATTTAAATAGGGGCAATTGTCACACCCCAAATTTTACCCCTAATCGCTCATATCATAATCATACGTTCATCGCATTTAGCAGGGATTTTTCCCGATTTATTTTCTGTTGTTTTCTTCTCATTTTCTAGCTTCCATTTATTTATGACTGTTTAATTCATTTTCGTATTTTTTTTAATTTTTAATTTCCATTTTCGTTTCTATTTGTAAGTTCCTATGTTAAGATTTTATTTTGATTTCTATTTCCAACCTTTAGCTCAATTTTCAATTTTTTTTAAATTTATTTGTTATTTCTTTTCATTTTCAAGTTCGCATTTTTAAATTAATTTTTATTTCATTTTCAAGTTTTATTTTTGAATTTATTTTCTATTCTTCAATTTTTAATTTTATTCCATTTTTAAGTTGTTATTTCTAAATCTAATGTCAATTTCAATTCATTTTTATTTTCTAAAGTCCAAACTTATTTCTCAAATTCTAAAGTTAATTTTTAATTTCAATTATTTAAGTTTCTAAGTTATTTCAATTTTAAGTTTAATTCTTTTTTTATTCACTTCTAATTCAAATTTTAATTTTTAACCATTTATTCCATTTTAATTCATATCCACATTTTTATTTTCTAAATTCCAATTTATTTCTCAAGTTCTAAATTAATTTTAATTCCAAGTTATTTATTTAAGTTTATGAGTTATTTTCAATTTTAAGTTTATTTCTTTTTAATTCATTTCTAATTTAAGTTTTTCATTTAGATTCTAATTTAGAGTTCTCTTTTCAAGTTTCAATTTCAAATTATAATGTAAATAATCAAATTTATTCCATAATATTTGTTTTGTTACAATTACATATACATAGAAAATTACAAGAAAAAATGCTACAAAAAAATTCAGCACAAGACTACAAAATGCAACAGCTCCAAATCTGCCCCAAATCAGCATGCAGCCACCAACAGCTGCATTTTCCTGCTCCACTACTCCACCCACAGCTGCAAAATTCAGCATTGGTTCCCTCTCTCAAGACATCCTTTACCTACAAGCAACCAAAAATTCAGCATAAAAAACCATATCAGAACAGCCCAAAATCACACTGTTATCAACAAAAAAAATCAGCATCAAAACTCACACCAGTTCCAATCCAACAACACTACAAAACCAGCTCTCAAACACTTACAAACAGCATCAAAAAAAGCTACAAAACAGTCCCTAAAAACCCCTGTTATAATCCCATAAAACACACTACTACAACCTCATAAAACAGCCCCATAAACTACCAAAAGATACAGCCCTCATTTCATCAAACTCAGCATCAAAAATCCCTCAAAACACAAAAACAATACCAAAAAATCCAGCAACTTAAACTTCAAGAAAGAGGAGAAAAGAGAGAAAAACTTCAAAGAAAAAACAGTCACACAACAAGCAGTAGCAAAGGGTTAGTACTTACCATCGAGGATTCGCCACCCCGATAACATTCGGGTCGGTATTGTCTTCTTTTCCTTCACCTTTTTCTTCAGCATCTTGTACATATTTAGTTTTCTTTTTTTTAAACCTGCATACACTAAAACAACCTCATGTTAAAACTTCAAAGGAAAAAAACAGCCGCACATCATAAATATTTCATAGAAAAATAGCAGTAGAAAATAATAGGTAGAAGAAAAGTTCAAAATAAAAAAGCTTACCTTCATTTCATTTTTTGTTGTTCATCAATCTGTCTTCAAGAAAATCAAACCTCACAACACTGCATTAACCTTCATCCCTTACACCTTCATCATTTTCTTCAACCATCAATAACCTTAAAACCTTCTACATCACCGTAATAACAACACAACAGCAACAACACGCACAAAAAAAACTCACAGACCTCATTTTCAAAACTCTCTCTATTCTTCAACCTCAAACTCAGCAAATAACCCTGACATAATACTTCATTCATTCCTTTATCCTCATTTTTCTTTCAACAAACACCTCAGTTATTTTCATTACCAAATAACAACAATGTTCATAACCTTCAACAAAACAAACCTTCATTTGTAAAAACAAACCATATTCACTCACTTCACGAAATCGCTACCCTTTTTATCAAATATCAGAAACACAGACCTGCTACAAAACCAGAAATTTAAGCCGAATTGAAAACACAGAGATGGGGAGATATGAGACACTCACTGAAACCGCGATACCATCAAGACCATAACTCAGAACCAACTTCACGACCACCCTTCATGAAACTTGAATCCACCATAACTGTAACAAACACGTTCACCGCCACATACATCACGCACTGAAGCTACTAAACCGTGAAGACCCAGCCCTCCTTCATCTTTCATAACCGAAACACCTTCATCCAACCCAAAAAACCAGAAGGAATGAGAGTTGAATTGAGAAACTTAAAACAAAAAAGATGAGTGAGAGATGCGAGACGTAAAAACAGAACACAAACCTGTGAAAACAACTCAAGCACAACTCTTCCACAACCATCACCCTCACCATCTCGCTGTCACCCCTTTTCTCGTGCAAAAACACGAACCACCAAACAGCAAGCAAACAAACCATCCCAAATCAAACCTTCATCACCCTGTCCAAACCTTCAACCACCGTCCCAAACCCGTCACCTTCTGTGAACCCAATCCACCACTGTCAAGAAAACCTGAAATCACCCCAAATCAGCAACCAATGCCTCAACCGCGTGACCAAAACCACCCACTCAACCATTTTTTAACTGTCCATAAAAAAAATCATATTAGTGAGAACAAAGTTGTTTTAGAGAAAGAACTCAAACAATCCCCAAACTCAAAAAACCAAAAACAGAAGCTGAGAAGAAGATGAGAAAATCGTGAGCAAAAAAAAACAAACTTGAAACGCATCCTCCACAACCTCAGAACAATACCCTTACACCACCGTAAACCGCTACCTCCTCACCAACATTAACCCTTCACAAACCGCATCCTAAACCAACCACAGAAAACCGAAAACCGAAAACACAAAGCAAACCTTTACTCGAACCAACGCATCTTTTGTTCATCATCTCTTTCACCGCAAACATCTTTCGCATCAAGCCGAAGCCGAATCAACACCACCGAGTCCAACACGCACCGGCGAACTGCCGTGAGGGAACCGATCCGCGACCTAAAACCACTTCACTCCCTCAAATCCATCCGAGAACGCGAACCCTTTTTCCTCTTCGAGCCGCCGTCAAAACCTCAACCACCATTAATCGATCCGAAACACAATCACCACCCGCCAACCGCCCCTTTTCCGAAACTGTAAAACCGCCGGCCACCCTTGAATCAACAAATCCCACTACACCGAAACCCCCATCACGCTATCGCCACCGTAAACCTGAGAGGGCCTAAGAGAGAGAACGGCGAGCGAGAGAGGCTGAAACGCGAACAGAGCGAGAGAGGCTGAAACGCGAGCAGAGGTAGAGAGAGGCGAGAGTTTTTGTTTGCCGTTGAGTAGCCGCCGCTCAATTTGTTCAGGGGGGGTTCTTGTTTTTGTTTTCTTGCTCTTCTTCTGCGTGTTTTCAAAGAAAGCTGACATTGGGTTTTCATTTTGGCAAAAATTTTATTATTTATGTTGAGTAAATCAATAGGCATGTTATTTTCTAGCAATTATCTTATTTTCTGTTTTATTTCTTTTTTTATTTTACCCTTTTTATTATTATTGATGACAATGTGTGGGCTTAGCCCAGAATCCGAAATTCATCCTCAACCCACACTGCATTACACAACGCACCCTCCCTGATTTTATACTTATTTCATGTTCTTTTTCTCTTATTTGTTTTTTTTAGAAATTCCTTATTTAGAATTTTCCTTATATCTTGCTTACTACTTTTTTCCATTCTTATTCATTAATATGAACTTTTAACATTTCCTTTTCTTTTTTTTTTGATTTTCGTTTGGATTTTTATTTTGATTTATGGGCCGATGATATGACAAAGGTCACGATGAATCATTTCCGATTAATCGTGACCCGTATGAGGCCATGCATTTACTTTTTCTATTACATTCATTTATTTTTTATTCCATTTAATTCATTTATTCATTCTATTTAATTTATTTAATTTATTTTTTCTATTTCAATTTATTTCAACTTATTCATTATTTATTATTTATTTATCGCATTTCACACCATTTAATCTCATTTCAAAAATAATAATTCCTTGGTCCAACGCCAAGTGAAATTCACTTCACATACACTCACACACGTAAGTCGGTCGTTTACGATCGCCATCTGCACAGTTCCTTACACTTCACAGCTTTTCAACTTAAGCAAATTGACGCACTACGCTTGTTTTCCACCCCCGCATTCTCGATCCATATATCGAGCCATAGCCTGGTTACTAAGCCTTTGTCTTTGCATTTTCCATTTACTTCATTCAGTCCAGTTATTTTTTAGCAAGTAGCAGCCTTTGCCTAGTCTTAGGAGCTTGCACCTTTGTTTATTTTTGCTTATGCTTTTCAATCCAAAAGGGAAAGAACTCCTGCAGTTGACTCAATGTCATAGGAAGTTTAGCCATCCCTAGTTACCTTTTTGACCTTAGCCATTAGGACTTTTTATTTTGCAACTTTTTGTGACTTTGTTAAGTCACGTGAGTGTTTGCCATAACACTTACCTTCCCCCGCGAACCTTGAGCGTAACCAAGTGTTCGTTAATCCTTAGGAGAACTACGAGTGCTCTGATTCTATACCCGATACGTAGGCATCGATGCGATGTTGTGCGAGCACCATTAGAAATAAAACCTTAGGTTCCCTTAGTTTTAGCAAGCAATAAACAACAAAAATACAAATATTAACAAGAGGTTCCCGTAGGATACTGCGGATGCTTAGGATGCTAACACCTTCCCTAGGTATAATCAACCCCCGAACCTAGTTTCTCCTCATTGAGGGTTTTTACGATCTTTTTCCCTTTTCCCTTTGGATTAAATTAAAGTCGGTGGTGAACATAAATGTTTTGCGATTCAAGCTCACTTAATAGCTTGGTATCCGATTCTCACCGCAACAATATGAATCGTATTTTCCATTCTTATTTGGATCAGTTTATTGTAGTATTTATTGATGATATACTTATTTGATCTAAGAGTGAAGATGATCATAAGGAACATTTGAGATTTGCTTTGCAGGTGCTAAAAGATAAAAAGTTGTTTGCTAAGTTATCGAAGTGTGAATTTTGGCTTGATAATGTAAGTTTCCTGGGTTATGTTATTTCTGGTGATGGTATATCGGTGGATCCTTCTAAGGTGAGCGCTTTGTTGCAATTGGAACCTCCGAAGACTGTAACGGAGATTTGAAGTTTTCTTGGTTTAGCAGGTTATTATAGAAGATTTATTCAGGGATTTTCCAATTTGGCGTTACCATTGAATCAATTGACTAGGAAGAGTAAAGCATTTATTTGGGATGCAGCGTGTGAAAAAAGTTTTGAAGAATTAAAGAAGAAGTTGACTACGACACCAGTGTTAATTTTACCAAGTCCTGGTGAACCTTTTATTATTTATTGTGATGTGTCCAAGATGGGACTAAGTGGTGTATTAATGCAAGATGGTAAGGTAGTAGCTTATGCTTCTAGGAAATTAAGAGTACATGAGAGGAATTACCCTACTCATGATCTTAAATTAGATGTGGTGGTTTTTGTGTTGAAGATTTGGAGGCATTACTTGTAAGTGTCAAGGTTTGAAGTGTTTAGTGACCATAAAAGTTTGAAATATTTGTTTGATCAGAAAGAGCTAAATATGAGGCAAAGAAGATGGTTATAATTTCTGAAGGATTATGATTTTAATTTGAGTTATCATCCAGGTAAGGCTAATGTTGTAGCAGATGCTTTGAGTCGCAAGACAATTCATATGTCGGCATTGATGGTGAAGGAATTGGAATTAATTAAACAGTTTAGAGATTTGAGTATGGTTTGCAAGATGACACCTGAGAGTGTTAGACTTGGAGTGTTGAAAGTGAATAATGATTTCTTGGATATTATTAAAGAAAATCAGAGGCTTGATGTGAAGTTAGTTGACTTGATGCCTTCGGGAGACAATGATCCTGAAAGTGATTTCCAGGTGGATAATGCTAGTGTATTGAGGTTCTGAGGTAGAATTTGTGTGCTGGATAATGTTGATATAAAGAAAGCGATTTTAGAAGAAAGTTATCGTAGTAGCTTAAACATTCATCCTGGAGCTACAAAGATGTATCAAGACTTAAAGAAGTTATTTTGGTGGTTTGGTATGAAGAAGGATATTTCACAATTTATATATGCTTGTTTGGCGTGTCAGAAATTGAAGGTGGAGTATCAGAAACCTTCGGGATTGATGCAACCGTTGGAAGTGGGATAGTATTGCGATGGATTTTGTTACTATTTTTCCGAATACGGCGAGAGGATTTGATGATATTTGGGTGGTTGTGGATAGGCTTACAAAATCTGCACACTTCATTCCTATTAATATGAGTTTTCTGTTGACGAAGTTGGTTGAGATTTACATCAGGATAATTGCGAAACTACATGGTGTTTCATGAAGTATAGTGTCAGATAGAGATCCAAGATTTACGTATGAATTTTGGAAAAGTTTGCAAGAGGCTTTGGGTTCAAAGTTGAAATTGAGTTCAGCTTATCATCCGCAGACGGATGGTCAGTCAGAAAGGACTATTCATACTTTGGAAGATTTGTTAAGAAGTTGTGTGTTGGAACAAGGTGGTGCGTGGGATACTCATTTTCCATCGATTTAGTTCACGTACAATAATAGTTACCATTCTAGTATTGGAATGGCATCGCTTGAAGCTTTGTATGGTAGGAGGTGTAGAACGCCTATGTGTTGGTATGAAACTGGTGAAAATGTGGTGCTTGGACCTGAAATTGTACATCAGACGACTGAGGCAATTCAGATGATCCGAGAAAAGATGAAGGCGTCTCAGAGTAGACAGAAAAGTTATCATGATAATCGAAGAAAAGAATTAGAATTTGCTGAAGGTGATCATGTATTTCTGAGGGTCAATCCCATGACAGGTGTTGGTCGTGCGTTGAAATCAAAGAAGTTGGATCCTATGTTAATTGGACCATATCAGGTTTTGCAGAGAATTGGTACCTGTTGTGTACAGAGTGGCGTTGCCTCCAGAGCTTTCGAATTTGCTTGACGTGTTTGATGTGTCGCAACTTCAGAAGTATGTGTCTGACCCATCGCATGTTATTCAGAGGGATGAGGTGCAGGTTAGAGAGAATCTTACTGTGGAAGCGATGCCGATAAGAATATAGGATCACAAGATGAAGCAACTCAGAGGTAAATAGATTCCTTTGGTGAGAGTAGCTTGGGGTGGAGCTGTTGGTGGAAGTGCAATCTGGGAGCTTGAAAGCAGGATGCGGGAGTCGTATCCGGAACTTTTCTCACCAGGTACATTTTCGAGGACGGAAATATTCTAAGTGGGGGAGAGTTGTAACACCCCATTTTTAATATTTTATCGTCGGGTAATTTTGTTGTTATGTTGGCCTTAGTTAAGGCATATGTCTTATTATTTTTGGTGTTATGTCCTAGTGGGACGGGTATATTCGGGTGCGGATAGCAATAGAGAGGGTGCAAATGTTGGTAAGACCATTTAAATACTATTTTTATTATTATTAATCTTTTGATAAAAACCAATAATTGAAATATAAAATTATTATTATTATTAACTAGATTAAGGGACAGTTTAGTAAAAAGTTAGTAGAGGGTTAATATTGAATTAGTAAAAAACAGAAAAAGGGAGGTTAAGTTAATCGTGAAATTTTGGTGAGAAGAACAAAGGAGGCTAGGAAGAAGAATACATCTAGGGCACCCAAATCATCCAAATTCGCAGGATTTTTTCACTAAAATTCTAGGTAAGGAGGGAGAACGGTTTAAATTCATATGATTTAACATGATGGGTAGTTGGGGGTATCCTTCCCTCTTAGGGATTTTTGTTATTCATGATGTTTATGATGAATCAGTGAATTGTATGATGTTTGTGAGAAATTGTGTATATGATAATGATTCGTTGATATATTGTTGTTGTTCTGATGAATCCATGAAATATGATGAATATTGTGGTTGTTGATGAACTGAGTAGATTATAGATCTAGAATGAAAATTAATCGAAATATAGTAACATAGAGGAAAGATAGATGAATATCGGAGAGTAAAACTTGTGTAGAAACGATTTTAGGACAGGTATGAACCATGGGATCGAGTGGAATGAGGTATAGATCTGAAATTATGCAGAAAACCCAGAAAACACACTTATTCTGCCCATACGCGTATGGACTAGGCCAATACGCGTATGAAGGGTTGGGGACTGGACCAATACGCGTATGAGGGCATTAATATGTGTATTGGGGGCTTATGGGGGGTTTATAGGCCATGCTAATATGCGTATGTCCAGGCCAATACGCGTATGGCCAGTGTGGGGTGCAAAACCGTGCGGTTTTGCAAATTCTCCCTGATTTCGCGTGTGTAGCCAATTTTTCATGTGAGGTATTGAAATGAATACTAAGATATGTTTAATCGAGATTTAATTTTGAGGATGAAATAATGTTGGAATCTAGGTGGATTAATTTAGTCGGGAATCGATAAAATCGCGTGAGGTAAAAATTGGTGATTATTGATGGAAAGTTTGTTGTGTTTGATCGGATGGATTGTGTAGATGTATAATATGGTGAATTATACACGATGTATGATTTTTCATTGTCATGCATACATTTTTCGTTTATTGTTGGGATGATCGGCTGGATGGGCGAATACGATCATTTGTACTCCACTATGGAGAGTGTTAGGGATAATCATTGCCTAATGGGTGTATGTGATTATCTGTGTTCGATTGAATGAACAAAACCTGGTACCAGATGCATTGTGTCGTGTTGAGTCACATTGCATATATTGTTGATTGTTGCTGCATAAGTATTGTTGTATTTGTTATTGTGGATTATTGTTGAATAATTATGTGATTATTGTTGTTTGTGTGAGAAACTACCCTGTATATGTTATATGCGCCGTTTATATTTGAATTTGTTCCTCACCCCTTTGTTGTTGATGTTGTGTTTGTGCTTCTTTGGAAGTACAGTTAATCCAGGTTCTTAGAGTGCATGGAGTCGTGTTGCTGTGTTCGAGTCTTATGATGCTCTGATATGTAACACGGGATGGGGATTTTCTGTTGTTATTTTATTTCCATTACGTATATGTTTTTATGGAATTAAACGTATTGAGGATATTTTGTTGAAACTGGCTTATTGCCTTGGTTATTTTAAAACGAATATTATTCCGTTGTTTTATTGAAAAACATTTTTGTTGGCTTTTATTGTTGAGATGTGGCATTCCACTTTTGAATAACTCTGAGTTTTGATATAAAATGTTAATTTTATTTATTTGGGAAAGTGGGGTGTTACAATAAGCTTGTTCAAGAATCTTCTGCAAAGACTGCCTATGAGCCTCAAAACACATCAAGAGTGACAAAACTGATATCTTGGACAGATTATGCAACAACTTCTCAACAATGTTGTACTCACTTTTATTTATCAATTTCTAAACCTCGTCTTTAATAACTTTCTGAATAGAATCACTGAACTTGCCTGTCTGGACGACAACATCTTCAATTTGTTTACCCATACTTACATATTCTGTTCTCTTCGGAGGATCCAAAGCAAAGACTCTACCACTCCGAGTAATCCTTGTCACATCAGCAATGCTAACCACAGACTTTAGAGAAGGAATATGAACTTCCTTACCATTTTCTATCATTGTAGCATTATATTTGTACATAATAACTTTATCAAACTCATATGGCATTGGACCAGGTAAATTGATCACTAGTGGAGTAACAACAGTCTTGCGACTATCAAAATAAATAACCACTTCAGGAATTTTGAACTGAGGCACAATGACATTCACTTCATTCTCATACTCATCTCTTTTTGTTGTCACTTCAATCAAATTACCATCCATCATCTTCTGAAGATCTCTCTTAACAATCACACAACCACGAGGATTCACCGAACAAATGCAACAAGCAGCATAATCATGATCAATGTCGTGGTATTCACTTAAGAAAGCTTGCATCTCAACCAAAGATCTTCTTATCTAGTAGAAATCATAAACCTTAAACAAACCAGGACAACTATCAACCATGTTTATAGATGCTTTACCATGGTTAGGCAACAAATGTTTCTTAACATTTGGATTGACGTCATTGAAAGACAAAATGTTACTTCTTATCAATTTTTGCACTTCACTCTTCAATGGATAACATTTCTCAATATCGTTCCTCGGGGCATTTTGGTGAAAAGCACAGTGAGCTTCTAGCTTATACCACCATGGAATAACCTCTAGAACAGGAGATGAAGAATGTGTTTGAATAAGATTCTTCTCAATCAGCGATGGAAACAAATCTGCATACAACATCACAATGGGATCAAAATCTGATTTTGCACGACCTTGTTGAGTACCATTCTGTTGCACACGTGGCTCCTGATAACGAAACTGATACTTCAGAGCCACTGGCACAATTGGAGTCACATTAATCACTGGAGTTACAGAATCTACATGTTAATGATGACGACTTTCTTGACCACGTGGTCTTCTATACCATTCACGAGACACAACATTAGTCTCACATTCTTTCTTCTTGCCAAATCCAAACCTCTTAGAACTCAAGCCAGTATTACTTTCTTTACTCAATCGTCCCTCACGGACACCTTCTTCTAGCCGCATTCCCATATTCACCATTTTAGTTAAATCACTTGGAGAACTTGCAATCATCTTCTCATAATAGAAAGAACCCAAAATCTTTAAAAACATCTTCGTCATTTATTTCTCTTCCAATGAAGGAACAATCTAAGCAGCAAGCTCACGCCTTCTCTGCGCATACTCTTTGAATGTTTCTTTATCTTTCTGACATAGCACGGAGTTTATCTCTTTCCGGTGCCATATCAAATTATACTTGTACTGTCTCATAAAAGCCTCTCCCAAATCATTAAAAGACTTGACTTGATTGTTGTCTAAACCCATATACCATATCAATGCTGCACCAGTCAGACTGTCCAGGAAGTAATGAATCAGGAGCTGATTATTGTCTGTCTGAGGGAACAAATTCCTTGCATACATAGTCAAGTGACTCAGAGGACAATAATTTCCCTTGTACTTCTCAAACTCAGGCAGTTTAAACTTGTGATGAACCTTAACATTAGGAACCAAACAAAGATCATAAGCTTCTTTTGTAAATAATTCCTTACGTATTAGAGCCTTAACTTCTTTATGCATTTCATCAAACGACCTTGAAAATCATCAAGCCTTTCATTCACACTAGCGGCTTCACTAGGTTCAGCATAGTAAATCACTTCATCAAGATGCGAAGTAGTATGAATCACAGACGGTGTCATAGTTATTACAGGTTGAAGAGAAGAAAACACATGAATCTCAGAAGGAAGAGGAGGATATCCTTTAGGAATGAAATTAACCAGCATACCCCATGGTGTGCTAGCAGGCATGTGGTAACAAGGAAAATGACGGTTCCCACAGGAATTAACACAGTGACAATTTCATAGATGACTGTCCATTGAACCAAAGAATTAGAAAGAGGGGGTGGCTAATTCTGAGCAGCCACCAGACTTTTCATCATGGCAGTTATCCTTTCCAAGCTATCCTTCATATTTGTGACTTCTTTGCGAAGCTCGCGATTCTCTTGTTATAGAGTTTCCAACATCTTCCTTTGATTAGCTCGAGTACTGTAATGATGAGTCGGCTTGCCAAGGGAACTGGATAAAGACCAAGAAACACATAAGAACCATGTATAACTCTCAGGAAGCAAAACCAATGCAAGCATGATGCATGGTATGCGAATGCTAATGCAAATATTTCAAAGGACTATATGATAAATTACAATATTTAAAAAGAAACACATTTTTGAAATACTGAAAAACTCATTCTCATTAATGTCAAAAGAGAAGATTACAACTTTGAAGTACAAGTCTCAACAATCCTAATACATGAAAGGAAAGAAAATTAAGCTTATGGGATCATATCTAATGAAATCTCAAAACCAGGCTGGTATTTCATACAAATTCTTCTAATCTCTTTCTTGTACCAGATCTCTATATCTTCCTTATCTTTCACAAGCTGATCCACTACAGCTTGCCAAGCACCAGAAGCAGGAGGAATAACAGATGAAGTACTAGAGGAAAATAAATCCTCTTGCACTATCGGACTCTTTGTGACACGCCGCTCAAGTAGCTCAATGAGACCATCTTTCTCTTTTAGTTTCTCTTGCATAGTTGACTTCTCAAGTAACCATGCTTCTTTCTCTCACTTCATCTTGTCTAACTCTTCTTGAAGTGCAACCTTCTCATCCACAGGAGGGAGAAAATCTAACAAAGGTAATATAGGAAACAAAGGTTCCTCAGGTGGATAAGGCATCCTAATCCTGCAAGCTCTAGATTGAACCCATTGAATATAACATTCGGAAGGAGCAATGTGTTATCTTCCTAATTGACCTTTCTCTTTCTCATGAACCAAATGCCAAGAATGAGCGATCCTTTTCTCCATATCTAAATGATTTGCATCATTAAGAAAGAAGAAACTCGATAATGAAATATTTCTTGGTATCTCCTTCAAGCAATACCCAAACTGTCGTCTAACAAGAATAGGACTGTAACTAATTCCTTCATGCGTACCAAGAAGAGGTACGTTGGGAAACTCTCCACAACCATCAATAAGCACTTCAATATCATAATATGAGCAATACCAATTCACATCAACATGAGAGAGAGACATAAGCCTTTGAGACCATCTTTTCTTCTCTCTATTCTTAGTGAAGACATCAAATTTTGGTAGGTGAGAAATAAACCACCTATACAAAAGAGGCGCAGAACAAACAATCTATCCATCACCTTTAGAAGTCCTATGGTTTATAGAATGATACATATCTCCAAGCACATTAGGCACCAGATTTCTCTTCAAGAAAATCTAAATAGCGTGCTCGTCAACAATACCATCTAGGTTGGGAAACAACACAATAACATAGATAAGTAAAGCAAGAATGGCCCCGAATGCATCTCTATTACCCATATCGAGAGAAGTAGAAGCTTTTCCTATTAAGAACTTAACATTGATTCCACGAACATCCCCTTTATGAACAAGCCTTCCCTTAAGATCGGATTCCTTAAGACAAAGGGTTTTGGCAATAAATTTGGTTGTAAGCTCCTCCTCCAAACCACTAACAAGAAACTCCTTATCCAAAATCGATAAACCCATCCAATAGGAATACTCCTCTAAGGTCGACACAAGCTGATAATCAGGAATTGTTAAATAATGATGAAACGGATCATAGAAATGAACTAAGGTATGAAGAATCCCCTCCAGTACATCGGTCTTCAGAATGAACAAAAGTTGACCATAACGTTTCCGGAAATCATCAGTATCAACCACCAAGGTTCCAAGATTTCTTAACTCTCCTAAATTAAGACTCTTGAAACTGTACTTCCGAGTATTCCTCCTTTCGATACTCACAACCAAAGACATATGAAATATTTGCAAAAGTTCCTATAAGTCCATTGAAATCATGAGAACAATGCACATGAATTCATGAGTTCATGAGTTCATGAATGCAACAAACACAAAAAAGATAACACAAAGCACACAGGTCTAGGTTCCGAGTCACGAGCGTGAAGTCAAGGGATAAGAACACCAACCCACAAAGGTATGTACTAAGGTTTTGTCTTCATTGTACCTGCAGAAAACCAAAAGGGTTCTAACAGAGGCTCCTGGAGTTAGTATCCATCCTTCGGATATCATTGATATGTTGGAATACTCCCCAACCGATACAAGAAGACCTCGTCTAAGTGTAGTATTGTGTGACAAACACCCTTGATTTACACCTATATAGCTTCCGCATTACGTTCCTAAAATGGCCTGGATGGGTTAAAGGTTCTACGGTCCTTAGCATGATCAACTCCAGGTCGGAAAAATAATGCCATGATATGATTACTCGCCATGGCATCAGTAATCAGAGAGAGCCTAACTGACTGGTGATTATCAAATTGATATCTCATTAGACTACTACGCCGCGTATCTCTTCGAATATCTCCGTCCTATCAAAAGTTTAATCAGATCCGGGTACATGATCTATCTCACTCATAGAGGATCACCAAACCAAAACAGAACAAGCAATAACAAACAAATAAAACCAAATAAATAAATAAATCAAAGTAGGCCGAATCCACTTTGAGATTACTCCCCAGCAAATTCGCCACTTTTCTGTAGCAGGGAAATCATGAGTGTAAGCTATTGATTAACTTAACTCAAAGTAAACAAAGTCGCCACCGCGATTTTATTTTATTCCAAAAGGAAAAGGAAAAAAGAGTGAATAAATCCTAATGAATCTAAAAGAAAAAAGCTAAAGAAATAATTAGAGAAAGGGTATGGGGATAGGTTACAAAATTAGAAGGTTTTACGCACCCAAAATGTCTATGGTACTCTACGGGAGCCCCTTGAAAAATTTATTTATTTCGGGTTGAAAATGGTTTAGTAAATGAGAGTGAGGGATGAGAAAAGAATTAATTTTTAATGTTTTTGTGTTTTGAGAGGTTTACCATCTCATGCCTACGTAGCCACAATGTGCAATGTAAGATCCAAACCTCGTAGTTCGTGGTACAAATAGTGAAAATTGGTTGGTTTTGATTGATTTTATTAAGTGAAGACAATTTGTCATTTTAAAGTGGATAGCCTCACAAATCTACCATGAGAATAAGGGCATGGACTCATACATCATTATGGGGAGGGTGCCAACTCGGATAAAATCGACGAGTATGCCATTAAACCCCCACGAATGACAAGAGACTCAATTACATCAAACTACAACCATGGAGCTTGAGAGACTTGCACCCAACTAGAGAAGAATGACTCATAGTCTAAACTTGCAAAGAAAACAAAAAAAGGTGCACAAAGGCACAAAACAAATTGTATGAGTTTGGTTCTTTTTATTTTTGAATTGAAGTCAAGATTATTAAGTTCAATGACATTTATTTAAGAAAAGAAGAAGTAAAAGCCACTGGACAAAAATTCAAGGTTTTATTTATTTAAAGAGGTGAAGGTTTTTAAAACAAGAATCCTTTGAAAAAGAGAGAAGTTTTGAAAATTGAAGAAGGGTAAGAGATGAAAAGGCTATCCTAAAAAGAAAGTAAAAGAGATAAAGGAGGAGAGATCTAACCAAACTTGATGATACTTCCAAGCATAAGCACATGATTTCCATCCTTATAAGCATAAGCTAGCTAATGGCCAAATAAAGACTAAAGTACCAACTCCATTTTGATAAAAGCAAAGGGAATGTGTCCTAGGATCTAAGTCCAAAACTCCATTTCCAATACAAAGGATAGTAACCTTAGTCTAAGATCAAGATCACAATTTTTATAGGTTTAATCCTTTATTAATATTTTTGTGTCCAAATGGACAAATGAAAAAGAACAATGATATAAACATAAACATAAACATAATAATGAATGATAAAGCATAATAAACGCATAATAAAAGTAAAGGAGATAAGGGAGAAAGAGAGAAATTAAAGAGGATAAGATGGAAAAGGGAAATTAAAATAGTAATATAATAGTATACTAATAATATGTACATAATAGTGGTATATATGGTAACCTTAATCATCCGCAACCAAAAGAAGTAACCAAGCACTTAGTGTTAAACCGAAAAGGCAACTAATTCCGCTTAGTATCTTACACAACCCAAATTCAATGAAACTTGAAAGAAGATTGGGATACCCAAAGAAACTACGCATCAAGCTTCAAAAGTCATGGATCTAACACAAATGATTAATCACCATGGGATGACGCGACCAACACGGGGTCCGATCCATAAAAGTTAAACTATCCAAATGGATTTTTATTCCGAAGTAGGGACACATTTAGGTATATGTTAAGCAATCGCCGAGTAATTTACGAAGTAATTACCTTACAAATGAGGTCGGCCAAAACCAATTAAGGTTAACGATATTAGTGCTAATACATGCGAGATAAACAATATGTAAATCTCCATCCGAACACAATGCCGAAAAAAAATAAAGATGAATACCAAATTGAGATACACTTATCGTATTCTTTCATCTTTAAGTTCAATCACTCATTTTGGTGGATTCAAGGTGTGAAAATATATCACTAATTCAAAGCACCTAAAGTGAATTAAATAATTCACTTATAGATCGATTCGAAATAATGAACACTAACTCCTCTAATATACACCTAAAGTCCATTGAATTTAAAGAGAAATCAGTCCCATAAATGCCTTCTAAGGTAAAAATAAGAAAAAAGGGGAAGATGGGGGAAAAGGAACAAAAAACAAGCCAAAAACAAGTGAAAATTTACTGCTGGAACAGTGTTAATCGGTTAAATATTTGGTTAACCGGTTAACACGTGAAAATTTCAAATTTTGTGCCCTTTTTATATTGGTTAACCGGTTAACCAATTTACACTACATATGGTTAATCGGTTAACACTGCACCAGAAGCAGAAAAAAGGCCAAAATTCAGCATAATCCTCTTTTAAAACAATTTTCAAACACCTTATGATCATGAATTGAATTGGCATGAATTTTAAAGTATAAAAAGCAGTGAGATCCCTGCAATCAAACAATAACTTATGATCCAAAGGATCAACAACCAATAGCACCAAAGATCTACATCTTGAATGATGGTGATGAAGGTGTAACAATGGAGGAAGATGAATTACCATGAACAAACTTCAAATTACTCCACTAGAAAGCTTGATCTACTGAAATTAATGAAGAATGAAAAGGATGCAGGTTTAGATCAAAGTTATTCAAGAATTCAATGCAAATTCTTGATAACTTTCAAAAGAAGAAATAGGCTTTAGGTGATTTTTAACTATCAAAAGCTTGTCAAATGAATGAAATGAGAATGCTATTTAAAGACTTTAGGTATGGGAATTTGGTGGAATGGAGCTTGCTTTGGAAAATAAAAATTAGACTTGGAATTCAAATTTGGAGGGAAATTCATAAAAGAGTGGTGATTAGTTAATGTATATGGTGGGAAATGATCAGAGTAATGTAGAGGAATAAAGGTGGAATGGATCTAGAATATTCCAAGTGAGATCAATGGCTAGGATGTGCTGAATTTGAACAATTTATTCAAATTTTGCCCTGGTTTATCGGTTAACACATTGGTTAACCGGTTACCCAAGTCAAAATTTGAATATTTTGTTCACTTTTGATTGCTTTGTTGTTTCAGCTCGATTCTTTTACTTGTCGAAGAAGGCATGAAAATAAATACAAGAATCTTGGAATTCCTTGAATAAATAAATTAATTTGGGAAATACTTGATCAGATAAATTTGAATTATTTGCGGATCAACTTCGACTTTTTATCTCTGAAATTCATTCGAGTTGTGAGACTGCTGTTTTTGGTATTTTTGACCTGCTCTTCCCCTGTAAATGTTAATAAAAGAAAACAAAATATTTTTGGATTTTAATTAATGGTTAATAAATATAAACAAATAAAAAACACATAAAAGCAATGGTGATCCCCTGTAAGGTATAAACCTACAACCAAAAAGGACCGATGAACTAGTGTGTGATCTTGTTTGTATGCAAAAAAATGACGCGAATGCAAATACAAACTTAGGGGAAAAATTAGGGTGTTACAATGCCATAATTTTTTTCCAACAACAAAGCCTCCGAGAAGATGTTACTCTAGAACATGCAGACCTTGGCGCATTTTCATAGGGAATTGAACCATTGGCTAGAAAGAGAAATTGGTGCAGGTGAAAAGATTAGAAAAATTGAGAGGCAGGTTGTGGAGTCAAGTCCAATTGGAGTTACTCGTACTTAGAGAAAAGTTGTAAATGATGATGGTCTCCTTATGATTATGTTAACACCAAAGGATATTGTCTTGATGGTTGTAATATCCTAGATAAGTTGATGCATTGTGTTGTTTTATTTGGGTATGTTGTTATTAATTTCTGTCTGTTTGTTGTCCTTATGATGTTTTTAATTTTTGTTTGTTTGTTGTCCTTATGATGTTGTTGTTCTAGCTAAATGTTGTTTTTTAAAATTGAAATGAAATTTGAATTAGAAAGACATGATATTACATTGCTAAAATATTGATGAAAACACTATGGCCAAGGCCGATTAGACGAACCTGCTACATTTGGACATTTGCTACGTATATGACCTACTACGCAATAAATCCCACAAAATCTCTTTTATTTTTCAACATCGTCCATTTCAGTTCTAATTCGAGTACTATTTGCGCGTCCTTTCTTCTTTCTTCGCATAGTTTCATCACGGCAAATAGTAAATCCTACATATTATGGCCAATTTTCCTGATGTGGAAGTGCATATAAGCTTTCCTTGTAGACTTTAAAACATTAAGAATAGTGAATACTTATGGTATGTGAATGGTGTGGTCTTTTCTTATACTAACACATGTTATGATAGCATGGGAGCAAGGAAAATGAAACGCTTGAAATTTTCCACAATCGCACAACCTCTTCTTGAGATCAACATTGAGAGTATTTAATTATCGACTATTGTATTGGTTAATTATTTCAACCATCATGATATAGAATTGTTCTTGGTCGAAATTCATGACATTATGACTGGTAGCTTTACTCACTTCCTCAACCATTGCCTTATTGCATGTTTCGTGAAAATTTGACCATATGCCAACAACTTTGTCCACTCATGACCCTGTTTGGTAAACATCACCCCCAATCGAAAGTATGTGGACCTAACCAAAGAAATAATTGGAAGGTTACGGATCTCCTTAATTACAAATTTCATTGCTTCAACAAGATTAGTTGTCATGTGTCCCCAGCATTGTCCTCCGTCAAACACCCTTGCCCATTTCTCCCTAGGAATGTTGTCTATTGATGCGTGATATCCGCAAGTATATGAATTACGTCAAAGTAATATAAAAGATTATCGATACCACATAGAACAATGTCAATCTATCAATTACTATTGTCACGATGTTTATCTAACACTAATAGATTCAGGGTATAAAGTTCACAGAATAAAGAGAGAGTAAATACTTGGATTTAAAAATCAAATAAAATATATACTGGAATGTGATTCGCATCAATCAGACAATACTCTTATCGTCTAAGTAGTAATACTTATGGGGCAATGTTTTCTTCTTTTAAAAAAAGTTAATTAAAAAGGAATCTCCGTGTTAGCGTAATCGGAACCATACCTAACCTTTAATCTATATGTTGTGAATCATATACCTTAGAAACAAAGTATAATAGGTTTCTTTATCAATCAAGAAACCCACAAGGGTTAGGGTTTAGGTTAACCAAGGATAACAACAAAGATTGGTTATAAACTTCTATTATTTCCTTTCTCTTAAAAAAAGATTACAAGTATACAAGAATAACAAATGAGCGGACTTCAACAACATGTTATTCGTACTAGGGTTTGTTCCAATATTCCATATATCTTCAGCTTGGAACACACCTTATACCAACAAGAAAAAAACTAGCTTTCTTCATTGATCGCGACTTTATGTGTTTTGGCGGAATGATACTGCAAGCATATAGGGTATCGCGTAGTTTTAAAAGATTGTTGATCCCACATGGATTGATAGTCAATAGGGAGTGTCCTATGATTGTGGTGTAAGGCTAAGGATAAGGCTAAAGGTTGTCACAGGAAAAAGAAACGATAAATGAATAATTAAGAAACGGGTTTAAAATAAATATGGGAAACGAGACCATAGAATGATTTTCGGGGTTCTTAGGGACTCTATAGGATCAGGGGCTGAAGTGAATGTTGGAATTGTTCTGACGAAAATACCAGTCTAAAGGTTTGATCTCACACTCTCACACTATTGACCGAGCCACGTCCAATAACCCCAAGATTTTGCTCTCGCTCGATCGGTAATTAAAGGATGTTTTTTTGAAGACGGGTAAGACCGAAAAGAATTACCTAAAGGGCTCTCGCTGTGTTTAGGTTCCAGTGTTTTGTGCCTACTATCTGACGCATACCTAAAACTTTCGCTCTGTTGGACTCGTGTTAGTGCATTTCTCACTGTCGTGACTAAATGCTGGTAAGCAGCCTCTCACCGTCGCGACTAGACTACCTAAATTCAACTTAGACAACAAAACCAGAAATTCAAGCATGTGAAATGTTTCGGTTATCCTACGGAGTCCCGTCGAGACGAAGGTCTTAAAACTACGGGCTCATACAAATCTAGCCTATCATAGTTGATTTTAATGTTAACATATTTAGGTTAATGAATTTAGAAACATACATACTGATTTAATTTTAAGAAAATTTTGTCTTATGGTTTTTTAGGAAAAGTGCTTATAAGATGAACATATAAAGTACAACAAAGTAAATATAAAGGAAAATTAAAGAAAGCAATAAAGAATTAAAGTATAACCTAAAGTAAATGAAAATAAAATTTGTATTAATTTGTGAAATGATCCAATACAGCACGGAAACAGAAAAAAAGAGATACAAATTATGTGTTAATCACTCAGTGTGAGCAATTAACATTATGGCTAAGTAATTTGCTACTTTGGTAGGAATTTTGGCAGAGCTTCTGTAGGGTATTGGTCGTGTCAAATGCAGGGTTGAGGTCTTCTATTTATAGACAAAAGTTGGCTCCAAAATGGTTGATAGTTTTTGAATTCAAACGATCCAAAACTGCTCTGAAATTGCCTCTGAAACTGTTCCCGCGACCAATGGTGAACGCCATTTGGCAGCTAGCAAAATTCTGCAACTTTAGGGAAAATGGCGAACGCCATATAGTCCCTTTAAGGGAATGGTGAAAGCCATTCACATAGAAGAGGAAGAATGTGCATTTTCTTCCTTTCTCAGCTGGTTTTCCATGCTTTCTTGCTCTTTTCTTTGATCCAACTTGTTTAGGTCCTGAAAACACAAAGTAAACAAAACATAAGTGAAATGATACGAAAAGAAATAAAGACTCTTTTCTAACCTATACGGAATCGAGTCATCATCCACTCATAAAGGAATTGGTAAGTGAAGTTGGTGTAAAGAGATCTGAAGATAGCAGAAGCATTATTTTACAGACCTATCTCTACTCTATAGATCTCTTAGTGTGTTCCTTAGAATGATGTCATATCTCAAGATAGAACATCACATAATAATTGTTCATAATTATGTTGTCTAAAGGAAAGATTTAATAAATGCTTTGGGAGCTAAACTAATGTGGTTGAATCATATGTGTTTGGAACCTACTCTTGATCTGGAAGAGGAGGCATCTGGGTGATGTGTCTGATAAGGAGTGAAGAATAAGCTTCAAGGAGTATTACTTCTAAGAGACTCTCTACATAGGAAGTTCTAATTGTTATGTTCATCTGCTCAAATGTATGTGATCTTGTGGAGCCAAAAGAGTCTTGACTGTGGACTTAACCTTATCACAGTCAGTGCGACTATTGAAGTTGTGGAGATGTATCAACTTGTGTAGTTAATTTATGCGGATATAGTTGCATCCAAGATTGTTAGCGATAAGTGGATCAATAGCTATATTGGGTGTGAAGTCATCTCAAGTCAGAATTCAGAGCCTCAAGGAGAAGATTGTTGAGATGTGCCTGCTACTGCATATGCTTTTGTTCTATCTTGGGAGCTTGATCAGCTACTGACAATTTATCTTCTAGTGTTGCCCTGCATGTGTATGTGTAGATTACTATGGTGGTTGCCTTCAGAGCCATAGTAATTTATGAAATCTTTTGAGACTGAGACTGATGTATGAAAAGATGTTAGAACATCATCTCAGGTGTGTGTTCAACCAATGTTTCTTTACTCAGTATGGAGTTTAGGATTAAGCCACTAACCTATTTGGATGTCATCAGAAGGTGTCAGACGCTTGCAGAAGAAGAAGTCAGACTACTTGTCCTACCTTGTGTAAGAAGGTAATCTTATCTGACTAATAGTAAATACTTTGACGGGAGACTTAGTATTGGTCTATTGTTGATGTGATGCATATGATTAAAGGTGAATACTTTGACGGGAGACTTAGTATTTGTTTGGAAGTTATGCATATCTGCAGTCTGAACATTATGATTCAGGAAGTGTACTGAGAATTTGGTTCTACTGGCTGTGATTGAATTGCTTTGGGTAAGGATATGACAACTTGGGGTAGCCCTGTTCAGTTGATTGTATCCGTGTGTGCAAAAAGAAGATAACATCATCCGTTGTTTGTTTGTGAATCCTTCTTGGATAACTAATACCTTGTTGAGAGATGGTTATTTATCTGATGTGTGGATGCATTTCAGGTTTCTGAAGTCTCTATTTTAGGAGTTGTGTGAGAATGTATTTATCTTAGGTGATCAGACAAGTATGATAACCTGATTATGATGCAAAAGGTATGCTCTTTTGTTTGTAATGTGAAGGTGATTACCTATATAATGATACAACTTTATTGTGTTATTACCCTAGAAGGTGATATGTGACTATTGTTGTGAAGTTGGAAGAGCAACATTATTGTCAAGAGTGGCGGTTTTGACATAATGTGGATTAGAATGGGAAGATTTTGATCTTGATGTTAGTGGTATGCTTTGGAAATACATAACTACTTTCATGTTGAAGACTTCATTAGCTGTAAGGACAGAAGCCTGATATCAGATAGTATGATCTGATCAGGAGGGTTGTATATTGCGTAGTTGTTCTTTTTATTGGACTTGGAAGACCATGGATCTGAAATAAACATGGTGAGATTATACTCAACAAGTGCAAGAAGCGGCAGTTTATCAGGTTGAGAAAGTGGCAATTTCAGTGTGTTTTTTCATCTGGTCCTAAGTGATCAATTTTTGAAGGAGCTTTGGTTGTTCATGTTAGGGGGATTTAAGGTTGTTGTTTATGGTCTATTGCTGCTAGGGTGAAGAATGGTTCTGTGAAACTTGCATGTTGTTGAGGTCTGATCAAAATGGTTGTTAAACTGGCAATTTTCTCTACTACTAGTCATGGATAGTGTTAGTCTGGATCATATATAGCAAGTAAACTAAGAGCATTTGTTTTGGAATTGGTGAGAAATTCAAAATCAAGTGTGTCTTGTGTGAACATATAAGGATATTTATCAATTGTACTCTTGGTGGTATTCTCAGACAATCAAGTATTTCTTACGTAAAAGGCATGATTGATACTTCAATTTGAAAGTTTGTTCATCAGTGTAAACAACCCAAATTTTCTCTCTCCTTTTTCTCACACCATGGCTTATGATCTTTCATATTGCATTTGCATAAGCATATCATCTCACATTGCATATTTGTTTCACTGCATAAGTTGCATAACTAGGGTTTGTGATCAGATGAATCCAAAAAGTGATCTGAGCCATCTCAAAGGCCTGTAAGCTTGTCAAGAAGGTCCATGTGTGTTACATGATCATATTATGCTCCCCAAGTTTCATTAAAGTTAAGATATCACAAAGCATTACAAGGGTGTCCAGGCAGACTGAGCAGTTTCTACACAGATGACCTAAAATTAGGGTTTTGGGTTTGAGGCCTTTAATCTCAAATTTTTTGGTCATTATTGATTCTAATGGTCTTTATATGTTATAAGGAGCATGTGTACCAAATTTGATGAAGAAATTCATTGTGGAAGTCATCTGATCAACTGGTAACTTATTGTGCAAGAAAAGTCAGAATCAGGGCATCTGAGGCCACCACCAATGGTACCAAAGGGTCATCTTCATCATTTTGAGGTTCTATGATCTTTATTTGATCTTAGAAGTGGTTATAAGTTCACAATATTGAAGAATTTCAAGCCATTTGCAAACTTTCCATTTTTGAACATGACTTGTAATGGAAACTTTCCATTTTGGGAAAGATTTTCGACCTCCTCTTTCTTGATCGAAAAAGCTTCAAATGAAAAATCTTCAAACATGAAAGTTGTAGGTTGGATCTCCCCATTTTCAAAAAGTACAAGAAATCCTTTTGATTCATCCTAGAACTCAAGTTATGGTGTTTCAAAGTTGGGAAAAATCTTATAATTTTCAAGTATGTGCCAAAGAGGTATTTTTGCAAAACCAAGTTTCAAGACTTCTAATGACCTTTAATCCACCTCTAAGAATCATAACATGATAATACAACATTTCTTGACCAAAATCATGCCTTGGATCATAAGTTTCCATGGATCATTTTCACAAAATTTTCAAAGAGGGAAAAATGCAACATCCATGTTATCACATGAATCAAGCCATCCAGATCATGAAATCTGATCCAAGGGCCATCCTTGAATGAAGCTGGAGCAGGACAAGCCTTGAAAACACCTCTGACCCGTGCCATGCTTGTGGTACAACAACTTTGACTTTTTTGAAAATTGACCCATACCAATCACACTATGCCACAACAACTCTCTGGCCAATCAGCATGACTTATGTGGACATCAAGGACCTCATTTCAGACAACACACAAGCCTGAAACATCCATACACTCAGAATCAAAAAAATCTAAAGAAAACTTCATCTCTTCGAAACTCACGGCCTAGCCAACAAAACTCAAATCTCTCTTCACCATTCAACTCACCATCATCCATAGAACACAAAGCACCCTTCATTTTGCCCTAAAAGCCACTGAATCACAAACACAATTTCTGCCTTAGCAGAACTGAAACTCACAAAGGAGACCATTTAAACTCGTTCCAAGCTTCTCAATAGCATCAAGGGACTCAAGGAAGTTGGTTTGCATCAAAGAAGAGCCCAGAAAGCTCAAAGTGACAAAGCTCCAGCTCAGGTAGCTTCTTCAAACTATTTTTCCAGAACCTTTCTTTTATGTTATAGAATGAATTTGAATGCTCCCCTGATCATTGTGATGTAATTATTTTCGAAAATGGTTGGAAAATGAGTGTGTATCGTGCTTCTGAAATTTTTGACCTAAATATTGTTTGATTCGATTCATGTTGTTCTTGAAATAAAAATGAATTTTGTGGCTTGATTCTTGTTTAGTGTTGTTAGAGGATAGATTCTGGAGATTTTGGGGGCTTGGGGTAGCTTGTAGAGAGACTTAGGGATTTGGTGTTGCCGGAGAAGACGACCGGAGCTCTTCTCCGGTCGCCTGAAAGTGATTTGCCCTAATCCATAATTAATTGTCCAGTTTAAATCTTAGCCATAAGATCTTGTGTTTAGCGCGTTTTTGAACGGTCCAGATGCTTCACTTAAACCCTAATTCATAATTAATTAATTTAATTAAGTTAATTTAGTCAGGATTAATCCCAGCCATCAGATCACGCGCCAACTGGAACTTTAAACCCTGGCTTTGGATGCACACGCCTGAAGTCAAGCTGACTTCTCATCTCAACCACTCATCCATGCAACTTTCAATCCTGACCCTTGTTTTGCATTACTTTTCATTTTTCTTTTTATTTTTCATATTTATTTTCATATATTTATTAAAAATAGCAAAAACATTTATAAAAATCTCATTTTCTGCATTTTCATTTTAAATATTTTTCTAAACTCAAAAACATTTTTATTTTTAATTTTTGCATTAAAAATGTATTTTTAAATCATTTAAATGTGTTATTTAATTAATTAATTGATTTTAATTAATTAAAAATACATTTAGGTATCTAAAAATCACAAAAAAAATTCATGAAGCATTCTCATACATTTAGAATAATTTACAAACCCATCACACAATCTTCTTTTTAGGTTTGATCATATTTTCACAATTTATCATGAATTAGGGTTTCTAAAATGACCTATTTTCTAACCCTAACTTGAAAAAATCATTTCTGATCAACTATGATGAGTTTGCATTTGGTTTCTTTTTGCATTTTTTCATATTTTGCATCTATTATCTAGGTTATTTAACTCATAATTTTGCATTGCATTTTCAAATTGTTTTGCATTTTTCATGAAGAATCACCCAAAAACCCTAGTTAACTTAGGAAATTCATAACTCCCTTTAGGTTTAGCTTCTGACCTCCATCTTTGGGGAGTGATCTTGAGTGTGTTTAGGGTTTATTTGGTTTCATTTTCAATTTTTTATCATGATTTATGCTTCTATTTTGATCATTTGCATCTCATACATTCATAAAACCCTAATTTTCTATGTTCATTTGCATATCTCAATCATATGAACTTGCCATGACATTTCAAGCATTTTTATGACATCTTAGACATCCTAGGACATGTTAGAACATTGCTTGATCATTTCTTCATTCATTTGGTATGCTTTGCATTCATTGCTTTTCATGTGTATCCATGTGTTTTCAAGCTTCTAACATGTTTCTCTTTGCATCTCATCCTTTGAATGATCATTCATAAGCATCTCACATGTCTTTGCATCATTCCATAACACATTTGCATAGCATATTCACTTCTGGTTTTGGCTTTGCACCTTCATTTGCTTTATTTCCTTTTGCTTTGCATCTCATGCATTCACACTAATATTTCAAGGGCTTGTGGTAAGTTATTTGGGATGTGGATTTGCCTCCACATCCTACCTCTTCTCTTCTCTTCATTTGCATATCTTATTTGTATTTGAAGTGAACTTGCTTCACTTGTGCTCTCTTGCTCTTTTCTCTTTCTCTTAGGTTACTTATCTTCTTCAAGAAGTAAGTAACCTGTTCAACTTTCTCTTCTCTTTTCATCTGCTTCTTCTTCCTTGGTGGCCTTCTGAAGATCCTTCTATTTAAGCCTCACAAACCATAGGAACATCCAAGCATGATAATTTTTAGGGTTGTATATAGTATCCCCTTAGTCTTTTACCTTTGAGTCTCCTGGAGTCTCTCCTCTCATCTCATAATCAAGGCTAAACATTTAAAGCTTTAGGACTTTGAATTAGGGTTATGCCTGCATCCTTATCTTAGGATGGAGTGTATAACTTTAATCCTTAGTGTTAAATCTTTAATTTGTTTACACCTTCTAATCAAAACACCTAATAACTATTAAGACTTAAGCTTGTAACTTGGGCCTTATATTAAGGTTACATCTCTTCCATTTGGTTAAGAGGGACTAACCCTAGTGTTTAATGGACAAGTCCCCCTCAAACTAGTCTTACAAACATAAAATCCATTTCTTAATCTCACCCTTTTAATTAAAATCCACTATAATAAAGGCTTGTTATCTAATGAATTTATTCCCTAACCATGGATTAAGTTGAGGAGTCTTCCTCAGCTTAAGTGTTCTCATCTATCATCCTTCTCTTAGGATGGTGTAATGAGTTCACTAATCCCTGATTAGAGATTAAACTCATTACTTAACACTAAAAAAAATCCAAAAACATCTTAATAATCACAAGTAGGTTAATGATCTTAATCCTATATCATCATGGTAATTAAGTTGAGATCTTCATCTCATGCTTAAGTAGGCTCATTATACCTAATCAGGTTGGATATAATGAGTTTATAACCCTTGATTTAGGCTTAATCTCATTATCCTATGCAAAACACCAAAAATAATAAAAAGCTGAAAATACAAAAACAAACAATAATCATCTCCTCCGGGATTCTTTTCTCACCACACTCACTCTGAAAATGAGAACTCGCTTCTCCCGTCTAATACAAGACAGTTAGCACTCAAGCCAGACGAGTCATACACTTGAGCATAGACAAGCAAGCAGTTCACAGCAAAATCATCCCAGTCTTTTTAAGTCGAACTACGGTGTTCTGACTTCCTCATTGCACGAGAGGATACGTAGGCATAACTTAACAGTTATCGAACAAAAGTCTCTTTGTCTTCCCCTCCTTCTAGCTTTCTTTCTAAGCCTCAGCCTTGAGCATCTCACTCTCTTTTTGCACTGAAACACTGTACATTCTTTTCTCCCTAGATTTTTATACACAGTCAGCACATACAATACCCCTTTAAAACACAATCTAGTAAGCGTGGATCCCATCGAGTACGACGAACGATCTGGGTGCTAATACCTTCCCAGGTCGTAACCAACCCCCTTTCTCATTTTCTCTGGTTCACAGCCGTCTTATCCATACCCTTCCAGGTTTATGCAACATTACCTTTCCTTCGGGATAAAAATGCCTAGCTGGCGACTCTATTTAACCTCAACCTCCAACCTCGCCGACCGTTCGCGTTTGCACCGGGACGAAAGTCCGGGGAGCGACAGCTTGGCGACTCTGCTGGGGATTTTTTGCAACCAGGGCTTCTGGTTCTCTTGTGGGTTTCTCCTAGAGCTTGTTTGTTTGTGTTTATGGAGGTGTTGTATGCTATGTGTGCTTTTGTTTTTACTTTATTTATTGCTTTTTGTACAGTTTTATTTACTGCATTTACTTTATCGCTTTCATTTACCGCTTTATGCATTTCATTTTATTATCATATCATCTATGTTGGATTTTCTGGTTTGCTTTGGTGGGAGGGGTATTCCAGTGAGAAAGTTCCAACACAAAGGCCTGAGTGACAGATATAGGATTAGAGTGGATTCATATTCTTTCCCATTCCATTTTGGTCTGGTGCGGGAATATGAAAACACAGTTCAGACATGGGTTTCTTCTTGAGAACTTTGTGCTACGGATCTCCTGTAGTGCTAGGGCTATCTGGGAAGCCTGCTAAGTCTGGATGACCTTTTAGATGACTTTGAACATCTGAGGTGAATTAGAGGAGGATCCTTTATGATTAGGGTAAACACTGTACCCTAAGGGTTAAAAGTGTTTACACTTCTCATAATAGATCTGAACCTGAGGATCCTTGTTCTAGAACAATACCTATGAGTGGGTGGGGTTGTTTACAGGTTTGCAGGAACCCTTGGCCTCAACATACCCTGTTACTGGAATTGTTTTAAGGCTACACTATTTTGGACTGATCTTATGAAACCCTGGACAAGTGACTCTTTATTTGAGTCCCCCACCTGGTTACTGGTTCTCAGACCTTCATCCGGAATTCTGAACACTCATGGACCCTATCAAAGCAACTGACAATCCAGCACCTGATCACAAACCCTTGCATATCATTCGGCATACACCATATTGCATCATCTAACATTTGTCTATTTGTCTTACATGGTATCCACATCTTCTTTGGTTTGGTTTTGACCATTCTTTTGCTCAGCTTATCTGCTTCAACCCTTCTTCAGCTATCTCCTTCAGCTATCTTCTTCAGTTATCTTCATCAACACCCATTGTCAGTATGGATTCAACCCGGAAGAGCAACATCACATACCATTTCTTTGAGTATCCCCTGGCAGGCATCAGGCAGATACATGCTCTTATCACTCCTGATCATGTTCCCTTATTCAGAGAGCATTATGGTGGCATCCTGGACATGATCATGGACTTGGACACATCACAGAGGAACATGATTCACACCTGTCTTCAGTTTTATGACCCTCATTTCCGTTGCTTCACTTTCCCGGATTTTCAGATAGGTCCTCTGTTGGAAGAGTATTCTATGTTGTTGGGTCTCCCTATTAGAAGAGGAATTCCTTTCAACCCTGAGATGACTACTCCTAATAATGAAGACATAGCTAAGGCTCTACATCTGGAAGCAACTATCATTAATGAGAATATGACCACCAAGGCTGGAATCCCAGGCCTCCATCTGGATTTCTTGGTTACTTAGGCTACAAAGCAGGCTACAATAGGAAATTGGGAATCTGTTTGTGCTCTCCTGGCTCTTAGTATATATGGCATCATTTTGTTTGCAGACGAGCCTATGTTTGTAAGCAATAATGCTATCCACATCTTTATGCTCAGGAATCCAGTTTCTACCTTGTTGGGAGATTTCTATTACTCAGTGCATCAGAGAAATGAGAAACAGAGAGGGAGACTGGTCAGATGTTGTGCACCCCTCTTCTCCAGTTGGTTAGTGAGACATATGCCGAAGACGGAAGCTTTCCTAAATCCACATCAGACAAGGAACTGGGCTAAGAGGATGATAGTCCTTACTTCAGAAGACATTAGGTGGTGTACTCAGAACACCAAGGGCAAGGACATAATTACAAGCTGTGGACATTATCCTAATGTTCCTCTTGTTGGAGTAAAGGGTTGCATCAATTACAATCCTTTGCTATTCAAAAGACAGTTAGGGTATGCCCAGGTGCTTCCACCTCGAGAGCAGGACTTAGTAGAGTCTCTTTATTGTGCCTTTCAGAATAATCATGCCACCATCCGACAAGCATCCTGGGCTTGGGACCACATACAAACTAAAGGAACTGCTATTCTGGGAAAGTGCAATAACATAGCTTCTTCTCAGTACATTGAATGGTCGCACATCATAGGACAGATCACTCATATGCCATTCACTCTAGAAGATGTGCCAGGGCCATCAGTAGTAGAGCCTATAGCCACAGTCAGTTTGGAAGAATTTGAGAAGCTAAAAGAGAGGAATGCCCAGCTTGCTGAAGCCTTGAAGAAGACCCTTTGGGAAAGGAATGATAGTCGTCTGGACAATGAAAGGTTAGAGAAGCTACGCATCGAGCATGTGATTAAGATAGAAAAGATAGAGGAATTCATCAGAAAATCCCGAGCAGGGGAGTTGGTATTGAAGAATGCTTGCAAAGAAGCCCAGATTCAGAAAGCCAGAGCTGAGCACTACCTAGAAGAGAGTCAGGCTAGATGGATTAGGATTACCGAAGCTCGTTTGCAAGAAGATCAGAAGACAGAGGCTAAGATAGAGCAGCTAGAAGCCAATGAGAAAAAGAGTCAGGAAGCCCTGTTAGCAACACAGAAGGAAATCTCCGAGCTGAAACTTCGGGCAGGGTTGAAGAGATCAAAAGAACAAGACAAGCACCAGAGGTTGACAAGTACCATTGCAACCAGAAACCTTCTCATCAGGACCATCACAAAGCATCCAGTTGGACCAGTGACTGATGCTCTCCTGAAAGAAGTCAAGGAGGATGACTTTCGGCTGGATGTTTGATTTCTCTTTTACTTGTATTTTATTTTGGTTGTACTTTAATTCTCCATGGTGATTTTGTTTGTATTCTTAACTTAATTGTATTCTGACCCACCATGGGAGCTTGTTGTAATCATAAACTATGTATTTTGGCATTTTGTAATGTTATGGTTTATGTGTTACCTGGATTTTCTCTTGGACTTCATTCACTTCAACATCTCCATCATTCCCAGAGGTCAGGAAGGTCAAAACCAAAGAACGAAACCAGAATACCCTCTGAAGACAAATAGAGATACTGCATTGTATGCTAACCTCATTCTCTTTGTTTTACAGGTGTTTTATTGTTGTTTTCTCACTCTGCTGATTGTTTCAGGAAATATTGCTCGCAGGAGGGTCTTCCCCGTCAATCTCATCCACAGATATTCGACCCGTAATAACCTTCCGAGCTTACAAATGGATCAGTTACAACAAGAACTGACAGATGTGAGGACTCAAATGACTGATGTGAGGACTCAGATGAATCAATTCATGGATGTAATGACTGGGCTAGCACAGACCCAGGAAATATTGAGGGAATTAGTTGAGCGACAAACTCCAGAAGATAACCATGCAGGCACTGGAGGTACAAGTAATAACGCGCGCGATCAGCCGCAAACAAATCCACCAGAGTTTGGACCCCACATCAACCATGAAGTCAATGTTTTTGGAAATACCCAGAGAAACACCGGAGATCGTGTTCTACAGGAAGATCCTCAGGACGAGCAGTTTACAGTGTTAGGTGTTGGGGCTGATGAAGTTTATGATCGTCGTCTGGACGAAATATCTGAGAAGCTGAGGTCCTTGGAATCCCAGAACTCTTTGGGATTTGATGTGATTGATATGGGCCTAGTTGAAGGAGTGAGGATTCCTCACAAGTTCAAACCTCCTTGCTTTGAAAAGTATAACGGTGCCTCTTGTCCTCGTACCCATATTCAATCTTTTCTGGGGAGATTGAAAGCTTATACCATGGATGAGAAGTTGTGGATGTTTTACTTTGAATATAGTTTGACTGGGGCATCCAGAGAGTAGTATTCACACCTATAAAGGGCTACTGTCAGAAACTGGAAGGACTTAGCCGAGGTCTTTATACGCCAATATCAGTACAAGCTGGATATGGATCCCAATAGGACCCTCCTGATGGGTATGTCTCAGTCTTCAAGAGAAAGTTTCCGGGAATATGCCCAAAGGTGGAGACATCTTGCTGCTACTATCCAACCTCCGATGTCAGAAAGAGAGATGGCTGATATGTTTATGAAAACCTTGCAAGGAACCTACATTTACCGACTTGCTGCTTTCTCTTCTACCAGTTTTGCTGACGTGGTTATAGCTGGTGAGAGAATTGAAAGCCTATTGAAGATGGGTAAGATCTCTGACAACGGTGCTAGCTCCAGTAATGTAAGGAAAACCTTCTCAGGACCTAGAAGGACAGGTGAGACCAACTCAGTGAATATGGGTAGAGGTAGGCACCAGTACATGCAAAGATCAGTAGCCGCTGTCACCATTCCTACTCCAGCACCTCAACAACAACACTTCCCACAACAACAACAGTTTCCTCAACAACAAAGACCTTACAACAACAACAATCAACAACAACGTTTGTTACAGCAAAGGGCTTGACAAATCAACAAGGTTATCGATCCCATCCCGATGCCCTATGCAGCTCTACTTCCACAGTTATTAAAGCTCAACCTGATTGAATTAAGAACCTTGACTCCACCAGATCCTCTGAATCTCCCAAAGAACTATGATGTCAATTCCAGATGTGCCTTCCACTCCAATGCACCTGGCCATACAACAGAGAAATGCAGGGCCTTGCACATGAAAGTTCAAGAATTGGTTGATTCCAAAGCTTTGAATTTTTCACCTCCACCAAATGTCACAAAGAATCCAATACCGAATCATGGTGGACCGAGGATTAATGCCATTGAAGAAGACCAACCAGAAATTATGATTGATGACATTGCAAACATTCAAACACCACGGGCCGAAGTTAAACCTCAGCTATTGAAGTGCCAAGTGTTCTCGGGTTGTGAAGCCCATTGTGAAGCTTGCAAGATTTCTTCCAACGGTTGTGAAAATCTGAAGATTAGTATCAGTAGTCTTATCAAAGAAGGCATCCTACAAATCACTTCAACGGTTCCATCTTCTACAACTCCAACAAACATCTCTTATACAACATCAGCAAACATCATTTCAGAGGTATCTCCTACAATATCAGCAAACATCATTCCAACTGAGTCCACAACAACAACAACAACCATCAATGAAGACATCTCATCGGTCACCATTTATTATGACCTAACAACCATTCATGTTCCAGATTCTATTGACAAAAACTTTCAGCAACATCAACATCAACATCAACAATTTCCTGCACCTGCACCATCTCCAATCAGACCTCCTGTCACCATTTATTATGATCCACAGACTATCACAACTCCTTCTTCCGCATCAATCAGTCTAGTTACTATCACGGTACCTGGACTAGTTCCATATGACAGCCGCAGTGTCGTGCCTTGACACTATGGTTCAGATCTATACTGCAACGGAAAGAAAGTCACTCTTGACTCCTCAACTTCTACACCACAAATTGATAATGTCGGGGGAGGCGGAGGCTTCACTCGAAGCGGACGTCTCTTTGCCTCACAGTTCCCAAGAGTTAATGCTGAAGCAGAAGCTGCTGCCAAAGCAAAAGGCAAGAGTGTGGTGCCAGAAGAACCAATTGCCAAAGAAACTCAGAAGACGTCCTTTGATCAGGATGTGGACGCGTTCATGATAATTATCAAGAAGAGTAACTACAAAGTTGTGGACCAGCTTCACCAGACACCCTCCAAGAACTCCATTCTATCTCTGCTCATATGTTCCGAAGCTCACAGGAATGCATTGCTCAAGGTCTTGCACGCAGCTTATGTGCCTGAGGAGATTACAGTTAATCAGTGTAAACACCCCAAATTTGCCCTCACCCATTCACACCATGGCTTGTGATCATCTCATAGGCATAAACACAAACATATCATCTCATATCTCACTTTTGTTTCACTGCATAGTTTCTAAGGCATCTGCACCTAGGGTTTGTGATCTGAGCAATCCCCAAAGCATCTTGGGCCACTCCAAAGGCCACCAATCAACTCAAAGTGGTCCATGTGTGTTCATATATCATATTCCATCTTCTCAAAGTCAAAAATGCAAAGGAATCACAAGAACTAGGGTTTGAGGTGATGCAGAGCCAGTTTAGACTGCACAGTTGACTGAAAATTAGGGTTTTGGTTTCAGAGGCCATAACTCCAATTTTTTTGGTCATTCTTATTTCCATTGGTCTCTATATGGTATAGGGAGTATGCATATCAATTTTCATGAAGAAATTCCTTGGGGAAGTCATCTGATCAAGGGTTGACTTTTCAGACAAGTCAGTGCAAAATCAGGGCATCTGAGGCCCCCAATGACCCAACCAATGGGTGATCTTCATCATTTTGAGTGTATATGATCTTTATTTGATCATGGAAGAAGGTTGAAGTTCATAAAAATCAAGAATTTAGGGTTTTTGCAAATGTTGACTTTTTGGGCATAGTTGACTTTTCAAGAATGCATCATTTTAGGTCATTTTTCAAGCCATGATTCTTGATCCAAAAAGGCTTCAAATGGAAAAACTTTGGTCATGAAAGTTGTAGATCTCATCTTTCCCTTTTCAAAAAGTACAAGAACATGATCAAACTCTTCTTGAATCAAAAGTTATGGCAATGCAAAGTTGGCTAAAATCATTGATTTTCAAGGCATGCCCTAAGTGAGAATTTTGCAAAACCTTGGACCAATGCATATTGCAGCCTCTAGTTCACTTCAAACCAGCACATAAACACTCTCTAAGTCCTAAAAATCAGAAATGAACCAAGAATGCCCATGGTTTCATGTTTGGTTGGACAAAGAATCACATGTGAACCAAAGTTACAACAACTTGCAAAAACCACTCATAACATTTTACCAACTTGCTGCCTTGAATGTTGGACCAAGCCTAGCCTTTCCCTTCACTTTGCTGCGCAGACCATGCCCTTTGTACTTGGCTAGAAGTTGCCCATGCCCTATCTTACAAGAAGTTGACATATTTGCAAAAGTGGTTACACCTATCCATAAAGCACAAGTCACATCCTCTGACCAATTGGATTAGTTTATACTATCCATTTGCAAACCATTTCATACACTAAGCAAGCCTGAAACCATTCAGACCAACACATTCACAAAACACTCCATTTTTGCATAAGCCTTCGAATTCCTCTCCACAGCTTGCAAACACTTCAACCATCTTCACCATTCAACTCACCTTGCTCCATAGACCACCCAACACCAAGAACCCAAGCCTGAAACAACCAGAACATCCCACTGCCATTCCTCACTCCATTTTTCAGTTTCATTCGAAACTCTCACCCTAGCTCACAAACAGCCAAACAAACACCACAGACCTTCTCCATTCATCCTCAGGATCACAAACAACCATTCACCATGACCTGAAGCTCTCTATTTCACCATTGCCATTTCTGATCAAGCTTGAGCAGAAGCTGTCGAATCTCACTATCCAGCCAACTTAAACTCTCATTGAGCATTCAAACATCTTCTGGGGATCAAGTGGAGTGGTTTGCACTGAAAGAAGTGGCCAGAAAGTCCTCAAGTTGAAAGCTCCAAATCTCAGGTAGCTCGAAAATTATTTTTCCAGAAATCATTTTTCTTGTTACAAACTTGTTCTATGTGACTCACTGATCATCCTGATGTTCTTAGTTTTTGAAATGGCTTTGATTTGAGTATTTAATTTCTCTCTGAAACTTGCGTGCCCTAGTTTTCATTTCCTTCGATTCAGCTTGTTTAGGAAGAAGAAATTTGTTTTAGGAGAGGGGTTTGGTTCGTGAGAGGTTGGAGATCATTTCCCATTTCTTAGTTTTCATTTGTGATACGATTTGAGGGGTTTGGGGATTTTTCAGGTGAGGTGCTGGCCGGAGAAGACGACCGGAGGTCTTCTCCGGCCACCTGAAAGTCATTATGCCCTAATCCCTGTAATTAAGTTCATTTGAATATTGAGCGTTGGATGGCCTGACTTGTTTGACTTGCCGCGCGAATGGATGGCCCAGATCTAATCATTATGCCCTAATCTTTTTCATTAGTTTTAATTAATTATAATTAAACTAATTAACTCAGAAGCAATCCTGGCCCTTCATTTGCGCGCTGGTCAACAAATTCAAACCCTGGGCGCATCTCATCCCTCCATTCTGATTACTTTCAGTTTTATTTGTTTTTTATTTCATTTTATTTCAATTAACTTGCATAATTATTTAAAAATAGCAAAAAATACATAAAAATTATGAAACTTTTTCCTCTGAGTTTTAATAATTTTTATGACACAAAAATATTTTTATTTTATTTTTCATCATTAAAAAGGTATTTTTAAATATTTAAAAGATTATTTTTAATTGATTAATGGGAATTAATTAATTAAAAATACTTTTAGGTATTTAAAAATTACAAAAAAATTCATGAAATGTTCTAAGACATTTAGAAACATTGTCCAACCTTCAAACCAAATTTCTTTTTTGATCTTGATGCATTTTAAGAATTTTTCATTGAATTAAATCATTTTTTATGCATTATTTTGATCATAAGTTCAAAAATTCATTTCTGCCTATTGGAGAAGGTTGAGACATTGATTCTTCTTGCATTGTTTTATGTTTAGCATGTAGATTCTAGGGTTAAATGGCCATGATTTGATCTTGCATTTTCCAATTGTTTGGCATTTTTTTTGTAAAAAACCCTAAAAAACCCTAATGACTTGTAAAAATCATATCTTGAGATTGGTTGAGAGTTGAGAGTTCCCCTTTGGGCAGTGGTTCATTATAGGTTTAGGGTTTCTTTGGGTGGCATTTTCCATTTTTTATCTTAGGGTTTGTTTCTGTTTTGGATTTTTGTTTGATATTTGATCCATGAACCCTAATTTGGGCTTTCTTTTGCATCCTTCTTGCATTCTCTTGCATAACATGACTTGCCTTTGCATTTTGTGCATTCTTGTGATTCATTTGGCATCTTAAGACATATAGAAAGCATGTTTGATCATTGCATTACATATTTGCCATGTCATTTGTCTTGTATGATTCATAACTTTCCATGCTTGTTCATGCTCCTTAGCTTGCATCATTTGCATTCATAATCTTGTAAGAGCATCTCCATGCCTTGCCTCTTGCTTGCAGCACCTCATAGCATCATTTTCATCATCAACATGCTTCTGGTTTGGTCTAGCATCATGTCATTTCATTCCATTTAGCATTGCATTGCATTTCTTTCTAACATTTCAGGTGGTAAGTAAACTTGAGAAGTGAATTTGCCTTCACTTCTCATACCTTTTCTTTTCATCTCTCTTGCATCCATTGCTGCATTTATGTTTGTGTTTGAGTTTGAGCTTGCTCATTCTTCTTCTCCCCACTTTCTTTCTTCAAGTGACTTGACTTCTTGAATGAAGCAAGTCACTTTGCTTCTCTTGATCTTATTCATCTGCTTCCTGGTGGCTCCTCTGAAGATTTGTTCTTGCAAACCTCACAAACCTTAGGATCATCCAAGCATGACAATGAATTAGGGTTTTGATTAGTCCCCCCATAGTTTTACCTTTGTGTCTCTCTTTGAGTCCTCTCTTCTCATCTCATAATCAGGGACTAAACCCTAAAGGCTTTAAGACTTTGTGATTAGGGTTATGCCTGCATCCTTCTCTTAGGATGGAGTGTATAACTTTAATCCTAAGTGTTAAACCCTTTGTTTGTTTAAATCTCTTAATCAATTCATGTAATAAATATCAAGACATCACACTTGTAACTTGGGCCTTGCATTAGGGTTCTAGTTCTTCCTTAAGTGGTTAAGAAGGACTAACCCTAGTGTTAATGGACAAGTCCCCCTCAAGTTGTCTTACAAACCATAAAAATCACTTCATCATCATACCATCAAATAAAATTCACTTAATCAAAGGCTTGTTTTGTCATGGGTTTAATCCCTAATCATGGATTAAGTTGAGGAGCTTTCCTCAGCTTAAACATTCTCATCTATCATCCTTCTTTTAGGATGGTGTAATGAGTCTGTTTAATCCCTGATTATGGCTTAACCTCATTACTTAACACTAAACAAAAACACCAAAAACATCTAAATAATCACAAGTAGGTTAATGATCTTAACCCTATATCAAAGGTGATTAAGTGTGAGAATCTGACTTCACACTTAAGGTACTCTCATTACCCCTAATCAGAGGGAAGATGTGATGAGTTTACTAAATCCATTGGTTTAGGCTTAAGCTCATTAACTTATGACAAACTTCCACAAGCAATAAAAGACTGAAAACACAAAAACAAACAATAATCGTCTCCTCCGGGATTCTTTTCTCACCTCACTCACTCATAAACGAGAACTTGCTTCTTCCGTCTAATGCAAGACAGTTTGCACCTGAGCCAGAAAGGTCATACACTTGAGCATAGACAAGTAAGCAGTTCACAGTCAATTCACCTTTCAGTCTCTTTGGGTCGAACTACGGTGTTCTGACTTCCTCATTGCACGAGAGGATACGTAGGCATAACTTAACAGTTATCGAACAAAAGTCTCTGTACATTCCCCCTCCTTCTAGCCTCATTCTTTTAGCCTCATGATCATGAGCAGTTCTTTTTCATTCTCACACTGACACTTTCATACTTCATATCACTTATACACTTTACACTGACACCTGTACATTCTTTTCCAGCTATTTTATACACAAATTGCACTGACACTACCCCTTTAAAACACAAATCTTTCAAGCGTGGATCCCGTCGAGTACGGCGGACAATCTGGGTGCTAATACCTTCCCAGGTTGTAACCAACCCCCTTTCTCAGTCTCTCTGGTTCGCAAACCGTCTTATCCATATCTTTCTAGGTTTATGCAGCATTACCTTTCCTCCGGGATAAAAATGCCTAGCTGGCGACTCTATTCATCTCCAGTGAGTTCACGGCTGTGTGTTCTCATTGTTCTTTTCGCCGACCGTTCGCGTCTGTACCTTCATTTGACCCTGTTTCATTTGTCGGGAGCGACAGCTTGGCGACTCTGCTGGGGAATCCTTATGCTGCAACCAGGGCTTCTGGTTCTTTTTGTGGGTTCCTCCTAGCGCTTGTTTGATTTGTGTTTACTGGGGTGTTATGTGCTTGTTTGTGCTTGTATTTACTTTTGTTTATTGCTTTATGTACAGTTGCTTTACTGCTTTCTTTATTGCATTTGTATATATCATACTGTCATTGTTGTTGGCTGGATCTGTTGTTTGCTTTGGTGGGTGGGTGATTCATTGAGAGTTAAGGTCCTATACCTGGGACCTGAGTGACACCTAGGCTAGAGTGAATCATATTCTTTCCCATTCCATTTCGGTCTGGTGCGGGAATATGAAACACGGTTCAGATATGGGTTTCTTCTTGAGAACTCTGTGTTGCAGATTTCCTGCAATGCTAGGGCTATCTGGGAAGCCTGCTAAGTCTGGATGACCTTTTAGTATTGACCTTCAGAAACTGAGGTGAATTAGAGGAGGAATGGTTATGGTTATTGTAAACACTGTACCTCCGGGTTAGAAGTGTTTACACTTCTCATAACTGATCCAAGTCTGAGGATCCTTGTTTTAGAACACCACCTGTGAGGGGGTTGGGCTGTTTACAGGTTTGCAGGTACCTTGACCTCAGAATACCCTGTTACTTTGACTTTGTTAAGAATACTCCATGTTGGATAGTTCTTGTGATTCTAAAACCCTGGACATGTGGCTCTTTATTTGAGTCCCCCACCTTGGTTACTGGGTTTATAGACCTCCATCTGGAATTCTTGAACACACATGGATCTATATCAAGGCAGTTAATCAGATTCAGCTCAGTCACAAACCCTTGCATTTCATCTGCATACATACCCATTGCATCATATTAACATGTGCTTATTTGTGTTTCAGGGTATCCATTTTCATCTGGTTTTGGTTTTGACCCCATCTGCAGTTTTGACCTGTCTCCACCAGCACTTGCCTCAGCTTGTCAGCCATATACTTCAGTTACTTGCACTAGCCAGTCAGTGGCCCACTCCTCAGCATCTTCATCAGCACTTACTCTACTCAGTCTCAGCACTTATGGCTCCAAAGAAAAGCAACATCACCTATCATTTCTTCCAACCAGACTTATCAGACATCAGGAGGATCCAAACCCTGATCACTCCAGATCACATACCTTTGTTCAGGGAGCATTATGGGGATATACTTGACTTGGTCATGGATCTGGACCCATCTCAGAGAAGCCTGATCCATACCTGTATTCAGTTCTATGACCCCCCATTGAGATGTTTCACCTTTCAAGACTTTCAGTTGGGTCCTCTTTTGGAAGAATACTCATCATTGATTGGTCTGCCTATCAAGAGGGAAATCCCTTTCAACCCTGAAATGGTCTTTCCCAGCAATGGAGAGGTAGCAAGGGCTTTGCACCTGGAACCTGCTTTGATTGAGCAACATATGACCTCTAAAGCTGGGATCCCTGGATTTCATCTGGACTTCCTGATTTCTCAAGCTAGTCTGAAGGCCTCCCTGGGGGAGTGGAAAGCTGTTTGTGCTCTGTTGGCCTTAAGTGTATATGGAATTGTGTTGTTTGCAGATGAGCCCCGATTCATTAGCAAGAATGCAATCCATTTGTTCATCCTGAAGAACCCAGTGCCAACTTTACTGGGTGATCTCTATTACTCAGTACATCAGAGAAATGAGAAGCAGAGGGGAAGGCTAGTGAGGTGTTGTGCTCCATTATTCCATGCTTGGCTCCTCAGGCATCTACCCAGGACAGATGCATTTCTAAACCCTCATCAGCAAAGCAACTGGGCTAAGAGGCTCACTATTCTCACTTCAGCAGATATCAGATGGTGTACTCAAAGCACCAAGGGCAGAGATATGATCACCAGCTGTGGGCACTTTCCCAATGTGCCTTTGATAGGAGTTAAGGGAAGTATCAACTACAACCCTCTGCTGTTCAAGAGGCAATTGGGTTATGCACTAGTTCATACTCCTAGGGAGCAGGACCTAGTTGAGACCCTCTACTGTGAGAACAAGATTAGTTTGGCTGTTGTTAGGCAGGCTACCTGGGCCTGGGATCATGTTCAAACCAAGGGAATCACCATTCTGGGTAAGTGCAATAATGTGGCATCAGTCCAATATTATGAGTGGTCCCATGCTAGGGCCCAATTCTCTGGAATGCCCTTCACCATAGAAGACATGCCTGAGTCATCTTCAGCACCACCCCCTGCCACTATCAGTTTGGAGGAGTTTGAGAGCTTGAAGGAAAGAAATGAGAAGTTAACCCAAGCCTTGCAGAAGACCCTCAGGGAGAGGAGTGAAGGTGTGAGGGAGATTGAGAGATTGGAGAAGTTGAGAGTGGAACACTTGACTAAGATTGAGAAGTCTGGAGATTATATCAACAAGTCCAAAGCTGGTGAACAGATTCTGAAGAATGCTTGTAAAGAAGCCCAGTTCCAGAGAGCAAGGACAGACTTGTATTTGAAAGAGAGTCAGGCCAGGTGGGTCCGGATCACTGAGGCCCGTACTCTAGAAGACAAGAGAGTTCAGGACAAGATGGAACAGATGGAAAAAGCCCTGGCAGCAGCCCAGAAGGAAATATCAGAGCTAGAAATCAGAGCTGGAGTGAAGAGGTCTAAGGACCAAAGTCAGAACAAGAAGTTGATTGCAGCTGTTGCAACAAGAAACCTTCTCATCAGAGGTCTCACGGAGCGTCCGGCTGATCCTGTGACCGAAGCACTTCTTAAGGAAGTTCGTGAGGATGAGTTTGGCCTTGGAGTTTGATCATTTGCTTGTTGTTGTTCCTTTTCATGTACTTTTGCTTATATGATGTATTTTGACCCCTTTGAGGGCTTGTGTTGTAAAAATGAACAAGTTGTATTATTTCACCTTTTGTAATATATTTGTGTTGGTTTCTATCTGGGTTCACTTCAAAAGCAACTTCAACAGCAACATCTTCAAGGGTCTGGAAGGGTCAAAACTGAATGCCAAACCGGATACCTTGAGAGCAAATAAGCATAACTGCATTGCATGCTAACCCTTTTGTTTGTTTTGTAGGTTTTTGTTTTGTTGTCACTAACCTCTGTTGTGATACTCAGGAATTATTGCTCGCCGCCGGGTATTTCCTCTCAACAGGCCACACAGGTACCCAACTAGAAACAACCTTCCGGGAATCCAGATGGACCAGATGCAACAAGACCTTACGGAGGTCAGAAACCAGATGGCCAATGAAAGGTTGGAGATGAGAACGCAGATAACACAGTTCATGGAAGTAATGAACAACTTAGCTCAAAGCCAGGAGAGGCTCAGAGCTTTGGTAGAAGGGAGGAATCAAGAGGAACCCCATGTGGGAACTGCTGGCACAAGTAACAACGAGAGGGTCCAACCTCATGTCAATCCCCCAGTTTTTGGACCCCATCTCCATCCAGAGGCCAACATCCCAGTCAATATACAAGGGACTGCCACAGCAGGGAGAGTACTTCAAGAAGATCCTCAGGAGGACCAATTTACAGTAATGGGTGCTGGAGAGGAAACTTATGATAGGAGATTGGAGGAAATAGCTGAGAAGTTGAGGTCCTTAGAATCTCAAAATTCTTTGGGTTTCGACGTCATGGACATGGGTCTGGTAGACGGGGTCAGGATCCCCCATAAGTTCAAGCCTCCCTGTTTCGAAAAGTATAATGGGACTTCATGCCCCCGGACTCATTTGCAATCGTTTCTGGGAAGGCTGAAGGCCTACACAATGGATGAGAAGCTCTGGATGTTCTACTTTGAAGACAGTCTGACTGGAGCATCGAGGGAATGGTATTCCCATTTGACAAGGGCAACTGTAAGATGCTGGAAGGACCTGGTAGAGGCCTTCATCCGACAGTATCAATACAACTTAGATATGGCACCCAATAGGACTCTCCTAATGGGCATGTCACAGTCGTCAAGGGAAAGTTTCCGAGAATATGCCCAGAGATGGAGGCAATTGGCTGCTGCCGTTCAACCACCAATGTCTGAGAGAGAAATGGCAGACATGTTTATGAACACCCTCCAGGGAACGTATATTGACAGGTTGGCTGCTTTCTCTTCCACTAGCTTCGCAGATGTTGTTATAGCTGGGGAGAGAATTGAAAGCCTGTTAAAAATGGAAAGATCTCTGATAATGGTGTCAGTTCGTCCAGTGGTACAAGAAAGCCTTTTGCAGGCCCGAGAAGAACTGGCGAGACTAATGCCATCCACACCAACAGGGGTAGGCCCCAATATGTTCAAAGGACGATAGCAGCAGTCACCATTCCTGCTCCAGCTCATCCACAGCCAGTCTATCAACCTCCTCAACAAAACTTCCAACAACAACCTCAGTATCAGCAGAATCAATATCCTCCAAGGAACTACAACAACTCCAACAACAACAATCAACAGAGGCCATTCCAACAAAGGCCATCCCAAGCTAACCGAGTGATCGACCCGATCCCAATGCTGTATGCTGCCTTGCTGCCACAACTTCTGAAACTCAACCTAGTTGAGCTAAGAACGTTGGCACCTCCGGATCCCAACAGTCTACCAAGAAACTATGACTCCAATGCTAGGTGTGCTTTTCATTCCAACGCACCTGGTCACAGTACAGAAAAATGCAGGGCTCTGCATATGAAGGTACAAGACTTGGTAGACTCCAAGGCTCTGAATTTTGCACCGCCGCCCAATGTCAATAAAAACCCAATGCCAAACCATGGTGGTCCCCGAATTAACGCTATTGAAGAAGACAGACCGTCTTATTTAATAACCAGTGTGGATCAGATCAGGACACCATTGGTGGAAATCAAAGCTCAACTCCGTGAAAGCCAAATATTTCCGGGGTGTGAACTAGGGTGTCCCTATTGCAATATTTCATGGAATGGGTGTGAGGACCTGAGGAATGGTATTGACAGCCTCATTCAGAGTGGCCTGCTACAGATCACTACATCATTTCCGACAAATCCGACAACTTCATCAGCAACGGTTCCAGAACCTCCTACAAATGCAGCAACTATTGTTCCCGACAATTCACCAGCAACATCAACAAGTACTTCACCTGTCCTTCCAAATGATCAGTTTTCAACAGTTTCTCCTGCTACAACTTCAGCTTCATTCCATTTCGAACCTCCATCAACAACAACAACAGTCCTTCCAACAGAACCTCCTACAACACCAGCAATCAATCATGAAGATGTCTCTACTGTCACCATTTTTTACGATCCTAAAAATAACTCCGCCTACCATTCAGAAGGTGCTGCTCCCACCAGAGCACCAGTTACAATCTTTTATGATCCACAAACAATAACAGTCCCTTCAGCAGCAGCAATCAGTCCAGTCACTGTCACGGTGCCTGGACCAGTACCATATGAAAGCAATAGGGCCATTCCCTGGCACTATGGCTCTGACTTGTATTGCGAAGGAAAAAGGATCACTCTGGAAACATCAGCACCTGCACCACAAGTAGATAATGTGGGGGGAGGCGGAGGCTTCACCCGAAGCGGACGTCTCTTTGCTTCACAAGTGCAAAGACCTACTGCCGAAGCAGAAGCTGCTGCCAAGGCAAAAGGAAAAGGCCCGGTGCAGGAAGATCCAGCTGCCAAAGAAACCCTGAAGACTCCGTTCGATCAGGAAGTTGATGAGTTCATGCGAATCATCAAAAAGAGTGATTATAAAGTTGTGGATCAGCTTCACCAGACGCCATCCAAAATCTCTATCCTCTCACTGCTTATGTGCTCCGAAGCCCATCGGAATGCACTACTTAAAGTCCTGCACGCAGCTTACGTGCCTGAGGAGATTACTGTCAACCAATTGGAAACCGTGGTTGGAAATGTTACTGCTAGCAACGGGCTAGGGTTTACCAATTCTGACTTGACAGCGGATGGCCGCAACCACAACAAAGCCTTGCACATAACCATGGAATGCAAAGGAGCTGTCCTTTCTCATGTGCTGGTGGACACAGGATCTTCCCTGAATGTCTTACCAAAGAAGGCTCTGGTGAAGTTAGAATATGATGGATTGGCATTGAGACCCAGCAACCTGGTGGTGAGAGCCTTTGATGGTTCGAAGAGATCGGTTCTGGGAGAGATTGAGCTGCCCGTGACAATTGGCCCGCAGACCTTTAAAACTATCTTTTATGTGATGGACATTCAGCCCGCCTACAGCTGTTTGTTGGGAAGACCCTGGATTCACGCCGCCGGCGCAATAACGTCTACCCTTCACCAAAAGTTAAAATTTGAGTGGGAAGGTCAAGTTGTCACAATCTGTGGGGAAGAGGATATTTTTGTTAGCCATCTGGCTACCTACAAGTACATTGAGATGGATGGAGAGATCCATGAAACAATGAGCCAAGGTTTTGAAGCCTTGAACGTCAATGAAGCATCTGCTGTGTCAGGTATCTCCATGTCATCTTACCAACAAGCCCGGAAGGTTGTTGAGGAAGGAACTGCCCTAGGCTGGGGCAAGGTCTTAGCTGTGGAGGAGAAGAAGGACAAATTTGGGTTGGGTTACAGACCAACTCAACATCAAGCAAAGGCTACTGCAGAGCCAGGTTTTGTCAGTGGGGGAATGCTTACCCCTGATGCTATCAACTGTCTGGAAGACGAGCTGGAAGAGGAGCGCAATCTGGAGAATTGGATTCGTCCAAAGATCCCGGGGAGCAGTGTCTCGAACTGGTCTTCCCAGGAAATTATAAGAGTTACTCATGCAGAGTAATTATTATTTCCTGTATTTTCATAGCATGCATCAAAGTCTTGCATCTTGCCCAAGATGACAAGACTCATTTTGTAATCAGGGCCATCTGTACTTTTGTGCAAACAAGATTAAATTAATGAAATATCAGACATCTTTTTGCAAACGAGTCTTTTTCTTTCCTGCTCACTGTTTTTCCATTTTTCTTTTTGTACAAAAATAAATGGCGGTGTTTTCAAAATGATAACTTCATCTCACTTTTTTCTAAAGCAAGATTAAAATCAATCACTAAAATGAACAAACTTAACCCTTGCAGAGAGTGCCTTCCAGACAGCACCGACAACAGCACGGTTATGACATCGTATGACTTTGACAATCCAATCAATCAAGCTGATGAAGGGGTTGATGAAGAATATGAGCTTCCTGAAGAGCTAGCCAGGTTGTTGAGACAGGAGGAAAAGGTTATTACTCCTCATCAGGAGGAGATTGAAGTGATTAATCTTGGTACTGACGAAGACGTGAAAGAAGTTAAAATCGGGGCCTGCCTGCAAGACTCAGTGAAGAGGCAACTGATAGATCTGCTTCAAGAGTATGTTGATGTGTTTGCTTGGTCGTATCAAGATATGCTAGGGTTGGATACCGACATTGTTATGCACAAGCTGCCTTTGAGGGAAGAATGCCCACCGGTCAAACAGAAGTTGCGCCGAACTCGCCCAGACATGGCTATGAAAATCAAAGAAGAGGTACAAAAGCAATGGGACGCCGGGTTCCTTGCTGTGACTAGCTATCCGCCGTGGGTTGCTAACATAGTACCTGTGCCTAAGAAGGATGGCAAAGTAAGAATGTGTGTTGACTACCGGGATCTGAACAGAGCCAGCCCGAAGGATGATTTCCCATTACCTCACATTGATGTATTGGTGGATAACACGGCTCAGTTCTCGGTATTCTCTTTCATGGATGGATTTTCAGGATATAATCAGATCAAGATGTCACCTGAAGACATGGAGAAGACAACATTCATCACACCTTGGGGCACGTTCTGTTACAAAGTGATGCCATTTGGACTGAAGAATGCTGGTGCAACGTATCAACGGGCTATGGTGACATTATTCCATGATATGATCCACAAGGAAATAGAATGTTACGTGGATGATATGATCGCCAAGTCCCTTACAGAGGAAGATCACCTGGTGAATTTGTTGAAGTTGTTCAAGCGTCTGAGGAAATACCAACTGAAGTTGAACCCCAACAAATGCACATTCGGGGTGCGATCCGGTAAGCTGCTGGGCTTTATTGTAAGCGAGAAAGGGATTGAAGTGGACCCTGATAAAGTCAAAGCTATTCAAGAGATGCCTGCACCGAGAACTGAGAAAGAAGTTCGAGGGTTCTTAGGTCGATTGAACTACATTTCACGGTTCATATCTCACCTCACGGCAACCTGTGAACCCTTGTTCAAGCTGTTAAGAAAGGAACAAACGGTCAGGTGGAACGAAGACTGCCAGAAGGCTTTTGACAAGATCAAGGAGTACTTACAAGAACCTCCAATCCTTATGCCTCCAGTTGAAGGAAGACCTCTGATAATGTATTTGACAGTATTAGAAGAGTCAATGGGGTGTGTGCTGGGCCAGCATGACGAGTCTGGTCGAAAAGAGTATGCAATATACTACCTAAGCAAAAAGTTTACCGACTGTGAACAACGTTATTCACTGCTCGAGAAAACTTGCTGTGCTTTAGCGTGGGCTGCTCGCCGACTGAGACAGTATATGTTGACCCACACTACCCTATTAATCTCAAAAATGGATCCAGTTAAGTACATTTTCGAGAAGCCAGCTCTTACCGGACGGGTTGCAAGATGGCAGATGATTCTCACAGAATACGACATACAGTACACATCTCAGAAAGCCATCAAGGGCAGTGTACTATCTGAATATCTGGCTGAGCAACCTATTGATGACTACCAGCCTATGAGATTTGACTTCCCTGATGAAGACATCATGTTCATTAAAGCAAGAGATAATGAAGAGCCTGTTCACACAGAAGGGCCTGACCCGGAGGAAGAATGGACTATGATGTTTGATGGGGCTGTTAACATGAATGGTCGTGGTGTTGGTGCAGTACTCATTACACCTAAAGGAGTTCACATGCCTTTCTCGGCAAAACTCACTTTCAACTGCACTAACAACGAAGCTGAATACGAAGCTTGCATTATGGGTCTTGAGGAAGCCATTGACCTCAGGATCAAGACATTGACCGTATTCGGAGATTCAGCTTTGGTAGTCAATCAGACCAACGGGAAATGGTACACCCACCAGGATCATCTGATACCTTACAGGGATTATACAAGGAGGTTATTGACTTTCTTCACAACAGTCAAGCTTGAGTATATCCCTCGAGACGAGAATCAGTTTGCAGATGCTCTTGCTACCATTTCATCCATGATCAAAGTTCAAACGGCTAACTTTGTACCCCAGATTTCAGTGTCTAGACTGGATAGACCAGCATATGTATTTGCAGCAGACATGGTCAAAGATGATAAGCCTTGGTTCCACGACATTAAGTGCTTCTTGGAGGATCAGATATACCCACCTGGGGCATCTTCCAATGATAAGAAGACTTTAAGAAGGCTTGCTGGCAGTTTCTTTCTGAACACTGATGGGTCTTTATACAAGAGGAACTTTGACATGGTACTCCTCAGATGTGTTGACAGGACGGAAGCAGATTTGCTGATGCATGAAGTGCACGAAGGATCTTTTGGTACCCATGCCGGAGGGCATGCCATGGCTAAAAAGTTGCTAAGGTCAGGTTATTACTGGATCGCAATGGATGCAGACTGTTGTGCTTACGCCAGAAAATGCCACAAATGCCAGATCTACGCAGACAAGGTGCGTGTGCCTCCCAATCCTTTGAACATCATGTCTTCACCATGGCCCTTTGCTATGTGGGGCATTGATATGATTGGCAAGATTGAGCCAACTGCTTCAAACGGCCACAGATTCATCCTGGTCGCCATCGACTATTTCACCAAGTGGGTTGAAGCAGCCTCATATGCAAATGTTACAAGACAAGTGGTAGCCAGATTTCTGAAGAGAGATATCATCTGTCGGTATGGAGTGCCCGAGCGAATCATTACTGATAATGGTTCCAATTTAAACAACAAAATGATGGCAGAGCTGTGCCGGGACTTCAAGATCCAGCATCACAATTCTTCCCCTTACAGGCCAAAGATGAACGGCGCTGTTGAGGCAGCCAATAAGAATATCAAGAAGATTGTGCAGAAGATGGTAATCACATACAAAGACTGGCACGAAATGCTACCATTTGCTTTGCATGGGTACCGCACATCAATCAGAACGTCCACTGGGGCAACACCGTATCAGCTTGTGTATGGTATGGAAGCAGTCCTACCTGTTGAAGTTGAATTACCCTCTCTACGGGTATTGATGGATGTTAAACTGAGTGAAGCAGAATGGGTTCGGTCCCGATTCGAACAACTGAGTCTGATCGAAGAGAAAAGATTGGCTGCAATCTGCCATGGGCAGTTATATCAGAAGAGAATGAAGAAGGCCTTCGATCAGAAAGTCAGGCACCGAGAGTACCAAGTGGGAGATCTTGTGCTGAAAAGAATCCTCCCTCCTCATACAGACCACAGGGGCAAATGGACTCCAAATTATGAAGGACCATTCGTTGTAAAGAAAGTTTTCTCCGGTGGAGCACTGATGCTCAGCACCATGGATGGTGAAGATTTCCCATCCCCTGTGAATTCAGATGTAGTTAAAAAATACTTCGCATAAAATGACCCGCTGGACATAAAAACAGAATGTAAGTCCAGGCAAAAATAGGGCATCCCGGCGAGTCAAAAACAGAATAAAAGACTCGGGCAAAAATAAGGGAAATAAACAAAAAATGTACACCCGCTGGGTTGAAAAGCCGCATTGGACAACTCAGGCAAAAATGGGTATCCCGATGGATTGAAAACCCGAAAGGGCGATCCATGCAAAATAAGGGAATAAGCGAACAACTGCATTCTGAATTCGTCTGTATCACCTACAACTTGGTAAGCTCCAAAGGATCAAGCTTCAATCAGAATCAACTCTCTCCAGAAAGCAAGACGAGAAGAACGTCATTGTCATACGAGTCATAGCAGAAGAGAAAGCGTCGTCAGCATCGCCAGCACTTTATTTCTCAATTTGTAACAGTCTCTTCATTTCAGGAGATATGTTTCCTTGACTGTATCTTGCCAATTCAGGGCACATGAATTAATAAAATCAGATTTTCAATCATGTCTCGTTTTTACATTTATGTTTTGCAAAGAGTTGTCTGATATCTCTAAAAATACAATTGCATAAGTACAGATGCTTATCTTCAAAAGTAAAAACATGCTTGCAGGGAATGTGATTACTCTCGAAAGTACTTATCTCCTGTGACGGAATCCAGTAAAGGATACCTCGGGACCATTTGCGCATTTCCTTATCTTTGCAGGATTGCAGGTATCCAGAACGCAACTTGGGGCGTGTAAGCTCCATCCCAGCAAGCTGGCAAATCAACACTCAATTTTAGCACCCGAAGTGCTCTCTCCCCAGCTGAGTTGCCTCCCATGACTTCGCCCAGCTGAGTTGCCACTTGTTGCTTGTCCCCATCAGAGTTGCCAGGCATCACAAAAGGCACCTATATCCCCGGCTGAGTCAAGGATCCTCTTCAGCAGAATCCCTAGGGAGATCTCAGTGATTTCTCTTTCTCCTCAGCCAAGTTGTCATCCTCGGCCGAGTACAAAAGTCAGGGAGCTATCTCCCCACAGAGCTTCAAGCCTCTATTCAGAAGAGCAACGCACGAAGAAGTCACAACAGAGTAGTAGAAAGCTTCTACAAACCCCCGCTGGGTCCCGTATTATAAGGATATGTCAATCAGTGACCTATATCCCCAAACAGATACATCATTAGATCTACCAATGATCTCATCCCCAGCTGGGATGTTCACTTCAAGCAGATCAACCAGGGATCTTCGCAGCACCGGGATCCGGATCCCGGATCCGTGTCTCTTTGCATAATCATAGCATTCGCATCATACTATCCCCTCAGAGCGTAGCATTCCGTCTAATACGGAGCATTACGGCAAAAATCAAACGCATAGCATAATCATAAGCCATGTTCTGAAGTAACACTTGTGAATAATAAACCGCTCATCATCATTATACAAAAAATCCCCACCAGGGTCCAAGCCAAAGCAGCTGCCTCTCCAATCACAAACACCAATATATACACCTTTGGACACCCCTCCGTGTTAAATCACCAGCAGAAAGCCAAAGACATCCTCTTTGCACTCACATATACCTATATATACACTTTTCTTGACACCCATCCGCGTCATATCCCCAGCACAGTCGCTTACACTTTCATCAACCCATACACTTGTTAATATTATACTTTTCTCTCTTGACATTCGTCCGTGTCACTCTCCCCAGCAGATAAACACTCATCTACACAATACAATACTCACTACTCATGGTACGCTTATACAGATACTCGTCCGTATCTTGTATACGTCATCACTCATATCCCCACAGATTCGACAGTAGTCCTTGTTCTTTGTTAACCAGTTGGTACTCGTCCGTACCATCATCTCAGAACATTGCGTCTAGTGTTTGTTTCTACATGATACTCGTCCGTATCATAGTCTTAGGGATGCTCGTCCGCATCTTTAATCCATACACCGTGTCAAACACTTATGTCTTCTTGGATATAGACACTCGTCTGTGTCTGCTATTCCCCAGAAGGACTCTTTCAGATTCAACACTCGTCCGTGTTCTTTGTTAACCAGTTGGTACTCGTCCGTACCATCATCTCAGAACATTGCGTCTAGTGTTTGTTTCTACATGATACTCGTCCGTATCATAGTCTTAGGGATGCTCGTCCGCATCTTTAATCCATACACCGTGTCAAACACTTATGTCTTCTTGGATATAGATACTCGTCTGTGTCTACTATTCCCCAGAAGAGTCCTTTCAGATGCAACACTCGTCCGTGTTCTTTGTTAACCAGTTGATACTCGTCCGTATCATCATCTCTGAACATGTGTCAGTTTGTTTCTACGTGATACTCGTCCGTATCATAGTCTTAAGGATGCTCGTCCGCATCTTTAATCTATACACAATACCAAACACTTATACCTTTTGTTTCTTGGATGTAAACGCTCGTCCGTGTTTACATTATCCCCAGTAGATCGCCAACAAATTTTCTTTTTATCTAACACTCGTCCTGTGTTATGATACCTTTGAGAGCAGCCGTACCCTGCTGAGTGGTCGTCCTCCACTTCTTGATGGTCGTCCTCCATCATGCTCATCCGATGGCCGTCCCCATCGTTGATATTTTAGCAGCCGTCCCCTGCTAGGTGGTCGCCCTCCACCTTTTGATGATCGTCCTTCATCACTTTATCCAATGGCCGTCCCCATTGTTGATTTTGGTTATCTGACACTCGTCCTGTGTCATGACAAACCTCGAGAGCAGCCGTCCCCTGCTGAGTGGTCGTCCTCCACTTCTTGATGGTCGTCCTCCATCATGCTCGTTCGATGGCCGTCCCCATCGTTGACCTTTCCTATCCGATGGCCGTCCCCATCGTTGATATTTTCGGCAGCCGTACCCTGCCAGGTGGTCGTCCTCCACCTTTGATGGCCGTCCCCATCATATTCCTTTTATCCCCAACAGAGCAGCCGTCCCCTGCTAGGTGATCGTCCTTCACCTTTGATGGCCGTACCCCATCATCTGTTTATTTCATTCATTCTTTAACCCGATGGCCGTCCCCGTCGTGGTCCCTTTTCCTTTTAACCCGATGGCCGTCCCCGTCGTGGTCCCTTTTCCTTTTAGCCCGATGGCCGTCCCCATCGTTGGTTACCTTACCTTTATGAACTTGATGGCCGTCCCCGTCATGTTTCATTCGATCCCCAGAAAATTTTACAGCTTTATCTTGATGGCCGTCCCCGTCATGATATTTTATTTTTCCAGCTAGTCGGCCGTCCCCGTCTTAGCTCTACCTTTTATCCCCAGCATGTCGGCCGTCCCCGTCATCGCTTTACGCACTTATCCCCAGCATGTCGGCCGTCCCCGTCATTGCTCTTTACCCAGCAGTCGTCCTCTGCTCGACGGTCGTCCTCCGTCGCCTACACTTTACAATATACTTTATTTGCTTTTACAATCTATATCCCTTTTCTTCTTCATTTCTGTGAGTGCAAATTTTGGACTGTCTTTGGTATTCAACCACAAGTTATCTTGTTTGCCTGTTAAGCCGTCGCTTACATCCTGCACAGCTAACTCATGTTTGAATAGGGGCAGCTGTAAACACCCCAAATTTGCCCTCACCCATTCACACCATGGCTTGTGATCATCTCATAGGCATAAACACAAACATATCATCTCATATCTCACTTTTGTTTCACTGCATAGTTTCTAAGGCATCTGCACCTAGGGTTTGTGATCTGAGCAATCCCCAAAGCATCTTGGGCCACTCCAAAGGCCACCAATCAACTCAAAGTGGTCCATGTGTGTTCATATATCATATTCCATCTTCTCAAAGTCAAAAATGCAAAGGAATCACAAGAACTAGGGTTTGAGGTGATGCAGAGCCAGTTTAGACTGCACAGTTGACTGAAAATTAGGGTTTTGGTTTCAGAGGCCATAACTCCAATTTTTTTGGTCATTCTTATTTCCATTGGTCTCTATATGGTATAGGGAGTATGCATATCAATTTTCATGAAGAAATTCCTTGGGGAAGTCATCTGATCAAGGGTTGACTTTTCAGACAAGTCAGTGCAAAATCAGGGCATCTGAGGCCCCCAATGACCCAACCAATGGGTGATCTTCATCATTTTGAGTGTATATGATCTTTATTTGATCATGGAAGAAGGTTGAAGTTCATAAAAATCAAGAATTTAGGGTTTTTGCAAATGTTGACTTTTTGGGCATAGTTGACTTTTCAAGAATGCATCATTTTAGGTCATTTTTCAAGCCATGATTCTTGATCCAAAAAGGCTTCAAATGGAAAAACTTTGGTCATGAAAGTTGTAGATCTCATCTTTCCCTTTTCAAAAAGTACAAGAACATGATCAAACTCTTCTTGAATCAAAAGTTATGGCAATGCAAAGTTGGCTAAAATCATTGATTTTCAAGGCATGCCCTAAGTGAGAATTTTGCAAAACCTTGGACCAATGCATATTGCAGCCTCTAGTTCACTTCAAACCAGCACATAAACACTCTCTAAGTCCTAAAAATCAGAAATGAACCAAGAATGCCCATGGTTTCATGTTTGGTTGGACAAAGAATCACATGTGAACCAAAGTTACAACAACTTGCAAAAACCACTCATAACATTTTACCAACTTGCTGCCTTGAATGTTGGACCAAGCCTAGCCTTTCCCTTCACTTTGCTGCGCAGACCATGCCCTTTGTACTTGGCTAGAAGTTGCCCATGCCCTATCTTACAAGAAGTTGACATATTTGCAAAAGTGGCTACACCTATCCATAAAGCACAAGTCACATCCTCTGACCAATTGGATTAGTTTATACTATCCATTTGCAAACCATTTCATACACTAAGCAAGCCTGAAACCATTCAGACCAACACATTCACAAAACACTCCATTTTTGCATAAGCCTTCGAATTCCTCTCCACAGCTTGCAAACACTTCAACCATCTTCACCATTCAACTCACCTTGCTCCATAGACCACCCAGCACCAAGAACCCAAGCCTGAAACAACCAGAACATCCCACTGCCATTCCTCACTCCATTTTGCAGTTTCATTCGAAACTCTCACCCTAGCTCACAAACAGCCAAACAAACACCACAGACCTTTTCCATTCATCCTCAGGATCACAAACAACCATTCACCATGACCTGAAGCTCTCTATTTCACCATTGCCATTTCTGATCAAGCTTGAGCAGAAGCTGTCGAATCTCACTATCCAGCCAACTTAAACTCTCATTGAGCATTCAAACATCTTCTGGGGATCAAGTGGAGTGGTTTGCACTGAAAGAAGTGGCCAGAAAGTCCTCAAGTTGAAAGCTCCAAATCTCAGGTAGCTCGAAAATTATTTTTCCAGAAATCATTTTTCTTGTTACAAACTTGTTCTATGTGACTCACTGATCATCCTGATGTTCTTAGTTTTTGAAATGGCTTTGATTTGAGTATTTAATTTCTCTCTGAAACTTGCGTGCCCTAGTTTTCATTTCCTTCGATTCAGCTTGTTTAGGAAGAAGAAATTTGTTTTAGGAGAGGGGTTTGGTTCGTGAGAGGTTGGAGATCATTTCCCATTTCTTAGTTTTCATTTGTGATACGATTTGAGGGGTTTGGGGATTTTTCAGGTGAGGTGCTGGCCGGAGAAGACGACCGGAGGTCTTCTCCGGCCACCTGAAAGTCATTATGCCCTAATCCCTGTAATTAAGTTCATTTGAATATTGAGCGTTGGATGGCCTGACTTGTTTGACTTGCCGCGCGAATGGATGGCCCAGATCTAATCATTATGCCCTAATCTTTTTCATTAGTTTTAATTAATTATAATTAAACTAATTAACTCAGAAGCAATCCTGGCCCTTCATTTGCGCGCTGGTCAACAGATTCAAACCCTGGGCGCATCTCATCCCTCCATTCTGATTACTTTCAGTTTTATTTGTTTTTTATTTCATTTTATTTCAATTAACTTGCATAATTATTTAAAAATAGCAAAAAATACATAAAAATTATGAAACTTTTTCCTCTGAGTTTTAATAATTTTTATGACACAAAAATATTTTTATTTTATTTTTCATCATTAAAAAGGTATTTTTAAATATTTAAAAGATTATTTTTAATTGATTAATGGGAATTAATTAATTAAAAATACTTTTAGGTATTTAAAAATTACAAAAAAATTCATGAAATGTTCTAAGACATTTAGAAACATTGTCCAACCTTCAAACCAAATTTCTTTTTTGATCTTGATGCATTTTAAGAATTTTTCATTGAATTAAATCATTTTTTATGCATTATTTTGATCATAAGTTCAAAAATTCATTTCTGCCTATTGGAGAAGGTTGAGACATTGATTCTTCTTGCATTGTTTTATGTTTAGCATGTAGATTCTAGGGTTAAATGGCCATGATTTGATCTTGCATTTTCCAATTGTTTGGCATTTTTTTTGTAAAAAACCCTAAAAAACCCTAATGACTTGTAAAAATCATATCTTGAGATTGGTTGAGAGTTGAGAGTTCCCCTTTGGGCAGTGGTTCATTATAGGTTTAGGGTTTCTTTGGGTGGCATTTTCCATTTTTTATCTTAGGGTTTGTTTCTGTTTTGGATTTTTGTTTGATATTTGATCCATGAACCCTAATTTGGGCTTTCTTTTGCATCCTTCTTGCATTCTCTTGCATAACATGACTTGCCTTTGCATTTTGTGCATTCTTGTGATTCATTTGGCATCTTAAGACATATATAAAGCATGTTTGATCATTGCATTACATATTTGCCATGTCATTTGTCTTGTATGATTCATAACTTTCCATGCTTGTTCATGCTCCTTAGCTTGCATCATTTGCATTCATAATCTTGTAAGAGCATCTCCATGCCTTGCCTCTTGCTTGCAGCACCTCATAGCATCATTTTCATCATCAACATGCTTCTGGTTTGGTCTAGCATCATGTCATTTCATTCCATTTAGCATTGCATTGCATTTCTTTCTAACATTTCAGGTGGTAAGTAAACTTGAGAAGTGAATTTGCCTTCACTTCTCATACCTTTTCTTTTCATCTCTCTTGCATCCATTGCTGCATTTATGTTTGTGTTTGAGTTTGAGCTTGCTCATTCTTCTTCTCCCCACTTTCTTTCTTCAAGTGACTTGACTTCTTGAATGAAGCAAGTCACTTTGCTTCTCTTGATCTTATTCATCTGCTTCCTGGTGGCTCCTCTGAAGATTTGTTCTTGCAAACCTCACAAACCTTAGGATCATCCAAGCATGACAATGAATTAGGGTTTTGATTAGTCCCCCCATAGTTTTACCTTTGTGTCTCTCTTTGAGTCCTCTCTTCTCATCTCATAATCAGGGACTAAACCCTAAAGGCTTTAAGACTTTGTGATTAGGGTTATGCCTGCATCCTTCTCTTAGGATGGAGTGTATAACTTTAATCCTAAGTGTTAAACCCTTTGTTTGTTTAAATCTCTTAATCAATTCATGTAATAAATATCAAGACATCACACTTGTAACTTGGGCCTTGCATTAGGGTTCTAGTTCTTCCTTAAGTGGTTAAGAAGGACTAACCCTAGTGTTAATGGACAAGTCCCCCTCAAGTTGTCTTACAAACCATAAAAATCACTTCATCATCATACCATCAAATAAAATTCACTTAATCAAAGGCTTGTTTTGTCATGGGTTTAATCCCTAATCATGGATTAAGTTGAGGAGCTTTCCTCAGCTTAAACATTCTCATCTATCATCCTTCTTTTAGGATGGTGTAATGAGTCTGTTTAATCCCTGATTATGGCTTAACCTCATTACTTAACACTAAACAAAAACACCAAAAACATCTAAATAATCACAAGTAGGTTAATGATCTTAACCCTATATCAAAGGTGATTAAGTGTGAGAATCTGACTTCACACTTAAGGTACTCTCATTACCCCTAATCAGAGGGAAGATGTGATGAGTTTACTAAATCCATTGGTTTAGGCTTAAGCTCATTAACTTATGACAAACTTCCACAAGCAATAAAAGACTGAAAACACAAAAACAAACAATAATCGTCTCCTCCGGGATTCTTTTCTCACCTCACTCACTCATAAACGAGAACTTGCTTCTTCCGTCTAATGCAAGACAGTTTGCACCTGAGCCAGACAGGTCATACACTTGAGCATAGACAAGTAAGCAGTTCACAGTCAATTCACCTTTCAGTCTCTTTGGGTCGAACTACGGTGTTCTGACTTCCTCATTGCACGAGAGGATACATAGGCATAACTTAACAGTTATTGAACAAAAGTCTCTGTACATTCCCCCTCCTTCTAGCCTCATTCTTTTAGCCTCATGATCATGAGCAGTTCTTTTTCATTCTCACACTGACACTTTCATACTTCATATCACTTATACACTTTACACTGACACCTGTACATTCTTTTCCAGCTATTTTATACACAAATTGCACTGACACTACCCCTTTAAAACACAAATCTTTCAAGCGTGGATCCCGTCGAGTACGGCGGACAATCTGGGTGCTAATACCTTCCCAGGTTGTAACCAACCCCCTTTCTCAGTCTCTCTGGTTCGCAAACCGTCTTATCCATATCTTTCTAGGTTTATGCAGCATTACCTTTCCTCCGGGATAAAAATGCCTAGCTGGCGACTCTATTCATCTCCAGTGAGTTCACGGCTGTGTGTTCTCATTGTTCTTTTCGCCGACCGTTCGCGTCTGTACCTTCATTTGACCCTGTTTCATTTGTCGGGAGCGACAATCAGCTAGAGACGGTGGTTTCAAATGTCAATACTAGTCATGGACTAGGTTTCACCAATGCTGATCTGACCACGGAGGGACGTAACCACAATAAGGCTTTACATATCACCTTGGAATGTAAAGGTGTTGTACTTTCTCATGTCTTGGTTGACACTGGGTCATCTCTAAATGTTCTTCCAAAGAAAGCCTTGGTCAAGTTGGAGTATGATGGTCTTGCACTCCATCCAAGCAATCTAGTTGTCAGAGCCTTTTACGGTTCTAAGAGATTGGTTCTTGGAGAAATTGAGTTGACCGTGGTAATTGGCCCACAAATTTTCAAAACTACCTTCTGTGTGATGGACATTCAGCCTGCCTACAACTGTTTGTTAGGTAGACGTTGGATTCACGCCGCCGGTGCAGTAGCATCTACCCTTCACCAGAAGTTAAAATACGAGTGGGAGGGCCAAATTATCACCATCTGTGGAGAGGAGGACGTCTTTGTCAGTCACCTGGCCACTTATAAGTACATAGAGATGGATGGGGAGATCCATGAAACAATGAATCAGGGTTTTGAAGCTCTCAATGTCAATGAACCAACATCTGAAGTGTCTGGTACTTCAATTGCTTCTTACAAACAAGCCTGGAAGGTTGTTGAAGACGGGAATGCCCAAGGCTGGGGCAAGCTGCTACAAGTTCAGATAAAAGAAGACAAATTCGGGTTGGGTTACAGACCATCCCGACAGGTCCAAGAGGAGGCTGCTGAAGCTCCCAAGTTCATAAGTGGGGGAATGCTGACCCCGGATGCTATCAACAATGTGGAAGACGAGGCTGAAAGCGACTACAACCTGGAAAGCTAGATTCGTCTAAGAGTCCCGGGCCAACAAGTCCTCAACTGGTCTTCCTAGGAAATTATAAGGGTTACTGCTGCAGAGTAATTATTATTTCCTATTTAAGCATGCATCAAGTCCTGCATCTTGCCCAAGGTGTCAGGACTCATTTTTTAATAGGGCCATATATGTATTTTGTGCAAATGAAAGATTAATGAACAATGGACATCTTTTGCAAACAATCTTTTCGCTCACTGTCTTTTCATTTTTTTTATTTTCGCACAAAACAATAAATGGCAATGTTTTTCTTAATAAACTTCATTCACTTTTTTCTAAATAAGATAAAATCAATCACTAAAATGAACAAATCTCAACCCTTGAATAGATAGCCTTCCAGATTGCACCGACAACGACACTATTACGACCTCGTATGACTTCGACAATCCGATTAATCAAGCAGATGAAGGGGTTGACGAAGACTGTGATTTGCATGAAGAGTTGGACAGGTTGTTGAGACAAGAGGAAAAGGGGATTTCTCCTCATCAGGAGGAAGTTGAGACTATCAATCTTGGTACGGAGGAAGATGTGAAAGAGGTAAAGATCGGGGCCAGTCTGCAAGCTCCGGTGAAAGAACAACTCATCAGTATGCTTCGAGAGTATGTCGACGTATTTGCTTGGTCCTATCAAGATATGCCGGGTCTGGATACAGATATTGTCATGCATAAGCTACCATTGAAAGAAGATTGTCCGCCAGTCAAACAGAAGTTACGCCGTACTCGCCCAGACATGGCCATGAAAATCAAAGAAGAAGTACAAAAGCAGTGGGACGCCGATTTTGTTGCTGTGACTAGTTACCCGCCGTGGGTTGCTAACATTGTACCCGTACCTAAGAAGGATGGAAAGGTGCGTATGTGTGTCGATTACCGGGATCTAAACAAAGCAAGCCCGAAAGATGACTTCCCATTAACTCACATTGATGTATTGGTGGATAACACAACTCAGTTCTTGGTATTTTCTTTCATGGATGGATTTTCTGGATACAATCAGATTAAGATGTCACCGGAAGACATGGAGAAGACAACCTTCATCACACCTCGGGGCACGTTCTGCTACAAAGTAATTTCGTTCGGTCTGAAGAACGTCGGTGCAACATATCAACAGGCTATGGTAACATTATTCCACGATATGATCCATAAAGAAATCAAATGCTATATGGATGACATGATTACCAAGTACCTTATAGAGGAAGATCATTTGGTGAATCTGATGTAACTGTTCGAGCGTCTGAGGAAGTATCAGCTAAGGTTGAACCCCAACAAATGCACATTCGGGGTACATTCTGGTAAGCTGTTGGGTTTTATTGTAAGTGAAAAAGGAATTGAGGTTGATCCCGATAAAGTCAAAGCTATTCAGGAAATGCCTGCACCTAAGACCGAGAAAGAAGTTCTAGGGTTCTTAGGTAGATTAAACTACATCTCAAGGTTCATATCTCATCTCACTGCAACCTGCGAACCCTTGTTCAAGCTGTTAAGAAAAGAACAAACAGTCAGGTGGAACAATGACTGTCAGAGAGCTTTTGACAAGATCAAAGAATATCTGCAAGAACCTCCAATTCTCATGCCTCCAGTTGAAGGAAGACCTCTAATCATGTATCTGACAGTATTAGAAGAGTCAATGGGGTGTGTGTTAGGCCAGCATGACGAGTCTGGTCGAAAAGAGTATGCAATATACTACCTAAGCAAAAAGTTTATCGACTGTGAACAACGTTATTCACTACTCGAGAAAATTTGTTGTGCTTTAGTGTGGGCTGCTCGCCGACTAAGACAATATATGTTGACTCATACTACCTTATTGATCTCAAAGATGGATCCATTCAAGTACATATTTGAGAAGCCAACATTTACCGGAAGGGTTGCCAGGTGGAAAATGATTCTAACATAATATGACATTCAATACACCTCTCAGAAAGTCATCAAGGGCATTATATTGTCTGATTATATGGCTGAGCAACCCATTGATGATTACCAGCCTATGAGATTTGATTTCCCTGATGAAGACATCATGTTCTTAAAAGAAAAATATTGTGAAGATCCTATTCACACTGAAGGGCCTGACCCAGAAGAAGCATGGACTATGATGTTTGACAGGGCATTTAATTGCAACGGTCGTGGGGTTGGTGCAGTGCTTATTACACCTAAAAGGGTTCATATGCCTTTCTCAGCAAGGCTCACATTTGCCTGCACTAACAACGAAGCAAAATACGAAGCTTTTATCATGGGTCTTGAGGAAGCCATTGACCTCAGGTTCAAAACCTTGAATGTATTCGGAGATTCAGCTTTGGTAATCAACCAGACCAACGACAAGTGGTACACTCATCAGGAGCATCTGATTCCCTACCGTGACTATACGAGGAGATTGTTGACCTTCTTCACAACAGTTAAGCTTGAATACATCCCTCGAGATGAGAATCAGTTTGCAGACGCTTTGGCTACCATTTCATCCATGATCAAAGTACAGGTCGCCAATTATGTGCCTCGGATTTTGGTATCCAGACTGGACAGACCGACATATGTATTCTCTGTGGACGCTGTCACTGATAACAAGCCTTGGTACCATGACATCAAATGCTTCTTGGAAACTCAGACATACCCACTTGGGGCATCGTCAAACGATAAGAGGACATTAAGAAGGCTAGCCGGTAGCTTCTTCCTCAATACTGATTGTTCTTTGTACAAGCGAAACTTCGACATGGTCATGCTCAGACGTGTTGACAAGAAGGAAGCAGACCTATTGATGCACGAAGTACATGAAGGTTATTTCGGCACCTATGCCGGAGGACATGCAATGGCAAAGAAATTGTTAAGGTCAGGTTACTATTGTATCACAATGGATGCAGACTGTTGTGCTTATGCCAGAAAATGCCACAAATGCTAGATAAAATGCATGTGCCTCCGAATCCTTTGAATGTAATGTCTTCACCTTGGCCCTTCGCCATGTGGGGCATTGATATGATTGGAAAGATTGAACCGACTGCTTCAAATGGTCACAGATTCATCCTGGTAGCCATTGATTACTTCACCAAATGGGTTGAAGCAGCTTCGTATGCAAATGTCACCAGGCATGTGTTAGCTCGATTTCTGAAAAGGGACATCATCTGTCGATATGGAGTTCCCGAGCGAATCATTACTGATAATGGTTCAAATTTGAACAACAAGATGATGGCAGAACTTTGTCGGGACTTCAAAATTCAACATCACAACTCTTCTCCTTACATGCCAAAGATGAACGGCATTGTTGAGGCAGCTAACAAGAACATCAAGAAGATTGTGCAAAATATGGCAGTCACCTACAAAGACTGGCACAAAATGCTACCATTTGCCTTGCATGGGTACCGAAACTCTATCAGAACATCTATTGGGGCAACACCTTATCAGCTTGTGTATGGTATGGAAGTTGTCCTACCGGTTGAAGTTGAACTACCTTCCTTACGGGTAATGATGGATGTGAAACTGGATGAAGCAGAATGCGTCCGATCTTGATATAATCAACTGAGTCTGATTGAAGAAAAGAGATTAGCAGCCATCTGTCATGGCCAGTTATATCAAAAGCGAATGAAGAAAGCCTTCGATCAGAAAGTCAGACCTCGGGAATACCAAGTGGGAGAGCTTGTTATGAAAAGACTTCTTCCTCCTCATACAGACCACATGGGCAAATGGACGCCAAACTACGAAGGCCCATTCATAGTAAAGAAAGTTTTCTCTGGTGGAGCACTGATGCTCACTACTATGGATGGCGAGGATTTCTTATCTCTTGTGAATTCAGATGCAGTTAAAAAATACTTCGCATAAAAGACCCGCTGGACATAAAAACAGAATGTAAGTCCAGGCAAAAATAGGGCATCCCGGCGAGCCAAAAAAAAGAATAAAAGGCTCAGGAAAAAATAAGGGAAAAATTTAAAAAATGTACACCCACTGAGTTGAAAAGCCACATCGGACAACTCAGGCAAAAATGGGTATCCCAGTGGATTGAAAACCCGAAAGAGCGATCCACGCAAAATCTGGGAAAAAGCGAACAACTGCATTATGTATTCGTTTGTATCACTCACAACATGGCAAGCTTCGAAAGGATAAAGCATCGGTCAGAATCAACCTTATTAAGAAAGCAAGATAAGAATAACGTCAAGGTCATATAGGTCATAACAAAGGAAGCTCACTGGAGCGTCAACTTCAACATTGCCAACACTTTTATTTTCTCAATTTACAATAATCTCCTCCTTTTAGGGATTCGCTTCTTCACTGTACTTGCCCATTCAGGGCACACAAATCAATAAAATCAGATTATTCAGTCACACTTTGTTTTGTACATTTTTGTTTCGTTTGTAAAATGTCCAAAGTTCATAATACAAAACTTGCATGAAAACATATAAGCCATTTTCAATATATACTTGCAGGAAATATGCACTCTCGAGCAAATCTAACTCCTATGATGGAATTCAGTTGAGGATACCTCGGGACACTTGTACTTCTCCTTTGTTTAACAGGTTGCAGGTACTCAAGACAGACAATCTCACAGCATGGGGCATATCAAGCATTATATCCCCAGCCAAGTCAGCAATCACTTCATCAGTAGGGTTACTTGACATAAGTATTCCCCCATGAAGCTGTTATCCCCTCAGTGGATCCTTTGAGAAACTCATTAAATCCCCAGCGTGTCGCTTGGACGAAGGAGTTATAACAGATTACTTCCCAGAAGTTCCCTCCTCCCCAAGCAGGATCTCTCGAGCAATGCCTGAACTGCTCTTCCCCAGCGGAGTTGCTAAAACCCCCTCATCCCCAGCATGAGTCTCTTCAACAGAATCTTCCCTAGCCGAGATCCCCACAAAGTTCCATAGGAAGATCGTTAGGTGATCCTCTATCCCCACAGATCGGCCAATGATCTCTTTCCCCAGCGGATTTCTCCCTCCAGACAGATCGCCCAGAGATCTTTCTCCCCGCAGGATCCGGATCTCGGATCAGTTCTCTCATTTTGCATAATCATAGCATTCACATCATTTATTCACCAAACAAAGTGTATCATTCCGTCTAAAACGGAGCATTACGAAAAAAATCAAACATCTGTATGATCATAAGCCAGGTTCGAGCCCATCACCTGCAAACATCAGAATCACTTCACCAACAATATAAATAACTTATCCCCTGCAGACAAAGCCAAAATACCTTTTGCACTCTCAATACAGATACTTGTTCATACTTATACATATTCTTTTTTACACTCTCCCGTGTCATACTTCCCCAGCAAGTCAAACACTCGTCCGTGTCCCTTGCTCAATCTTTTTGACACTTGTCCGTGTCTTGCACATATTTCCTCAGCAGGTCAAACACTTGTACATACTTATACACAATCTTTTGATACTCGTCCGTATCTTGTATGTATCATCTCCTCAGCAGATAAACACTCATTCGTGTTCCTTGCTTAACCGATTGACACTCGTCCGTATCATCATCCTTAAACACGCGTCAGCATTTGTTTCTATCGATACTCGTCCGTATCGTGGTCCTAAGGATGCTCGTCCGCATCTTTAGTCTATACACACTGTCAAATAATTATACCGTTTATTTTAAAGCGTAAGCACTCGTCCGTGTTTACCATTCCCCAGTAAGTCACCAACAAAACAACTTTTCTATCCGAAATTCGTCCTATGTCGTGATATTTTCGGCAACTGTCCCCTGCCAGGTGATCGTCCTTCACCTTTTGATGATCGTCCCTCATCATTTTATCTGATGGCCGTCCCCATCGTCGATCTTTTTATCCGGCATTCGTCCTATGTCGCGATAACCCTCAGCAGCCGTACCCTTCCAGGTGATCGTCCTTCACCTTTGGATGACCGTCCCTCATCCTATCCCCAGTGGAATCCCCATTGTTGGAACTTTCTATCCGGCATTCGTCCTATGTCGCGATATCTCTTCTGCAGTCGTCCCTTGCTAGGTGATCGTCCTTCACCTTTTGATGACCGTCCCTCATCATTTATCCGATGGCCGTCCCCATCGTTGATATTTGCTATCCGAAATTCGTCCTATGTCGAGATAATCCCCAAGATCAGCCGTCCCCTGCTAGGTGATCGTCCTTCACCTCTTGATGATCGCCCTTCATCATGTTTATCCGATGGCCATCCCCATCGTTGATCTTTTCTATCCGGCATTCGTCCTATGTCGTGATATTTTCAGCAGCCGTCCCCTGCTAGGTGATCGTCCTTCACCTTTTGATGACCGTCCCTCATCATTATTTCATTTATTCTTTTACCCGATGTTCGTCCCCGTCGCGATTTATTTATCCTTTAAACCTAATGGTTGTCCCCGTCAGTGCTTTCCTCATTTTCTTTAATCCCCAGAGAGTTTTATTTCTTTACCCGATGGTCGTCCCCGTCGTGGTCTTTTCCTTTATCCTGATGATCGTCCTTCATCAATTTACCCGATGGCCGTCCCCGTCGTGGTCTCCTTACTTCCCAGCATGATGGTCGTCCCCGTTATTGCTTTACTTACAGTTTTTTATCCCCAGCAGTCGTCCTCTGCTCGATGGTCGTCACCCATCGCTTTCATTTGATACTCATACTATACTTCCCATTACAATTTATATCCATTTTCTTCTTCTCCCCAGCGAGTGCAAATTTTGGACTGTCTTTGGTATTCAACCACAAGTTATCTTGTTTGTTTGTTAAGCCAGACACTTACATCCTGCACAGCTAACTCAAGCTTGAATAAGGCCAGCTGTAAACACCCCAAATTTTCCCTCTCCTTTTTCTCACACCATGGCTTATGATCTTTCATATTGCATTTGCATAAGCATATCATCTCACATTGCATATTTGTTTCACTGCATAAGTTGCATAGCTAGGGTTTGTGATCAGATGAATCAAAGGCCTTGAAGCTTGTCAAGAAGGTCCATGTGTGTTCCATGATCATCTTATTCTCCCCAAGTTTCATTAAAGTCAAGAGATCACAAAGCATTGCAAGGGTGTCCAGGCAGACTGAGCAGTTTCTACACAGATGACCTAAAATTAAGGTTTTGGGTTTGAGGCCCTTAATCTCAATTTTTTTGGTCATTCTTGATTCTAATGGTCTTTATATGTTATAAGGAGCATGTGTACCAAATTTGATGAAGAAATTCATTGTGGAAGTCATCTGATCAACTAGTAACTTTTTGTGCAAGAAAAGTCAGAATCAGGGCATATGAGGCCACCACCAATGGTACCAAAGGGTCATCTTCATCATTTTGAAGTTCTATGATCTTTATTTGATCTTATAAGTGGTTATATGTTCACAATATTGAAGAATTTCAAGCCATTTGCAAACTTTCCATTTTTGGACATGACTTGTAATGGAAACTTTCCATTTAGGGAACGATTTTCAACCTCCTCTTTCTTGATCAAAAAGGCTTCAAATGAAAAATCTTCAAACATGAAAGTTGTAGGTTGGATCTTCCCATTTTCAAAAAGTACAATAACTCCTCTTGATTCATCCTAGAACTCAAGTTATGGTGTTTCAAAGTTGGGAAAAATCTTATAATTTTCAAGTATGTGCCAAAGAGGGATTTTTGCAAAACCAAGTTTCAAGACTTCTAATGAACTCTAATCCACCTCTAAGCATCATAACATGATAATTCAAAATTGCTTGACCAAAATCATGCCTTAGATCACAAGTTTCGATGGATCATTTTCACAAAATTTTCAAAGAGGGAAAAATGCAAAATCCATGCTATCACATGAATAAGCCATCCAGTTCATGAAATCTGATCCAAGGGTCATCCTTGAATGAAGCTGAAGTAGGAAAAGCCTTGAAAACACCTCTGACCTGTGCCATGCTTGTAGTACAACAACTTTGACTTTTTTGCAAATTGGCCCATACCAATCACACTATGCCACAACAACTCTCTGGCCAATCAGCATGACTTATGTGGACATCAAAGACCTCATTTCAGACAACACATAAGCCTGAAACATCCATACACTCAGAATCACAAAAATCTAAAGAAACCTTCATCTCTTCGAAACTCACGGCCTAGCCAACAAAACTCAAATCTCTCTTCACCATTCAACTCACCATCATCCATAGAACACAAAGCACCCTTCAATTTGCCCTAAAAGCCACTGAATCACAAACACAATTTCTGCCTTAGCAGAACTGAAACTCACAAAGGAGACTATTTAAACTCGTTCCAAGCTTCTCAATAGCATCAAGGGACTCAAGGGAGTTGGTTTGCATCAAAGAAGAGGCCAGAAAGCTCAAAGTGACAAAGCTCCAGCTCAGGTAGCTTCTTCAAACTATTTTTCTAGAACCTTTCTTTTATGTTATAGAATGAATTTGAATGTTCCCCTGATCATTGTGATGTAATTATTTTTGAAAATGGTTGGAAAATGAGTGTGTATCGTGCTTCTGAAATTTTTGACCTAAATATTGTTTGATTCGATTCATGTTGTTCTTGAAATATAAATGAATTTTGTGGCTTGATTCTTGTTTAGTGTTGTTAGAGGATGGATTCTGGAGATTTTGGGGGCTTGGGGTAGCTTGTAGAGAGACTTAGGGATTTGGTGTTTCCGGAGAAGACGACCGGAGCTCTTCTCCGGTCGCCTGAAAGTGATTTGCCCTAATCCATAATTAATTGTCCAGTTTAAATCTTAGCCATAGGATCTTGTGTTTAGCGCGTTATTGAACGGTCCAAATGCTTCACTTAAACCCTAATTCATAATTAATTAATTTAATTAAGTTAATTTAGTCAGGATTAATCCCAGCCATCAGATCACGCGCCAACTGGAACTTTAAACCCTGGCCTTTGGATGCACATGCCTGAAGTCAAGCTGACTTCTCATCTCAACCACTCATCCACGCAATGTTCAATCCTGACCCTTGTTTTGCATTACTTTTCATTTTTCTTTTTATTTTTCATATTTATTTTCATATATTTATTAAAAACGACAAAACCATTTATAAAAATCGCATTTTCTGTATTTTCATTTTAAATATTTTTCTAAACTCAAAAACATTTTTATTTTTAATTTTTGTATTAAAAATGTATTTTTAAATCATTTAAATGTGTTATTTAATTAATTAATTGATTTTAATTAATTAAAAATACATTTAGGTATCTAAAAATCACAAAACAAAATTCATGAAGCACTCTCATACATTTAGAACAATTTACAAACCCATCACACAAATGTCTTTTTAGGTTTGATCATATTTTCACAATTTATCATGAATTAGGGTTTCTAAAATGACCTATTTTTTAACCCTAACTTGAAAAAATCATTTCTGATCAACTATGATGAGTTTGAATTTGGTTCTTTTTTCATTGTTTCATACTTTGCATCTAGTATCTAGGTTATTTAACTCATAATTTTGCATTGCATTTTCAAATTATTTTGCATTTTTCCTGAAGAATCACCCAAAAACCCTAGTTAACTTAGGAAATTCATAACTCCCTTTAGGTTTAGCTTCTGACCCCCATCTTTGGGGAGTGATCTTGAGTGTGTTTAGGGTTTGTTTGATTTCATTTTCAAATATTTATCATGATGTATGCTTCTGTTTTGATCATTTGCATCTCATACATTCATAAAACCCTAATTTTCTATGTTCATTTGCATTCACCTTTGCATATCTCAATCATATGAACTTTCCATGACATTTCAAGCATTTGTATGACATCTTAGACATCCTAGGACATGTTAGAACATTGCTTGATCATTTCTTCATTCATTTGGTATGCTTTGCATTCATTGCTTTTCATGTGTATCCATGTGTTTTCAAGCTTCTAACATGTTTCTCTTTGCATCTCATCCTTTGTATGATCATTCATAAGCATCTCACATGTCTTTGCATCATTCCATAACACATTTGCATAGCATATTCACTTCTGGTTTTGGTCTTTGCACCTTCATTTGCTTTATTTCCTTTTGCTTTGCATCTCATGCATTCACACTAACATTTCAGGGGCTTATGGTAAGTTGTTTGGGATGTGGATTTGCCTCCACATCCTACCTCTTCTCTTCTATTCATTTGCATATCTTATTTGTATTTGAAATGAACCTGCTTCACTTGTGCTCTATTGCTCTTTTTTGTTTCTCTTAGGTTACTTATCTTCTTCAGGAAGTAAGTAACCTGTTCACCTTTCTCTTCTCTTTTCATCTACTTCTTCTTCCTTGGTGGCCTTCTGAAGATCCTTCTCTTTAAGCCTCACAAACCATAGGAACATCCAAGCATGATAATGTTTAGGGTTGTATATAGTCTCTGTAGTGGTAAAAACATGAGTGTAAGTTATTGGTTAACTTAACTCAAAGTAAACAGAGTCGCCACCGCGCTTTTATTTTATTCCAAGAGGAAAAGGAAAAAAAGAGCGAATAAATCCTAATGAATCTAAAATAAAAAAGATAAATAAACACAACAGAGAAACAGGTAAGGGTATAGGTTACACAATGGGAAGGTTTTACGCACCCAAAATGTACGTGGTACTCCACGGGAGCCCTTTGAAAAATTTATTGCTTTTGGTTTGAAAATGGTTTGTAAAATATGAGTGGAGGGATGAGAAAAGAATTATTTTTTATTATTTTTGTGTTTGGAGAGGTTTACCACCTCATGCCTACGTACCCACAAAGTGCAATGCAAGATCAAAACCTCATAGTTCGTGGTACAAATAGTGAAAAGGGCGGGTTATGATTCATTTTTTAAGTGAAGATAACTTGTCATCTTCAAGTGGATAGCCTAACAAATCTACCATGAGAATGAAGGCATGGACTCATACATCATTATGGGGAGGGCGCCAACTCGGATAAAATCAACGAGTATGCCACTAAACCCCCACAAATGACAAGAGACTCAATTACATCAAACTTCAACCATGGAGATTGAGAGACTTGCACCCGACTAAAGAATAATGACTCATAATCAGCACTCTTTAAAAGAAAATAAACAAAAGTGCACAAAGACACAAAATAACTTGAATGAGTTTGATTCTTTTTATTTTTTGAATTAAGGTCAACATGATTAGATTCATTGATTTTAAAAGAAAATAAAAAAAGTAAAAGGCACTTGACAAAAGTCAAGGTTTTTGTTTATTAAAGAGGTGATAATTTAAAAAGAAGGAATCCTTTGAAAAAGGGAGGAGGTTTTGAAAATTAAAGAATGGGAGGAGATGAAGGGACTATCCTAAAAAAAGAAAATAAGGAGATAAGGGAAGAAAGATCTAACCAAACTTGATGACATTCCAAATTATGAGTGTAACACGGTGGGAGAACTGACTTTAGTTAAATGTTGCGGATAGCAAGAGTCGCCACCGACTTTTATTTTATCCAAAGGAAAGGGCATAAAAGAACAGGAAAGACCTTAAAAGATTTTTGGGTTCGGGGGGTAGGTTATGTAAAGGGAAGGTGTTAGCACCCTTTATATCCATGGTTATCCATGGGCTCTTAGTTACTTAGCTCACTTTAAATTGTTTTGAGAAGTGTAGTGTGTGATTAAAAATTTTCTTAAGTACTTTATAATGATCCTTGTACGGATATATATAAAGACTTTGTTTTGAAAATTGTTTAAAATGTAAAGTGTTTTTGAAGTGTTTTGGAAAAAGGTGAGCAAGTACATAAGAGGAACCTACCCTAAGTTAAATCTTTTCTGTTCTTAAATATCCTTTAAGTGGTAAGACTATCCCTATTATTAAGGAATAGGTAGTCATTACCTTGGATGTTGTAAGGGACATGTAAAGGGACATCTGTGTTTAGGCAACTGTAAGGTGTCTTAGCAATACGAAGGGACTTATCATCTTTTATTCGAAAGGGACAAGATCATTTACGAAGGCAACATCGAAGGGACTTGATCTTATAATCGTAAAGGGACAAGATGATATTAATGAGAGAAAGGACTTTTCTTTATACACCTTACTTGACCTTTTATTTAGGCAACATGAGAAGTATCCTTAAGAATGTGAGATGGCGATCCAAGATCGACTTACGTGTGTGCGTGTACAAATTTATAATATTTATCTTAAAATTAGTGATCTAAATTCAATTTTAAGTACAAACATGTTTACACTCCCTATTTTACTAACCATAGCAATTTAAATAAATAATAAAAGTTCTACAACTATTACATAATTTACACAATTACATTATAATAATAATAAAATAATTTAAATAAATAAGCTTATAATAAATAAATAAATAGGTTAGTCATAATAAACAAAAATAAATACAAGGAAAAGAAGATAGCACAATAATATAATAAATTAAAAGTTCAAATTTAAATAAATAATTATTTTTTAAGATTTTTTAGGAAAAAAGAATAAATAATAATAATTATATACCTATAAATATGATTAATAGTTTAATTATATATACATATTATAATTAAATAGGCATAAGAAATAAAAATTATAAAATAAAATTAGGGTTTTTAATTGTTTAGAAAAATAAATTAGAGTTAATTACTTAATCTAAACCTAATTACATTATTTATAAAAAAACTACACATAATAATAATATAAACAAATTATAAAATAAATATGCATAATTAAAATTTATTACATAAATTAAAATTTATAACATAATTAGGGTATATGAAGTAAATTAGGGTTTATATAAAAAATTAGGGTTTTGTATTTAATAAAACAATTTATTTACAAAAGTATGATAATTATACATATAAACATATTATGAAATAAATACAAATAATTTAAATTTTTTTAAGAAAATAAATTATGATATTTTAAGAATATGAAGAAAAGTATTTTAATGGTATTTAGAAAATATTTCTTATAATTTATATTTACTAATTTAAATAAAATAGAATTAAATATAAGAAAATAAATTAAAAGAAGAAAAAAACAAAGAAATTGACAAAAAAGCAAGGACCTGGGATTTGAACCCAGGTCCTGTACCTGCCAAGGATGTCCCATAACCAACTGAACTGCGTGCGCCATGTGACTTCTTTGTGAATCAAATCAAACAAATAATAAATCTGGAAAATATCATGAATTGTAAAAAAGATGGGAAACCTGGGGATCGAACCCAGGAACAACTGCTTCCAAAATGCGCCTATAACCACTGGGACAAGCCATGCGCTTGTGATATTGAATAGCTCCAAGTCATTATATTTTAATCCTGCCAAAATAAATGACAAAGCACAAAAAATTTCCCTCAGCCAGGATCGAACCTAGGTCTTGAAGGTCATTAACGCGCATACTTACCACCAGACCAGACGTTATTAATTGAAATTATAATGAAACAAAATTGTAAAAATATTAAAACAGATTTTTGAAATTACAGATGGCGCCAAAAGCCATAGTCTTCTACCTCCAGCCCTGTGAAATTTCCTGCGAAATTTCATAGGGGTTTTGCTACGAATTTATTCGCAGGAAATCCTATGTCCTTGCCAACCTGTAAAACATGCAAAATTCGTCCAAATTGATCGTTTCAATGGATTACCCAGGTCTTATATGATTCAATTTTGTCAATTAACATCATTTATATAACTTAAACCGTAAATCCCTAAAACGAATTCTGAAACCCTAGCTATGGTGAATCTTGATACCTGCATGGAAAACTCAATTAAACAGCCCAGAATCAATCTATGGTTCATCACAAACATCATCAAACAATCAAAAATGGATTAAAACAAGCAAATCAATGAAATCGAAAAACGAAAATAATCTTGAAGAACATGATTCGGTTATGATTATTTGGAATGCTTTGAATGATGTAAGTGACTTAGACATGTTCAATGTTCACTGGAGAATGCATTGCAACCTTTAGAATGCCTTGATATTCTCTCAAACTTCAAAACCAAATTTCTCTTATGGTTGAAAATTTTCACTTTTGATTTTGTCTTTGGAGGCAGAAATTTCGTGTGTCCTCATTAGCAATGTGTTTAGGTATATATATATATGGATTGAATTAGGTCAGAAATATGCTATCACTCTTTGGATTTTTTGGATGTTTGAAGATTGGAAAAGATATGTCATAAAACTTGATTATTCTTTGATATGAACTTGCTATTTTAAGACAATCTTCATAATTTTTGTATCAATTAAATCCAATTAACTTTTATGACATTCTAGAAGCAAAATATTTTTAAATCTTCATCATTTTATATTTTATTTGAATTTAAAATGATTTTTAAAATAAAAAATCATAATAAATAAAAATAAAATGAATAAAATTATGAAAATATTAAATAAATTTCGTGCATGATGTCATGGAACACATTGGGTCACAAAAAAGTCAGCCCATTTGAAGAATTATGGTTTTAAGACCCCTTTTACTTCATAAACCACTCAAAAATTTTCCAACTTTGCAAGGGCACAAATCCTTCAATTTTAATACTATGAGGGTGTTCTTTTACATTTTGGAAAGCTTAAAGAGTCCTCTAACCAACCCCATTGGTTTCATGTCCATATATTTTACCATTTTCAAGTTATGCTCTTTTGAAGTTGTTGACTTTTTGTTGACTTTCAAAAGGACCTATAATGTCTTAGCTCATACCTTCCAAATGAAGCATTTTTGGGCTTGGCTTGTGAGACACAAAGTTGTAGAGAATTCAATTTCATTCAAAATGAGCTTTGGATGGAAAACATTTGATGAAGCATGTGAAAGTTATGGCTGGTCAAAGTTTAGTTGACTTTTCCTATGAAAACCCTAATTTAGAAACTCCTGATTCTTGATGATCTGAAATCTCCTTGATGAATCATGATCAACCCTTTATCAAATGATGAATTTTACTTCATATACTTGATGTTGGCAAAAAATCATGAAGTTTGACTTTGGTTTGACCACAGTTTGACTTTTTAACCGCTTTGACTGATTCTAACCTATCTGATCATCTGACTGAGCAAACCTTTGGGAAAAGTCTTGAAACTTGTCATGGGGATTCTTAAACACATATAAGATGTTATGAAGCTCACTTGAAGTCTTGGAAGTCCATTTAGCCTGATTAAAGTCAAAATCCTAGTTTAGGATGCATTGCATAGGAGGATGCATTGTCTGAGGGAAATGTCAAATCTTCTGACTAATTGTGAACTTTGTGAACTTCATGAGATGTCTTGTGAACCTTGTGAACCTCTTAGTACACAAAGTCTTGTCTTGTGAGGGCAAATTTTGGGGTGCAACAGCTGCCCCTGTTCAATTTTCTGAAACCTGAGGGGTTAGATTGGTATACGTGCTATTCGTGACCTGGAAGGTTGAAGGGGATTGAACACAAAAGCCCAATAATTTGCACTCACCAGTGCGTAAAGTAACACTGATGATTAGTTGTATATGCTGGAGTGGGCTTGAAGATTCCACTTGGGAGAATTGGAGATGGGCTTAATGATGCCCTCTGGAGATGGGCTTGGAGATGCCATCTAAAGTATCAGGATGTGATGATGTCTTTATGTTGATACTGGATATCAGTACTAGGTCTTCGTATAGGCCGTCTCTGAATCATTTATGCAACATGATTTGAGTTGTTGAATGGACCAGCAGAAATAAATCTTGTGATGATTATCTCTTCTGGAAATATCTTGGATTTAGGGAATGGACCTTTGTACAAACCGTTTGCCTATTCTCCAAGATCAAAAGAACGTCAGGATTTGTCCTTCTGAAAAAGTATCTTGAACCAGGGAATGGATCTTTTTACAGACCGTTTGCCTGCTATTCAAGGGCCGAAAGAACGTCAGGATTTGTTCTTAAGGGTCAAAAGAACGTCAGGATTTGTTCTTCTGAAAAAGTCTTGAACAAAGGGCCAAACGAGCGTCAGGATTTGCTCTTAAGGGTCAAAAGAACGTCAGGATTTGTTCTTCTGAAAAAGTCTTGAACAAGGGGCCAAAAGAGCGTCAGGATTTGCTCTTAAGGGTCAAAAGAACGTCAGGATTTGTTCTTCTGAAAAAGTCTTGAACAAGGGGCCAAAAGAGCGTCAGGATTTGCTCTTAAGGGTCAAAAGAACATCAGGATTTGTTCTTCTGAAAAAGTCTTGAACAAGGGGCCAAAAGAGCGTCAGGATTTGCTCTTAAGGGTCAAAAGAACGTCAGGATTTGTTCTTCTGAAAAAGTCTTGAACAAAGGGTCAAAAGAGCGTCATGATTTGCTCTTAAGGGTCAAAAGAACGTCAGGATTTGTTCTTCTGAAAAAGTCTTGAACAAGGGGCCAAAAGAGCGTCAGGATTTGCTTTTAACAGTCAAAAGAACGTCAGGATTTGTTCTTCTGAAAAAGTCTTGAACAAAGGGCCAAAAGAGCGTCAGGATTTGCTCTTAAGGGTCAAAAGAACGTCAGGATTTGTTCTTCTGAAAAAGTCTTGAACAAGGGGCCAAAAGAGCGTCAGGATTTGCTCTTAAGGGTCAAAAGAACATCAGGATTTGTTCTTCTGAAAGATGTCTTGAACAAGGGAATGGATCTTTTTACAGACCGTTTGCCTGCTATTCAATGACATCTTGAGTAGTGTATGGATCATTTCTGACCCGTTGTAAGTTGTTGATATTGTTTTACCTGCATATAACTATCCTGCAAGGGAAATATTAGTTTATGCATTATGTATGCATGCATAGTATGATGCATTTAAGTAATGTTTTATGTACTTATGGATATGTATGTTATGGTATGATGTAAATGATGTATGTATGCATCATGTAGCATGAAGCATCTGGATATCTTCGTATAACAACTGCTGGCCAGGGAAAATAAATCCCGATTTGTTGCTGAAGAATATGAGGAATTCGTCTTGTTTGATAATATAGTGAAGGATATGAGGAACTCGTTCCCGTCTCGTTTGATAACATAATATTCATAACCTCCCGTCTTTGTTTGATAGTATGGTATCCATAACCTCCCATCTTCGTTCGTCGTACTCCTATTGAAAGAATAAATTCCCGACTATCCGTCTGAGGATAAAAGAGATGGATATAAATTCCAGGGGAGATGTGACTCGAAGTATTTATGAAGATGGATTTGCCCTACTGGGGGATTTGTAGCTGTCTTGTGGGGATGAACCGGCGAAGCTTCGTTGAATTCCTTCCCTCGTTTGTCTTTAGTAAATACTATTACTGCATTTTCATGCATTTCTGGTAAACATCAATCATATTCAAAAGCATACATTCAAACACAACCAATGGACGTTTCGCTTATGTAAATAGGGTAAAAGTAAATCTGTATTCAAAGATGAAATTTTATTTATATCACAATGACCTACACAGAGGCAAGTTTGTACAAGGAGACAGAAATCCTAGTAAGAGGAATTCGTCGTAAAATTTTTACAAAACAGAGAAAATCAGCTATGTGGGAAATAATCCTATTGAGTTTCAATTCTACTATTGCCATTATCTTCAAGTATCTCATCTTCTGCTGTCGAGACGGAAACGATTGGATTGATCTTTATCTGTTCGAACTTGGGTTAAGTAGCACAACTGGTTGGAGTTATATGGGTGATCCAAACGAGACATAGTCATACGCTTTAATCCCTAACTTTTGCCTGGATTGCCCTTTCAGGTTTTCAATCCACCGGGATACCCGTTTTTGCCCAAGCCGCCTTTTCAGGTTTTCGACTTGCCGGGTGTACATTTTTATATATATATATATATCCCTAATTTTGCCCGAACCCTTTTGGTTCGCCGGGATGCCCTTATTTTTGCCTAGGCCAGTCAACTTAGCGGGTCTCTTTTTATGCGTAGAATTTTTTAACTATGTCTGCATTTACGGGTTGTGAGAAGTCTTCACCATCCATAGTAGTAAGCATCATGGCACCTCCTGAGAATACTGTTTTGACTACAAATGGTCCTTCATATGTAGGAGTCCACTTGCCCCTAGGATCACCCTGTGGTAATATGATACGCTTGATTACCAAGTCACCAGCCTGATATACCTTTGGCTTAACCTTCTTATTAAAAGCCTTGATCATCCGTTTCTGGTACATCTGGCCATGACAAACAGCTTCCAACCTCTTCTCATCAATCAAATTTATCTGGTCAAGTCGAGTCTGAATCCACTCATCTTCATCCAAGCTTGCATCCTTCATAATTCTTAAGGAGGGAATCTGAACTTCAATGGGCAGAACTGCTTCCATACCATATACTAAGGAGAATGGGGTTGCCCCTGTTGAAGTACGTATTGTAGTACGATAACCATGAAGAGCAAATGGTAACATCTCATGCCAATCCTTATAAGTGACAGTCATCTTCTGTATAATCTTCTTAATGTTCTTATTGGCAGCTTCTACTGCCCCATTCATCTTTGGACGATACGGAGAAGAGTTGTGATGCTTAATCTTGAACTGCGTGCAAAGATCAGTAATCATAGTGTTGTTCAGATTAGAGCCATTATCTGTGATAATCCTTTCAGGGATGCCATACCTACATATGAGATTATTCTTAATGAATTGAGCCACCACATTCTTAGTAACAGATGCAAATGAAGCTGCCTCTACCCACTTTGTAAAGTAATCAATAGCAACCAGGATGAAACGATGCCTATTAGAAGCAGTAGGCTTGATCTCACCAATCATATCAGTACCCCACATGGCAAAAGGCCAAGGAGCAGTCAACACATTCAATGGTGCTAGAGGTATATGTACTTTATCCGCATAGATTTGACACTTGTGACATGTTCTGGAATGTTGATAGCAGTCAGCTTCTATGGTAGACCAATAGTAACCTGCTCTCAATATCTTCTTTGCCATGGTATGACCACTAGAATGAGTGCCAAAGATCCCATCATGCATATCTTCCATAATCTCAGTTGCTTCCTTCTTATCCACACAACGAAGCAAAGTTGAATCATGATTGCGTTTGTACAAAATTCCATTACTCAAAAAGAACTTAGCAGAAAACCTTCTCAAAAACTTCTTATCTTTGACAGATTCCCCTTCATGGAACTCCGGAGCTTCAAGATATCTTTTCACTTCATAGAACCAAGGCTTCTCCTCTTCTTTTTCAGTGTCAATCTCATTGCAGTATGCATGCTTCTCAAATCTATCAATAGTAATCTTGGGAGCTTCATCATCCCAGCTGATCTCAAACATGGATGCCATGGTGGCTAATGCATCTGCCAACTGATTCTCTCTTCGTGGAATATGTCTAAAGGTAATCTCTTCGAAATGTGGGATCAAAGACAAAACATGCTCTCTGTAAGGAATGAGGTTATCATGCTTGGTATCCCAATCTCCTTTAATTTGACTTACTACCAGGGCTGAATCTCCATACACGTCAAAGAACTGAATCTTCATATCAATGGCAGTTTTGATACCCAGGATACATGCTTCATACTCAGCCATGTTATTGGTACAATAAAAACAAAGTCTTGCAGTAATCGGGGTATGACAACCTTCAGGGGAACTGATTACCACACTAACACCATTACCAAGTGAATTAGAAGCTCCATCAAAAACCATAGTCCATCGGGATCCTTGTTTAGGTCCGTCATATTGTCCAGGTTCTTTGGTAATAATCATAATTTCTTCATCGGGGAATTCAAAACTCATTGACTGATAATCATCCACTGCTTGATGAGCCAAATGATCATCTACAACGCTTCCTTTAATGGCCTTCTGAGTAGTGTACTGTATATCATATTCTGTTAAGATCATTTGCCATCTTGCTATTTGTCCGGAGAGAGCAGGTTTCTCGAATATGTACTTGATTGGATCCATCTTCGAAATCAATAAGGTAGTATGAGTCAACATATACTGTCTTAGTCGGCGAGCAGCCCATGCCAAAGCGCAACAAGTTTTCTCGAGCAGTGAGTATCTTGTTTCACAGTAGGTAAACTTTTTGCTAAGGTAGTATATTGCCTGCTCTTTTCGACCAGACTCGTCATGTTGCCCCAACACAAACCCCATTGAGTTGTCTAATACTGTTAAGTACATGATCAAGGGTCTTCCATCAACTGGTGGCATCAAAATTGGAGGTTCTAGGAGATATTTCTTGATTTCATCAAAGGCTGTCTGGCACTCATCATTCCACTCCATTACCTGATCTTTCTTCAGTAACTTGAAGATTGGCTCACAGGTAGCAGTCAATTGGGAAATAAATCTTGCAATGTAATTCAATCGTCCCAAGAAACCTCTAACTTCCTTCTCAGTACGGGGAGCTGGCATCTCTTGTATAGCTTTCACTTTTGCAGGGTCTACTTCAATACCTTTTCCACTGACGATGAAACCCAGGAGTTTACCAGATCTAACTCCAAAAGTACATTTGTTTGGGTTCAATCTCAACTTGTATTTCTTCAACCTTTCAAACAGCTTATGCAGATAATCAAGGTGTTGCTCTTCATTCTGGGACCTGGCTATCATATCATCCACATATACCTCTATCTCATGATGGATCATATCATGAAACAAAGCCACTATAGCACGTTGATATGTTGCCCCTGCATTCTTCAAACCAAATGGCATCACTTTATAACAAAAAGTGCCCCACTGTGTAACAAATATTGTCTTCTCCATATCTTCAGGTGCCATCTTGATTTGATTGTAACCAGAAAAACCATCCATGAAGGAGAATACTTTATGCTGAGCAGTATTGTCCACCAGAACGTCAATATGAGGAAGTGGAAAGTCATCTTTGGGGCTGGCCTTGTTCAAATCCCTGTAATCTACACACATACGTACCTTACCATCTTTCTTAGGTACCGGTACCACATTTGCAACCCACTGAGGATAAGAAGTCACAGCTAAGAACTCTGCATCAAACTGTTTCATCACCTCTGCCTTAATCTTCTCTGACATTTCAGGACGCATGCGACGAACCTTCTACTTCTTTGGACGACAATCTTCTTTTACTGGTAAACGGTGAACCACAATGTCCGTATCCAACCTTGGCATATCTTCATAGGACCAAGCAAAGATTTCCACATAATCATGTAACATCTGAATCAATCTGCTCTTAACACTATCCTCTAATTCAGCCCCTATCTTAACCTCCTTCCTGTTTTCTTCAGTTCCCAAATTCACAACTTCGATTGGCTCTTCATGTGGCTGTATAGCTTTCTCTTCTTGTTGTAACAACCTAGCAAGCTCTACAGGTACTTCACAATCGTCCTCATTTCCATCTTCAGCTTGATAGATCGGATTCTCGAAATTATAATTGGCAATAGTAGAACTGTTATCAACAGGATCTAGAGTGGATGAGGATCTGCATTTTAGTGATGTGGGTGTGTGTAAGAACACATAGCTGATAAAACAAAAATAAAAGAAAAGAAAGACAAGGAACACCATATTTACGAAAACGAAACGTCCACTGAATTTTATTGAATGAAGTATGCAAATGAAATGACATCCCGAAACAAGCATACCATTGTGCCCCGGGTAAGGCACAAGGCTTAAGAGTTTAATTGTTCAAAAATTACAAACTTTAAAAGTAACAACACAGTAATAGTATTTACTCCTGACTAAAGGAGATAGGAATAACATCTTCAGCTTTCCAATTATTGATCCCAGCACCCACAGTGGGAAAAATCCAAGCATCCAAGTTATAATCTTCATCATAGTCACCTACAACATTGATCTGATCTTTCATAATCCCCTGATTGGTGATACGAACAGCACGAGCACGACGAACAGCTTTCTGGGACTCTGCAGTGAAACCCAAACCAAATTTGTCAGACTTATAAGGGATGTCAGGAAGCTGACCCCAAATAGTACAACCACCTTCATCCACCACAACTCTAGCATCCTTGAGGGAGGCCATTGTAGGAGGGACTCTGGTGACCACAGGAACTTTCTTGACAACAGGAGGAGCTTCATAATTATTAACAACCCAAGGAACTACTTCGAATGTCTGGCACGGAGTTTCAACATATTCACCTTCCACTTCGAGATATTTAAATGTGTTCACATGGCTAATCATATATCCTTCCTCTCTGTAAACAGTAATAACCTTTCCTTCTACCGGATATCTCAACTTCTGATGTAAAGTAGAAGTCACAGCACCTGCCCCATGGATCCAGGGACGCCCAAGCAAACAAGAATATGACGGACGAATATCCATTACATAAAAAGTAGCATTGAAGACCTGAGAACCCACTTTTATTGGGAGATCAATTTCTCCATGCACCACTCTTCTCGAGCCATCAAAAGCCTTCACCACTATATTACTGGGTCTCAACACAGCATCTTCGGGACTAAGCTTATTCAGAACTTCTTTGGGTAATACATTCAGCGAAGAACCATTGTCTATTAACACATGTGACAGGGTAGTGCCCCTACATTCAATAGAGATATGTAGAGCCCTGTTATGATCCCTCTTGGCAGGAGTCAAATCAGCATCGGAGAAACCTAACCCATTATCATAGGTGAAGTGTGCAACACAATTTTCAAACTGGTCCACAAATATTTCATTTGGTACGTGAGCAGTCTTCAAAAATTTTATCAAGGCTTTGGCATGAGCCTCAGAACACAACAGTAAAGACAACATGGAAATCTTGGAGGGAGTATGCCCCAATTGATCAACAACATCATAATCACTCTTGCGAATGATCTTTAGTACTTCTTCCATCTGCTTAGAAAGATCATCAGCAGCTGGCACATCAGTTTGTATAGGTTCAATAACAGGACTTTTGCCCCGAGCATCAGCAGTAGAGGTAGTAACTGGAGTAACTGTATTCTTGGAGGTAATTGGAGGAGAGAAAACTCTTCCACTTCGTGTGATCTTACTAGATCCAGCAATATTATCAACATCCAGATTTTCACCAACAATAGGTGCATCAGCCAAGGATTCCTGCTTAACACCATAAATATAAACATCGGAGCCATAATGCCAAGGCACCGCCTTATCAGAAGTATATGGAATAGGACCCGGAGTGGTAATGATCATAGGAGCCACTCTAGCTTCAACAACAATCTTCACAGGGCCTTCAACAGTAATTTTAATTGGACCCTTACGAGTGATTTTTACAGGTCCCTTGGAAGTAATCCTTACTGACACTTTATCAACCATATCCACCTCTTCAACCTTCACACATTTAGTTATATGTTCAACCATGCTTTCTACAGAAGGTGTCCTCTCAAACAATATTATGTAATTGTCCATGAGGCGTTGAATTCCGTCCTTCAACTTCCAGCAACTATCCGGTTTATAAGCACAATAGAAACAATCTTCATCACAACCTGGAAAGAACCCAGCTTGTACCAACTTCTTCTTGATAACAGAAAATAGTGTAGTCACGTCTGCAACTGAGGAAATACGTGAAACTTCATCAATGGAATTGACAGTCTTTTCATGATTTGGCATGGGAGCAATAATCACATTTGGAGTACCCGGAGGGTCAAACTCAATCTCTCCAGCATCAATCATATCTTGAATTTTATTCTTCAATATCCAGCAACTATTGGTATCATGTCCCTGACAATTTGAATGATATGCACATCGTGCATTAGGATTGTACCTGGGAGAGGTAACATTGGGATTATGAGGAGGGTCCTTCAAAGTGATGAGTTCACCCTTCAACAAGTGTTGCAAAGCTTGGGCCAGTGACATGTTGAGCTTGGTGAACTGTCTTCTAGGCCTCTGTTGATTGCCCTGTGGCAACTCTAGTGTTGTAGGAGTTGGATTGGAGATGTGAACTGCACTCACAGATTGGTGCCTCCTATTATGACCAGGTTGACCATAAACAGCATTCGACTCTTTCTTCCCACTAGGGGGCTTATTTGTAGTACTAGATGAAGAAGCACCCACTTGGATCTTGCCACTCCTTATACCACTTTCTACGCGCTCTCCTGTCATTATCAACTCAGTGAAGCCAGATGATGAACTTCCAATGAGATGACTATAAAAAGGACCATTCAGCGTACACATGAACATATCCACTAACTCTCTGTCAGTTAGAGGAGGTTGCACTCTACCAGCTAAATCTCTCCACTTCTGGGCATACTCCTTGAAATTTTCTTTAGCTCCCATAGACATGCTCTGTAGTTGCATGCGAGTAGGGGCTAGATCAGCATTGTATTGATATTGCTTATAAAAGGCCTCAGCAAGATCATTCCAATCACGGATGTTGACACTCTCCAACTGATAATACCATTCCAAATGAGCTCCAGACAAGCTCTCCTAGAAAAAATGGATCCACAACTTCTTATCAGCAGTATGGGGTTGGATTCTCCTGACATAGGACCTCAGATGCAGCTTGGGACACGAAACACCATCATATACTACAAAAGTAGGAACCTTGAAACCGATGGGTATAACTACCCCAGATATCAAACTCAAATCTTCAAAATCCAGCCCAGAAGACTTTTTCAATTCCATAGCATCCATTCTATCCACCAGCATCTTGAACTTATCTTCATTAGGATCATGATAGTAGTTAGCTTCAGAATCAGAGTCCCCCATAGTGTTGTGGAGACTGCCTCCCTCTTTCTCAGACTCTTCAGACTCATAATCTTCAACTTGTTCTTTGGTCTTGACAGGACCTCTGAACCTTCTTCCCATGTTGATTAGGCCCCCTGACCTTCTAGTCTTCTTGGTCTTCTTGGCCAGCAGTGTCTTCAATTCATCCTGCCCTTTGGACAAGTTCAGGATCAATTCTTGAAACTGTGCATTTTGTGCCTGGAGATCTTTAACTGTTTGTTCAAGAGCCATTGCTGAAATAAACAGCGAGAAGATAAGAAACCTGTACATAAGAAACCTGTGATGCAATGATATGGTGTATAAATGCGTATGCAATGTTTTCAAGGACCGCAGGATTTAAATTTGCTTAAACAATCAAGAAAGTAACTTTTATTAGTAATAAATTTGTTTGCCCTTTGGGCTTACAATAAAAATGAAAATAAATACAAAAGATGGGGTTTTAAGTCTCCCATGGACGTTTCCTCTTTGTGTTGAGGTATGAGTTGAGATTCCGCTCCTTATGAAGTTGCTTTGTTAGCTCCAGGATTCTTTCTTGACTTGCTTTGTAATGAGTCTTGAAAGTATCCCTTTGCTCTTTCAACTGGATCCAGGACCTCTGTAAGTCTTCCATGTCAGTGGGCATGTCTGGGTGAAGGATGGTATAAGAGGTATCTCCTTCAGCAACAGGCTTCATAGTAACTGGCAGGATGGCAGGATATGGCATCATGAGACTCTGAGCACGAGATCGCACCCATCTGAGGTAAGCTTCCATAGGAATAGTGTACTTGGGCTCCAGAGTCTTGCTGTCAACCTTGTTCACTTTTCCCCATGCTCGTATAAACCTCTGACGGTAACCTTGAAGATCGTTGTCGTAGTCAAACACAATACCCTGAATCAACATGTCATGAGGACCATCACTCCGAGCGTAACCAAACTGTTGTAAAGCCAAGGAAGGGTTGTAAGTAATGCCTCCTCTTATGCCTAGAAGTGGCACATTAGGAAACTCTCCACAACGGTCAATGATAGTAACACTCTCCATGGATCTGGAGCACCAATGAATATCTGAATGAGAGAGTGACATGATTCTCTTGGACCATCTGAACCCTTGTTCATTCTTCATCACTGATCGAGGGAGGTGAGAAATAAACCACCTAGATAACAAAGGTATGCAGCACATCAAAGTTCCTCGTGCCTTTGTAGTACGAGTATGAAGAGAATGCAGAATGTCTCCAAGTAATGTAGGCACTGGATTGTGAGTCAGGAATATGTTGATGGCGTGAACGTCTATGAACTAATCTGGATTGGGGAACAACACTAAGCCATAAATCAACAAGGCTAAAATCTCCTCAAAAGCATCATAGCTCATAGCCTTCAAGAATACTTGAGCCTTCTCTATCAACACCTTAGCAAGAATACCCTTAACTCCGCTTCTCGTTTCTAGAACAATGTCTGACTTCTTCAGATGTAGATTGCAGCAATAACCTCAGGTTTAGGCTCTTTTTCCAAGCCTGTGAATGGTTTCTGATCAAGTACAGGTATACCCAGAAGTTTGGAGAACTCTTCCATTGTAGGAACCAGCTGATAGTCAGGGAGTGTGAAACAGTGATGTTTAGGATCAAAGAACTGAAATAAGACACTCATCATATCTTCATTGAATCCTGAAGTGACTAGATCCAGTAGGTAACCATGTCTTTTGATGAACTGAGAGTTTTCAGAAACTTGGGAAACCAATTCCTTAAGCTTAAGAGGTATTCCTACAAAGTTGATCCGGATAGTATTCCTACGATCTGAAGCCATGACCTGCAACAAAGAACAAAGATAAATCCTTTGGTCCTTGAAATGGTTAGTGAAAATGCTATGCTTATGATGCATGATGATGCTATGATGTTATGCTCAATCACAAACATGTGGCACACACAAACAAGTCACACAATATCCCTAGGTTTGAAGCTTGCATGAGGTTTAAAGGTAAATACCCTCCCCTGAAGTTTAGTTGGTTCATCCTGTCCTATAAAGTAACTAGGTTCTAAGGGATCTCAATATCATTGATCCTTCACAAGGGTGGTTGTTCAGTAGGTAACTTACTTGCCAACCAAAACTCTCCAAGTTTAGGATCTCAATGAGCGTAGCATCGAGTATCAACCAACTTCAGTCTTCACCAAAGCCGATTATATCACTACTTTCTAAAGGCCAAGATGGGATAACTAGGGTTCTAAAAGTCAGTTAGTGTATTGACAACATATGGCAGCCTCATATTATCCTCAACTTTACTTAAGGAACATAAGCACCAACCAAGAAGTCACACTAACTATGGCCACCAGATCAACCATATCGGTATACGCCGTACAGTTTCCTTGGTCTATTGCCATTTACCTAAGGTACACTAGATCCGGGTTAGGATCTTTCACACATAAGAGCACCCAACAGATAAGTATAAAGTAAACAAGGCAAACAATTTTAAAGTGATCTAATTCCTAAGGGTACCCCTCTTTTATTAAATCCCCAGCAGAGTCGCCAGTTCTGTAACACGGTGGGAGAACTGACTTTAGTTAAATGTTGCGGATAGCAAGAGTCGCCACCGACTTTTATTTTATCCAAAGGAAAGGGCATAAAAGAACAGGAAAGACCTTAAAAGATTTTTGGGTTCGGGGGGTAGGTTATGTAAAGGGAAGGTGTTAGCACCCTTTATATCCATGGTTATCCATGGGCTCTTAGTTACTTAGCTCACTTTAAATTGTTTTGAGAAGTGTAGTGTGTAATTAAAAATTTTCTTAAGTACTTTATAATGATCCTTGTACGGATATATATATAAAGACTTTGTTTTGAAAATTGTTTAAAATGTAAAGTGTTTTTGAAGTGTTTTGGAAAAAGGTGAGCAAGTACATAAGAGGAACTTACCCTAAGTTAAATCTTTTCTGTTCTTAAATATCCTTTAAGTGGTAAGACTATCCCTATTATTAAGGAATAGGTAGTCATTACCTTGGATGTTGTAAGGGACATGTAAAGGGACATCTGTGTTTAGGCAACTCTAAGGTGTCTTAGCAATACGAAGGGACTTATCATCTTTTATTCGAAAGGGACAAGATCATTTACGAAGGCAACATCAAAGGGACTTGATCTTATAATCGTAAAGGGACAAGATGATATTAATGAGAGAAGGGACTTTTCTTTATACACCTTACTTGACCTTTTATTTAGGCAACATGAGAAGTATCCTTAAGAATGTGAGATGGCGATCCAAGATCGACTTACGTGTGTGCGTGTACAAATTTATAATATTTATCTTAAAATTAGTGATCTAAATTCAATTTTAAGTACAAACATGTTTACACTCCCTATTTTACTAACCATAGCAATTTAAATAAATAATAAAAGTTCTACAACTATTACATAATTTACACAATTACATTATAATAATAATAAAATAATTTAAATAAATAAGCTTATAATAAATAAATAAATAAATAGGTTAGTAATAATAAACAAAAATAAATATAAGAAAAAGAAGTTAGCACAATAATATAATAAATTAAAAGTTCAAATTTAAATAAATAATTATTTTTTAAGATTTTTTAGGAAAAAAGAATAAATAATAATAATTATATACCTATAAATATGATTAATAGTTTAATTATATATACATATTATAATTAAATAGGCATAAGAAATAAAAACTATAAAATAAAATTAGGGTTTTTAATTGTTTAGAAAAATAAATTAGAGTTAATTACTTAATCTAAACCTAATTACATTATTTATAAAAAAACTACACATAATAATAATATAAACAAATTATAAAATAAATATGCATAATTAAAATTTATTACATAAATTAAAATTTATAACATAATTAGGGTTTATGAAGTAAATTAGGGTTTATATAAAAAATTAGGGTTTTGTATTTAATAAAACAATTTATTTACTAAAGTATGATAATTATACATATATACATATTATGAAATAAATACAAATAATTTAAATTTTTTTAAGAAAGTAAATTATGATATTTTAAGAATATGAAGAAAGTATTTTAATGGTATTTAGAAAATATTTTTTATAATTTATATTTACTAATTTAAATAAAATAGAATTAAATATAAGAAAATAAATTAAAAGAAGAAAAAAACAAAGAAATTGACAAAAAAGCAAGGACCTGGGATTTGAACCCAGGTCCTGTACCTGCCAAGGATGTCCCATAACCAACTGAACTGCGCGCGCCATGTGACTTCTTTGTGAATCAAATCAAACAAATAATAAATCTGGAAAATATCATGAATTGTAAAAAAGATGGGAAACCTGGGGATCGAACCCAGGAACAACTGCTTCCAAAACGCGCCTATAACCACTGGGACAAGCCATGCGCTTGTGATATTGAATAGCTCCAAGTCATTATATTTTAATCCTGCCAAAATAAATGACAAAGCACAAAAAATTTCCCTCAGCCAGGATCGAACCTAGGTCTTGAAGGTCATTAACGCGCATACTTACCACCAGACCAGACATTACTAATTGAAATTATAATGAAACAAAATTGTAAAAATATTAAAACAGATTTTTGAAATTACAGATGGCGCCAAAAGCCATCGTCTTCTACCTCCAGCCCTGTGAAATTTCCTGCGAAATTTCATAGGGGTTTTGCTACGAATTTATTCGCAGGAAATCCTATGTCCTTGCCAACCTGTAAAACATGCAAAATTCGTCCAAATTGACCGTTTCAATGGATTACCCAGGTCTTATATGATTCAATTTTGTCAATTAACATCATTTATATAACTTAAACCGTAAATCCCTAAAACGAATTCTGAAACCCTAGCTATGGTGAATCTTGATACCTGCATGGAAAACTCAATTAAACAGCCCAGAATCAATCTATGGTTCATCACAAACATCATCAAACAATCAAAAATGGATTAAAACAAGCAAATCAATGAAATCGAAAAACGAAAATAATCTTGAAGAACATGATCCGGTTATGATGATTTGGAATGCTTTGAATGATGTAAGTGACTTAGACATGTTCAATGTTCACTGGAGAATGCATTGCAACCTTTAGAATGCCTTGATATTCTCTCAAACTTCAAAACCGAATTTCTCTTATGGTTGAAAATTTTCACTTTTGATTTTGTCTTTGGAGGCAGAAATTTCGTGTGTCCTCATTGGCAATGTGTTTAGGTATATATATGGATTGAATTAGGTCAGAAATATGCTATCACTCTTTGGATTTTTTGGATGTTTGAAGATTGGAAAAGATATGTCATAAAACTTGATTATTCTTTGATATGAACTTGCTATTTTAAGACAATCTTCATAATTTTTTGTATCAATTAAATCCAATTAACTTTTATGACATTCTAGAAGCAAAATATTTTTAAATCTTCATCATTTTATATTTTATTTGAATTTAAAATGATTTTTAATATAAAAAATCATAATAAATAAAAATAAAATGAATAAAATTATGAAAATATTAAATAAATTTCGTGCATGATGTCATAGAACACATTGGGTCACAAAAAATTCAGCCCATTTGAAGAATTATGGTTTTAAGACCCCTTTTACTTCATAAACCACTCAAAAATTTCCCAACTTTGCAAGGGCACAAATCCTTCAATTTTAATACTATGAGGGTGTTCTTGGACATTTTGGAAAGCTTAAAGAGTCCTCTAACCAACCCCATTGGTTTCATGTCCATATCTTTTACCATTTTCAAGTTATGCTCTTTTGAAGTTGTTGACTTTTTGTTGACTTTCAAAAGGACCTATAATGTCTTAGCTCATACCTTCCAAATGAAGCATTTCTGGGCTTGGCTTGTGAGATACAAAGTTGTAGAGAATTCAATTTCCTTCAAAATGAGCTTTGGATGGAAAACATTTGATGAAGCATGTGAAAGTTATGGCTGGTCAAAGTTCAGTTGACTTTTCCTATGAAAACCCTAATTTAGAAACTCCTGATTCTTGATGATCTGAAATCTCCTTGATGAATCATGATCAACCCTTGATCAAATGATGAATTTTACTTCATATACTTGATGTTGGCAAAAAATCATGAAGTTTGACTTTGGTTTGACCACAGTTTGACTTTTTAACCGCTTTGACTGATTTTAACCTATCTGATCATCTGACTGAGCAAACCTTTGGGAAAAGTCTTGAAACTTGTCATGGGGATTCTTAAACACATATAAGATGTTATGAAGCTCACTTGAAGTATTGGAAGTCCATTTATCCTGATTAAAGTCAAAATCCTAGTTTAGGATGCATTGCTTAGGAGGATGCATTGTCTGAGGGAAATGTCAAATCTTCTGACTAATTGTGATCTTTGTGAACCTCATGAGATGTCTTGTGAACCTTGTGAACCTCTTAGTACACAAAGTCTTGTCTTGTGAGGGCAAATTTTGGGGTGCAACAATGAGCAAAAGAGTTTCATCCTTATGAGCTAGCAAATGGCCAAATAAAGGCTAAATCCAACTTCATGAAGATCAAAACAAAGGGAAGGGATCATAATATCTAAGTCCAAAAATCTCCATTCTAATGCCAAGGATAGTAACCAAAAGTCCTCAAATTAAAGTCACAAGTCCTTTAGAGGTTTAATCCTTTATTATTTTTTTGTGTCCAAATGGACAAAAGGAAAATCAACAAAAAAATAAGAGCAAATAAAATAAACATGATATGGATGAATAAAGCAAAATAGAATAAAAGGCAATAAAAGTGCAAGAAATTAAATGTTAGTAACAAAAAGAAATTAAAGTGCAAGAATTTAAAATATTAATAGTAGTAATAGTATACTAATATTTACATACTAATGGTATGGTGAACTTAATCAACCACAACCAAAAGAGTAACCAAAATCGAAAGGCAACCGGATCCGCTTAGCATCTTACACTATAGCGATTAATCAAGGCAAACCGAACCGAATTCAATGAAATTTGAAAGGAGATTGGGAGACCCAAAGCACCTATGCATCAAACATTCATAAGTATCGATTCTTAATGCAATATGATTAACCACTTTGGGATTAGGCGATCAACAAGAGATCCGGTCCACGAAAGTGCAAGTACCCAATTAGATTTTTATTCCGAAGTCGGGACACATTTAGGTCTATGTTAAGCAATCGCTGAGTAATTTACGAAGTACTTACCCTACAAATGAGGCCGGCCACCACCAATTAAGGTGCATAATATTAGTGCTAATGCATGCGAGATAAACGATATGTAAATCGTTATCCGGACGCGATACCGCACAAAACTAAAGATGAATACCGAATTGAGTCACACTCATAGTATTCTTCCATCCTTAAGTTCAATCACTCATCTTGGTGGATTCAAGCATGAAAATGTATCACTCATGCAAAGTACCTTAAATGAATTGAACTATCCACTTAAAGGTAGTTTTGAATTAATGAACATTAACTACTCTAATCTACACCCAAAGTTCATTGAAATTAAGGAGAAATCATTCCCAAAAGTGCTTCCCAAGGTAAAAATAAGAAGGAGGAAGAAGAAGAAAGAGGAACCAAAAAGGGGCTTGAAACAATCCAAAAAAATTCAAATCTGACTTGCGTTAACCGGTTAACGCATATGGTTAACCGGTTAACGCTGAAGCAATAGCAGAAAAAATGCAGAAAATCAGCATTGATCCATTTTCAAAATTCTCTCAAAATGTTTAATGATCATGATCTGAATTTGCACGAATTTTAAAACCAAAATACAGTAGAATCCCTGAAATCAAACAACAAATAAAGATCCAAAGGATCTAAAAATAAAGGCACCAAAGATCTACATCTTGAATGGTTGATGGTGAGTATGGGTTTGTGGAAGGAGAGGAATTACCAAAAGCTCTTCTTCAATTGAACCAAGCCAAGCTAGATCTATTGCAATTGATGATCAAAAGAAGGAAAGGATGAAGGCTTAGCTCAAGTTAATCAAGAATTCAATGTGAATTCTTGATAACTTCAAAAGAAAGAAAGTGAGCTTTTGAGAATTTTGGTGTTGGGGAAGTAATTTGCAAGAGGTTTTGTGGCTATCAAAAGCTTGTGGAAATTTTTTTCAAGGTGAATTTGGCTCTCTAAATCTTGTTGAATGAATGAAATTGTGGTCCTATTTAAAGGCCTTAGGTATGGAAATTTGGTGGAATGAAGCTTGCTTTGGTAATTTGAATTTAGGTTTGGTAATTGAAAATTTTGTGGGAAATGGAAAAGAGTGGTGATTAATGAGGGTTTATGGTAGAAAATGATCAAAGTGATGTAGAGAAATCAAAAACCAATGGATCTAGAATATTCCAAATAAATCAATGATATAAGGGTGCTGAATTTGAATAAAAAATTCAAATTTCGCACTGATTAACCGGTTAACGCATATGGTTAACCGGTTAACGCATATGGTTAACCGGTTAACGCATATGGTTAACCGGTTAACCAAGCTGAAATTTGAATTTTTTATTCAAACATGGTTGCTTGGTTGTTTCGGCCCGATTCTTTTTATGCGTTGAAGAAATGAACACATGAACCTTGGAAATCCTTTGAATGAATCAATTAACTTGGGAAATCCTTGATCAGATAAAAATTTGAATTATTTGCGGATCTACTTCGACTTGTTTCTTTGAAATTTCGCTCGAGCTGCAGGACTGCCAGTTTTGGTATTTTCAATGGTTCCTCTTCCTGAAAAAAGGTTAGCTAGAGAAAACAAAATATTTTTTTGATTAATGATTAATGATTAGTAAACATAAACAAATAAAGTAATTAAAGACAACGGCGATCCCCTGCGAGGCATAAACCTAACCCGAGAATAACCGTACAACCAGTGCGATCTTGTTTGCATGCAAAATGTATATGAAAAATGCAAAGAAAACTTAGGGCAAAAATTAGGGTGCAACATCCTCCCCTTAGTCTTTTACCTTTGAGTCTCCTTGAGTCTCTCCTCTCATCTCATAATCAAGGCTAAACAGTTAAATCTTTAGGACTTTGAATTAGGGTTATGCCTGCATCCTTATCTTTGGATGGAGTGTATAAATTTAATCCTTAGTGTTAAATATTTAATTTGCTTACACCTTCTAATCAAAACACCTAATAACTATTAAGACTTAAGCTTGTAACTTGGGCCTTATATTAGGGTTACATCTCTTCCATTTGGTTAAGAGGGATTAACCCTAGTGTTTAATGGACAAGTCCCCCTCAAGCTAGTCTTACAAACATAAACTCCATTTCTTAATCCCACCCTTTTAATTAAAATCCACTTTAATAAAGGCTTGTTATCTAATGAATTTAGTCCCTAACCATGGATTAAGTTAAGGAGTCTTCCTCAGCTTAAGTGTTCTCATATATCATCCTTCTCTTAGGATGGTGTAATGAGTTCACTACTCCCTGATTAGAGATTAAACTCATTACTTAACACTAAACAAAATCCAAAAACATCTTAATAATCACAAGTAGGTTAATGATCTTAATCCTATATCATCATGGTAATTAAGTTGAGATCTTCATCTCATGCTTAAGTAGGCTCATTATCCCTAATCAGGGAGGATATAATGAGTTTACAACCCTTGATTTAGGCTTAAGCTCATTATCCTATGCAAAACACCAAAAACAATAAAAAACTGAAAATACAAAAACAAACAATAATCGTCTCCTCCGGGATTCTTTTCTCACCACACTCACTCTGAAAAAGAGAACTCGCTTCTCCTGTCTAATGCAAGACAGTTAGCACTCGAGCCATACGAGTCATACACTTGAGCATAGACAAGCAAGCAGTTCACAGCAAAATCATCCCAGTCTCTTTGAGTCGAACTACGGTATTCTGACTTCCTCATTGCATGAGAGGATACGTAGGCATAACTTAACAGTTATCGAACAAAAGTCTCTTTGTCTTCCCCTCCTTCCAACTTTCTTTCTAAGCCTCATCCTTGAGCATCTCACTCTCTTTTTGCATTGACACACTGTACATTCTTTTCTCCCTAGCTTTTTATACACAGTAAGCACATATACTACCCCTTTAAAACACCATCTAGTAAGCGTGGATCCCGTCGAGTACGACGGACAATCTGGGTGCTAATACCTTCCCAGGTCGTAACCAACCCCCTTTCTCAATTTCTATGGTTCGCAACCGTCTTATCCATACCCTTTCAGGTTTATGCAGCATTACCTTTCCTTCGGAATAAAAATGCCTAGCTGGCGACTCTATTCACCCTCAACCTCCAACCTCGCCGACCGTTAGCGTTTGCACTGGGACGAAAGTCCGGGGAGCGACAATAAGGTATGTGGAATTGAGAATTAGGGGATTTGATGCTCAGTTGTGTCGTACCTCGGAAAATACGATCCTCGCGAATGCAGTCGCGGCTGGGCTGACTTGAGAGTCGCCACCTAATTTTGATTTATTCCCAAAGAGGGAAAGGGAAAATATAGATAAAACCCGGGAAGAAAGGATAAAGACAAGGTCGTCGGAACCATTGCCTAGGTTCGGAAGTCGGTTATACAGGGGGAAGGTATTAGCACCCCCTACATCCATCGTACTCGATGGGAACCTTCGAAGTTGTCATGCACAAAAGGATGTCTATGCCTAATGAATTACTTGCTAAAAGGGGAAAAGGGTTTAAATTTTATTATCTTTCTTTAACGAAAGGGTTTAGGAATCGAATTGCACTAAAGACTATGGGTAGTTTATTCCGATCCAACAAGCCAAGCATCTTGCGACAGAATAATCGGAGCGAATAACGAGAGCTCGTAATCAACCATTCTACCACTTAAGGCTCGTGGAGTACACTTTTTCTCATATTATTAAAGTATTTTATTACCTAAGACCACTTGACGTTGGATCAAGGGTTTGGATTTAAAAGAACCATCTTGGTAGGTCGATTGCGAGGCATAAAGCGATCACGAAGAGTGCAAAATGGAGGTTAAGGGTTAAATGGTTACGCGAGATCGATTCCTAGTCCTAAGCTAACGCGGAGCCGTTGGAGCTCGAATTAAATCGAAAGCGTCAAAATATAGCTCTTTAACTATCTTAGGATCGATTCAATGTTAGAATAAATCTATGAGAAGTCGAGCGTCACTTTATAATCAAACAATTATTTAAATAAAAGAAATGCGATAAAAAAATACAACTGGTCTCATATTGAATTAAATAACGTCGATTTATTGAAATCGAATATTTAAATCGTTTATTATATCATCGACCATAAAAATAAAATAAAGTCGAAATAATAATAAAATAAGAGTTTGGCCTCATATTTAATTTAAATAACATCGATTTATTAGAAATCGAATATTTAAATATTTATTCATCGGCCAAAATAAAATAAATTGAGATAATGAGAAATAATAAGGAAAATAAACGCGTGGCCTCAAATTAGGGGATAACGTCGATTTAATAGAAATCGAATATCACCATTTATCATTGGCCGAAATAAGAATAAAGTCGATAAATGACAATGGATCTAAAATTAATTAGTAACCATAAAATAAAAGAAAACGGTCTCATATCAATTTGGACAACGTCGGTAAATCGAATGTCACAAATCGGATAATAATATCATAGACAAAATAATAAATATAAATAAACCAATAAATCGATAAAATAATAAATGAAAAAATAGTCGGCCTCAAATTGGTTTAGACAACGTCACAAAGTGGAATGTCAATAAACCATATTTTTATCATAGGCCCAATAATAAAATAAAATAATGAGAAAATAATGAAATCTGTATCAATTTAATGGATAACGTCGATTAAATAATCGAATATCTCATTTTATCATTAACCGAATAATAAAATAAAATAACGGATAAAAATAATGAAATCGGTCTCAATTTAATGGATAACGTCGATTAAATAATCGAATATCTCATTTTATCATTAACCGAATAATAAAATACAATAGTGAATAAAATAATAAAAATCGGTCTCAATTTAATGGATAACGTCGATTAAATAATCAAATATATCATTTTATCATTAACCGACTAAATCGAATAATCGATTAAATAATAGCGAAAAAATAAAAGTGGCCTCATATCGGTATAGGTAACGTCGGATCGAAATGATCGAATATCAATACCTTGTATTATATCATTGGCCCATAAAATAAATAAATTAACAATAATAGATCTAAACAATTTAATTAACAAATATTAGATCTAAAAGAAATAAAATATGGTCTCATAACGATTTCGATAACGTCGGTTCAATACCGAATATCAAGAAAACGCGGTTATATCATAGACCCTATAGATATTAGAATTGAAACAAAATGCTAAGAAATAATTAAAACAAAATAAGAGAATAAAATAGAGGGAGGTACTGTTAGTTCAAAGTTGTGTGCAGAAAATAAAATGGGCTGCAACCTGATTTCTAAGCCCAAAGATCTAAATAAATAAACAAAAATATAAACAAGTATTATTGAACAAATATAAAAAAAAAAACAAAAAAAAAGAAATTTAAAGCAGATATATACGATACAAAGAGAGGACCAAACGTCCTACCCCTGTTTGCGAACTCAGAAAAACGCTGCCTCCGCAATCACGCCTTAAACCCTTCATCGACTTCTCTTCCCAACAGCGACGGTGACAGCGAATCCGAATCTGCTATGCTCGTCTTTCACTCTTCTTCGTCCTCCCCTCTCGGAATCTCGCTCTCTCTTGCTTTCGACTCCTACCGTTGGTCTCACAGCGCGGTTGCTTCGCTCTCATACTCAGTCGCCGATCTATTCTGCTTTTGCCTTCACGGACCTCACTCCGTCTCAGCTACGTCATGACGGTTCTCTCTGCTTCGTTTCATGGCTCAGCTTTGGTTCGAAGATTATGACGAAGCTTGGGTGTTTGTGAATCAGATTTTCTATTTGGTTTGGTGTTGGTTTGTTTGTTTACACTTTATGCTTCATCTCTGTTCTATTTTCGGATCATTTTCTATTTTTTTTAGGGTTGTTGTTGATGATGGTTTCTGAAAAAATGAAGGATTTGTTTGTGTTTCTGGTTTAAAGGTGATGTTTGGTCTGGGTTTTTGAATTGCAATTTGCAGATAAGGGCTTTGGATTCAGTTTATGAGTTTGGTGGTGTTTTGGTGAATAAAGGTTTATTGAAGGTGTCGTTTGGAGGAGATGGATGTTTACAAGTTTTGTTATGTGTTAATGTTCAAGAAGACCTATAACAGAGTTTGAAGAAGGTCTTTGAGGGGATATCTGCAACATTCTTTTGGTTGTCAAAACTCCTCCCTCGAGAGAGGATTGAAGGCTGTTATTTAGGGATTATGGAGGGTATAAGAGGTAGACTTGTGGGAAAAGTTTGGGCGAATTGTATTGTGCAACGAATGGTGATACCGAAAAATTATGCTGAGTGGAGGTGATATCGTGTGATGCGTTTGAAGATGCGTTGTTTATTCAAAATTGGAAAGGTGGTGGGCCACGTTTGTTGCTGAGGGAATATGTCTATGAATTGTACGGAGATATTGTGATTGAGGAGTTTGTTATGCCAAGGTGAAAAAAAATCGTACATGTGGGTCCTAACGTGTTTCCCCTTTCTCAAAGCAGCAAAATTATTCTTCGTTATGGCTTCTCCCTTTTTTTATTTTTATAAAAAAAATGGACTTTTTTTGTATGTAAATGGTTTACATTAAAAAAATGAAAGTTAACAAAAATAATAAAACTAATAATAATAATAATAATAATAATAATAATAATAAAAATAATAATAGAAAATGGAATAAAAAACAATTGAATATTGAAAAGTACTAAAAATGGACATTAAGTGAAATGGACCTAAATGGATAGAAATCAGGACTGGATGAAAGGATATGATCATAAACGGAAAAATAATTTGTACAGAAAAACGCAAAGCTCTAATTAAACATAAGACACCTCCTGATGATTATCACACATAAAACGCTGGAATTCAACCCACACTATACCCACAAATCGTCTAATAAACCTCAAACAGATGGAAAGACATTTTTATTGGATTTTTCTGAATGATAAAAGTAAATACACTGGTAGGACAAATTTAGGGTATGACAGATGCCCCTATCTAATTGCCTTGAGCCCAAAGAAGTGAACTGTCGTATGACGTTCAATTTTAGGGTAAAAGTTAATTAGATATAAGAAAAACCCAAAATTTGTCTGATGCAAAATGCAATGCGATGATGAAACATGAGACGTATGTATGGATGTAATTGCTGGGGTTTTTAAATATGAATGTGATGTGATAAGAGACACCAAGATTTTTGGGGATGATGAAATGATTGGATAAAGAGAAAACATTGAAAACGGTAAGGTAATGAAAAATTGGTTGGGAAAACAAGATGTTTCTGAAAATCTGTCTGGACGACGTAGAATAATCAGGAATACTTGGAATGAGAGGGATTAACCCTGGAGAGAAATAATGACATCCAACAATGCTTTAGATGCACAAGTACCAAACTTGGATATCAACACCCGAAACATCTAGAAGAGTACTAGATGTGGAATGAAACCAACTTATGAAGGTAAACCAAGGGAAAGATCAAATTTTTCAACGAGACATTCAAAAGAGATGCTATTTGAAATTAAGATTCATGTCAAACTTCTCAATGGGACGAACCGAAGAGAGACGGTTGAAAGAAATGTACCTAATTTCTCCATGGGATTAACTGGAGAGAGAATTTTAAAGAAATAGTATTGGACTCCTCAATGGGATTAACCGGAGAGAGAAATATAATGAGCCTCTTAATGGGATTAACCGGAGAAAGAAGTTAGAAGAACACACTTTGACCTTCTCAATGAGATTAACCGGAGAGAGACATAAGAACTTCTCAATGGGAACAACCGGAGTGAGAAATTTGAAGGAAATAAGAACTTCTCAATGGGATTAACCGGAGTGAGAAAGTTGAAGGAAGGGGTCCACGTCAAACTTCACAAAGTTTGAAGGAAAATAAAATATCCACGTCAAATTTCTTAACAAGTCAAATTTGAAGGAAAAAAATATCTACGTCAAATTTCACAATGTTTGAAGGAAATGGAGGTATCCACGTCAAATTCTCTTAACGAGACAAATTTGAAGGAAATAAGGGGTCCACGTCAAACTTAACAAAGTTTGAAGGAGAATATCCACGTCAAACTTATCAAAGTTTGAAGGAAGAGAAAATAATCCACGTCAAATTTATTAACAAGATAAATTTAAAGGAAAGAGGTCCACGTCAAACTTCACAAAGTTTGAAGGAAAAGAAAGTATCCACGTCAAATTTCTTAACAAGACAAATTTGAAGGAATGGGGTCCACATCAAACTTAACAAAGTTTGAAGGAGAAGAAAAATAAACACACGAAAGACATGGTGACAGACACGAATGCTTTGGGTAGGTGCCAAGTGAGTTGGACTTTGACTTTTAATGGTTGCCAATGGAAATTGGACTTTAAGGATTCCAAACGAAATTGGACTCTTACCACAAAGTAAGACAACAAGACCTCGGGAAATGCAAATGAACACAAAGTAAACTTCGAGCTATGCTTGATATGAAAATTTGTATGATGCAAATGGTTAATGCTTGCAAATGCAAATGCTAAGGCCACTGGGTGAGACTCTTTTGGAGAGGTACGGATGAAGCAACTGATTCCACAACGCAAGGAACTTTGCCAACTCGTCTTTGAAAGATGTTCTGAACATAACTTCTATTACAATTGTTAGAAGTATCATGAGGTTGATCCTGTTATAAGGAGTGATAAGCTTTGCTTGGGGATTCCTTGAAGTAGATTGCCCCATGTTGATTGATTCTGGAATGACTGCTTGATTGGTTGCTGGAAATGCTTGCCCCAGCGTGCGTCTCGAAAGAGATTCTCCCTGAATAACATGACCTTTGACTGTGACATGCCCCTGATAGGATCATGGGTCAAGTTTCTCAACTGTTTAAAAATTCCTTGATGATGAGTGCTTACTTGCCAATAAAATATTCATTCAAAATGTTAATTTTAATGCAACGCTCAAGAAAAAATTTGAAATCAAAATCATTATTGGAATGATATTGGTGTAAATAAGATGAATTACTGGTAAGAATGCAATGTTTATTCAGACACTCAATGTGAAAGATAATGCAAAGTGAAAGATAATGCAAAAGGTATGATACCAAAGCGAATGATTGGCAAATCTTATGGGGAGTCATTTTACGCAACCCTGTTGTAATATGCTTTCAAAACAAACCTAGCTTCAACTAGGTCTTTAAAAGGGTTGTAACGTGGTCTGGTTCCTGGTTTATGAAACAAAGGATATAAGGCTCAAAGTTTAATTTTTACCCAACCCAAACTCCATGATGATCTCCAGTCCTACGCTCAATTAACTCAACCTATACATTCCAATTATTTAGAATTGCACTGATGATGGGGGCTCAGAAGCCAAAGGATTATTGGATGGCAGTCATTGCTTCAACATAACATCTTGTTGTCTTTTTGTTGAGGATTTTGAGTCAACTCATTTTTGTCTTTGTTGAGGAATTTTAGTGACCTCTTTTGATTTGATTTGTGTATTATCCCTAACTTTTGTCTGGATTGTATCTTTGATGTTTTCAGTCTACCGGGATGCTTTTATTTTGCCTAAGTCGCCTTTTAGGTGTTGACTTAGCGGCTTTTTCTTGAATTTTTATTTGGACAATGACTGCCATTAACTTCCTTGACAATTGTGCAAAGGAAAACTTGGGCTTGAAAGCCTTATTGAAAGGTGTAAGGAATAATCCTCCTGAAATTGAATGCATACTCGAATTAATTGAGAACTACCCTGCCCCGAGTTAATATTGTGGTTTTTTTCGTGTAGAAAGAAACTCCAACTTCTAGGCTCAAAGGGGTTGACAATGGATTAACTTCCTTATTTCTCCAGTATTTGGGAGTTGAAACAATGCCTGTATATCATCAGCAAGATTTTATTTTGAAAGCATACCAATCAACAGTTTGGGCATTTCTTTTTCGTCATCCTCCTTCCAATCATTGCTTATACAATAGATGAATAAGAGAAACAATGGTATATATATTTTTGGAATTTTTTTGAAACTGAAAAGCATGAATACACACAAATATGAAGGTGAATGAATTGATTCAAAAACATGCGATGCTCATTTCATTAACATTAACATTAGAAAACAAACAAAGTTTTTAAACAAGTACACATAATACAAACAAGGAAATTAAAACTGAAAAGAAACAAGGCCTAGTGTCTAATCAGTAGCAAGGACGAGCTTTCCCGTCTGACCCACTGGCTTTAGGTAGTAACTTGTGATTCTTCGAATAAATTTTCAGCCACTTTGTTTTGGCATGGGATCCATTTCAACCTTGGGAGCCTTTCTCGGTGTGAAGGTGAGCAAGTCTCCCCTGACCAAGTCCTGAACTCGAGCTTGGAAAGCATAAACGTTCTCAATATCATGACCTACAGCTCCTTCATGGAATGGGCAATGAAGATCGGTCCTAAATCCAGGTGGAAGAGAATTTGGAGGATTGAGAGGTTTAGTGGTAACAAGACCTTTTTGGCACAAGGCGGGGAAAATCTCAGCATACTTCATGGGAACAGGATTAATAGGAGCCCTGGGCCTGGGATTACGAGTCTAATTCTGACCAATATTCCTTTGTGGATGAGCTCGAGCTGGTGGAGTGTTAACCATAGGAGCAATTGCGGCTACTTGGGCTTCACCATACTGTTGTTGCTTGTAGTAAGGTCTTCTTTCAGTGTTGACAGCATGAGTATCACCCTCTTTCTTCTTTTGAAAGTTCCCAGAGGACTTTCTTGTAGCATTAGAAGCTTCAGCACTTCCAAACTTGCCCTTTTTGATTCCATCCTCTAGCCTTTCTCCAATAGTGACTAGGTCAGTGTCGCTCCCACCAAATGAGGCCAAGTCAAATGGGGTACAGACGCGAACGGTCGGTGAAAGAGAAGAGAACACACAAGGGTGAACTCAGAAGACAAGAGTCGCCAGCTAGGCATTTTTATCCCGGAGGAAAGGTAATGCTGCATAGACCTAGAAAGATATGGATAAGACGTTTGCGAACCAGAGAGACTGAGAAAGGGGGTTGGTTACAACCTGGGAAGGTATTAGCACCCAGATTGTCCGCCGTACTCGACGGGATCCACGCTTAAAAGATTTGTGTTTTAAAGGGGTAGTGTCAGTGCAATTTGTGTACCAAAGCTGGAAAGAATGCAAGTGTCGGTGTAAAAAAGTGTGAAGTGTATAAGAGAAGTGTCAGTGTAGAAACAGGAGTGAAATGCTCAAGATAATGAGGCTAAAAGAAGAATGCTGGAAGAGGGGGAATATACAGATACTTTTGTTCGATAACTGTTAAGTTATGCCTACGTATCCTCTCGTGCAATGAGGAAGTCAGAACACCGTAGTTTGACCCAAAGAGACTGAAAGATAAATTGACTTGTGAACTACTTACTTGTCTATGCTCAAGTGTATGACCTGTCTGGCTCAGGTGCAAACTGTCTTGCATTAGACGGAAGAAGCGAGTTCTCGTTTGTGAGTGAATGAGATGAGAAAAGAATCCCGGAGGAGACGATTATTGTTTGTTTTTTGTATTTTCAGTCTTTTATTGCTTTTTGGATTTGTCATAAGTTAATGAGCTTAAGCCTAAACCAAGGGTTAGTAAACTCATCACATCTTCCCTCTGATTAGGGGTAATGAGAATACCTTAAGTATGAAGTAAACACCTCACACTTAATCACCATGATGCAGGATTAAGATCATTAACCTACTTATATTTACTTAGATGTTTTTGGTTTTTTTGTTTAGTGTTAAGTAATGAGTTTAAGCCATAATCAGGGATTTAATGGACTCATTACACCATCCTAATAGAAGGATAATAGATGAGAACATTTAAGCTGAGAAAGACTCCTCAACTTAATCCATGATTAGGGATTAACCTCGTGACAAAACAAAGCCTTTATTAAATGGATTTTAATTAATGATAAGGTTAAGAAGTGATTTTTATGGTTTGTAAGACAACTTGAGGGGGACTTGTCCATTAACACTAGGGTTAGTCCTTCTTAACCAATTAAGGAAGAATTAGAACCCTAATGTAAGGCCCAAGTTACAAGTTTGATGTCTTGATGATTATTAGGTGGATTAATTAAAGGATTTAAACACATTAAGGGTTTAACACTTAGGATTAAAGTTATACACTCCATCCTAATAGAAGGATGCAGGCATAAGCTCAATCACAAAACCTTAAAGCCTTTAGGGTTTAGTCCCTGATTATGAGATGAGAAGAGAAGACTCAAAGATGACACAAAGGTAAAAGCTAAAGGGGGACTAATCAAACCCTAATTGTTATCATGCTTGGTTATTCCTAGGGTTTATGAGGCCTAAGAGAGAAAGATCTTCAGAGAAGCCACCAGGAAAGGGACAGATGAATGGAGAAAGGAGCAAAGAGAAGCAAAACAACTTGCTTCACTTAAGAAGACAAGCTGCTTGAAGGAAGAAAGTAAGATGAACATGAATGAGCAAGCTCAATCCAATACACAAGATAAAATGCAGCAAAGATGCAAGAGAGATGAGAAGAGATTGTGAGAAGTGAAGGCAAATTCACTTCTCAAAACAACTTACCACCTGAAAAGTTAGCCAAAAGAAATGAAATGCAATGCAAATGAGATGAAATGTCATGATGCAAACCAAAGTCAGAAGCATTTACATGATGTTAATGATGCTAAGAGATGATACAAACATGAGGCAAGACATGAGAATGATCAAACAAGCACATGGATGCAGACGAAGCAGGCTTTGAACCATGAATGTATATGAAAAGGTTATGAAATGCAATGGACATACAACATGGCAAATGAAAGATGCAATGGTCAAACATGATTCTAATATGTCCTAAGATGTATTATGAATCATGTGGATGCACAAAATGTCATGGCAAGTCATTGGATGCAAGCAAATGAGAAATGGATGCAAAGGAAAGCACAAATTAGGGTTACATGCATCATGCAATGCAAAAATCCAAAACCAGAAGCAAATGACATGATAAAAAATTGAAAATGCAATCAAAGATACCCTAAACCTATACAAGCTCACTGCCCAAAGGAGGCGATCCAACTCTTAACCTAGTGAAAGTTATGAATTTCCTAAGATTCCTAGGGTTTTAAGGTACCTCATCAAGAAAAATGCCAAAACAAATTGAAAATACAAGATCAATTCAAACCAATTTTATCCTATAAACTACATGCTATGGAGGATGCAATGCAATAAGAATCATCATCCAACTCTCAATGATTAGGAAGAATGAATTTTTTAAAGTTTGAACCAAAATATTGCCTTAAAATGAATTTAATTCCAATGAAAATGATCAAAAGGCATCAAGAACAAAAAAGAAATTTGGTTTGAGAGTTGGATAATGTTTCTAAATGTTTCTAAATGCAATGTGAATTTTTTGTGATTTTTAAATACCTAAATGTATTTTTAATTAATTAATTTCCATTAACTAATTAAAAATAAACATTTAAATAATTTAAAAATGATTTTTAATGCAAAAAATAAAAATAAAAATATTTTTGGGTTTTAAAAATTAATGAAGTCTTTGACAAAATTTTTCATAATTTTTAAATGCTTTTAACTATTTTAAATAATTCGTAAAAGATAAATCAAATAAAATGAAAATAAAAAAAGAATTAATGGAGAAGTCAACAGATCCTGAGGCTCACATTCAAATGGATAGCGCGCGAATTGACTGGCGCCAGATCCTGTGGCCCAGATTCAAACTGGCCCAATTAAAATTAAAACCTGATTAATTAACTTAATGACGTGGATTAGGGCTTAATGGGGTGATCCAAGCCATTCATATGCGCGGGAGTCAACAAAAGTCAGCCTAATCTAAGGTCCAAATTCAAACTTGCTAATTAATCACACTTAACCCTAATTAAACTCAGGCGACCGGAGATAAGCTCCGGTCGTCTTCTCCGGCCATCTCCTTCACCTGAATCACTCAAAACGCATCCCCAAGACTTCCAAATCTCCAGAATCAATCCCCCAACAATGGGTAACAAGAATCCAGGGCCAAAAACAATTTATATTAACCACACATTGAGAATCGAAGAAAACAAATTCTAGGGCAAAAGTTTCAGAGCAACCCCAAATGCTCATTTCTGGCTCATTTTCAAAAATAAATAGATCCCCATGATCAGGGCAACACATAGAACAACATTCTAACAAGAAATCAGGGTTCTGGAAAATTTGTTCATCATGTTACCTGAGGTTGAGCTTTCAATCCAGGAGCTTTCTGTCTGCTTCTTTGCTTCAAAATGGCTCCAAGGATCCTCTTGATGAAGCTTTGAAGCTTGGTTGGAGTTTAGAGTGGCTGGTTTGTGAGTTTGATGAAGTTCTGTTCAGTGAGGGGTGAGAATCGTGTTTCTGATTGAGGGGGTTTCAGGGACAAATGAGGCTTGGGAAATGATCAGAGGAACATGTTGAGTGATTCTATGAAGTTTGTTTTGGTGTTTGATGCTTGTGTGATGAGTTTCGAAGGAAAGTGCATAAGAGATGAAATCTTGAAACTATGGCTTGTGAGAGAGATCAGGCTTGTGTGTGGTATGTGTTGAGTCTCATGTGGTACATGTATCACACTTGGATAGGTCAGAGGAGTTGGTGTGGCCTATGCTGATTGGTATGGGCCATTTTGTAAAAAGCCAAGTCTAGGTGTAAGAGAGGTATGGGTCAATGGCAGGCCAAGGAAAAAAGGGTGTCCTGCGCAGCAAGGATTGAGGAGAGCCATAGAATCAGTCTTGAGGACAATTAGCAAGTGGATTAGGGTTTGTGAGATGTTTTGCAACTTTCACAAAGTTTGGCCCTTTTGTGATTACTTGAAGCATAAGTCATGAAAATGGGAGGTTCTTTTGTGCAATCTGATTTTTAGGCATTGGTTTATGTTTGTGCAAAGGTTAGAAGTCCATTTGAAGTCACATTTTGCCTTGGCAAGGGGTTTTGCAACTTTGCCTCTTTGGTACAAAACTTGAAATTATGTGATTTTTCCCAACTTTGACAAGCCATAACTTTTGATTCAAAATGAATTAGAATGAGTTCTTGTACTTTTTGAAAAGGGAATGATCCATTCTACAACTTTCATGACCAAAGTTTTCTCATTTGAAGCATTTTTGGATCAAAAAGAGGAGGTTGAAAACCTTTCCCAAAATGGCAAGTTTACATTACAAGTCACTTTCCCAAAATGGCAACTTTGCAAATGGCTTGGAATTTTGCAATTTTGTGAACTTCTAACACCTTCAATGATCAAATAAAGATCATACACATTCAAAATGATGAAGAACACCCTTTGGTTGGGTCATTGGGGGCCTCAGATGCCCTGATTTTGCACTGACTTGTTCAAGAAGTCAACCCTTGATCAGATGCCTTCCCCATGGAATTTCTTCATGAAAATTGATATGCATGATCCCTACACCATATAGAGACCAATAGAAACAAGAATGACCAAAAAAATTGGAGTTATGGCCTTTGAAACCAAAACCCTAATTTTAGGTCATCTGTGTAGTTAAACCTGGCTCTGCTTCCATGCCTTCCTCAGTCCTTGTAATTCTTTGACTTTCTTGACTTGGTGAGGATATAATATGATGTTTGAACATACATAGACCCCTTTTAAGTGATTTAAGACCTTTGGAATGGCTCAAGTGGCCCAGGGATGGCTCAGATCACAAACCCTAGATGCAGATGACTTTGAATCAATGCAGTGAAGCAAAAATGCAATATGTGATGATGTGAATGAACTTATGCATATGAAAAGATCACAAGCCATGGTGTGAATGGGTGAGGGAAAATTTGGGGTGTTTACAGCTGCCCCTATTCAAGCATGAGTTAGCTGTGCAGGATGTAAGCAACGGCTTAACAGGCAAACAAGATAACTTGTGGTTGAATACCAAAGACAGTCCAAAATTTGCACTCACTAAATGAAGAAGAAAAGGGATATAGATTGTAAAAGAAAATAAAGTATATTTATAAAGTGCGGGCGACGGAGGACGACCGTCGAGCAGAGGACGACTGCTGGGGACGAAGCAATGACGGGGACGACCGACATGTTGGGGAAGATGTGGGAAATAAAGCAATGATGGGGACGGCCGACAAGCTGGGGATATAAGAGATTATGATGGGGACAGCCGTCAGGTAAAGCTATAAGACTCTCTAGGGATTATAGGTGAAGTGAATGATGGGGACGACCATCAAGCTCAAGGCATAAATGAATTAAATGATGAGGTACGGTCATCAGAGGTGAATGATGATCACCTAGCAGGGGACGGCTGCTCTGTTGGGGATAAGATGAGGGACGGTCATCTAAGGTGAAGGACGATCACCGGGCAGGGTACGGCTGCCGAAAGTATCGCGACATAGGACGAATGCCGGATAGAAAAGGTCGACGATGGGGACGGCCATTGGATAAGTATGATGAAGGACGATCATCAAGAGGTGAAGGACGATCACCTAGCAGGGTACGGCTGCTCTCGGGGCTTATCATGACATAGGACGAATGTCAGATAACCGGATCAACGATGGGGACGACCATCGGATAAAATGACGAAGGACGATCATCAAGAGGTGAAGGACAATCACCTAGCAGGGGATGGCTGCTAAGAATGTCACGACATAGGACGAATGTCGGATCAAAAGGGGTTCTAATGAATAGAGACTCCATTGGGGGTGATGAAGGACGATCATCAAAAAGGTGAAGGACGATCACCTGGCAGGGTACAGTTGCCGAAAAGGTATCATGACATAGGACGAATGTCAGATAGAAAGGAAATAGTTTATCCAGATTTGCTGGGAATTCTTCTGGGGAAGAGGTAGATACAGACGAGTATCTAAATTCAAGACCATAAGTGTTTGACACGGTGTATAGCTTAAAGATGCGGACAAGCATCCTTAAGACTATGATACGGACGAGTATCAGGTGTAACACGGTGGGAGAACTGACTTTAAGTAATGTTGCGGATAGCAAGAGTCGCCACCGACTTTTATTTTATCCATAAGGAAAGGTTATAAAAGAACAGGAAAGACCTTAAGAGAATATTTTGGGTCCGGGGGGTAGGTTATGAAAAGGGAAGGTATTAGCATCCTTTTCATCCATGGTTATCCATGGGCTCTTAGGTACTTAAGCTCACTTTAAATTGTTTTTGAAAGTCTAGTGTGTGAATAGAAAATTTTCAGAATAGTTAATAAATAATCCATGTACGGATGTGTAAAAACTTGTTTGAAAATTTGTTGGAAATTTGTTTAAGTGTGAAAAAGTTTTGAAGTGAGCAAGTACCTAGGAGTAACCTACCCTAATGTTTAAGGTCTTTCTTATTCTTTATCCTTTCCTTGGTAAGACTATCCCTACTATTAAGGAGTAGGTAGTCCTTACTTTGGATGTTAAGGGACATATGAGGGACATTCTGATTTTGAAAGCCATTGTGGGGTGTAATAAGTATTTACGAGGGACTATCATCATTTATTCCGAAGGGACTCGATCCGTAAAGGCAACCATAAGGGACTTTGATGATTTTCTTTTGAAAGGGACTTGCTTTATACACCCCACTTGACCATTATTCGTAGGCAACCTGAGGGATAACCTTAGAAAGTGAGACGGCGATTAAAAATCGACTTACGTGTGTGACGTGTTTAATTTAATTATCTTATGATTAAAAATGATCTAAGTTTATTTTTAAATAAAATACATATTAGCACTCCCTAATTACTAACCATAGCAATAATAATTAAAATGTTAAAATTTACATCCGAGAAACAATTACAACATTATAATAATAATAAATAAAATAGCAAATTAAATAATAAGCAATAAATAATAAAAAGCAAATAAGGGGTTAGTAAATATAATAAAAAATAATAAGGTTAGTGAGAACAAAATAATAATAGGAATAATAGAAAAAATATAAGATATAATAATAATATGGTTAGTAAAAATATAATAATAAAAAAAACAAGGTTAGTGAAAATTATAATAAGCAAAAGTTAGTAATAATAAATAATCAAAATTATAATAACATGATAAAAAAATTTTTATAGAGATTTTGACTTGAAACTATTGAATAATTAAGGAATTATAGTAATATTTTTATGTACAAATTACTAAATTATTTCTAGACATATATTAAAAATTATTCATACAAAAAATATTTACATATTATATGGAGAAAACAAATTATAATTATATTTACAAAATATTTTAAACATGCACAAAAGTATAATTATTTAAATTGTCATATAATAAAAGAAACATAATTTGAATTATAAATTTACAAATAAGTTATAATTATTTTTAAATAAACATATACAATAATAATCATAAATTAAACAATTAGGTTTTAATAAGTATTTAGAAAAAATAAATTAGGGTTTGATTAAAAAATATTTTTAGGGTTTTTAAAAATTAGGGTTAACTTATATACAAAATTTATTTTTAACTAATTATATAAAATTACCTTAACTAATATAAATTATACAAATAAAAATTTAAATTAAAAAAAAAAGAATCAAGAGCTTTATATTTTTTTTAGAAAATAATTTTAAGGATTGGAATATATAATATATACATAATATCATAATATAATAATAAAATTTGATTATTTAAACTAATTAAATTACAAGAAAGAAAATAAAATAAAAAGAAAGACAGAAAAGGAACCTGGTGGGATTTGATCCCAAGACCTCACACCTGCAAGCAGCAACAACATCCACTGGGCCAGCCAGGCGCAGGTGACAACAAAGGCAATCCACTTTGTTTTGTGCCTTAAACCAATAAACCAGGAAAATTATGAGAAAAACAAAAGGCCTGGGGGTGGTTTTGAACCCAGGACCTTATAGTTAAACATGCGCACGCTTTACCACCTGGCTGGGAGAGCCTACCTGATGACCAAACCACTAATAACAATAATATATTAAACACGCATCTTAAATTGGAAAATATCAAAAAAACTGCTGGAAGCAAGATTCGAACTCGTGCCTTCAGACCTCATATGCGCGTCTCCTACCACTGGGACAAGCCACTGCTTGTGATAACTGAATAATAAAACAAAATAAAATATGTTATTCTTAATTTGAATTTTGGAACGCGCGGGAGACTTCATCTTCAACCTCAGGATGTTGAATTTAGCTGCGAAATTTGTTGCAACATTTCCTGCGATTTTTCCTGCACCTTAAAAACCTACGAAATTCAAACCATTATCAAACAGCATGATTTCATCAAATTGAGGACACCTTGAGACTCCTTGCAACCTGCACAGTCCAATTTCATCAACCAAATTCATTTATAATGCGTGAATCCAATAACCCTAATTTGAAGGTCCAAACCCTAATATGGCATCTCACGGATTTCTTATGGTTTCTTTAGTTTCTTTGCCCAGAATCGTTCTATACACCATCACAAACAATATTAGATCAACAAAATTCATTAACACACAATGAAATAACACAATCGAAAAAATCAAAAGCAAGAACAACTATGGTTCGGGTTACACAATATGCCATGATATTGATGCGTATGAGTGGTCATTCATGATCAGGAAAGCCCAAGGAAGCTTGCTATGATCTTATTTTACCTTTAAATGTCTTGTAACTCAAAATTCGAATCTCACTTTTCTTATGAATTTTTGAACTATGAACTCACCTTTGGCTGCTGGAAATTCGTGAGCTAGGGTTATGCTTATGCTTGATACTTATATGGGAGTAATTTAGGTCAGAAATATGTAGTCATTGTGTGAAGATTTGATCCAAAAATATTGAAAAAGATTATGGTGTAAAAGTTCAAATATTTGATCATGAATGCTTGCTATTTTTGGAGAGATCACATGATTTCATTCCTCTTTGACTCTAATCACCAATTATGAAATTCTAGAAGCTTTATCCAAATAAAATCTTTAATTTTCATATTTTATTTATATTTAAAATGATTTTTAATGATTTAAATCAAAATAAATAGAAATAAAAATAATAAAAATTAGATTTTAAGTGGTTTGGGTCGTGCATGGTGTTAGTGTATGGATTGGATCACAACTTGGGCAGCCCATTTGGAAAGAAGTGATTTTAAACCTCCATTTTCAACATAAACCATCACAAAATTTCCCAACTTTGCAAAGGCACATCTCCCTCATTTTTAAAGGTATGAGGGTGTTCTTGGACTTTTTGGAAAGCTTGAAGAGTCCTCTAAACAACCCCATTGGTTTCAGGTCCATATCATTTACCAATCTCAAGTTATGCCCTTTTGAAGTTGTTGACTTTTTGTTGACTTTTGAAATGACCTATAATGTCTTGGATCATATCTTTCAAATGAAGCATTTTTGGGCTTAACTTTCAACATCAAAGTCGTAGATAATTCAATTTCCTTCAAAATGAGCTTTGGATGGAGACTTGGTGATGAAGTATGTGAAAGTTATGCCTGGTCAAAGTTCAGTTGACTTTTACTGAGGAAACCCTAATTTAGAAACTCCTGATTATTGATGATCTGGAATCTCCTTGATGAATCATGATCAACCCTTGATCAAATGATGAATTTTACTTCATATACTTGATGTTGGCAAAAAATCATGAAGTTTGACTTTGATTTGACCACAGTTGACTCCAGTTTGACTTTTTAACTGCATTGACTGATTTTGACTTATCTGATCATCTGACTGAGCAAACTTTTGAGAAAAGCCTTGAAACTTGACATGGGGGTTCTTACACACATATAAGATGCTATGAAACTCACTTTAGGTATTGGAAGTCCATTTAGCCTGATTAAAGTCAAAACCCTAGTTTTGGATGCACTGCTTAGGAGGTGCATTGCCTGAGGGAATTGTCAACTTCTTTGACCAATTGTGAACTTTGTGAACCTTGTGAACCTTCATAAAATGTCTTGTGATACTCATGAGAGGTATTGTGAAGCTTGTGAACCTTGTGAACCTCATGAAGTGGCTTTGTAGACCTTATGAACCTCAAGGAAGTTTTGTAATCATTGTGTAACTTGTGAACCTTGTGAACCTTCAAGAAGTAACTTGTAGACTTCCTGAACTTCATGAAAGGTATTGTAAATGTTGAGAAGCTTGTGAACCTTGTGAACCTTCAAGAAGTGACTTGTGGACTTCATGAACCTCATGCAAGGTTATGTAACTGTTGAGAAAACTTGTGAACCTTGTGAACCTTCAAGAAGTGACTTGTAGACTTCATGAACCTCATGAAAGGTTATATAGGCATTGAGAAACTTGTGAACCTTGTGAACCTTCTTAGAACACAAAGTCTTGTATTGTGAGGGCAAATTTTGGGGTGCAACAGCTGCCCCTGTTCAATTTTCTGAAACCTGAGGGGTTAGATTGGTATATTTGCCAGTCGTAACCTGGAAGGTTGAAGGGGATTGAACACAAAAGCCCAAAAATTTGCACTCACCAGTGCATAGAGTGATATTGATGGTTGGTTGAACATGATTGAGTGGGCTTAAAGATGCCACTAGGAGAAAGTTCTTCAGCAATATAATGAGAGCTGTCAGGAGTCTGGAGTAATACTGATGTAACAGCATGTCTTCATGAGGATAGAGCAATCAATAATGATAACCCTAAAGCAGTCTTGAAGAAATAATATGATTTCAGGAGGATAGAGCAATCAATAATGATAACTCTAAAGCAGTCTTGAAGTAATGATATGACTCCAGGAGGATAGAGCAATGGATAGCTCTAAAGCAGTCTTGAAGTAATGATATGACTCCAGGAGGATAGAGCAATGGATAGCTCTAAAGCAGTCTTGAAGTAATGATATGACTCCAGGAGGATAGAGCAATGGATAGCTCTAAAGCAGTCTTGAAGTAATGATATGACTCCAGGAGGATAGAGCACTGGATAGCTCTAAAGCAGTCTTGAAGTACTGGTTTCAGGAGGATAGAGCAATGGATAGCTCTAAAGCAGTCTTGAAATAATAATGTGATTTCAGGAGGATAGAGCAATGGATAGCTCTAAAGCAGTCTTGAAATAATAATGTGATTTCAGGAGGATAGAGCAATGGATAGCTCTAAAGCAGTCTTGAAATAATAATGTGATTTCAGGAGGATAGAGCAATGGATAGCCCTAAAGCAGTCTTGAAATCATAAGAAGCTTATCAGGAGGATAAAGTAACCTTGAGGTGACAATAAAGCAGTCCCAAAGAAGCTCATCAGGAGGATAAAGTAACCCTGAGGTTACAATAAAGCAGTCCCAAAGATCATAAGTTTGTTTGTTGGATGATTAACCTGAAACAAGGTAGCTTTCTGTATAATAACATTAGTTTATGCTTTATGCATGCATGTATGATATGATGCACTTAGATAATGTACTATATGTCTATGGATATGTATGCTATGGTATGATGTAAATGATGTATGTATGATATGATACTGCCGAAAGCGTCTGGATATCTTCATATAACAACTGCTGGCCAGGGAAAATAAATCCCGATTCGCTACTGAAGAATATATAACCCTCCTTCTGCTGGGGATAACAGGGTATAGATAACCTCCCGTCTGGGGATAGCAAGGTATATATAACCTCCCGTTGTTGGGGATAGTAAGGTATATATAACCTTCGTCTTCGTTTGATAGTAGGATAAGTATAACATCCCGTCTTCGTTCGTCGTACCCTTATTGGAAAGTACTTTCCCGAATATCCGTATGAGGATAAAAGAGATGGATATAACTTCCAGGGGAGATGGGACTTTATGAAGATGGATTTGTCCTACTGAGGGATTTGTAACTGTTTTGTAGAGATGAACCGGCGAAGCTTCGTTGAAATCCTTCCCTCGTTCGTCCTTAGTAAATACTATTACTGCATTTTCATGCATTTCTGGTAAACATTAATCATATTAAAAGCATACATGCATTTCTGGTAAACATCAATCATATTCAAAAGCATACATACATTCAAACACAACCAATGGACGTTTCGCTTATGTAAATAGGGTAAAAGTAAATCTGGATTTAAAAGATGGAATTTATTTATATCAAAAAGTGACCCATACACGGGTAAGTTTGTACAAGGAGACATAAACCCTAGTAAGAGGATTTTGTCGTACAGTTTTACAAAAGAAAATCAGCTATGTGGGAAAACAATCCTATTGAGTTTCAATTCTACTATTGCCATTCAAGTATCTCATCTTCTTGCTGTTGAGACGGAAACGATTGGATTGAGCTTTATCTGTTCGAGCTTGAATAAGTAGTACAACTGGTTGCAGTTTCATGAGTGATCCAAACGAGACATAGTCATACGCTTTAGTCCCTAACTTTTGCCTGGATTGCCCTTTCAGGTTTTCAATCCACCGGGATACCCTTTTTTGCCCAAGCCGCCTTTTCAGGTTTTCGACTTGCCGGGTGTACATCTTTTTTATATATATCCCTAATTTTTGCCCAAACCCTTTTGGTTTGCCGGGATGCCCTTATTTTTGCCTAGGCCTGTCAACCTAGCGGGTCTCTTTTTATGCGTAGTATTTTTTAACTATGTCTGCGTTTACAGGCTGTGGGAAGTCTTCACCATCTATTGTAGTCAGTATCATGGCACCTCCTGAGAACACTGTCTTGACTACAAATGGTCCTTCATATGTTGGAGTCCACTTGCCCCTAGGATCACTCTGTGGTAATATGATACGCTTGATTACCAAGTCACCAGCCTGATATACCTTTGGCTTAACCTTCTTGTTAAAAGCTTTGATCATTCTCTTCTGGTACATCTGGCCATGACAAACTGCTGCTAACCTCTTCTCATCAATCAAATTTAACTGGTCCAGTCGAGTCTGAATCCACTCATCTTCATCCAAGCCTGCATCCTTCATAATTCTCAAGGAGGGAATCTGAACTTCAATGGGCAGAACTGCTTCCATACCATAGACTAAGGAGAATGGGGTTGCCCCTGTTGAAGTACGTATTGTGGTACGATAACCATGAAGAGCAAATGGTAACATCTCATGCCAATCCTTGTAAGTAAGAGTCATCTTCTGTACAATCTTCTTAATGTTCTTATTAGCAGCTTCAACTGCCCCATTCATCTTTGGACGATACGGAGAAGAGTTGTGATGCTTAATCTTGAACTGCGTGCAGAGATCAGTAATCATAGTGTTGTTCAGATTAGAGCCATTGTCAGTGATAATCCTTTCAGGGATGCCATACCTACATATGAGATTATTCTTAATGAACCGAGCCACGACATTCTTAGTAACAGATGCAAATGAAGCTGCCTCTACCCATTTTGTGAAGTAATCAATAGCAACCAGGATGAAACGATGCCCATTAGAAGCAGTAGGCTTGATCTCACCAATCATATCAATGCCCCACATGGCAAAGGGCCAAGGAGCAGTCAACACATTCAGTGGTGATGGAGGTACATGCACTTTATCAGCATAGATTTGACATTTGTGACACGTTCTGGAGTGTTGATAGCAATCAGCTTCCATGGTAGACCAGTAATAACCTACTCTCAATATCTTCTTTGCCATAGTATGACCACTGGAATGGGTGCCAAAGGTCCCATCATGCATCTCTTCCATAATCTCAATTGCTTCCTTCTTATCCACACAACGAAGCATAATTGAATCATGATTGCGTTTATACAGAATGCCATTACTCAGAAAGAACTTAGCAGAAAACCTTCTCAGAAACTTCCTATCTTTGACAGATGCCCCTTCAGGGAACTCCTGAGCTTCAAGATATCTTTTCACCTCATAGAACCAAGGCTTCTCCTCTGCACCTTCTGTATCAATCTCATTGCAGTATGCAGGCTTTTCAAATCTATCAATAGTAATCTTGGGAGCTTCATCATCCCAACTAATCTCAAACATAGATGCCATGGTGGCCAAAGCATCTGCCAATTGATTTTCTCTCCGTGGAATGTGCTCAAAGGTAATCTCTTTGAAATGTGGAATCAAAGACAACACATGTTCTCTGTAAGGAATGAGATTATCATGCTTGGTATCCCAATCTCCTTTAATCTGACTCACTACCAGGGCTGAATCTCCATACACATCAAGGAACTGAATCTTCATATCAATAGCAGCTTTAATACCCAGGATACATGCCTCATATTCAGCCATGTTATTGGTACAATGGAAACAAAGTCTGGCAGTAATCGGGGTATGACAACCTTCAGGGGAACTAATCACAACACCAACACCATTACCAAGTGCATTGGAAGCACCATCAAAAACCATAGTCCATCGGGATCCTTGTTCAGGTCCGTCATATTGTCCAGGTTCTTTGGTAATAAGCATAATGTCTTCATCAGGGAAATCAAAACTCATTGACTGGTAATCATCCACGGCTTGATGAGCCAAATGATCAGCAACAACACTTCCTTTAATGGCCTTCTGAGTAGTATACTGTATATCATATTCTGTTAAGATCATTTGCCATCTTGCAATTCTTCCGGAGAGAGCAGGTTTCTCAAATACGTACTTGATTGGATCCATCTTCGAAATCAACAAGGTAGTATGGGTCAACATATACTGTCTTAGTCGGCGAGCAGCCCATGCCAAAGCGCATCAAGTTTTCTCGAGCAGTGAGTATCTTGTTTCACAGTCGGTAAACTTTTTGCTAAGGTAGTATATTGCCTGCTCTTTTCGACCAGACTCGTCATGTTGCCCCAACACACACCCCATTGAGTTGTCTAACACTGTTAAGTACATAATCAAGGGTTTTCCATCAACTGGTGGCATCAAAATTGGTGGTTCTAGCAGGTATTTCTTAATTTCATCAAAGGCAGTCTGGCACTCATCATTCCATTCCATCACCTGATCTTTCTTCAACAACTTGAAGATTGGCTCACAGATGGTAGTTAACTGGGAAATAAATCTTGCAATGTAGTTCAATCGTCCCAAGAAACCTCTAACCTCCTTCTCAGTACGGGGAGCTGGCATCTCTCGTATAGCTTTCACTTTTGCAGGATCTACTTCAATACCTTTTCCACTGACAATGAAACCCAGGAGTTTACCAGATCTAACTCCAAAAGTACACTTGTTTGGGTTCAATCTCAACTTGTATTTCTTCAACCTCTCAAACAACTTGTGCAGATGATCAAGATGTTGCTCTTCATTCTGAGACCTGGCTATCATATCATCTACATATACCTCTATCTCATGATGAATCATATCATGAAACAAAGCCACCATAGCACGCTGATATGTTGCCCCGGCATTCTTCAAACCAAATGGCATCACCTTATAGCAAAAAGTGCCCCACTGTGTCACAAATGTTGTCTTCTCCATATCTTCAGGTGCCATCTTGATTTGATTGTAATCAGAGAAACCATCCATAGTAGAGAATACCTTATGCTGAGCAGTGTTGTCTACCAAAATATCAATATGAGGGAGTGGAAAATCATCTTTAGGGCTGGCCTTGTTCAAATCTCTGTAGTCTACACACATGCGCACTTTACCATCTTTCTTAGGAACTGGTACCACATTTGCAACCCACTGAGGATAAGAAGTCACTGCCAAGAACCCTGCATTGAACTGTTTCATTACTTCTGCCTTGATCTTTTCTGACATTTCAGGACGCATACGACGAACCTTCTGCTTCTTTGGACGACAATCTTCTTTCACTGGCAAACGGTGAACCACAATGTCTGTATCCAACCCTGGCATATCTTCATAAGACCAGGCAAAGATCTCCACATAGTCACGTAACATCTGAATCAACCTGCTCTTGACACTGTCCTCTAAATCAGCCCCTATCTTAACCTCTTTTCTGTTTTCTTCAGTTCCCAAATTCACAACTTCGACTGGCTCTTCATGTGGCTGTATAGCTTTCTCTTCTTGTTGTAACAACCTAGCAAGCTCTACAGGTATTTCACAATCGTCCTCATTTCCGTCTTCAGTTTGATAGATCGGATTCTCGAAATTATAATTGGCAATAGTAGAACTGTTATCAACAGGATCCAGAGTGAATGAGGATCTGCATTTAGTGATGTGGGTGTGTGTAAGAACACATAGCTGATAGAACAAAAAATAAAATAAAAGAAAGACAAGGAACACAATATTTACGAAAACGAAACGTCCACTGATTTTATTGAATGAAGTATGCAAATGAAATGACAGCCCGTAACAAGCACACCATTGTGCCCCGGGTAAGGCACATGGCTTGAAAGTTTTATTGTTCAATAAATTACAAATTTAAAAGCAACAACACAGTAATAGTATTTACTCCTGACTAAAGGAGATAGGGATAACATCTTCAGCTTTCCAATTATTGAGTCCAGCACCCACAGTAGGAAAAATCCATGCATCCAAGTTGTAGTCTTCATCATAGTCTCCCACAACATTGATAACCCCTTGATTGGTGATACGAGCAGCACGAGCACGACGAACAGCCTTCTGAGACTCTGCAGTGAAACCCAAACCAAACTTGTCAGACTTGTATGGAATATCAGGAAGCTGACCCCAAATAGTACAACCACCTTCATCCACCACAGCTCTAGCATCATTGAGGGAGGCCATAGCCATTGTTGGAGGTTTTCTGGTGACAACAGGAACTTTCTTCACAGCAGGAGGAGCTACATAATCATTAACCCAGGGGACTACTTCAAATGTCTGACACGGAGTTTCAATGTATTCACCCTCCATTTCCAGATACTTGAAAGTGTTGACATGGCTGACAAAGTATTCTTCTTCTCCATAGACAGTAACAACCTTTCCATTCACCGGATATCTCAACTTTTGGTGCAATGTAGAGGTCACAACACCTGCCCCATGGATCCAGGGACGACCAAGCAGACAAGAGTATGAAGGACGAATATCCATCACAAAAAATGTAGCAGTAAACTCCTGGGAACCAACTTGGATTGGAAGATCAATTTCCCCATGTACTACTCTTCTAGAACCATCAAAAGCCTTCACCACAATATTACTGGGTTTCAGCACAGCATCTTCAGGACTCAGTTTATTCAGGACTTCCTTGGGCAACACATTCAAAGAGGAACCATTGTCTATCAGCACATGAGACAGGGTAGTGCCCCTGCATTCAATTGAAATATGCAAGGCCCTGTTATGATCTCTCTTGGCAGGGGTCAAATCAGCATCAGAGAATCCTAACCCATTGTCATAGGTCAGGTGGGCAACACAGTTCTCAAATTGGTCAACAGAAATTGCACTGGGTACATGAGCCATCTTCAGAAACTTGATCAATGACTTGGCATGAGCTTCAGAACATAATAATAGGGAGAGCATGGAAATCTTTGAGGGAGTATGCCCCAGCTGATCAACAATGTCATAATCACTCTTGCGAATGATTTTCAATACTTCTTCCATCTGCTTAGAGAGATCATCAGCAGCTGGCACATCAGTAGATACGGGCTCAATAACAGGACCTTTGCCCCGAGCATCAGTGGTGGAAGTAACAGCAGGAGTAACTGCATTCTTGGAAGTATCTGGAGGAGAGAAGACTCTTCCACTACGAGTGATCTTGCTAGATCCAGCAATATTGTCAATGTCAACAGGCACATCAGGTAAAGGCTCCTGCTTAACACCATGGATGTAAACATCAGACCCATAGTGCCAGGGCACAGCTTTGTCAGATGTATAAGGTATAGGACCAGGAGTAGTAATGACCACAGGAGCTACTCTGGCTTCAGCAACAACTTTCACGGGACCTTCGGCAGTAATCTTGATTGGACCCTGATGAGAGATTTTGATGGGCTTCTTTGAAGTGATTCTCACCGGTACTTTGTCAACCATGTCAACCTCTTCAATCTTCTTACCCTGAGTCAGATGATCTACCATACTATCTACAGATGCTGGTCTTCTTTCAAACGCTATAGTATACTTATCCATAAGACGTTGAATGCCATCTCTCAAAATGAAGCAGCTATCCGGCTTATAGGTACAATACAGACAATCTTCACGACAACCTAGAAAGATCCCAGCTTGTGCTAACCTCTTTTTAATAACAGACAATGGTGTGCTCAACTCCATAACTGAATAGACATGCAGATCTTCATCAATGTCTTCATCAATGGCATTGACAGTCTTCTCGTGATTTGGCATTGGAGCTGTAATCACATTTGGAGTACCTGGTGGATCAAACTCAATTTCTCCAGCATCAATCATATCTTGAATTTTATTCTTCAAGACCCAGCAGTTATTAGTATCATGTCCTGGACAGTTTGAATGATATGCACATCGTGCATTGGGATTGTACTTGGGAGAGGTAACATTGGGATTCTGAGGAGCCTCTCTCAGGGTAATAAGTTCAGCCTTCAACAAGTGTTGCAATGCCTGAGCCATTGACATGTTGATCTTCGTGAACTGTCTTCTAGCCCTCTGTTGGTTGCCTTGAGGCTTCTCTGTTGTTGCAGGAGTTGGATTTGAAATATGAACTGCACTAACAGACTGATGCCTTCGGTTACGATCAGGTTGACCATAAACAGCATTGGATTCCTTCTTCCCAGTGGGAGGCTTCTTTGCAGCACCTGATGAAGAAGTGCCCACTTGGATCTTACCACTCTTGATACCATTCTCTACTCGCTCTCCTGTCATGATCAACTCAGTGAAGCCAGATGATGAGCTTCCAATGAGATGACTGTAAAACGGACCATTCAGCGTACACATGAACATATCAACCAGTTCCCTGTCAGTCAAAGGGGGTTGAACTCTTCCAGCTAAATCTCTCCACTTCTGAGCATACTCCTTAAAACTTTCTTTGGCACCCATAGACATGCTCTGAAGCTGCATGCGAGTGGGGGCTAAGTCAGCATTGTATTGATACTGCTTGTAGAAAGCTTCAGCAAGATCATTCCAATCTCTGATGTTGACACTCTCCAACTGATAATACCACTCCAGCTGAGCTCCAGATAAGCTTTCTTGAAAAAAGTGGATCCACAACTTCTTGTCAGCAGTGTGAGGTTGAATTCTTCTGACATAGGACCTCAGATGCAGCTTGGGACAAGAGACCCCATCATAGACAACAAATGTAGGAACTTTGAACCCAATGGGTATCACAACCCCAGATATCAAACTTAAATCCTCAAAATCCAGCCCAGATGATTTCTGCAACTCCATAGCATCCATTCTATCCACCAGCATCTTGAATTTGTCTTCATTAGGCTCATGGTAGTAATTAGCCTCAGAATCAGAGTCCCCCATAGTGTTGTGGAGACTGCCTCTCTCTTTCTCAGATTCCTCAGATTCATAGTCTTCAACCTCTTCTTTGGTCTTGACAGGACCTTTGAACCTTCTTCCCATGTTGAGCAACCCAGCAGACCTTCTAGTCTTCCTAGTCTTCTTGGCCAGCAATGCCTTCAAATCATCTTGCCCCTTGGACAGGTTCAAGATCAGCTCTTGGAACTGTGCATTCTGTGCCTGAAGATCCTTAACTGATTGTTCAAGAGCCATTGCTGAAATAAACAGCGAGAAGATGAGAAACCTGTGCACAATATAAACCTGTGATACAATGAAATGATATGGGAATGCATATGCAATGGTTTCAAGGACCGCAGGATTTAAATTTGCTTAAACAAACAAGAAAGTAACTTTTTATTAGTAATAACTTGTTTTGCCTTTTAGGCTTACAAAAATGGAAATGAAATAAGTACAAAAGATGGGGTTTTAAGTCTCCCATGGACGTTTCCTCTTTGTATTGAGGTATGAGTTGAGGTTTCGTTCCTCGTGAAGCTGCTTTGTTAGCTCTAGGATTCTTGTTTGGCTTGCTTTGTAATGAGCCTCGAAAGTATCCCTTTGCTCCTTCAGTTGGATCCATGATCTCTGCAAGTCTTCCTTATCAGTAGGCATGTCTGGGTGAAGGATGGTATAAGCTGTGCCTCCTTCAGCAACAGGTTCCATGGTAACTGGTAGGACGGCAGGATATGGCATCATGAGTGTCTGAGCACGAGATCGTACCCATCTGAGATAAGCCTCCATAGGAATAGTGTACTTAGGCTCCAGTGTCTTGCTGTCAATCCTGTTTACCTTTCCCCAAGCTCGTATGAATCTCTGACGGTAACCCTGAAGATCGTTGTCGTAGTCAAACACAATGCCCTGAATCAACATGTCATGTGGGCCATCGCTCCGAGCGTAACCAAACTGTCGTAAAGCTAGAGAGGGGTTGTAGGTGATGCCTCCTCTTATGCCTAGAAGTGGCACATTAGGAAACTCCCCACAACGGTCAATGATGGTGACATTCTCCATAGATCTGGAGCACCAATGGATATCTGAGTGAGACAGTGACATGATCCTCTTGGACCATCTGAACCCTTGCTCATTCTTCATTACTGAGCGAGGAAGGTGAGAAATAAACCACCTAGAGAGTAAAGGTATGCAACACATCAAAGTTCCTCTTGCCCTTGTAGTACGGGTGTGAAGAGAATGTAGGATGTCTCCAAGCAATGTAGGTACTGGATTGTGACTCAGGAAAATGTTGATGGCATGAACATCTATGAACTGATCTGGATTGGGGAACAATACTAAGCCATATATCAGCAAGGCTAAGATCTCCTCAAAAGCATCATAGCTCATGGCCTTCAAGAACATTTGAGCTTTATCCATTAATACCTTGGCAAGAATACCCTTGACTCCGCTTCTCGTCTCTAGAACAATATCAGATTTCTTCAGATGTAGAGCTGCAGCAATAACCTCTGGTTTAAGCTCCTTCTCCAAGCCTGTGAAGGGTCTTTGATCAAGAACAGGTATGCCCAGAAGTTTAGAGAACTCCTCCATGGTAGGAACCAGCTGATAGTCGGGGAATGTAAAGCAGTGGTGCTTAGGGTCAAAGAACTGAAACAGCACACTCATCATGTCTTCATTGAACCCTGAAGTGACTAGATCCAATAGGTGACCATGTCTCTTGATGAACCGGGAGTGATCAGACACTTGAGAAACCAACTCTTTAAGCTTGGGAGGTATCCCTACAAAGTTGATCCTGATGGTGTTTCTACGAGCAGAAGCCATGACCTGCAACAAAGAACAAAAATAAATCCCTTGGTCCTTGAAATGGTTAGGGAAAATGATATGCTCATGATGCATGATGATGTCATGATGTTATGTTCAATCACAAACATGTGGCACACACAAACAAGTCACACCATTGCCCTAGGTTCAAAGGCTTGCATGAGGTTTAAAGGTAAGTACCCTCCCCTGAAGTTAGATGGTTCATCCTGTCCTACAAAAGTAACCGGGTTCTAAGGGATCTCAATATCATTGATCCTTCACAAGGGTGGTTGATCAGAAGGCAACTTACTTGCCAACCAAAACCCTCCAAGTTTAGAATCTCAATGAGCGTAGTATCGAGTGTCAACCAACTTCAGTCTGCACCAAAGCCGGTTACCTCACTACTTTCTAAAGGCCAAGATGAGTTAACTAGGGTTCTAAAAGTTAGTTAGTGCATTGACAACATATGGCAGCCTCAATATTATCCTCAACTTGACTTAAGGAATATAAGCACCAACCAAGAAGTCGTACTAACTATGGCCACCAGATCAACCGTATCGATATACGTCGTACAGTTTCCTTGGTCTATTGCCATTTACCTAAGGTACACTAGATCCGGGTTAGGACCTTTCACACATAAGAGCACCCCAACAAGTAATATAAATCAAACAAGGCAAGCAATTCAAAGTGATCTTAATTCCTAAGGGTACCCCTCTTAAAATAGGTCCCCAGCAGAGTCGCCAGTTCTGTAACACGGTGGGAGAACTGACTTTAAGTAATGTTGCGGATAGCAAGAGTCGCCACCGACTTTTATTTTATCCATAAGGAAAGGTTATAAAAGAACAGGAAAGACCTTAAGAGAATATTTTGGGTCCGGGGGGTAGGTTATGAAAAGGGAAGGTATTAGCATCCTTTTCATCCATGGTTATCCATGGGCTCTTAGGTACTTAAGCTCACTTTAAATTGTTTTTGAAAGTGTAGTGTGTGAATAGAAAATTTTCAGAATAGTTAATAAATAATCCATGTACGGATGTGTAAAAACTTGTTTGAAAATTTGTTGGAAATTTGTTTAAGTGTGAAAAAGTTTTGAAGTGAGCAAGTACCTAGGAGTAACCTACCCTAATGTTTAAGGTCTTTCTTATTCTTTATCCTTTCCTTGGTAAGACTATCCCTACTATTAAGGAGTAGGTAGTCCTTACTTTGGATGTTAAGGGACATATGAGGGACATTCTGATTTTGAAAGCCATTGTGGGGTGTAATAAGTATTTACGAGGGACTATCATCATTTATTCCGAAGGGACTCGATCCGTAAAGGCAACCATAAGGGACTTTGATGATTTTCTTTTGAAAGGGACTTGCTTTATACACCCCACTTGACCATTATTCGTAGGCAACCTGAGGGATAACCTTAGAAAGTGAGACGGCGATTAAAAATCGACTTACGTGTGTGACGTGTTTAATTTAATTATCTTATGATTAAAAATGATCTAAGTTTATTTTTAAATAAAATACATATTAGCACTCCCTAATTACTAACCATAGCAATAATAATTAAAATGTTAAAATTTACATCCGAGAAACAATTACAACATTATAATAATAATAAATAAAATAGCAAATTAAATAATAAGCAATAAATAATAAAAAGCAAATAAGGGGTTAGTAAATATAATAAAAAATAATAAGGTTAGTGAGAACAAAATAATAATAGGAATAATAGAAAAAATATAAGATATAATAATAATATGGTTAGTAAAAATATAATAATAAAAAAAACAAGGTTAGTGAAAATTATAATAAGCAAAAGTTAGTAATAATAAATAATCAAAATTATAATAACATGATAAAAAAAATTTTATAGAGATTTTGACTTGAAACTATTGAATAATTAAGGAATTATAGTAATATTTTTATGTACAAATTACTAAATTATTTCTAGACATATATTAAAAATTATTCATACAAAAAATATTTACATATTATATGGAGAAAACAAATTATAATTATATTTACAAAATATTTTAAACATGCACAAAAGTATAATTATTTAAATTGTCATATAATAAAAGAAACATAATTTGAATTATAAATTTACAAATAAGTTATAATTATTTTTAAATAAACATATACAATAATAATCATAAATTAAACAATTAGGTTTTAATAAGTATTTAGAAAAAATAAATTAGGGTTTGATTAAAAAATATTTTTAGGGTTTTTAAAAATTAGGGTTAACTTATATACAAAATTTATTTTTAACTAATTATATAAAATTACCTTAACTAATATAAATTATACAAATAAAAATTTAAATTAAAAAAAAAAGAATCAAGAGCTTTATATTTTTTTTAGAAAATAATTTTAAGGATTGGAATATATAATATATACATAATATCATAATATAATAATAAAATTTGATTATTTAAACTAATTAAATTACAAGAAAGAAAATAAAATAAAAAGAAAGACAGAAAAGGAACCTGGTGGGATTTGATCCCAAGACCTCACACCTGCAAGCAGCAACAACATCCACTGGGCCAGCCAGGCGCAGGTGACAACAAAGGCAATCCACTTTGTTTTGTGCCTTAAACCAATAAACCAGGAAAATTATGAGAAAAACAAAAGGCCTGGGGGTGGTTTTGAACCCAGGACCTTATAGTTAAACATGCGCACGCTTTACCACCTGGCTGGGAGAGCCTACCTGATGACCAAACCACTAATAACAATAATATATTAAACACGCATCTTAAATTGGAAAATATCAAAAAAACTGCTGGAAGCAAGATTCGAACTCGTGCCTTCAGACCTCATATGCGCGTCTCCTACCACTGGGACAAGCCACTGCTTGTGATAACTGAATAATAAAACAAAATAAAATATGTTATTCTTAATTTGAATTTTGGAACGCGCGGGAGAATTCATCTTCAACCTCAGGATGTTGAATTTAGCTGCGAAATTTGTTGCAACATTTCCTGCGATTTTTCCTGCACCTTAAAAACCTACGAAATTCAAACCATTATCAAACAGCATGATTTCATCAAATTGAGGACACCTTGAGACTCCTTGCAACCTGCACAGTCCAATTTCATCAACCAAATTCATTTATAATGCGTGAATCCAATAACCCTAATTTGAAGGTCCAAACCCTAATATGGCATCTCACGGATTTCTTATGGTTTCTTTAGTTTCTTTGCCCAGAATCGTTCTATACACCATCACAAACAATATTAGATCAACAAAATTCATTAACACACAATGAAATAACACAATCGAAAAAATCAAAAGCAAGAACAACTATGGTTCGGGTTACACAATATGCCATGATATTGATGCGTATGAGTGGTCATTCATGATCAGGAAAGCCCAAGGAAGCTTGCTATGATCTTATTTTACCTTTAAATGTCTTGTAACTCAAAATTCGAATCTCACTTTTCTTATGAATTTTTGAACTATGAACTCACCTTTGGCTGCTGGAAATTCGTGAGCTAGGGTTATGCTTATGCTTGATACTTATATGGGAGTAATTTAGGTCAGAAATATGTAGTCATTGTGTGAAGATTTGATCCAAAAATATTGAAAAAGATTATGGTGTAAAAGTTCAAATATTTGATCATGAATGCTTGCTATTTTTGGAGAGATCACATGATTTCATTCCTCTTTGACTCTAATCACCAATTATGAAATTCTAGAAGCTTTATCCAAATAAAATCTTTAATTTTCATATTTTATTTATATTTAAAATGATTTTTAATGATTTAAATCAAAATAAATAGAAATAAAAATAATAAAAATTAGATTTTAAGTGGTTTGGGTCGTGCATGGTGTTAGTGTATGGATTGGATCACAACTTGGGCAGCCCATTTGGAAAGAAGTGATTTTAAACCTCCATTTTCAACATAAACCATCACAAAATTTCCCAACTTTGCAAAGGCACATCTCCCTCATTTTTAAAGGTATGAGGGTGTTCTTGGACTTTTTGGAAAGCTTGAAGAGTCCTCTAAACAACCCCATTGGTTTCAGGTCCATATCATTTACCAATCTCAAGTTATGCCCTTTTGAAGTTGTTGACTTTTTGTTGACTTTTGAAATGACCTATAATGTCTTGGATCATATCTTTCAAATGAAGCATTTTTGGGCTTAACTTTCAACATCAAAGTCGTAGATAATTCAATTTCCTTCAAAATGAGCTTTGGATGGAGACTTGGTGATGAAGTATGTGAAAGTTATGCCTGGTCAAAGTTCAGTTGACTTTTACTGAGGAAACCCTAATTTAGAAACTCCTGATTATTGATGATCTGGAATCTCCTTGATGAATCATGATCAACCCTTGATCAAATGATGAATTTTACTTCATATACTTGATGTTGGCAAAAAATCATGAAGTTTGACTTTGATTTGACCACAGTTGACTCCAGTTTGACTTTTTAACTACATTGACTGATTTTGACTTATCTGATCATCTGACTGAGCAAACTTTTGAGAAAAGCCTTGAAACTTGAAATGGGGGTTCTTACACACATATAAGATGCTATGAAACTCACTTTAGGTATTGGAAGTCCATTTAGCCTGATTAAAGTCAAAACCCTAGTTTTGGATGCACTGCTTAGGAGGTGCATTGCCTGAGGGAATTGTCAACTTCTTTGACCAATTGTGAACTTTGTGAACCTTGTGAACCTTCATAAAATGTCTTGTGATACTCATGAGAGGTATTGTGAAGCTTGTGAACCTTGTGAACCTCATGAAGTGGCTTTGTAGACCTTATGAACCTCAAGGAAGTTTTGTAATCATTGTGTAACTTGTGAACCTTGTGAACCTTCAAGAAGTAACTTGTAGACTTCCTGAACTTCATGAAAGGTATTGTAAATGTTGAGAAGCTTGTGAACCTTGTGAACCTTCAAGAAGTGACTTGTGGACTTCATGAACCTCATGCAAGGTTATGTAACTGTTGAGAAAACTTGTGAACCTTGTGAACCTTCAAGAAGTGACTTGTAGACTTCATGAACCTCATGAAAGGTTATATAGGCATTGAGAAACTTGTGAACCTTGTGAACCTTCTTAGAACACAAAGTCTTGTATTGTGAGGGCAAATTTTGGGGTGCAACATCAGGTAGAAACGAACGCTTGACGCATGCTCAGAGATGATGATACGGACGAGTACCAATTGGTTAACAAAGAACACGGACGAGTGTCGGATCTGAGGGGACTTAAGTGGTATACACAAGATACGGACGAGTATCTGTATGAGTAGAAAGTGATGAGTGAGACACAGACGAGTGTTCAACTTGCTGGGGAGAGTGTGACACGGACGGGTGTCGGAAGAAGTATACTATAAACAAGCATTTGGTTTACAAAGTGTTTAGGTAACTATGCTAGGGAAGGTGACACGGACGGGTGTCAGGGAAGAAGTATATGTATACATGAATCTGTGAGTGCAAAGGGGACGCTTTGGCTTTCTGCTGGGGATATGACACGGATGAGTGTCGAGAAGTATCTGTAACGTATAAGTGTCTGCTTGTAAAGAATGCTCGGGTGACTTTACTGGGGAGTGATGACACGGACGAGTGCCAAAAGGAGTGTGCATCTGTGAGGGAAGTATTTTGGCTCTCTGGCGGGGAATCGGGATATATTCTGTATATTGTTGATAGATTGTCATAGTTTACAAGTTTTTGATTCAGAACATGGCTTATGATTATGCAGGATGTTTGATTTTTTGCCGTAATGCTCCGTATGGAATGCTACGCTCTGTGTGGAAAATATGATGCGAATGCTATGATTATGCAAAGATACCGATCCGGGATTCGGATCCTGTTGCTAAGGAGATCTCTGGCTGATCTGCTTGAAGTGGATGTCCCAGCTGGGAATGAGATCATTGGTAGATCTGATACAGATGATTCTGCTTGGGGAAGTAGATCACTGATAGATCTAACTTGGTAATGAGGGACCCAGCTGGGGTTTGTAGAAGCTTTCTTCGCTCTGTTGCGAGATCTTCGGGCATTTCTCTCTCGGATAGAGACTGCTTTGTGGGGAGATGGTTCCCTATCTGACACTTGGCTGGGGAGGGATGATCACTGTACGATCTCCCTAGAGATTTCTACGGGGGATCCTGCTGAGGATGATACTTGGCAACTCAGCTGGGGATTTGGCTACCTTTAGATGCTGCTCTTTGAAAGATATGTTGGAGAAGTGGTGCCGGGCAACTCTGATGGGGAGAAAGCACCTCTGGTGTTGTTTGGAAGGTGTGCTGAGGGAACAATGATTTGGCAGCCTGCTGGGGAGAGGCTTTCATGCCCCATGTTGTGCTTTGAATTACCTGCAATCCTGTAAAGACAAAGAAACACGCAAGTACACCGAGGTATCCCTTACTGGATTCCATCATAGGAGTTTAAACACTCCCGGGAGCAAATATATTTCCCGTAAGCACGTATTTTAGAAGGGAAGCATCTGTATTTATGCAATCAATATCTTTAAGGACATCGGACATTTTTGCAAATGAAAAATAAAATATACGAGACAAGACGTGACTGAAAATCTGATTTTATTAGTTTGCGGGCCCTGAATTGGCAAGATACAGTCAAGGAAACGAATCCCCTGAAATGAGGAGATTGTTACAAATTGAGAAACAAAAAGACAGTGGCAATGTTGATGACGCTTCAAGGAGCATTCCCTTTTGCTATGACTTGTATGACATTTGACCTTCTTCTCATCTTGCTTTCTGAGGGAGGCTGACCCTGACCGATGCTTTAACCTTTCGAAGCTTGCCATGCTGTAAGTGATACAGACGAATTCAGAATGCAGTTGTTCGCTTATTCCCTTATTTTGCGTGGATCGCCCTTTCGGGTTTTCAATCCACCGAGATACCCATTTTTGCCTGAGCTGTCCAATGTGGCTTTTCAACTCAACGGGTGTACATTTTATTTATTTATTTTCCCTTATTTTTGCCTGAGTCTTTTATTCTGTTTTTGACTCGCCGGGATGCCCTATTTTTGCCTGGACTTACATTCTGTTTTTATGTCCAGCGGGTCATTTTCATGCGAAGTATTTTTTAACTGCATCTGAATTCACAGGGGACAGGAAGTCTTCACCATCCATAGTACTGAGCATCAGTGCTCCACCAGAGAAAACTCTCCTTACTACGAATGGCCCTTCATAGTTCGGAGTCCACTTGCCCCTGTGGTCTGTATGAGGAGGAAGGAGTCTTTTCAGCACAAGATCTCCTACTTGGTACTCTCGAAGCCTGACTTTCTGATAGAAGGCTTTCTTCATTCTTTTCTGATACAATTGCCCATGACAAATTGCAGCTAATCTCTTTTCTTCAATCAGACTCAGTTGCTCGTATCGGGATCGGACCCATTCTGCTTCGTTCAACTTAACATCCATCAGTACCCGCAGGGAGGATAATTCAACTTCAACAGGTAGGACTGCCTCCATACCATACACAAGCTGATACGGTGTTGCCCCAGTGGATGTTCTGATTGACGTATGGTACCCATGCAAGGCAAACGGTAGCATCTCATGCCAGTCTTTGTAGGTAACCTCCATCTTCTGCACAATCTTCTTGATATTCTTGTTAGCTGCCTCAACAGCGCCATTCATCTTTGGCCTGTAAGGAGAAGAATTGTGGTGTTGGATCTTGAAGTCCCGGCATAGCTCTGCCATCATTTTGTTGTTTAAATTGGAACCATTATCAGTAATGATTCGCTCGGGCACTCCATACCGAAAGATGATGTCTCTCTTCAGAAATCGGGCTACCACTTGCCTTGTGACATTTGCATAAGAAACTGCTTCGACCCACTTGGTGAAATAGTCAATAGCAACCAGGATGAATCTGTGGCCGTTTGAAGCAGTCGGTTCGATCTTGCCAATCATATCAATGCCCCACATGGCAAATGGCCAAGGTGAAGACATCACATTCAAAGGATTGGGAGGCACATGCACTTTATCCGCATAAATCTGGCATTTATGGCATTTTCTGGCATAGGCACAACAGTCTGCATCCATTGTGATCCAGTAATATCCTGATCTTAGTAACTTTTTAGCCATTGCATGCCCTCCTGCATGGGTACCAAAGGATCCTTCATGCACCTCGTGCATCAACAAGTCTGCTTCTGTCCTATCAACACATCTGAGGAGTACCATATCAAAGTTCCTCTTGTACAAGGAACCATCAGTATTTAAGAAGAAACTACCAGCTAGCCTTCTTAAAGTCTTCTTATCATTGGAAGATGCCCCAGGTGGGTATGTCTGATCCTCCAAGAAGCACTTAATGTCATGGAACCAAGGCTTATCATCTTTGATAATATCTGCTGAGAATACATATGCTGGTCTGTCAAGTCTGGATACTGAAATCCGAGCACAAAATTGGCAGCTTGAACTTTGATCATGGATGAAATGGTAGCAAGAGCATCCGCAAACTAGTTCTCATCTCGAGGGATATACTCAAGCTTGACCGTTGTGAAGAAAGTCAATAACCTCCTTGTATAATCCCGGTAAGGTATCAAATGATCTTGGTGAGTGTACCATTTGCCGTTGGTTTGATTAATTACCAGAGCTGAATCTCCGAACACAGTCAAAGTCTTGATCCTGAGGTCAATGGCTTCCTCAAGACCCATAATACAGGCTTCGTATTCAGCTTCGTTGTTAGTGCAGTTAAAGGTGAGTTTTGCCGAGAAAGGCATGTGAACTCCCTTAGGTGTAATGAGTACTGCACCAACACCACGACCATTCATATTAACAGCCCCATCAAACATCATGGTCCATTCTTCTTCTGGGTCAGGCCCTTCAGTGTGAACAGGCTCTTCATGATCTTTTTCTTTTACAAACATGATGTCTTCATCAGGGAAGTCAAATCTCATAGGCTGGTAATCATCAATGGGTTGCTCTGCAAGATAATCAGACAATACACTGCCCTTGATGGCTTTCTGAGATGTGTACTGAATGTTATATTCTGTGAGAATCATTTGCCATCTTGCAACCCGTCCGGTAAGTGCTGGCTTCTCAAATATGTACTTAACTGGGTCCATTTTTGAGATCAATAAAGTGGTGTGGGTTAACATATACTATCTCAGTCGGCGAGCAGCCCATGCTAAAGCACAGCAAGTTTTCTCGAGCAGTGAATAACGTTGTTCACAGTCGGTAAACTTTTTGCTTAGGTAGTATATTGCATACTCTTTTCGACCAGACTCGTCATGCTGGCCCAGCACACACCCCATTGACTTTTCTAATACTGTCAAGTACATGATTAGAGGTTTTCCTTCAACTGGAGGCATAAGGATTGGAGGCTCTTGTAAGTATTCCTTGATTTTGTCAAAAGCCCTCTGGTAGTCTTCGTTCCACCTAATCGTTTGTTCCTTTCTTAACAACTTGAACAAAGGTTCACAGGTTGCCGTAAGGTGAGATATGAACCTTGAAATGTAGTTCAATCTACCTAAGAAACCCCGAACTTCTTTTTCAGTCTTAGGTGCAGGCATTTCCTGAATGGCTTTGACTTTATCAGGGTCAACTTCAATCCCTTTCTCACTCACAATAAATCCCAGCAACTTACCAGATCTCACCCCGAATGTGCACTTGTTGGGGTTTAACTTTAGTTGGTATTTCCTCAGACGCTTGAATAACTTCAGCAGATTTACCAGGTGGTCTTCTTCCGTGAGGGACTTGGCAATCATGTCATCCACATAACATTCAATTTCTTTATGGATCATGTCGTGGAATAATGTTACCATAGCCCGTTGATAAGTTGCGCCAGCATTCTTCAGTCCGAACGACATCACCTTATAACAGAATGTGCCCCAGGGCGTGATGAAAGTTGTCTTCTCCATGTCTTCAGGTGACATTTTGATCTGATTATATCCTGAAAATCCATCCATGAAGGAGAATACCGAGAACTGAGCCGTATTATCGACCAATACATCAATGTGAGGTAATGGGAAGTCATCTTTTGGGCTGGCTCTGTTCAGATCCCGGTAATCCACACACATCCTCACCTTGCCGTCTTTCTTAGGCACAGGTACAATATTAGCAACCCATGGCGGATAGCTAGTCACAGCAAGGAAACCGGCATCCCACTGCTTTTGTACCTCTTCTTTTATCTTCATTGCCATATCTGGGCGAGTACGGCGCAGTTTCTGTTTTACCGGCGGGCAGTCTTCTTTTAAAGGCAGCTTGTGCATGACAATATCGGTGTCCAACCCTGGCATATCTTGGTAAGACTAAGCAAAGACATCCACATACTCCCGAAGCATATCAATCAGTTGCTCCTTCACCGAATCTTGTAGGCAGACCCCGATCTTGACTTCTTTCACTTCTTCTTCTGTACCAAGATTAACTGTTTCGACCTCCTCCTGATGAGGGGTGATAACCTTCTCCTCTTGTCTCAACAACCTAGCTAGCTCTTCAGGCAGCTCATAATCTTCTTCAACCCCTTCATCAGCTTGATTGATTGGATTGTCAAAGTCATACGAAGCCATAGCAGTGTTGTTGTCGGTGCGGTCTGAAAGGCACTCTCTGCAAGGGTTTAGATTGGTTTATTTTAGTGATCGATTTTAATCTTGTTTTAGAAAAAGTGAAGTGAAGTTATCATTTTGAAAAACATTGCCATTTCATTTTTGTACAAAAAGAAAAATGAAAAACAGTGAGCGGAAAAAGAAAAGACTCATTTGCAAAAGATGTCTGATATTCATTGATTGATCTGTTTGCACAAAATTACAAGATGGCCCGATTACAAAATGAGTCTTGACATCTTGGGCAAGATGTAAGACTGGATGCATGCTTAAAGATACAGGAAATAATAATTACTTTGCAGGAGTAACCCTTATAATTTCCTGGGAAGACCAGTTTGAGACATGGCTCCCCGGGGTCCTTGGACGTATCTAGCTCTCCAGGTTGCGCTCATCTTCCGACTCATCTTCCAAGTTGTTTACAGCATCCGGGGTGAGCATTCCCCCGCTGACAAAATTGGGCTCTTTTGCAGCCTCTGATTGATCTTGTTGAGTTGGTTTGTAACCCAACCCAAATTTGTCTTCTTTCTTTTCCACGGGCAGTAACTTGCCCCAGCCTTGGGCAGTACCCTCTTCAACAACCTTATTGGCTTGCTGATATGACGTTATGGAGGTTCCCAGTACAGCAGATGCTTCATTAATGTTCAGGGCCTCAAACCCCTGGCTCATAGTTTCATGGATCTCCCCATCCATTTCTATGTATTTGTACGTAGCCAGATGGCTAACAAAGATGTCTTCTTCCCCACATATGGTGATGATCTGGCCTTCCCACTCGAATTTCAACTTCTGGTGAAGGGTAGACGTAACAGCGCCAGCGGCATGGATCCAAGGTCTACCCAACAAACAGCTGTAGGCCGGCTGAATGTCCATTACATAGAAGGTAATTTTAAAAGTTTGCGGGCCAACAATCACAGGCAGATCAATCTCCCCAAGCACTGATCTTTTAGAGCCGTCAAACGCTCTCACCACTAAATTACTCGGACGCAGTGCCAAGCCATCGTACTCCAGCTTTACCAAGGCTTTCTTTGGTAGAACATTGAGCGATGACCCAGTGTCCACCAGTACATGAGATAAAACAGCACCCTTGCACTCTAGGGTGATGTGTAAAGCCTTGTTGTGGTTATGTCCCTCAGTTGTTAAGTCAGCATTGGTAAAACCCAGTCCATGACTGGTGTTGACATTTGCTACCACAGTTTCTAGCTGATTAACGGTAATCTCCTCTGGCACGTATGCTGCGTGCAGGACTTTCAGTAATGCATTCCTGTGAGCTTCAGAACACATCAACAGGGATAGTATGGAGATTTTTGAGGGAGTTTGGTGAAGCTGATCCACCACCTTGTAATCACTTCTCTTTATGATTCTCATAAACTCGTCTACATCTTGTTCAAAAGACGTCCTCTGAGTTTCTTTGATAGTTGGCTCTTCAGATACCACACTCTTTCCTTTTGCTTTGGCAGCAGCTTCTGCTTCAGCATTAGGTCTTTGAGTTTGTGAGGCAAAAAGGCGTCCGCTTCTGGTGAAGCCTCCGCCTCCCCCAACATTATCAATTTGTGGAGAAGAGGTTAAAGAATCCAAAGTGATTTTCTCCCCATTGCAGTAGAGGTCAGAGCCATAATGCCAAGGTATGGCATTACTGCTTTCATATGGAACTGGTCCGGGCACCGTAATGGTAACTGGACTGATTGCTGCAGAGGAGGGTACTGTGATGGTGTGTGGATCGTAGTAAATTGTGACTGGTGACCTGGCAGGAGGTGCCACTGTTTGTTGCTGAAAGTTTCTATTTGGAGGAACAATTGATGGATCATAGTAGATGGTGACTGCTGAGATATCTTCATTAATTTCTGCTGGCGTTGTAGAAGATTCTGTTGAATAAATGGATGCTGATGTTGTAGAAGAAAGGGTTGTTGTCATTTGATTTGTTGAAGTGATGGACGGAGCCATTGTTGATGATATTGATGAATCGGTCGGAATGATTGTTGCTACAGTTGTAGGGAACTCAGGAATTGTCGTCAAAGGAATTGCTGGATTTGTAGGCGCCGTTGTTGAGATCTGAAGTATACCATCTTTGATAAGACCATCTATGCCGCTTCTCAAATTATCACACCCATTGACTGCAATGTTGCAATACCCACAACCGAGCTCACACCCGGGGAACACTTGGCACTCTAGAAGTTGAGCTTTAATTTCAACCAGAGGTGTTCGAATCTGTGCAACACTGGTTATCAAGAAAGATGGCTTGTCTTCCTCAATGGCATTAATCCTTGGCCCACCATGGTTAGGCATCGGATTCTTGTTGACATTTGGAGGGGGTGCAAAGTTGAGGGCTTTGGAATCCACCAGATCTTGGACTTTCATTTGTAAAGCCCTGCATTTCTCAGTATTGTGGCCAGGTGCATTGGAGTGGAAAGCACACCTGGCGTTGACATCATAATTCCTCGGGAGATTGGAGGGATCCGGTGGTGCCAATGTCCTTAATTCAACCAAGTTGAGTTTCAGGAGTCGTGGCAATAAGGCAGCATAAGGCATAGGAATAGGGTCAATCACCCTATTTGCCTGTGATGGTCTTTGCTGAAAAGGTCTTTGTTGTTGATTGTTGTTGTTGTTGTTGTAGGTTCTCTGTGGCGGGTACTGAACTTGCTGTTGATAATGTGGTTGTTGTTGTGGTTGATATGCTGGTTGCTGAGGAACCGGAGCTGGAATTGTGACAGCTGCTACTGATTTATGAACATACTGAGGTCTGCCCCTGCTGGCATGAATGGCATTTGTCTCACCGGCTCTTCGAGGTCCCACAAAAGGCTTCCTGGGATTATTGGATGAGCTTGCACCGTTATCAGAAATCTTGCCCATTTTTAGCAGACTTTCAATTCTTTCACCGGCTATAACTACGTCAGCGAAACTGGTGGAAGAAAAGGCAGCTAGCCTATCAATATATGTTCCTTGCAGAGTATTCATGAACATGTCGGCCATTTCTCTTTCCGACATAGGTGGTTGGACAGCAGCAGCAAACTGTCTCCACCTTTGGGCATATTCCCTGAAGCTCTCTCTGGAGGATTAAGACATTCCCATCAGAAGGGTCCTGTTAGGGGCCATGTCCAGATTGTATTGGTACTGCCTGATGAAAGCTTCAGCTAGGTCCTTCCACCATCTGATAGTAGCTCTGGTTAAGTGTGAGTACCACTCTCTTGAAGCCCCAGTCAAACTGTCTTCAAAGTAAAACATCCACAGTTTTTCATCCATGGTATATGCTTTAAGTCTCCCCAGAAAAGACTGCAGGTGAGTTCGTGGACAGGAAGTTCCATTGTACTTCTCGAAGCACGGGGGTTTAAACTTGTGGGGAATCCTTACCCCATCCACTAACCCCATATCCATTACATCGAAGCCCAGAGAGTTTTGAGACTCCAGAGATCTCAACTTCTCAGCAATTTCATCAAACCTCCTATCATAAACTTCATCTCCGGCTCCTATTACAGTAAACTGCTCCTCTTGAGGATCTTCTTGCAAGATCCTGCCTGCAGCAGTGTTGCCTGGTACATTCCTTGGGATGTTGACTTCCGGATCTAGATGAGGTCCAAACACTGGTGGGTTAACATGAGGCTGACCTCCCTCATTATTACTAGTTCCTCCAGTCCCAGGATGAGGTTCCTCGGGGGTCTGTCTTTCTACCAATGCCCTTAACCTCTCCTGACTTTGGGCCAAGTTAGTCATTACAGTCATGAATTGGGCCATTTGGTTCCTCATCTCCACTCTTTCGTTAGCCATATGAGTTCTGACCTCTGTCAGGTCCTGCTGTACTTGATCCATTTGGATACCAGGAAGGTTGTTGCGAGTAGGATACCGGTGCGAACGGTTGAGAGGGAACACCCGGCGGCGAGCAATAATTCCTGAACCACAACAGAGTTAGTAACAAACAAACTAATAACAAAAACCTACAAAACAAAACAAAAGTTAGTATGCAATGCAGTATGCTTATTTATTTTCCAAGGTATCCGGCTTGGTTCTTGGTTTTGACCTTTCCAGACCCTGAGGAAGATGTTTTTGACTTTGTTGAGGAAAGAACACCCAAAAATGGGAACAAACTAAAATATATTACAAATACTGAACAATATATAGTTTGTTTTTACAACACATGCCCTTGGAGGGTCAAAATACAACACAAAAGAAAAGTACATCAAATGAAAACAACAACAATCAAAAGGTCAGACATCAAGTCCAAACTCATCTTCCTTAACCTCCTTCAGAAGTGCCTCAGTCACTGGACCAGCTGGATGCTCTGTAATGTTCCTGATGAGGAGGTTTCTGGTGGCAATTGCAGTGGTCAGCTTCTTGTGCCTGTCCTGGTCCTTTGACCTCTTCAAACTAGCCCTGAGCTTCAACTCTGAAATCTCCTTCTGGGCTGCCAGCAAAGCTTCCTGTTGCTTCTTTTCCTTAGCCTCTAACTGCTCAATCCTGGCCTGAGTTTTCTAATCTTCTTGTGTCCGGGCTTCAGTGATCCTGACCCACCTAGCCTGACTTTCTTGCAGACAAAGCTCAGTCCTAGCCTGCTGGTACTTGGCTTCTTTACAGGCATTCTTCAATATTTGCTCCCCCGCCCTTGCTTTCTTGATGTAGTCCTCTGTTTTCTCAATCTTAGCCAGATGCTCCACCTTAAGCTTCTCCAACCTCTCAATGTCCAGACGACCATCACTCCTTTCCCAAAGGGTCTTCTTCAGAGCTTGAGACAGATTCTCATTCCTTTCCTTTAATTTTTCAAACTCTTCCAGGATGACAGTGGCTGCTGGCTGTGCTGTGGATGGTCCAGGTATATCTTCAATAGTAAAGGGCATTCCAGTAATCTGAGCCCTAGCATGAGACTAGTCATAGTACTGAGCTGAAGCAACATTATTACACCTCCCTAGAATAGCCATCCCTTTTGTCTGGATGTTGTCCCAAGCCCAGGATGCTTGTCTGACAGCAGCTAGATTAGGCTTTATCTCACAATACAGGGTCTCAGCTAAATCTTGCGCTCTGGGAGAGTGAACCAAAGCATAGCCCAGTTGTCTTTTAAATAGCAAAGGATTGTAGTTGATGCAACCCTTTACTCCTATTAGAGGTACATTTGGGTATTGCCCACAGCTAGTGATGATGTCTTTGCCTTTGGTGCTCTGGGTGCACCATCTGATGTCATCTGAAGTCAAAGCAATAAGTCTCTTAGCCCAATTCTTCTGTTGGTGAGGATTCAGGAAGGCATCTGTCTTGGGTAGGTGTCTGAGCAGCCAGGTATGAAACAAAGGTGCACAACATCTCACTAACTTCCCCCTTTGTTTCTCATTCCTCTGATGAATGGAGTAATAGAAATCTCCCAGCAATGTGGGTACTGGGTTCCTCAGAAGGAAAAGATGAATATCATTCTTGCTGATAAACTTGGGCTCATCTGCAAACAGTATGACCCCATATATGCTGAGGGCCAACAGGGCACAGACTGCCTTCCACTCACCCAAGGAGGCCTTCAGGATGGCCTGAGAGATCAAGAAGTCTAAGTGAAGACCAGGGATTCCAGCTTTTGTTTTCATGCTTTGCTCAATCAAAGCAGGCTCCAGGTATAGTGCTTTTGCCACTTCTCCATTGCTGGGAGAAGTTATCTCTGGGTTGAAGGGGATCCCACCCCAGATGGGTACTCCAATCAATGATGAAAATTCCTCCAACAGAGGTCCTAGCTGGAAGTCTAAAAATGTGAAACATCTCAAAGGAGGGTCATAAAACTGTAGGCAGGTGTGGATCATGCTCCTCTGAGAAGGGTCCAGGTCCATAACCATGTCAAGGATACCTCCATAATGCTCTCTGAATAATGGGATATGGTCAGGGGTGATAAGTGATTGAACCTGTCTGATGCCAGTCAACACAGGCTCAAAGAAATGGTATGAAATGTTGCTCTTCCTGGGAGCCATGACTGCTGATGAAGGGCTGGAGACAAGTGCTTGATGAAGATCAAGACTGATACTGGAGATGAGCCACTGACAGGCTGATGCTGGTGATGATAAGAATAGCTAAAGCAGACAACTGATGAAGATAGCTGAAGCAGATAGCTGATGAAACAGAGGTCTATGCAGATGAAGGGGTCAAAACCAAGCCAGATATAATGTGGATACCCTGAAAAACAAATAAACAAATGTTAAATGATGCAATGAGGATGTATGCAAATGATATGCAAGGGTTTGTGATCAAGCTGAATCTGATTACTGTCTTGATATAAAGTCCATGTATGTTCAAGAAGTCCAGATGGAGGTTCAGAAGTCCAGTAACCAAGGTGGGGGACTCAAATAAAGAGTCACATGTCCAGGGTTAATCACAAGAACTGTCCAAAATGAGGTACTCTTAAACAAAACAAGTATCAGGGTATGATGTGGCCAATGGTACCTGCAAACCTGTAAACAGCCCAACCCCCTCACAGGTAGTGTTCTAACACAAGGATCCTCAGACTTGGATCAGTTATGAGAAGTGTAAACACTTCTAACCCGGAGGTACAGTGTTTACAATAACCATAAAAGATCCTCCTCTAATTCACCTTAGTTTCTGAAGGTCATAATAAAGGTCATCCAGACTTAGCAGGCTTCCCAGATAGCCCTAGCACTACAGGAAACTTGTAGCACAGAGTTCTCAAGAAGAAACCCACATCTGAACCTTGTTTCATATTCCCGCACCAGACCGAAATGGAATGGGAAAGAACATGAACCACTCTAGCCTAGGTGTCACTCAGGTCCCAGGTATAGGACCTTATACTCTCAATGAAACCCCACCCACCAAGACAGAAGAACAGATCCAGCAATGATAATGACAGTATGAAATATGAAAAATTGTAAAGAAAACAATAAATAAAGTTGTACATAAAGCAATAAATAAAGCAACTATATAAACACAATTAGCACATAACACCCCAGTAAACACAAATCAAACAAGCGCTAGGAGGAACCCACAAAAGAACCAGAAGCCCTGGTTACAGTATAAGGGTCCCCAGCAGAGTCGCCAAGTTGTCGCTCCCACCAAATGAGGCCAAGTCAAATGGGGTATAGACGCGAACGGTCGGCAAAAGAGAAGAGAACACACAAGGGTGAACTCAGAAGACAAGAGTCGCCAGCTAGGCATTTTTATCCCGGAGGAAAGGTAATGCTGCATAGACCTAGAAAGATATGGATAAGACGGTTGCGAACCAGAGAGACTGAGAAAGGGGGTTGGTTACAACCTGGGAAGGTATTAGCACCCAGATTGTCCGCCGTACTCGACGGGATCCACGCTTAAAATATTTGTGTTTTAAAGGGGTAGTGTCAGTGCAATTTGTGTACCAAAGCTGGAAAGAATGCAAGTGTCGGTGTAAAAAAGTGTGAAGTGTATAAGAGAAGTGTCAGTGTAGAAACAGGAGTGAAATGCTCAAGATAATGAGGCTAAAAGAAGAATGCTGGAAGAGGGGGAATATACAGAGACTTTTGTTCGATAACTGTTAAGTTATGCCTACGTATCCTCTCGTGCAATGAGGAAGTTAGAACACCGTAGTTCGACCCAAAGAGACTGAAAGATAAATTGACTTGTGAACTGCTTACTTGTCTATGCTCAAGTGTATGACCTGTCTGGCTCAGGTGCAAACTGTCTTGCATTAGACGGAAGAAGTGAGTTCTCGTTTGTGAGTGAATGAGATGAGAAAAGAATCCCGGAGGAGACGATTATTGTTTGTTTTTTGTGTTTTCAGTCTTTTATTGCTTTTTGGATTTGTCATAAGTTAATGAGCTTAAGCCTAAACCAAGGGTTAGTAAACTCATCACATCTTCCCTCTGATTAGGGGTAATGAGAATACCTTAAGTATGAAGTAAGCACCTCACACTTAATCACCATGATGCAGGATTAAGATCATTAACCTACTTATATTTACTTAGATGTTTTTGGTTTTTTTGTTTAGTGTTAAGTAATGAGTTTAAGCCATAATCAGGGATTTAATGGACTCATTACACCATCCTAATAGAAGGATAATAGATGAGAACATTTAAGCTGAGAAAGACTCCTCAACTTAATCCATGATTAGGGATTAACCTCGTGACAAAACAAAGCCTTTATTAAATGGATTTTAATTAATGATAAGGTTAAGAAGTGATTTTTATGGTTTGTAAGACAACTTGAGGGGGACTTGTCCATTAACACTAGGGTTAGTCCTTCTTAACCAATTAAGGAAGAATTAGAACCCTAATGTAAGGCCCAAGTTACAAGTTTGATGTCTTGATGATTATTAGGTGGATTAATTAAAGGATTTAAACACATTAAGGGTTTAACACTTAGGATTAAAGTTATACACTCCATCCTAATAGAAGGATGCAGGCATAAGCTTAATCACAAAGCGTTAAAGCCTTTAGGGTTTAGTCCCTGATTATAAGATGAGAAGAGAAGACTCAAAGATGACACAAAGGTAAAAGCTAAACGGGAACTAATCAAACCCTAATTGTTATCATGCTTGGTTATTCCTAGGGTTTATGAGGCCTAAGAGAGAAAGATCTTCAGAGAAGCCACCAGGAAAGGGACAGATGAATGGAGAAAGGAGCAAAGAGAAGCAAAACAACTTGCTTCACTTAAGAAGACAAGCTGCTTGAAGGAAGAAAGTAAGATGAACATGAATGAGCAAGCTCAATCCAATACACAAGATAAAATGCAGCAAAGATGCAAGAGAGATGAGAAGAGATTGTGAGAAGTGAAGGCAAATTCACTTCTCAAAACAACTTACCACCTGAAAAGTTAGCCAAAAGAAATGAAATGCAATGCAAATGAGATGAAATGTCATGATGCAAACCAAAGTCAGAAGCATTTACATGATGTTAATGATGCTAAGAGATGATACAAACATGAGGCAAGACATGAGAATGATCAAACAAGCACATGGATGCAGATGAAGCAGGCTTTGAACCATGAATGTATATGAAAAGGTTATGAAATGCAATGGACATACAACATGGCAAATGAAAGATGCAATGGTCAAACATGATTCTAATATGTCCTAAGATGTATTATGAATCATGTGGATGCACAAAATGTCATGGCAAGTCATTGGATGCAAGCAAATGAGAAATGGATGCAAAGGAAAGCACAAATTAGGGTTACATGCATCATGCAATGCAAAAATCCAAAACCAGAAGCAAATGACATGATAAAAAATTGAAAATGCAATCAAAGATACCCTAAACCTATACAAGCTCACTGCCCAAAGGAGGGGATCCAACTCTTAACCTAGTGAAAGTTATGAATTTCCTAAGATTCCTAGGGTTTTAAGGTACCTCATCAAGAAAAATGCCAAAACAAATTGAAAATACAAGATCAATTCAAACCAATTTTATCCTATAAACTACATGCTATGGAGGATGCAATGCAATAAGAATCATCATCCAACTCTCAATGATTAGGCAGAATGAATTTTTTAAAGTTTGAACCAAAATATTGCCTTAAAATGAATTTAATTCCAATGAAAATGATCAAAAGGCATCAAGAACAAAAAAGAAATTTGGTTTGAGAGTTGGATAATGTTTCTAAATGTTTCTAAATGCAATGTGAATTTTTTGTGATTTTTAAATACCTAAATGTATTTTTAATTAATTAATTTCCATTAACTAATTAAAAATAAACATTTAAATAATTTAAAAATGATTTTTAATGCAAAAAATAAAAATAAAAATATTTTTGGGTTTTAAAAATTAATGAAGTTTTTGACAAAATTTTTCATAATTTTTAAATGCTTTTAACTATTTTAAATAATTCGTAAAAGATAAATCAAATAAAATGAAAATAAAAAAAGAATTAATGGAGAAGTCAACAGATCCTGAGGCTCACATTCAAATGGATAGCGCGCGAATTGACTGGCGCCAGATCCTGTGGCCCAGATTCAAACTGGCCCAATTAAAATTAAAACCTGATTAATTAACTTAATGACGTGGATTAGGGCTTAATGGGGTGATCCAAGCCATTCATATGCGCGGGAGTCAACAAAAGTCAGCCTGATCTAAGGTCCAAATTCAAACTTGCTAATTAATCATACTTAACCCTAATTAAACTCAGGCGACCGGAGATAAGCTCCGGTCGTCTTCTCCGGCCATCTCCTTCACCTGAATCACTCAAAACGCATCCCCAAGACTTCCAAATCTCCAGAATCAATCCCCCAACAATGGGTAACAAGAATCCAGGGCAAAAAACAATTTATATTAACCACACATTGAGAATCGAAGAAAACAAATTCTAGGGCAAAAGTTTCAGAGCAACCCCAAATGCTCATTTCTGGCTCATTTTCAAAAATAAATAGATCCCCATGATCAGGGCAACACATAGAACAACATTCTAACAAGAAATCAGGGTTCTGGAAAATTTGTTCATCATGTTACCTGAGGTTGAGCTTTCAATCCAGGAGCTTTCTGTCTGCTTCTTTGCTTCAAAATGGCTCCAAGGATCCTCTTGATGAAGCTTTGAAGCTTGGTTGGAGTTTAGAGTGGCTGGTTTGTGAGTTTGATGAAGTTCTGTTCAGTGAGGGGTGAGAATCGTGTTTCTGATTGAGGGGGTTTCAGGGACAAATGAGGCTTGGGAAATGATCAGAGGAACATGTTGAGTGATTCTATGAAGTTTGTTTTGGTGTTTGATGCTTGTGTGATGAGTTTCGAAGGAAAGTGCATAAGAGATGAAATCTTGAAACTATGGCTTGTGAGAGAGATCAGGCTTGTGTGTGGTATGTGTTGAGTCTCATGTGGTACATGTATCACACTTGGATAGGTCAGAGGAGTTGGTGTGGCCTATGCTGATTGGTATGGGCCATTTTGCAAGAAGTCAAGTCTAGGTGTAAGAGAGGTATGGGTCAATGGCAGGCCAAGGACAAAGGGGTGTCCTGCGCAGCAAGGATTGAGGAGAGCCATAGAATCAGTCTTGAGGACAATTAGCAAGTGAATTAGGGTTTGTGAGATGTTTTGCAACTTTCACAAAGTTTGGCCCTTTTGTGATTACTTGAAGCATAAGTCATGAAAATGGGAGGTTCTTTTGTGCAATCTGATTTTTAGGCATTGGTTTATGTTTGTGCAAAGGTTAGAAGTCCATTTGAAGTCACATTTTGCCTTGGCAAGGGGTTTTGCAACTTTGCCTCTTTGGTACAAAACTTGAAATTATGTGATTTTTCCCAACTTTGACAAGCCATAACTTTTGATTCAAAATGAATTAGAATGAGTTCTTGTACTTTTTGAAAAGGGAATGATCCATTCTACAACTTTCATGACCAAAGTTTTCTCATTTGAAGCATTTTTGGATCAAAAAGAGGAGGTTGAAAACCTTTCCCAAAATGGCAAGTTTACATTACAAGTCACTTTCCCAAAATGGCAACTTTGCAAATGGCTTGGAATTTTGCAATTTTGTGAACTTCTAACACCTTCAATGATCAAATAAAGATCATACACATTCAAAATGATGAAGAACACCCTTTGGTTGGGTCATTGGGGGCCTCAGATGCCCTGATTTTGCACTGACTTGTTCAAGAAGTCAACCCTTGATCAGATGCCTTCCCCATGGAATTTCTTCATGAAAATTGATATGCATGATCCCTACACCATATAGAGACCAATAGAAACAAGAATGACCAAAAAAATTGGAGTTATGGCCTTTGAAACCAAAACCCTAATTTTAGGTCATCTGTGCAGTTAAACCTGGCTCTGCTTCCATGCCTTCCTCAGTCCTTGTAATTCTTTGACTTTCTTGACTTAGTGAGGATATAATATGATGTTTGAACATACATAGACCCCTTTGAAGTGATTGAAGACCTTTGGAATGGCTCAAGTGGCCCAGGGATGGCTCAGATCACAAACCCTAGATGCAGATGACTTTGAATCAATGCAGTGAAGCAAAAATGCAATATGTGATGATGTGATTGAACTTATGCATATGAAAAGATCAAAAGCCATGGTGTGAATGGGTGAGGGCAAATTTGGGGTGTTTACAGTCAGCAAAACTAGATGATACACTACCTATCATTCTTTCCTAGTAAAGAGATTGAAGAGTATCCATGAATAAATCAGTCAATTCTTTCTCCGCCAAGGGAGGCTCAACTTGGGCAGCTAGCTCTCTCCAGCGCTGAGCATACTATTTGAATGATTCCTTTTCTTTCTGAGACATGTTTTGAAGCTGACGGCTGTCAGGTTCCATGTCCAGATTGTATTTGTATTGTCTTAAGAATGCATCAAGCAAATCCTGCCAGAATTGGATGCGCTTTTCTCGAGTCCCATATACCATTTCAAAAATGCCTCACTCAAACTATCTTGGAAGCAATGGATGAGCAGTTTGTCCTTATCAGCATGGGCGGCCATTTTGCAGCAATACATGATCATGTGGCTTTTTGGGCAAGTGTCTCCCTTGTATTTTTCAAATACTGGCATTTTGAACTTGTCTGGCATAACCAAGTTCGAAACCAAGCACATGTCTGATGCGGCAGCGTTGAAGACATCAAATCCCTCAACAACTCTTATCCTTTTCTCCAAAGTCATACATTGTTCCCTAACATCCTCGATATTTCCGACTTCTCCTTGTACTGAAGATGGTGGATTGTGCATGAAGGGAGGATTCACATAAGCAGTTTGGGCAACAGTATGCATATTAGGTTGAGAGTCAGTGAACACTCCAGGTTCGAAAAAAGTGGATGTACCAGCCATTTGAGTAGTTACAAATGGTGGAGTGTAGCCTGGTGGTAAACCAAATTCTGGCCAAGTGCTAGCGAGTCTTGAAGACTCTGCATTAATGATGAAACTACTGACTTCAGAGGTGACAGTCCTCTGAGGTTGAGTGTCCTTAGTAGCCAAGACTTGGAGCATTTCCATGATCTTGCTCACACTGCTCTTCAGGTCATCAATGTCTTCCCTGACTCGCTTGCTGTGTTCTTCTTGTTCAGCCATTCTTCTTCTTTCGTGGGCCCTAGTTCTGTATCTGCGTGGAGGAATCAGCTTGACGGGTACTCAATAACTCTGAAGACGAGAACAAATGAACATGAGCAACTATGAATGCAAAATGAATGCAAATATGAATGCAATGACATGCAAATAAAATGTGAAAATATGTTAAACATAAAGTCATGGTATCACAAGTCCAAGGTACGAATGAAGGATATTCAAATTGCTTTCCTCACATGGATTTTGTTGGGTAGGCTATAAAATTTAAAGGAACCCCAAAGTTAACAATCCTTATGGTTGTTCATCACACACGCCATAAGCATGACAATTGATTGACTCCACCATATGAATCTCTTTTGAGTGAGATATTCGTATCGAGCCACGCGAGATGGAAGTCTCTTGGTGCCCCATACTACGCGATCACCGACACGGGGGTTTAAAACAAAGTCTTAGAGTTATGGACCTTCCTCAATTTTTTGATGCACATGTCAATTTTTATATATATCCTTGACAGTCAATCAACTCCATTGAGAAAGTCTATTCTGAGTGAGGTCTTCATATCGAGCCACGCGAGGGCGAACCCCGGTGCCCCATACTACACGACCATCAACCTATTTTTTAAGCCATCCGACTTAAGGTTCTAAAGGTCCTCAGATTCGATGACCCTAATGAAAATAACTGAGCACACACGTCAAGAACTTGACGGTCGTCAGTGTTCTCATTAGAATCTACTCCAAGCGAGGTTTTCGTATCGACAACCCACGAGAGCGGTTCCCTTGGGAGCCCATACTACACAACCTCTTCTAGCTTATGTTTATACTCAACGACCCAGGTATAGATCCTTTCACTCAAGTTTCTTTTGCAATCAAAGTATCGATCCAAGAACCACAAGGTATAATATGGAAAGCGATAAAGAAAGCGATAAAAATAATCAAGTAAGACATAAAGGCAAACATACAAACAAGCATGAAGCAACCTAGACTAGGCTTGACTTGCATAGGGGTGAACCAGTCCCCAGCAGAGTCGCCAGCTGTCGTACCTCGGAAAATATGATCCTCGCGAATGCGGTCGCGGTTGGGCTGACTTGAGAGTCGCCACCTAATTTTGATTTATTCCCAAAGAGGGAAAGGGAAAATATAGATAAAACCCGGGAAGAAAGGATAAAGACAAGGTCGTCGGAACCATTGCCTAGGATCGGAAGTCGGTTATGCAGGGGGGAAGTATTAACACCCCCTACATCTATCGTACTCGATGGGAACCTTCTAAGTTGTCACGCACGAAAGGATGTCTATGCCTAATGAATTACTTGCTAAAAGGGGAAAAGGGTTTAAATTTTATTATCTTTCTTTAACGAAAGGATTTAGGAGTCGAATTGCACTAAAGACTATGGGTAGTTTATTCCGAACCAACAAGCCAAGCGTCTTGCGACAGAATAATCGAAGCGAATAACGAGAGCTCGTAATCCTCCATTCTACCACTTAAGGCTCGTGGCGTACAATTTTTCTCATATTATTAAAGTATTTTATTACCTAAGACCACTTGACGTTGGATCAAGGGTTTGGATTTAAAAGAACCATCTTGGTAGGTCGATTTCGAGGTATAAAGCGATCATGAAGAGTGCAAAATGGAGGTTAAGGGTTAAATGGTTACGCGAGATCGATTCCTAGTCCTAAGCTAACGCGGAGCCGTTGGAGCTCAAATTAAACCGAAAACGTCAAAATATAGCTCTTTAACTATCTTAGAATCGATTCAATGTTAGAATCAATCTATGAGAAGTCGAGCGTCACTTTATAATCAAACAATTATTTAAATTAAAGAAATGCGATAAAAAAATACAACTGGTCTCATATTGATTTAAATAACGTCGATTTATTGAAATCGAATATTTAAATCGTTTGTTATATCATCGACCATAAAAATAAAATAAAGTCGAAATAATAATAAAATAAGAGTTTGGCCTCATATTTAATTTAAATAACGTCGATTTATTCGAAATCGAATATTTAAATATTTATTCATCGGCCAAAATAAAATAAATTGAGATAATGAGAAATAATAAGGAAAATAAACGCGTGGCCTCAAATTAGGGGATAACGTCGATTTATTAGAAATCGAATATCACCATTTATCATTGGCCGAAATAAGAATTAAGTCGATAAATGACAATGGATCTAAAATTAATTAGAAACCATAAAATAAAAGAAAACGGTCTCATATCAATTTGGACAACGTCGGTAAATCGAATGTCAATCGGATAATAATATCATAGACAAAATAATAAATATAAATAAACCAATAAATCGATAAAATAATAAATGAAGAAAAAGTCGGCCTCAAATTGGTTTAGACAACGTCGCAAAGTGGAATGTCAATAAACCATATTTTTATCATAGGCCCAATAATAAAATAAAATAATGAGAAAATAATGAAATCGGTATCAATTTAATGGATAACGTCGATTAAATAATCGAATATCTCATTTTATCATTAACCGAATAATAAAATAAAATAACGGATAAAAATAATGAAATCGGTCTCAATTTAATGGATAACGTCGATTAAATAATCGAATATCTCATTTTATCATTAACCGAATAATAAAATACAATAGTGAATAAAATAATAAAAATCGGTCTCAATTTAATGGATAACGTCGATTAAATAATCGAATATCTCATTTTATCATTAACCGACTAAATCGAATAATCGATTAAATAATAGCGAAAAAATAAAAGTGGTCTCATATCGGTATAGATAACGTCGGATCGAAATGATCGAATATCAATACCTTGTATTATATCATTGGCCCATAAAATAAATAAATTAACAATAATAGATCTAAACAATTTAATTAACAAATATTAGATCTAAAAGAAATAAAATATGGTCTCATAACGATTTCGATAACGTCGGTTCAATACCGAATATCAAGAAAACACGGTTATATCATAGACCCTATAAATATTAGAATTGAAACAAAATACTAAGAAATAATTAAAACAAAATAAGAGAATAAAATAGAGGGAGGTACTGTTAGTTCAAAGTTGTGTGCAGAAAATAAAATGGGCTGCAACCTGATTTCTAAGCCCAAAGATCTAAATAAATAAACAAAAATATAAACAAGTATTATTGAACAAATATAAAAAAAAAAGAAATAAACAAAAAAAAGAAATTTAAAGCAGATATATACGATCCAAAGAGAGGACCAAACGTCCTACCCCTGTTTGCGAACTCAGAAAAACGCTGCCTCTGCAATCACGCCTTAAACCCTTCATCGACTTCTCCTCCCAACAGTGATGGTGACAACGAATCCGAATCTGCAATGCTCGTCTTTCACTCGTCCTCATCCTCCCCTCTCGGAATCTCGCTCTCTCCTACTTTCGACTCCTACCGTCGGTCTCACATCGCGGTTGTTTCTCTCTCACACTCAGTCGCCGATCTATTCTGCTTTCGCCTTCACGGACCTCACTCCGTCTCAGCTACGCCCTCACGACGGTTCTCTCTGCTTCGTTTCATGGCTCATCTTTGGTTCGAAGATTAGGACGAAGCTTGGGTGTTTGCGAATCAGATTTTCTATTTGGTTTGGTGTTGGTTTGTTTATTTACACTTTATGTTTCATCTCTGTTCAATTTTCGGATCATTTTCTGTTTTTTTTAGGGTTGTTGTTGATGATGGTTTCTGAAAAAATGAAGGATTTGTTTGTGTTTCTGGTTTAAAGGTGATGTTTGGTCTGGGTTTTTGAATTGCAATTTGCAGATAAGGGCTTTGGATTCAGTTTATGAGTTTGATGGTGTTTTGGTGAAGAAAGGTTTATTGAAGGTGTCGTTTGGAGGAGATGGATGTTTACAAGTTCTGTTATGTGTTAATGTTCAAGAAGACCTATAACAGAGTTTGAAGAAGGTCTTTGAGGGGATTTCTGCAACATTCGTTTGGTTGTCAAAACTCCTCCCTCGAGAGAGGATTGAAGGCTATTATATAGGGATTATGGAGGGTATAAGAGGTAGACTTGTGGGAAAAGTTTGGGCGAATTGTATTGTGCAACGAATGGTGATACCGAAAAATTATGCTGAGTGGAGGTGATATCGTGTGATGCGTTTGAAGATGCGTTGTTTATTCAAAATTGGAAAGGTGGTGGGCCACATTTGTTGCTGAGGGAATATGTCTGTGAATTGTACGGAGACGTTGTGATTGTGGAGTTTGTTATGCCAAGGTGAAAAAAAATCGTACATGTGGGTCCTAGCGCGTTTCCCCTTTCTCAAAGCAGCAAAATAATTCTTCGTTATGGCTTCTCCCTTTTTTTATTTTTATAAAAAAAATGGACTTTTTCGTATGTAAATGTTTACATTAAAAAAATGAAAGTTAACAAAAATAATAAAACTAATAATAATAATAATATGAAAAATAATAATAGAAAATGGAATAAAAAACAATTGAATATTGAAAAGTACTAAAAATGGACATTAAGTGAAATGGACCTAAATGGATAGAAATCAGGACTGGATGAAAGGATATGATCATAAACGGAAAAATAATTTGTACAGAAAAACGCAAAGCTCTGATTAAACATAAGACACCTCCTGATGATTATCACACATAAAACGTTGGAATTCAACCCACACTATACCCACAAATCGTCTAATAAACCTCAAACAGATGGAAAGACATTTTTGTTGGATTTTTCTGAATCATAAAAGTAAATACACGGGTAGGACAAATTTAGGGTATGACAAGTTGGAGTTTTTATTTATCCATGACAAGGGGTGAGCTTGCTAATCTTATCTGGAACTAACATGAAAATCATTCAAAATTAAAAGATCAGACTGTTATAGAACTACCTGGTGAGGTTATTATACTAGAATTTAAGATCAATTGTTGTTTGTGGAGTTCACAAATATTTGATTAATTATCCTTGTGATTCAAGACTGGTGATGTTCAATAAGAAGTTTGGAACATCCCAGAGTGTGTGCAGAATCATGGGAAGGATTCTGGTTACTTCTTAGAAGTTGGCCTGGATATTGTTGATGTTGAAGATGGAGATGATAGACTCTGGTGACTACTTGGAATGGTTTAAGTATGGTCCAGGTGCAGATCAGAATGTTCATCATAAAGTTAAAAGTGGATAGCAATATCAGAACTTTGTGAAGACGTATTTACTCAAGGAAAGGTGTCATCCTTGGTATGGCTATGAGTTGTGGTTCTTAATTATTCCCTCTGAAGTTTCAAACAGTGGCAGGTTTGAGGACTTTGGAGAAGCATTAGCAGATTTTCATTAATGTGTGAGATTGGTTGGAATTACTGCAAAATCAACAGAATGGAGGTTGTCTACTCAAACTTGATTGGTGAATCAAGTCTATGAGAGCATGGGACTCGTGTTCTATTAAGGGAGGAAGTTCTTTCAAGTGGCAGAAGAAGGACCTGAATTCAACAGTTGGATGTTAACTCATAATGTTCTAACATTTAGTTCCACATATGAATCTCAGTTGGTAAAGTGACACATCAATTTAAGATAGAATGATCTACATGAATGAAAAATTGAATGCTTCAGAAAGATGGCTTTCTTGACAGTTTGCTGAAGCTGCAAGAAGAATAAGATATTACATGCTTCGAAATTCAAAGTATGGTTGATAGAAGGAAAGTAGAACATGTGATTTGAGTATAATTTTAGTGAGTAGATCATGATATCCTTGTGAGTATTATGACAATTGTGAAGAAGACAATGTGTGGCAGATGGCTTTTTCATACGAGGATTCATAATTGAGGTGATCAAACTGTGGAAATTGGTTTCTCTCTATAGTGGATTTGAAGAATCAAGATAATCAGAGTGTGGCAGCTAGTTGATCTTTAGGATTATCATGGAACAAGTTACTCTTGGGCAGAAGGATGATGAGTTGAAGACTCAAGGAGTTTTTTGTTATTCTTGAAGGTAGATGAGAGTTTATTCCTCTTTCTAGAGTTATGATTCAAGTTGGTGACACAATGTTGTTGAAGATCTTCAGTTCTTGAATTACTATGTTATAGTAAGTCCAGTTGGTGGAACATATCAAGAATCATGGTGATAATGTGTTGGTGTATGGAAGATGTTATAACTGGTGTTAGGACATTATCTGGGATGATTGTCTACAATGTATCTAATTAAAGTCTATCTTATCATATGGGAGAATGATGAAGTAGAAGGTTTGTCTTGGAAGAAGATTGTAGAGAAGACTGCAGTATATCAGATAGTGATTGCTTGAACGTCCGAATGTTGATATTCATAAATTAATTTTAATGTCAAAGTTAGATGAATGAATAAGTATTGTTTGGAGTGTCTGGACAAGAAGAAAAGGATGTGAAGGGAATATAGTCCTAGTGTCAGGTCATGCTAGTGAGAAGTTGATCAGCTTTTGGAGTATGTGATGACAATAAACCAAGAGGGTATCATGTGTGTATTGGTACAAGGGATGATTGTGTTTAACATGTGGATTGAACAAAGAGTGAGCTCTTGAAGAAATGAATATGCGTCTTGTGTTTTCCATTCATCAAAGTACAAAGAACCACATGTCATCCTTGATAGGGGGAGAGTGATACACTTCTGTGCAGCCGAACTTGTGAAGTTAAGAGGGAGTAGTAATTTTCTTGGTGGTATAAACAATACATGTCATGGCTAAAAGGTGAGAAAAGTAAGTAATCTCAAGTGTCCTTGGATTTTTCATACTCGGAATGGTTGAATCTGATAAGGATTTGTAATGTCACACATCATGTTGTAACATGTTCTACTAAGTATGGTTAATTGTTTCTCAGGATGATGTATAATTTGCTTAGTTGTGTGAAGCTAGTTGGAACATAAGCTTACTCAGGAGAAGTTTAAAAAAAATTGGTGTATGCTCATACCCTTTAGTTGGATAGATTTGTTTTTTTTTTTTGTTATGTTTGCCAATTTGTGGTAAACATAGGGAAAAGGGGTAAGTGTTAAGAAATTTCTTAGTCTGAGGTTTGTTATTGCTTCAAACACAAATAAAGTCTTGGAGTTACAATGTGCCTTCCTGTGTGATCTAAATGAGATTTGTCTTGTATGTTCAAAGGGTAGTATAAGTCCATATGGGATAAATTTGTTATATACTGTATTATTGAATCCAAAAGAGAGTGTGAACCGTGCATATAGTGTTGCTAGCAGACAGTATGTTGTAGGATGTCATAACATGTTCCAGAACATGTGGCAGAAGGATGTGAAACACGTGTTTTCCTTGTTTGAAAAAGTAAAGTCAGACATTCAAAGTTTGTTTTGGACGGTTCACTTTAATTGGTTAGAAGTTTTTGCTCCTAAATTAAGGATCCTTGACCAAGAATGCGTCTACATTCAAGGAACGACTGTTACTTTCTAGGTCAGAACTTGCTATTTATAGAGAGAATTTCTCCTCATTCAGCCCGTGAGTGCTTTCATTCCTTCTTATTTGTTATGGGTTTTATTTGTATATGGGTGAGTACTGCATGGGTTTAGTGTTCTGAAGGATCTATTTGCCAATTTTTGGCTAAAAAAGGGGGAGAAAGGGTTTACTTAGATGGTGTGCATAGATGTTCAATTCAAGTGGTTGTTCCAGATGTACCTCAGATATGATCCGAAGATGTCAGGGAGGATGTTGAATGTTAGTCATTGTGCCTTGTGTCCTGAGTTATGAACACAATTGTGACTTGTGTTCTGAGTTGCATAAAGGGATGGGTGACTTGTTCTCTTATGTCACCATTGGTCTCCTTAAGGGGGAGTGTTTCTCAGCCTGTGAGGAATGTTTTTGGGAACCTGAATGGATAGGGGTAGTAGTGGATGAGTTCTGTCAAGAGTTCAGGACTTTCTACTTCTTGTCCAATGTTATTCCACTAATGCTAATGAAGGTTGTTGAGGAAGATGTCAAGCAACATGTCCCGACAAGATGAAGAAAGTGTTATTGTTATTTTTTCAGTATTGCTGTAGTAACTTGTGTTGTAATTTTTTTTATATTTGTTTTAGCAAAAATTTGCCAAAGGGGGAGATTGTTAGTTATGTATTTCTAGGATTGGCATTAATTTTGCAAAACAAATATAGCAACAATATATTGTATAGGATCTTGCTAAATAAGAACAGGTTAAGCAAAGAAGTCCTATTGTGTGCCTGAAAATGTTGAGTTGAAGTGTTTCAACATCTGGAGCAACATGTCGAAGAAGATGTCCTAAGGAGTCCTTTCGACATCATGGACTGGTACAGGTGGACTGAAGATTCTGTTATAGTTTAACAGAAGCAGAATATTCAGAGAATATGAAGCAATCCAATGTGGCGCTGATTTAAAGATCTTGAAGATTCAAATCTAAATTAGAGAAAAATATTGAATAAATATATATTTTCTAAATATAGAGATGTTTTAGGAATTTATAGTTTTGAAGATATTTTTGTAGCAGATTTTTTTGCATATTTGTAGCAGTTGTTATGCTGTGTTTTAGAAGGCCCAAATCCAGTTGGGAATAGGTTATAAAAAGAAGGCTTATAACCTAGTTTTAGTAACCAACCAAAGATGTAAAAGTTGTATCATTAGGGTTGAGTCTTGTAACAACCATATGTTAAATGATGTAATCATTAGGGTTGTTTTTGTGTAAACCTCGAAGTTGTTAAGTAAGAGGTACATTGTTCTTGGAGGAAGCTTTTAAGTAAACTCTAAGGTGTTATAATGGAAGTGAGTCTTCTGATTCTTGATTGTTAGTTTATTATCACTGATGTGATTGAGGGGGAGTGAGATAGGTTTCTCATATCTAAGTGTTATTTAGATAGAAGTTGCATTGGTAGTGATTAAGTGATTAGAACGTAAACTGAGTGGTTTGCTGAGGGTCTTTGAATTGATACTACATAGTGGATTTCCTTCCTAGATTGGTAGCCCCCAGAGTAAATGTGATTGTATCAAACTGAGTTAACAATTTGAATGTGTTGTTTATACTTTTCTGTATTGTATTATACAGTGTTCTTGCTGAATGTCAAACCTGATGTCTAAACATCATGTAGGACATTTATAATATGTTATATTAAAATACAATAATGTTGTTGGTTGTACCTTGCCATGTTTTTCTGTAACAGACCAGATGTCTCGACATTGTATTCAGCATTTGGTTCTATCATACCCCAATTTCAACTGTGACTCACACATAAGGTCCATCATATCTTGTTGATGCTGATATATGGCATAAACAGGCCATCACGCTTTTCTTTGTGGGATTGTTGTGCTCGCCACATTTCTTCAGTAATATAGAATCCGAAAGAAGCACCTGCAAAACGGTTAGTAGCAGGTGGGGTGTGTGCAGATCTGATTGCATGATAATACAGACAATGTCATGTATATCCAAAGCTTCCCATTCCCCCCATTACTTAACTCCATCCTCTCCATCACGAAAAAAAATATTTCCTTGCTTTCCTGCTACCATTGTTGATTGAAATGAAGGTTTTATAGTGAAAATGGGTGAATTGGGGTTTTGTGGATTTGGTGGATTTTGGATGAAATCTTTGATTTTTATAGGTAAAAATGTGAATGGGGTAGTGGGAATGGTAGTGAGATAGTTATGAAATGAGGGATGAATGTGGGTTAGTGGGTTTATATGGTGGTAAAAAAAGGGAGTAGTGGAGGTTAAAGATGAAGAGAATAGAGAAAATATGGATTTTCTCTATTTTGTCCCGTATATGCTCCAGGACGCCTCAGCGACCGCTGGGTAAGGGGTCTGCGACCGTCGGACGTCTATTAGGCCTGGCACGAATTTTGGGCTTTTGTTAGGCCTTGTATCCTTATTTTTGGGTGTTTATAGCATATTTTGAGATGTTTCTTCATATTTGTACATGCAAAAAACATAGATAATAATTTTGCATGATATGAATGTCTGAGATGAATGTAAAAATTAAATAATAATGATATTAGTAATTCTGAAATTTTTTTAATTCACTAATAAATTGGAATAAAAATTCACTAATAACTTGAATTATCATGATAATTGCATATAATGGATGCAATGCACCATAACATTCAACATAATAGATAATCGTAACAATGAGTCTGATAGTGGTAATAAAAAAGCAGAAATAAACTGTTGAAATAAATGAGAAAATGAATCTACTAATAATATGTCTGATAATAACGGTGAAATAAATAACAATAATAAGAATGATGTGGTAAATTTTCCCCACGCGTAGTGTGAGCAATGTCTCTAGAGCTCCAGTAGTTCCACTAGAAAGATTGGCGATGGACACCCTGATTAAGATATGGATAGAGTGCATGTGCCTATACGAGATGGTGTCTGAGACTATAGATCTCCAGGTATAAGCAATCGACCTCAGTAGTGTGGGTCTCCTCGGAGACCTCCATATGTATAGTCAACTCAGTAAGACCTTCGCAAAGAGAAATCGTCTCCTTGTGCATAATTTCAAACTCTGAATAAATACAGCGACGCTGCAAATGCGCATTAGAGGAAAAGACTGTAGTCCTCTCAGGTAGGGGTGTATGATGGTACTCAGGGGCATGTGAGGTTTTAGGTTGGATAGGTGTCTCATTTTGGCCCTATAAAGCATATGACTAGTTTGCTTTATCATGGACACTTGTCAGGGTAGGATTAGGTAGTCCAAAGTAGTGAACGAGCTCATCATCGATCATGAGCTTATAATTATCAGCACTGAAAAAGACTCTCTTGATCAAGCCTCAGTCTAGGAAATGGTCAAGGTCAATCAAGAATGCCCGTCCTGGACTAACCTATGGCCCAATACAAGGACGCCCGTCCTTGACTAGGTCGACACAGTACGTGTCAGGCAAGGGCCCAATCCGTCGAGCACGTGCCCATACATAAGGATGTGGGGAGAGCATTTTCCCTACGTGCTCCACTCAGTCAACTGCCCCCATTATTATCCTAATATTATGGGGCAGTTGAACCAATGGCAAGACCACACACTAGGTCTTATCTGCTCATACACAATCCTTGGTAGTTCTTCCATGAAGGAGAATCTTGGCCCAGCGTTGGAGGCACTATATAAATACCCTCTTTCACTAGAGGGTCATGTATTCTAATTCTATTCTTAACTATTTTGTACCTGTGCTCCTTCCTCTCTCTAACTTTAGAATTAGAGTACCTTGCAGGTACACCCCCTCTTTGTATCTCCACCGTAGCTGCTCATTACTAGAAGGTTCCTCCTAATCAGGTAAGATCAAAAGGAAAGACAGATTTTGTCATCTTCTGATGAACCGACTTTGGATGATTTAGCTAAGTCCAACAAGAACACGATTATCATTAAAACCTTCTTACTATATCTTAGTTTGATGATACTTGTAGCCGTTTAAGATCAACATCTACTTAAGAGAATGAATTCAGATGATGCAAGAAAACATCAACAAGTTTCCTCAGCACATAACTTCTCGAAAGTTTATGTTTAAGCTAAGAAACTATTAGCCTTCTAGAAAGCCTTTTTAAATAAGAATCTTGATAGAAAATGGATGATCTAATGATAAAGACTAAAGAAAGAGTATGGCTCTTCTCTAATGATCAAAGTAAAGACAAACATCAGAAGAGATGTTTTCAATCCATCAGAAAGGACGATGAAGAAGTCCAGAAGATGATTGTGTTCTGCATAATGCTCTTAGAATTTCTTATGGATAATTCCAAAACAAAAGGATAATGAGGTTATCAGATAAGAAGATTAATTCTAGTGTCAAACTAGAAATATGTGTTCAGAAGGAGCATATGTTCTTCATAATAAGAATGCAAAAGGACTTCTTATGAAGACAAAAATGTCTTCCTGAAGAAAGTAGAAGCATAAAATAGTTAATCAGAAGCTCTAGTGTGAGTAAACTGAAGTTAGAATCAGAATGGAAATCACTCAGATAAAGGATCTATGAGAAGATGTTCAGATTCACAAGGTAATGTTTCTCTTATCTATGACCCATTTCATTTTACTTTCTGATAAAGATACTTCTACAAGTTAGAAGATGTTTTAATCAGAAGCATATCTAGTCAGATGCGTGTGAAATTCTGAAACATGAACCTTCTGAATAAATATCATGATTTGGAATGTTTTCTTTTCAAGAGAAATCTTTTGCTTTATTCTTTGGATAATGAACAATCACAACATTAAATGATGTTCCTTCATATGAGATTGTGTGAATGTGAATGTGACAACTACTTCATTTGTTGATCATGCGTAATTATAAATTGACACATTGGATTTTGTAAGTCTTATTGAAAATATATTAAAACTCTTATGTATTCCCCTATAACTGAGCGTTCATTTATGATAAGATGGTTGTGAGTGTTTAGTTTTCTTGAAAATAAGCTATTTTCCTCTATGTCTTTATTGTGTGTCAGTTTTTACTTTGCCACTCATAAGTATACATTTATTCGTATCCTTATTTGTGACCTGCTGATATTCCCTTTTGAGAGAGACTATTACACTCCTTTCCTATTCTTAGATAAATTTGTCTCTTCCTCTGCTCTCGTTATTCGTAAGTAGTTTTGGGAATGATGAATTTTGTTTATTTCAATTCATCTAGCCTTTGTTGCTATTTATTCTCTCCCAATTTAATTCTCATATATATATATATATATATATATATATATATATATATATATATATATATATATATATATATATACACATAACCTCTCTCTCTTTATTCACCATCTTTAGTCCATTCAATTATTTTTTCTCTAATCAAATTAGTTCATTCTAACCAATATGTCTTCCATAAACATCAAATGTGAAATCTCTGACCTGGAAATCCTAAACGAATATATAGTTAGATCAATTTCTATGATAGAGCATGGCAAACCAAAAATTCTTTCTGGAATACAATTTCATAATTGGGAAAGCTATTTTAACATGATTACTGGACCAATCTACCCTGATCTTGTAAAGGAAATTTGGGCCAATGCTCGAGTTCTTCAGTATGAGTATGAGAAATGTGCAATTTTATTTGTCATTTCTGGTCTCCCTGTCATTATAAACCCCACCACTATCTCTCAAGCCATAGAGTCTGATGAAGAAGGAGTAATTGTTGAGTGTTACAAAAATGATTATTGTTTTGCCATGCATGCCCATTTCATCTATGGTAGTGAAAGTCCTGCTGCTCATCCCTCTACTCTCACTCCCATGGAAAAAATTATGGTATAAAATCATGGTGACAAACCTGAGGTCTAGAGAAATGGGAGGAGGTTGGTTGTCTAGAATGGATCGACTATTCATTATCTTCTTAGTCTCTAATATTAGAATAAATTTGCCTCAGTCCATGTTCAACCATATGAAAGAAGAAATTCTTTCATCCAGAGATAAGCTGAACTACCAGGTCTCCTACAACATAATCATTTCCCTCATTCTTGATCTTCAAGGTGTGGTTATTCACAGAAGGAGAAATGGAATGGTTGAAAAACTTCATCTTGACTGGTGTCTACCCATGACATTCTAGGTTTAAGTTAGGAGTTTATATTTTTCAATTTTCTTGGGAGTCTTGCTTAGTTGCATCTCATTCTTTTTATAAAGTCATTGTATCTCCTTCCATTATTAATGAAATATTTCCCTTCTGTTGAATGGCTTATTTTTAGAATTTTGCAGCTCATACATATATATCATTATGCATGTGCTTAAAATTTATAACCTTTTTAATGATGTCAAAAAGGGGGAGAAAGCTAAGATGGTTTTGATAGTATTCATTTTCAGAATTGAAACTCAAACATAATTTAAATTGATAAAATGTGTTTACCACTAACGATTGTTTGATGTTTCAACTAAGGAACTTATAAAAAGTTCACTAAGCATTCTAAGAAGGTTAAATGAAATGATCATTGTTTCTAAGTTAAAGATCTTATGGACAAACGTTGATAGTTCATATAATCGAAGTTGTAGACTTCGTGAACATATGTGTTCAAAACAGATATACCCAGTACTGTTCAGAAGTTGTGAACTTTCTGAAAGTAATGTTATCGTGTGTTGGTATCATATAGTTCAGAAGTTATAAACTGTTTGAAAGTATGAAAGTCATAACTTAATAGTTAGAAGCAGAAATCTTCGTGAAAGCAGTCAAAGTCAACTCTTTAATTCAAAGATGTTATTCAGAAGATATGAGCTACTCAGAAGTTGTGGACTATCTGATGATATGGAAAATAGATTTTGCCATGTCAAACTCTGATACTTAAGAAGTTGTGAGCTTCTCCAGAAGTATAGTGCTTTAGTCTTGGAAGAATCAAGGAAAATAAATTATGATACTTTAAGCGATGCATTATCTACTCAGACTCAGAATCAAGCTTTGATCGTTCATCAGATGCGTTATTTAATTATATTCAGAATTAAGCTTTGATCAATAATCAAGTGTGATATCATATGTTATATACCGTCTTACACACCCTCAAAGAAGCCCCTGACAATCATCATTATCCTTTCGACATTACCGCTTCGATCTTGTCCTTTAAAACTTTGTTTGCAAGTTAGGAAAGTGGATGAAAGAAAGTGAAATTTGAAAAAAAAATTCTAAAAGAATTATTTAGTATAAATGATAAATGAATATTTATTATTAACATATTTTAATTTTCAAAATACTATAATAAATAAATTATATTTAAATAATTTATCTAAACCCTTTTTTTCATTACAATTTTTTAGTTTTCTAAAATTAAAAAATTTATATCTATCATATAAGAAAACCCACGTGTAAACATGTGACACATGGATGGGCTAAAAGCAATTCATTTTTTTCTCTTCTCCCAACTTTCAATGGTTAATTTGTTTTATCTTCTTCCAACTTTCAATCGTCAACTTTCAATTCGTCAACTTTCAATCCTTTTTCTCAAATCTTCCCCTTATTGATGACTTATTTTTTATGAACTTTTTTTTATGAACGTTTATGGTATTCAAGTAATCAAATCCATAAAATCCATAACGTTTGAAGCACCTATTCCCAAATTGTAATCACCTATTCCCAAATTATAACATAACGCACCTATTTCCAAATTGTAGCGTTTCTGCCTTTTAGTTTCTGTCTTTAATCTTTAAACCGACCCAATGATGATTGGTGTGTTATTTAAAACCGACCTAATACATTCAACTTCAGTCTCATCTTCACATCTATCATATTTTCTGGATCGTCATGGCCATATTTTCTGGATTGACCTCATTTGTTTTCTCACAATTCTCATATATTACTCGTCTTGCCGTTCCAATATTTTCCTTCTCATATATTACTCGTCGTTTTGCCGTTCCAATATTTTTATTCTCATATATTACTAGTCGTTTTGTCGTTCCAATATTTTCCTTCTCATATATTGCTCGTCATTTTGCCGTTCCAATATTTTCCATTTTTATGAATGGTGCTTTAAATTTATGTAATATATAACCTCAATACATTGAACTTCGGTCTCATCTTCATCTTTATTATATCCATCATGGCGAAACATGTGGCTAAAATTTGCGACATCAATAAGAAAGAGTTATGGAAAGTGGATGTCAGAATGTTTTATAAATGGAAGGTTGTCTCCAACAACAAATATTAATTTTTGCGACATCAATAACAAAGAGTTATGGAAAGTGGATGTCAGAGTGTATTATAAATGGAAGACTGTCTCCAACAAAAAAAGAGTATTTTGAGATAATTATTGACAAAGTGTTAATTTAATTTTTTTTGTGCATCTTTGCATCCAAATGTGATATTTGTATGTTCAGTTATAGGTCCTATTTGACGAAAAAATATATTGCAATATTATCTTATTTTTTAATTATTAATTAGTGGTTTAGGAAATTCATGTAAGGTTAAACTTATTGAATAATTTACCTTTGTTGTATACTTTATTTTATAAAATTGTCACTTTGAATTTTGTCAAATTATATAGGTTTAGAAATCCTTTTGTTACAAATTCATAATATTTATTTTATTCTTTCTTAACTCATGACAAATAATAATCATAAAAAATATATTACAATAATTTATAACACACTCATTATTAGACATATCTTTTTTAAACAAAAAAGTCAATAAATATAGAAATCATAATGAATATACATTTTTTTTGTAATTTATATCAGGTATTAATAAGTTTAAAAGAAAATAATTAAAAAAACAGTTTTATAAATATTAAACATTGAATAAAAATATAAAATAAATGCAAATAGTATGAGAAACAAAGTTATTTAATGTCATTTATACCATTGAATCATTATTATTAGATAAATAAAATTTATTACTCTTTATAATATTTATTATTTTTTTAATATCATTCATTACTTAGAACTTAATTACGTTTAATGTTTTGCTCCCTAACAAATAATTAAGAGTATATTATTTATAAAAGAGAAACTATTTTAATTTAAAATGATTGTTAATGTACGTTTAGATTTTAAATTACTATTTAATTCAGTGTAACTATACAAGCAATTAAATTTTTAGAACGAAGAAAAATAATTCAAAATAATTTTTAACATATGATAAAATATTTTTTAAATAAAATAATCATACTATTCTATTTTAAAACAATAATATATATATATATATATATATATATATATATATATATATATATATATATATATATATATATATATATATATATATATATATATATATATATATAATAGTGTAGAATACCAAAAAAAAACAAATAAATAAAATAATGTATAGAGTTTTTAATATGAGTTGATATGAGAATCACACATTTTATTAACGTCGAATTTTTAAAATGTATATAGATAGAAGATAATCAATTTATGTAATTAAATAAATAATCATACAAAATATTTTGGGTACAAAATAAGCCTACAATTTAAATGAATTAAATGAACTTCAATATAAATACTAATAGAATGAAACATAAGTAACGTAGGAATAAATATTATCAAAATTGTATGATATTTTTTATTAATCATATAATCTATTTGTCATTTATAAAAGGAGAAAACTTAGATACAATTTTTTATATGTGCTTTATCATAAAAATATGACAAGTGTATAATTTCTTCCTATGCAATTTTTTTCTCACTATTTTTACTCCATAAATAATATTTAAATATACTTGTCATATTTTAATTGAAAAATAGTATAAATCACATGAATTGTATCTAAGTTTTCTCCTTTATAAAATTTAAAATTTTTACCGCATAAGTTCATCAATGATCAATATATATTTATCTATATATAATATAAAGTAATTGAAATATTAAAATTAAAATTTTATTGGAGTCAATTTCATTCAAATATGAAATACAGATACTCACGAGTACATATATGGTACTGATATTAACAAAATTAACACATTTAATTAAATATTAACACATTTAATTAAATATTGAATAATAACAAGAATAAATTTACTATTGACTTAAATATTTTTATAAATAATTCCAAAACAAAATTATTTATATATAGAACTAATTATTCCGTTGATTCAAATATTTATATATATAGAATAATATATTTTATTTGTAAATTGATTTTAATCAATAATATATAATTTTTATTACTAATTGAATTATATAATTTGATTGAATATATCTTCACTATATTTTGTCAATTTAAGATTTTTATTATTATAAAATATTTTTAAACAATGTCATTTTTATAAACGGAATTAAGTTTACTATTGATTCATATATTTTTATAATTAATGTCAAAACAAAAATAATATTTATCATTTTTATAAACGGGAAAAAAATATTGGTGATTCAAATTCTTAATTATTTTTTTTTAAACACGGGTACTGATATGACACAAATAATACTTATATTAGGAACAAATATTATGTGTTCACACGAGTTACTAATTAAAATATTGAATATTAACGGAAATATGAAATTATTGATCAAACTATTGAATATTAACGGAAACATGAAGTTGCTAATCAAAATATTGAATATTAAGAGAATCGTGATGTTATTAATCAAAATATTGATTATTAACGAGAATATTAAATTAATGATGAAAATATTAAATTTTAACGAGAACATAAAGTTACTGATATAAATATCAAACAATAACATAAACATAAATTTACTCATTAAAATATTGGTATCCTATGGAATTGATTCTATTTACACTAGTAGAAATGCACTGTTTTCCTGCGGATTTACCTGCGGATTTTAGAAAAAAATCCGCAGAAAACATTTTTCCTGCGACTTTTCGTCCCCAGCCAAAACCTTCGTGGATAATATAAATCTGCAGGTAAGGTCGCAGGAATCAAAATCCGCAGGTAAAGTCGCAGGAAAAACCCGCAGGTAAATGCGCAGGAAAGTCTCAAGTCGCAGTAAAATCCGCAGGAAAATTCGCAGGAAAATAAAAAACCACAGGTAATTCCGCAGAAAATTTTTCTCTAATTTTTAATTTTTTTGTCTAATTCATTTTTTAAATATTATAATATGTTAAATATCAAAGTAACAATAATATATAAATTAAAATTTAATTTGAATGAGACAATTTTAAACTAATCACTTTCTAATTTTTAAAGCAACCAAGTTGCTAAATATTACTATAAAGTCAATAATACATTACTAAAAATAACACAATCAAACTACTAAGAATCACTTATCAAACCAAATTAATAAGAAAAAGACAATCCAAATTTCATACTAGCTAACAAAAAAAAAATACAAATCAAAATTCACTACTAATGTCTTCATCTAATTCATCAACATCATCTTCACTTGGATTATCTCTTTCATTATTGGCTTGGGGTGGATGAGAAGAAGATGCAGTAAATCCTAAATGATTCATTAAAATTGAAAGTTTATTGTTCGTTTGAATCATCTCTTTTTCTTGTCGTTGCAATTGTTGCTTCATCTCAAACTTCTCTTGTTCTTGTCTTTGCAATGAAGCATTGAGAGCATGGACTTGACTTCTCAAATCATCAACCTCCTGAGAGTTATTCGAAAGACTTGGTTGAGTTGATAATGGAATCAAAGTCTTGGCAACGGTTCCAAGACCAAATACTCTCCCTTTCTTCTTCTTCTTTCCAAAAGACTCCACCCATATATCTAAATCAGGCGGCATCTCAACAGTAGGTTGACTATTAACTTCATCCTCTCCTGGAACAGTTGAATTCTGAGACGAAATCTCTAACTTTTTCCGTTCAAATTCACCCTAAGAGAAAATTTAAAAGACATAACAAAAAGTTAAAATTTATAACATAATTTAGGAAAGATGAAGTCAATATTTAAACCTAAAGTCTCAAGCAACACATACTCTTGAATATTATATAGAATTGATTCGGAGTACTTACATATGCAGCTTCAGCATGAACACCCACCCAACTTTGATCCTTTTTTCGATGGGTGCGAAAATAAAACTCAGTCAATGATGGATCGACTCCCTTTTCCTTTTTCTATCAATTACAAAAGAATAGTGTCATTTACTATAAATAATAATTTATGAAATATGAAGAAAAACTTATAATACCATTCTTTTCCAATGCAAACGATGAGGAATGGATCCTCCAGTGTGAAGAGATGCACCATCCATAGAACAACGATTTCTTTTATTTGTTGCAGATATTTTTCTGAACTTGGAGGAATTCCAATGTACTGTTAATTGCTTCCACACATCCTCTCCCATCCATTCTGGCTTGTACTCTAAATCTCTTCGAACATCCTGCATTAATTGCAACATCTTAGCTGCACTTCTTTTTTCAAAGTTGCGTCGCACTGTAACCTTGTGTTCGGATGGCCATTTAAACTTTTGCTGTATAAAAAAAAACATGAATCAATTACTTATTTATTTCAATATATTTCTAACATAAAACCCATCTTTAGATTTAATTACCGTAAACAGGTCAAAGAAAGAATCTCGTTGCTTTTGTGATAATTTCTTCCATGACGGTTTTCCCTCATTCAAATGAGTACGTATGATGTGAGAAATTTCTGCAACCACCAATTTGTGAGGATCAAATCTGAAAAAGAGACATTAGTAGCCATTAGCCAACAAAATGGGACCAAAAAAGAATTATTAATGATATTTATACAAGTTTCTCATACAAGTTTCTCAATTTGTTGAATAGGAAATTGATCCGTAACATCTATTTTATATAATGAGTCTCTCCACCGCTATATATAATGAGTCCTTCATGCCTATAATTCATCAAACCATCTCTCATTTCTTCAACACTACGAAAACTTTACCTCATTCTATCATATTGCACGATTCTCTAACAATTTTGTAGACAAACCTTATCAACTATTTCTGGTATAGCTTTATATCTACACCATTTACCCTAGGCTAATGATAGTTTTTATAAAATAATAATATAAATCCAATCCTTAGGTGCCTATATCACTATCACTAATTCAAAATGCAGCAAAAGTCACAGCAAAATATACAGTAAACTTAGAGCAAAAGACAACACATAAATTTGTGCAGCAAAGGTGCAGAACAGACATTAAAGATGGAGTTTTAAACATTCAGATAGAATAAGCCAACAGTGGTGTCACTACACATTACACAATCCAACCTTTTGATCTAACTGAATTTCTTCCTCTATGATGTTCTAACAAATTTTGTTTCCAGACTATAACTGTTCTAATAAGCAAAAAATTCACAGTACACATCATGAAATCTTGGTGGTAAAAATTCTGTTGAGGTGCTTCCTGGAGAAATTCTTCAAATTTTGACTCCTGGGGGTGGTGGATGGGGTTATCCAGTGTAAGGTTTCTTTCTTTTGGATGAAAAATGTCAATAAAATAGCTTCACGTTTGATGCGTTACTCATGTGGTGTCAAAAGTGTGTTGTGAGGAAATGCACTATACTGTACACACTCTGATACAAATCAATAATATTCAAATAATGAAATTTCTGTCTCAATTTCTTTGTTCAATTATTTTTAGAAATCTCCACCGCAATTTAAGCATGACAAGGGCAATAATTATTGACTGTCCTTCAAGGCAATGTTTTTACATAGTGATAATATTATGTTAGCATTCCTATTCTCAAATTTCTCGGTTATCACATGAGTATATCTATTGATCGATCAGAACTTTTCAAGGTTTCCATGATGTCTCATATTCAGAGTTAAAGGTGTAGCCGTGTAGGTAAGATAACTAATCACCCATATACATAACTAATGCACCCATATACGAGAAAATAAAATATACGGTTGAGTAGCGGACTACTAAACTTTATTCACATCTAGACTAGAGGAGAAGGAGCTTCAGTCTCAAATTTATATTTATATCATGGAAAATATTGAGCACTGCTCTATACTAATTAATTTTGATGAAACAATAATGTATGCAATCAAATCAGGATTGGTTTTGGGACAAAAAATTTAAAACTCTTTTGTTCATCTCAATCCTAAGCACAATCAGGGCCTATAATCTCAAGATTGTGGTCAAATATCATGAATTTCCAAACAAGGAAAATTAAGAGTAAATCTCATGAATGTAAACAGCTAAAACATCCTAATTTAAGGAAATCAGCACTATTGTAATACCAGTGCATTAAAATTAATTCCAATATAATTAAATTTACAAATTATTATGTACGAGTAAGAGACTCACCCATCACCTTCGGGTAGTATTGGAATTCTAGTTCCAACGGTGTCTCCATTAGCATGACTAGATGAAGATGGGGCTTCAACGACCATAAATTGAGAAGGGATAGATTGAGATCGATGTTGAGATTCATTGGGTTGAGAAGGGATGGGTTGAGATTGAGGTTGATTGGGTTGAGCTTGATTTTGTAGTTGAGGTTGATTTTGTTGGGGTTGAGTTGGTAAAGAGTGAGATTGGAATTGAGGACTTCTGTGTTGCAATCAATGATACCAAAACTGGTGGTATAATATATAATTTTTCTTCATTTTTTCAGCTTTTATATATAGTAATTATTATAAATTTATTGAGATATGTTTATTTGTTTTCAGCTTTAAGGATGTTTTTAGCTTACAAATCCTATTCTGCTATTTTAATTAAGCTCAACTAGGATAGAATGCATAATGCTCCAAACAGGACGAGGGCACTGACAGGTCAAGCGCCCAGAAGAATACAAGTAGGAATACAGTTACACAAGCTTAATCAATTATGCAAATCTTAAACTACCAGTTCAACTATGAAAACTGCAGTCTTAACTATTCTCAATGAAGGGAAAAAAATAAAAAGGGATCTACAGCGCCGTGCTTTTTCCTGCCTATAGAGTGCTAAATCCATTGCATTTTCATCATGCAAACAGTCTAATGGTTTTGTGGCTATATAGTTGGGCACAAAAAGGACATAACTTTCTCAATTAAAAGATAGTATAACTATCTCCAACAAATGTGAAAATCACCTCTGAAAAAAATGCCTATTGGGAGAAGAAAAGTCAGAGCAGCGCCTAAGTACAGTATCTAAGTCTAATCAGCCTAAAAACTACAAGTACAACCTACCGAGAACCGAACAAACAACCAGTCACAAGAATCCACTATAAAATCCATTAAGTAAACTGGAAGACTAAAGAGCAACACCCCACTTTCTCCCAAATCACTCTATGTCAAACAACATTACAGTCACAATATGTCTCAAAAACTGCATTGCTACCAATATCACAGTGGCATTTTGATTTACCAACAACTTCAACACCCACTACTTAAATAAAATTAGAATAGCAAGGACAACTAATACAATTGAAATTAAAGCAACTTATTAACTATTAATTATCTATATATCCAACAGCAACCATAATTACGAAGAACACACAAGGAGAATGCAATGTAGCAAATAGCAATGAACGGCAATTTGAATTGTGACAGCAAGGTTTTTGATATATTAATTGCGGTGCGCCTCAATTCATGACTATTCTACTGAGTAACCTGGCAAGACTATTTAGAACAATCATTTCAACTGCTAATTCTATATATTTCATTGTATTTGGGTTAGTTCTGCTATAGTTTTGTTCGTAAATTCCACCTTCTTTATAATAAGGTTAGAATTTGAATACTCTCCCTTATCTTCAATTTTTATTGTCCCTGTATATTTAGAATTGAAGTTTATCTAGCAAGTTATTGGGGGATAACCCAACTTAATTAAAAATGGAGAAGTTGATTTGCATTCCATTAAAAATGGCATAAATAATGGGTTAGCTGTCCATTCTGTTACATCATCCCCTCTCTTATATAACATATACATCTCACCATTCGAAAGTTTTTAAAGTTTTTCTTTCTTTTTTGTAATGTTTTAGGAAAAGAAGGTTGAAGCCATTTATCATTATAGAGGAAAAGATTCAATGATTATGGCTGAAACGTTGTCGAAAATGAGCCATCTAAGATTGCTCATAATGGAGGAAGTTAATGTTTTAGGCAACCATAACAAAACGAATGCAGAAAATGTAACCTATACTGATCACAACATAAATATTTCATCATATGTGACCCTTTTGTATTTTGAAAACAACAATTAAAATTGAGAAACATGAGTAATGGATTGCTTTATCATACAAGTCAGAATTTTGGCCTATACATAGAATTATTGTTAGATTAATATATTATGTGTTAAGTTATTGTTAGTAGGATTTCAGAATCAGAAGCAACTGATCCAAGAAGATAATCCAGAACCAAAAACTTATTAAGTCCATAACCAAAAAAGTATATACCTTGATACCCTGAATTTATAAGCCAGCAGCTGCAGTACCTTGAATTGCCAAACAATTAACACAGACCTGCAGCGTATAGAAAAAAAAATCAAGGTTTAATTGGATTAAACACAGACCGGCAGTTTATTTATAATATCACAAATATAACTCAAATAGAACTATCTCAAATAGAACTCAAAATAAAGGTTTAATTGGATTAAACTCATTGTGGCATTTCAACAAACACCTTGTTGGCAAAACTCAAGTCAAGAATAACAATTAGAATGCAGGGAAGGAATACATGTTAATGAAGATTCTATAAACATTGTTTATCAAATAGAACAAAGGAAGAACACAAAATCGAAAAATCGAAAAATTGAAAAAATAGAACTGAAGAAGAATACTTATGTTGAAGATTATGAGCGATGAACCTGGAACAACGAACTGAAGAAGAATACTGATTTCGAAGATTGTGAGGTAGATTTTGAAACTCGACGGAGAAATGCAAGTTTGCCGTCGGCGGAGAACTCTAAATCGGTGAAGATGAAACCCTAGTCGCTCCTACGTAGAAACGACTCGTGAAGATGGAGATGAACAGTTTCTAACGTGTTTTTTGTTTTGTTTCTCATTAGTTTGAAACCTTTTATTTTTTTTTCCAAAATTTATTTATTTTTATTTTATACTATTAGTTTTAAAGTGTAAAATGAGTGGTAAAGTAATAAATTTAATCTAAAATAAAATTATTTGTATTAAA